>OY725331.1:25843170-27043170 GCA_963242795.1 Inga leiocalycina | reverse complement strand
GACATGCGTCTTCTCATCTATCACACCCCTCCTCACATCCTCTCAACAATAACTTTACTCTTCTTCCTCCTCTCCCCACCCACCGTCGGCCCTCCTCTTTGTTTTTTTCTTCAACTCCTCCCTCCTCCCTTGTTCAAGCTCTTTGTTTCTTCAACTCCTCCCTCCTCCCTTCTTCTTCCTCTTTGTTTCTTTGTTTCTTCAACGCACGCAACTAGTTGACCCTGCTGCAACTTCACCTCCTCCACAGTGTGTAGATTTTTGCTCTCTCCTCCACCTCCTTCCTTCCATTGTTGTGCACACCACCGTGGATCTCCAATGTCTTCTCTACCTCTCCAACATACTAGCTAGTGGGCGCCCCTGATCAGGTTGGTTTATTTTCTTCTTGTTTTTTTTGTAACAGAATGGTATATTTTGTTTTTGAAATATAAATTTACTTGAAATGGTTGAGATTATGCTTATATATTGCTTATATTGAGATGGTTGAGATTAGCCTGATGTGTTTGGTGTGGTTATATTGCTTAAATTGCATGTATTCGAGAATGGTTTATTTTCTTGTTTAAATATAAGGCTCCGTTTGGTACGTAGGAATTGAGAGGGGTGGATATGGAAATGGAATTCATTTCCACCATGAAGTTTGTTTGGTACAAAGAAAGATCATGGAATTAAATTCCATGTGGAAGCCAAGTCATGGAATTGTTGTCATTTTGGCTTTCATCAGAAAACATATGGAATTATGAGAAACTCCATGGAATCCGGTTTTTGCCCTTCTCATTCTTTTATCTCCCCCAATCCATCTCCTCCGTATCATCCCTGCTCACAACCTGACGGCAACCTCCAGTGACAACGACGACCACCAGTGACAGCTGCAACAACCTCCAGCGACTGGCGATGGCAACCTCAAGTGTTCCAAGCTCAAAGTGCAGCAACCCATTCTTCTCCCCCGCCGTCGACGATCTTTCGTATTCGACCACAAGCAATCTGCGAAGCCCACTGTCCGTGAGTGCAAAATTTGCAGATCTGCGCATCATCTTCGGTGAGTGTAGAATTTGCAGATTTGTCGGTGAGTGCAAAATTTTGGTTCATCATCTTCGCATCTTAGAATCCATCGATTTCCAGATCTGCTTGCTGAAATCTGATTTTGCTGAAATCTGATTTTTGTTTCTTCTTGGTTCCAGAATTTGGTCGACAATGGCTTTTGGTGAGCTTATGATTGTCTGTGAATGGGGTTGCAAAGTTTGGGCCTTTTTTTTTTAATTTATAAGGGTATTTTTGTCTTTTTATACATATACTTGATCCCATTTCCATGACATACCAAACATACTTTTAAAACTCATTTCCATATCCATTTCCATTTCTATATCCATTTCCATTTCCATCAAAATCAATTCCATTATACCAAACAGGCCCTAAATTTACTTGTGTATAATAGAAATCCCTATTGTTCAGTTTTAGGGAAATCTAGCTTTTATAAGCCAATGGAGATTTATCCATACACACGTAGTGGCACCACCCCATTTCATTGGTCTTGTTCCTGCACCATTAATTAGTATATATAATAAAATAAAATATGATTTATTTAAATTAAAGAAATTCTTGTATTCCAAAAGAATTATGAAGAATAATTCAAGCCAAAACTAAAAAAGAAAACCATAACCCCAATATTCATTAAATGATTTTTATCTAAATATTTTCAATAAAACAATTTTATTTTTGGAAGAACTCAACTTAAAATTGTTTTGTTAATATGAAACTCGTTTTTTTTAATTCTTCCAAACCTCAAAAAAATTCTTTAATTTAATCTTATTGTATTTATTTTATTATACATTAATTTTATATACATATACTTATTAAACAAATAAGTTACATAGCACTGAAACCCTTTTAAGAGGAGAGAGGAGGCTAGGAGGGGGCAATAAAGTTATTAAGCCCATATTTTAAAATCCTAAATTGGGTTGATAACTTAATTAGGCAATCCCATCATATGTCGTTGAGAATTGTACTAAACGTGTGAATGTTATTGGTAATGCCTTAGGTGGTAACAAAATGGATCATAGTTGGATGAATGCTTTAAGAACTAGTGAAGAATATGAGAAAGGGGTGGACGAATTTATTGAATTAGCTAAAAAGAATGCTCCTGCAAGAAATGGGAAGTATTTTTGTCCTTGTGTCAATTGTTTGAATGAGAGTCGACGGGATGTTGATGTCATAAAGGATCACCTACTTTGTGATGGAATAAATCTGTGATACACAAGGTGGATATGGCATGGTGAGGAAGTAACTGATTGTCCGTCACACAAGAAGGAAGCTGTGGATGTCATAAATGAAGATAGAATGGAGAGAATGATTAACGAAGTTGAGGCAGAATCCTTTGCGCAGTCGCAGGAGTATGACAGCCTGCGGAGTGATGCAGAGACACCATTGTACAGTGGTAGTAAGTACACGCGGCTGACAGGAACATTACATTTGGTTAACTTAAAGGCAACTTGTGGGTGGACCGATAGTAGTTTCACATTACTGCTTGAACTATTGTGTGATATGTTTCCGGAGGATAATGTACTTCCAAATCGTATGTATGAGGCCAAGAAAATCCTGTCTATAATGGGTATAGAGTATAAAAAGATACATGCTTGCCCTAATGACTGCGTACTATACAGAAATGAGTACGGAGGTCTTAGTGAGTGTCCTAAGTGTAAAACTGCACGATACAAAGTGAAAAAAGATGGTGGTTGTGGTGATGTGACAAGTAAAAGGTAACCTTTAAAGGTTATGTGGTATCTTCCAATAATACCACGTTTTAAACGTTTGTTTGCGAGTACAACAAAAGCGAAGAAGTTGAGATGGCACTCTGATGAGAGAATATCTGATGGGAAATATCTTTGGCACCCAGCTGACTCTCTACAATGGCAAAAAATAGATGAAATGTTCCCTCAATTTGGCAGCGAGCCGAGAAACCTACGGCTTGGGCTTTGTACAGACGGCATCAATCCGTATAGAACTCTTACTAGCACACATAGTGCGTGGCCGATTCTCCTTGTAATATACAACTTGTCTCCCTGGCTATGTAAGAAACATAAGTATATGATGCTATCTATGATGATTTCTGGACCAAAACAGCCAGGGAACGATATTGATGTATATTTGGCGCCTTTGATTAAGGACTTGAAGAAGTTGTGGGAGGAAGGCGTAGATGTGTTTGATGCTTATAAGAAGGAGTCATTCAAGCTACGTGCAATGATTTTAACAACGATAAACGACTTCCCTGCGTACGAAAACTTGTCAGGGTACAGCGTGAAGGGTCACAAAGCATGCCCAATATGTGAAGCAGACACACACTTCTAACAACTAAAGCATGGAAGAAAAACTGTCTACCTTGGCCAGAGGAGGTTTCTTCATCGGTTCCACCCGTATCGTAGGCTAAGAAAGCGGTTTAACGGCTTATCGGAGCATGGAATGGCTCCAAAGTCATTAACCGGAGAGGAAGTCTACAGTCGAGTGGAACGTATCCATGTCACTTTTGGTAAGATCAGAGGGTTGCGGGTGAGAAGAACATATGGAAGAAGAGATCCATTTTCTTTTATCTTCCATATTGGTGTTCGCTTGACGTGAGACACAGTATTGATGTGATGTATGTGGAGAAGAATGTTTGTGATAGCCTTATCAGTACGCTTTTGCACATACCAGGGAAGACTAAGGATGGGATTAATGCGAGATTAGACCTTGTCGATATGGCAATAAGAGAACGGTTACATCCACAACTAAGAGATGATGGTAGGAGGGACATGGAGCTAGCAGCGCATACACTATCAAAAGTAGAGAAAAGAAGTTTGTGTGGGTGTTTGCATGAAATGAGGGTGCCGCAAGGGTATTCCTCGAATGTGAGAAGATGTGTCTCAATGGACGATTTGAAGTTAGTGGGAATGAAGTCCCATGATTATCACGTGTTGATGCAACAACTATTACCAGTAGCTATTAGAGGCATAATGAAAGATGAAGTACGGACCACAGTGACAAGATTGTGCGTTTTCTTCAATGCTATCTGTAACAAAGTCATTGACACTGAAAAGTTGGATGAACTAGAAAATGCGGGTTACATTATTTTGTCACAACTAGAGATGCACTTTCCTCCTTCATTTTTTGATATAATGGTGCATTTGGTAATTCATTTGGTGAGGGAGGTAAGGCTATGTGGTCCAGTTTACCTGAGGTGGATGTTCCCTTTTGAGCAATACATGAAGATCTTAAAAGGGTATTCTAAAAATCTTTATCGACCAGAAGCCTCAATAGTAGAAAGATATGTAGTTGAGGAGGCTATGGAGTTTTGCAAAGATTATATGTCAGGGAAGAAGGAACAATCTCGGCATGAAGAAGGGAGAAGCAAGGGAACACGAGGACTGAAAGTGAAGAATGTTCCTCGTGAAGAGGTGTTGCAAGCCAACTTGTATATCCTGAATAATATGGAAGAAGTTCAACCTTACATAAATGTACACAGAAAGACTTTGAAGAATAAGAATCCAAGGAAGAATGACATGCAGATTGCTATTGAGCAAAACAAGACATTCATGCAGTGGTTCGAGGAAAAGGTTTTGCACAAGATCGGTGTGTCTGAGACAATCGAGTGGCTAGCTTGGAGGCCTTCGTTTCAGGTCATTACTTGGACCGGTTATGATATAAATGGCTATTCTTTCTATACCAAAGAGCAAGATAACAGAAGTACCATGCAAAATAGTGGGGTCATGGTAGAAGCTGAATCTATGCACTTTTCCAGTTTGAGAGACAAAAACCCCATATTAGCGTCTATGGCCTATTATGGAGTTATAGAAGAAATATGGGAGATGACATACAACAAGTTTAAAGTTGCTTTATTCAAATGTAAGTTGGTTAGCAATAATGCCGTGGTAATAGATAAACAATTTGGATTTGTCTTAGTCGATCTTCGAAGAATTGGCTATAGAGACGAGCCCTTCATTTTAGCAAGCCAAGCGAAACAAGTGTTTTATGTCACCGATCCTGCGAGCAAGAACATGTCCATTGTCCTTAAAAGTAAAAAACAGA
This sequence comes from Inga leiocalycina, assembly GCA_963242795.1. Taxonomy (NCBI): domain Eukaryota; kingdom Viridiplantae; phylum Streptophyta; class Magnoliopsida; order Fabales; family Fabaceae; genus Inga; species Inga leiocalycina. The sequence goes on along the minus strand of OY725331.1, from coordinate 27,038,118 downwards.
AGTATGGTGATCCGACCTTCAACCTTGATGACACACCACCTTTCACAACAACTCCACCTCGAACAAATGAAGTAGAATTGGTAGATGATGACGAATATGCTGTAAGAAATGACCATGGTGAAGGACTATGGGAAACAATATAGAGTAAGACCTTAATTTATAAACAAGAACTATGTGTTTTTTCTGTTTTACTTCCCGCTTAGTTTATTTCGGTTTTATTGCAATTTATTTACGTTTCTGATGATGCTTTTTGTGTTAACAGGAATATGGACAACTCTAGTGATGACGAGAGGCGTAGAGATGATGAAAGCTCTAGCAATGACGAAAGGCCTAGAGATGAACCCCCTGTAAGAAGGAGGGTTAGAGGCTGTACAAAGATGGGAGCATTGGTTGAACGTCATGAACGTCAACAGGAGAGGCTGCATATAGACTTCGATGACAAGCTGAATCCAGTTGGTCCTGAGGAAGACCACTTCATTAGCTACATAGGGCTTTTGGCTCGAAGCAAAGTGCGTATTACCTACGATAATTGGAGATTGGTTCCCCCAAAAATGAAAGACATGATTTGGCAGCAACTCTTGGTATGTAAGTTTTGATGCATTGTAGCTTTGTTCTTATTGTTTTAAATATAATAATCTTATGATTTACCTTGCAGCAAACATACGATGTCCCAGACACCAAGGAGATGTATAAGCACTGGATGGATGAGGTTTGTGTACGATGGAAAGGTTTCAAGAACAAGCTAATAGCACGGTACATTCGAGGGGCCCTTAGGGATAAGGATCCATGTGCACAGTATACATATTTGTCTCCAGAGGACTGGAGGTTGTTTACGGCATCACGAGCAGATCCTGAGTTTTTGGTAATATTTCTGTCATCATGATAAATAACTTGTAATTTTGATATACTTTATATCGTTGATTTATTTTTTGTTGTTTTTCATTCATAGAAATTAAGTATAGCAAATGCACAGAGGCAAGCAGAAAATAAATATCAACATTTCATGTCTCGTGGTGGATATCGGAAGATTGAGCGGCAATTAATGCAAGAAGAGTTAGACAAAATGAAGGAAGCAGCGGAATCTAATCCTAGCGTTGTTATCAAGGCCCCTGCACCTCCTCCACGTCACAAAAAATGGAAAGCAGGGAGGATTAAGGCTGGGAAGTACATAAATCTGACTGTTGCTGAGGTTGCTACGAGGATTGTAAGTAGTTATACCATAAGTACCTAATTTTTTACATATCGCGAGTGGTTTCGATACATTTACGATAAACTGTATGCTACAGGATGAACTGGACGAGCAGAGTAGCCAAGGTTCATTCAATCTAAGTAGATGGATGGACATCTTGTCAACGGCTATTGGGAAGGCAGATGACCTTGGTCGTGTTCGAGGAGAGACACGGGGAGTTAGTGCCGCGAGGTATTTTGGACGAGACCCACACTATTCGTCACAAGCTGGACCTAGTAAGGACGTTGTGGCCAAGATTCGACAGGACCTCAAACGAGAGATCGAGGCCAACCTTCGCGACAAGCTCCGACAAGAGTTGTTGCCAGAGCTCTAACTTGAAATGGCAAAGATGTTCGAAGCGTAAAGGGCAAGGGACGAGCATAGAACTCAGGAATCCCCTGCCTTCAATAGCACCAAAGGAAGTTACAACCCTCTGGAGGAACCACTTGGCGACCCTTCTCCCACTCCAGTGTCGGGAGACCCTTGCACCCTCTATTTGGATGATCCACTGTTGCGTGTTGTTGTTGATGCTCTTGTTCACACACGTGCTACCACCCACCATCATCAGCAAATTCTGGAGGATTTTCGTAGGGTAAATGAGACGAGTGTCAGAAAGGGGGAAGAAGGTACAACCATCCCTGTTCCTGATCCAGAGGTTGGCATGTTAGGTCAAGTGATAGGATCTTTCATCCTTTAGCCTCGCAATCTTATTGGTTCAGACGCAATACCTCCAATGGTAGGAATTACCTTACTGTTACTGAAAATCTGTTGGCATCCTAATAACAATTTGTTTTTTGATGTTCTAAAAGGATGACGAAGCTGCGAGCAAATGGCCCTACTTAGCACGGCTGCAACAGATCTATAAGGGCATTAAACAGATTGACTTGAAGATGCCTCCAGGGATTGTGGGCCAAGTGGAGTATCCCTACACGATTGACAATACAGATCTCAAGCAGTTTATCAGGTTAGAGGAGATAGATGCAGGCTGGGTGAAATTTGCAGTCCGGTAAGTTTTTTTTCAATTTTCCCATAAAATTTATTTAGTGGTTTTTTGTTTTCATACATTCAATAATTGATTCCTTATTTTAATTCTATTATAGCACCTTCCACGATCTCTACACAAACATGGAAAGACGTGATTGGTATGGATTCTTATGTCCTGCGAATACGACAGGGGATACTTGTACTGTGGCGCATAGGACTCACTATGTCGGCTACGCAATGGCACAAACCAAACTTCGTTGTTATCTAGCACCCATTGTCCAACGGTTCGTATTTACATTTTGTCAATTTAAGAAGTTTAATAAATAATTGTCTTCTCACTCATCTAACTTCATTTTAATGTGTACATGTTGTTAAAGTTACCACTAGAATTTGTGTGTTATATGTGCCCGCCGCAACGTAGTCTATTGGTTTGACCCCTTGAGTAAAAAGACAGACAGAGATACAAAATCCGTCTTCGACACGTAAGTTATTCTGTTTGTATTTCATTGACAACCAAAAAAAATGAATGGTTCTAATTTCTGTTCATTTTGCTTTCATGATAGTGCTTGTCAAACATATAGAGTCCTAGGTGGGTCACGCGAGGGTACAGTTGTTACAAAGCCAAAGTGGTTTTATCCGATAGTAAGTACATTCGATCCTACCTAATTGTTTCATTGATGGTCCTTTTAGACATACCTTTATTGATTTTAACAACCAATTGCATCCCTTTGATTTAAAATGCCCTCGGCAACCTGGCAACACTGAATGCGGATATTATGTTATACTTTATATGTATAACATAACTCAAAGTGGAATTACTAGCGATTTTGAAAAGGTAATCGCTTATTCATTCTCAAATGATAATATTTTTGGTGTTCTAATCGAAATGCTAATTAATTCATTTGCTTGAGATTCATTTCATCAAAGCTCACTTTCTAATTTTCAGATTTTTTATAATGAAGATGCCTACCTATGTGAAGACCTTGATTTGATCAGAGATTTTTTGGCTGGACATCTTCTTCAACATATAGAGCAGTAAACTTTTTATTTTATATCAGTTTGTAGTTGTGTGATGACAGCGTTTTGACACTTTCTGGTTGTTTTTTGTTGATATATATAGTAGTAGGCTGTATGAAAGGTTATTGTATGTATATATAGTAAAGATTGTAGTGCTGGATGTCCTTACCAGTTTGTAACGGACAGTGTGGTTTATGAATCCATCTTCTATTCTGTTTCTGCAGTTTGAATTCGTTGGGTAATACAGAATGTAAATTATGGTTTAAAAAAAACCTAACTTTTAGACATCCCAAATTAAGAATTGGGAGGTCTAAAGTCCCCCAGCGTGGGACTTTAGGCGTCCCAAATGACCGTGGGACTTTAGGCGTCCCAAATGTCATTTGGGACGCTTAAAGTCCCCCAGGGTGGGACTTTACACGTCCCTATCATTTGGGACGTCTTTTGTTACAACTTACTACGCCTCCAGTATATACGTCCCCCCGTTTTGGGACGTTAAAGGTGCCAAATTTGGGAGGTTATAGCCCCTTTTTGTAGTAGTAAAGGGATCACATATTTTGTGACAGAATAAATCTTTAATACATAAGATGATATGATAGGGTGAGGAAGTAACTATTCTACATCCCAAAAGAAGGAATTTGTGGATGATATAGAAGATGATAAAATGGAGAATATAATTCATGATGTTAAAAAATTGGAAGTTGTAAGTCATACTTTGCATGTCTGTTACAAAACGGCTTTAGAAAAGAAACTTACAATGTCACTCACATTAATGTCCCCTTGAAAACAGACATGGAAAGATCAAAATAACATGTTATAAGTGTTTTTTGTAGTAATATGAGCTTCACTCACTGATTTCTTAGTCTTCTTTTAATCACACGGTGCCTTTCCCAATTTTCATCATTTTTTGTCCAAGTGTATGATTTTAAAACAATATCACTTATCCTTGACTTTCTCTTATATATTCTCATCCCACAACCAAATCTCCTTATCTAGGTGGCCAAAACCGTTAGATTACATTCTCCCAAAATATCTTTAGGGACATGTTATGATTTTTTAACTCAATTTCTCTTTAATTATACTAGTCCGAGACAAACACTTAGCTAGTTGCTTTCTAATAGGTTCCTTATCCCTGCTGATATAAAACTATAATTTATTTTTAATATTTATAAATTGTCATTTTATCCCAAAAAAAAAAACACCTTCGTTACCTTTTTTTGCTCAGCAAATGCTTTAAAACTCCAAAACATGTCCTCCATTTGTTCATCTTCAAGCTCGTAACCCAGCTTTAACAATAAAGAAATAACTTCAGTCACACAGTTATGTATGAATATAACTAGAGTTATAGTTGGGAATTGGGCCAGCCTTTCACGGATTCAAACCTAAATAAGTTGGTCCGTTTAAGCCCGATTTCTGTAAAACCCCCAATTTATAAAGTTCTCGGTCTTATTGAGCCGGTCCTTCAAGGGCTTGAGCCTAAACTCATTTTAATTCAAATAAAATTCACTTTTAATTTTTTCAATTTACTTATTATTTTATTTTAAATTGAGATTTATTATTTTTAAAACTCATAAATTTCTAGTTAAAATCATTATCTAATTTTTAAATTAGCATTTTTTTTAAAATTTAAATAGATAAACCATTGTGAAAAACTAAATAAATTAAACCATTTAATAAAATTTAATTTTCAAAAAATATAATATGAACTAAATATTTGTAATATCATTAAAAATATAAAAATTTTAGTATTATATGAATAAATTTTAAAAAATAAAAATAAAATGATCTAAATAGGCTAGTCCTTTTAAACCCTCAGGCTGTTAAGGCCAACCCTTTTAGACTCGATTGTAATTTAAAAGATAAATATATAAAACGGGCCCTCAAGATAAAAGAACTTAAATATACCAACTTAATAGGCTTGACTTGTATTCTCAACTCTAAATAGAGTAGTATGTAAACACAGACCGTACCACTTCAAGTCGCTTTCTCAAGCCATTACGTCCGCTGCATTAAAAATAAATGAGCAAACACATTAATTGATGGATTGATTGATTGGATAAACGCGTGGGTTGGTTGAAATGCACACCTAAGCTTGCCCAGTACAATTCCATTTTCGTCGACTCTTTCGAACCCAACATCCTCAGGACATATGATTTCATATGTACCATTATATTTTAGAATTCCATCCTACAAAACAAATAAAAATAAGTTCTGACATATAATGGTATCAAAAGCATAATCTGAATTTAATTATTTATTTATGGCAGAAAAACATATTATTTTTCTACCATAAATAAATAATTAAATAGAGTGAATTATAATCATTCAGTTAATAATCATTGCGATAATGATAATAATAATTAAATAGACTAAATTCCAGTAATTCTGCTCGTTACTCAGGCTAAACAGATTCATTTAATTAGTTCTTCAGCAAATTAATATTTATGGACACACGCACTTGCTAGATTTGTAGATTGGAGCTAAGTGAAAATTTCTGAAAGTATGAACTTTCAAATCGAAATTAGATTATATTATGATAGTTTTTCTTTCAAAATTCAATATTAAACTGATTTTATTAAAATTTTAAGTTTATACAAATAACCCTTATGATGCTGTTATTAATTAATCTAGTATCTCATTTCGGAAAATTAAGTTTATACAAATAACCCTAATGTTCAGTTGCAACTTGCAAAATATATAGTTTTAAGGCTAAAAAAAAAGTTGCAAGATATATAGTTTTAAACAGCAACCTGGTGAATCCCACTTCCATGAGAAAACGCATTAGCCCCTACAAGTGCCTTGTTTGGCTGTACATGCAAACCAGTATACTCTTCAACCTATTGAAAATTAGTATGAAAATAAATACAGCAGATTATGTAAGCATCAATAAAAGATAAAAGCTCAAATTAAAATAATATGTTTTAAATAAACCATTTTGCTTGTCATAAATATTTGTCGTGTATTGATCCTTGTATGGAGTCCGCCAAGCACATCATTTGCTCCGCATTTCAAGATCATCACAACCTTAAGAGGGAAAAAAATGAAATTATAACTAAGCAAATTAATCATCGGCTCTAAAATACACTCTTGGCAATTCTTCTTGTATTTAAACCTTCAACTTGCAAGATTTTATTTTGGGGTCTTACTTTTATACCGTGTCTTTTTAGTTCTCTAATCCTAATGCCATTGGCGAAAACATGTTGACAATTAAAATTTTTAATATTGACAAAACATTCTCAAAAGCTGACATAATTTTTAAAATGATAATGATTGTTACAGAGAAAATTATCACCATTTGAGAGAAATAATGTAAAGGTTAAAGAATTGAAAAGATACTTTGTAAAATTAAGAAATTAAACTGAAACTTTATATAAAATTATATATAGGATTAAAAGTGTATTTTTGACTAAAATATATAAGATGAAAATTTATATAATTACCTCTTCTAAGGATGCATTTCCAGCCCTTTCACCAATCCCATTTATTGTTACTTCCAATTGTCTTGCACCACTACGTGCACCCTGAACACAACCAACACTAGATAATATTAAGTGAAATTTTAATTAATCTTTTTGACGTGGGCATAAATTAAGTCAATAAATCTAATTACACGTCCAGATCCTTTGAAATAAATTTAGAGTGAGGTTAGGTGAAAGAAAGAGATAGAGTAAGAGATATGAGTCCTGCCCTCACTACAACATTTTTGGCCTCTAACAACAGTTAACTTTGCAATATGTAAAAGCGTTGCCTAAGATATGAATATGCAACAATTTTCTAATTATATGACTGCATGACCCTGTTTTTCCAGAAAAAAGAAGAAGAAGGAATGACACTAACAGCCTGATTTTATAAATGAGATCAAATCTGCAACCTCTCACTTACATATATGATAGTTTCATGCCACTATATTACAAAGCCCATTGGCAATGAATGAGTTTCCGTACCTATCATTTGCACTTAATAAATCTAAATGGTTCATATTTAGGTTTTTTTTTTTGTCTGTCTTGAAAAGATTTTTTAATGGGTATGAAATCGAAAATAAAGATTATCTTTTAACCATCAGTTTTTTTAAAAAAAATACTTTTTTATTTAAAAATATCAATTGAAAAAATTAAATATGAACAGTCTAGACTCCAGATCAAATCTAGATGGTCCAAATCTGCTTAGCTCATGGTGCCCATCAAAATGGTAGATACTGAAACTAGCTCTCCATTGGCAAAGCTTTATTACTACGTGACTGTACTTTAGATTTCTCTTTTCTAACTACAACAGTGTAGAGGGATCAGTCTGATGCTTAAATTGACTGAACCTTTCTCTTAAATTTTCTTTCCTAACTTTTCTTAAGAGTTCAGATCGGTGCTCATCGGATGAGGGATCTCAAATGCCCCATTCGCTCTAATGCCACTTATAATGCCCCAACCCACTAGTGGAAAAAGGGCTTTTTAGACCAGTTATGGATCCGGTCTTGATACAGCAGGTCTTAAAAGTATGTCACTTTTGAGACCGGTTTGATAACCGGCTTTAAAAGTCTCACTTTTAAGACCGGTTGTATTAATAACTGGTCTAGAATTAACAATTTTAAGACCGGTTTTCATGAGCACCGGTCTTAAAAGAGCTCTTTTGTAAGGTGATTTATGTAACATTTTTTAAGATCGGTTATAATTAGAATCGATTTTAAAAGTTATTTTAAGACCGGTTTTGTATACAACCGGTCTTAAAATTTTTTTATTTTTAAGACCGGTTGTATACAAAACTGGTCTTAAAAGTTCTTAAAATAACTTTTAAGACCGGTTATATAAAATAACTTTTAAGACCGGTTATAATTTATAACCGGTCTTAAAAGTTATTTTAAGACCGGTTTTGTATACAACCGATCTTAAAATTAAAATTTTTAAGACCGGTTATAATTATAATCGGTCTTAAAAGTGTTATATTTTTTTTTTAATTGTTTGTGATTAGGTTAGTTACCAGAACGCATCCTTAAATTGCTACCTCCAATGCCATACTTATTAATTGCCATATGGTGTTTAGTTTACTTCCACTTACTATGTCCTTTTGTTTTAACTTTCCACTTACCATTTCCTTTTGCTTTAACCTTGTCATTGAATTAGGAACTTATAACATGTCATATATCCTCATGTATAATGCTTTATTTAAAACCATCATATAACCAATTTCTTTCTTTGTTTTTTCTATTCATCATTAGATTTTACATAAAATGAGTGATGTTTTAATATCATACATCACTACAAAAAAACATGTTATTACCGACGGATTACCCACGGAATTTTTTCCGTCGGTAATTACCCACGCTTTACCCACGGAATTCCGTGGGTAATTTGAATGAGAAATTACCCACGGAATTCCGTGGGTAAAGCGTCGGTAATTACCGACGGAAAAAATTTCCGTGGGAAATTACCGACGGAAAATTTTCCGTGGGTAATTTCCGTCGGTAATTACCCACGGAATTTTTTCCGTGGGTAATCCGTCGGTAATTTCCGACGGAATCAAAATTCCGTCGGTAAATTTGACTTTTACCCACGGAATTTTTTCCGTCGGTAATTACCGACGCCTTACCCACGGAATTCCGTGGGTAATTTGAATGAGAAATTACCGACGGAATTCCGTGGGTAATCCGTCTGTAAAACTAATAATTTTTTTATCATATTTTAATAATTTATATAAAATAATAAAAATAAAAATAATCTATAACAAATAAAAATTTAAATATTATAAAATTAATATTTAATATAATATATTAAATATATATAATATTAATAATAAAAATTTTAAATGAAATAAAAAAATTAAATATTTTAAACTTTATATCATAAAAACAAAATATATAATTATATATAAATATATATTTAATATTATATATATTTATATTAATATTAAATATTTAAATGAAATAAGAAATTAATAAAATTTAAATTTATATTATAAAAAACGAAATATATAATTATTTATAAGTATATATGTAATATTGTATATATTTATATTAATTTTAAATATTTAAACGAAATTAGAAATTAAAAAATTTTATATTATAAAAAATGAAAATTATAATTATATATAAAAATATATATTTAATTATATATATTTATCTTAATATTATATTTGTTTTTAAATTATTACATTATATATATTATTACGTGAATAAATAACGCAAGGTTAAAGCAGTTCAACTGGCAAAGGCATCAGAACACATACCAAAAGGTCCAAGGTTCAAATCCCACCTTCGTCACAAAATGCAACAATTATCTCACAGAGACATGTGGCGCAATGTTAGAGGGACACGTGGCCCTTGCTCAGGGGCTGACGGGGCCAGATGTGGGGGCGGGCGGTGGGGGGCTTTCGGTGATGTCCACGTGGCCTTTTTTAAGATCGCCACGTGGAATTTTTTTTTTTTTAAAATAATATTAAATTACCGACGGATTACCCACGGAAAAAATTCCGTCGGTAATTACCCACGGAATTTTTCCGTGGGTAAATTCCATGGGTAATCACCGACGGAATTTTTTCCGTGGGTAAATTCCGTGGGTAATCGCCGACGGAAAATTTTCCGTGGGTAATTTCCGTCGGTAATTACCGACGGAATTTTTTCCGTGGGTAATTTCCGACGGAATCAAAATTCCGTCGGTAAATCAATTTGTCACGGATTTTTTAGAGACGGAAAAAATTCCGTCGGTGATCCGTCGGTAATTCCGTTTCCGTCCCTAATCCGTGGGTAATTTGATTTCAGAGACGGAATTCCGTGGGTAATTTGGTGTTTTTTTGTAGTGCATGCATGAATCTCCTTTACATAATTTTAGCTTATATATATATATATATATACCTCTATTGTGTTAGCAGTGGCCAGGCCAAGATCGTTGTGACAATGGCAAGCAATGATAGCTTTTTGAATTCCAGGAGTGTTGGCTTTGATGTCAGCAACCAATTTGCCATACTCACTTGGCATACTTATGCCGACAGTGTCTGGTACGATCACAGTTGTCGCCCCTTCCTTTATTACTTGTCCAAATATTTCATACAGAAACTCCCTCTTCGACCTAGCCAAGTCACATTCATTTAATCATATGATCAAAAACGCCAAAAGAAGAAAGTAAAAGGGAACCAACTGGAATTGAGTCTAATAGATAGGGCTAATCCCTCATGACAAACCAATATTCGAATTCCTACTGAAAAATGTGCCCACAACTATTGACAATATCTTCCGACTCATCCAAAGCAGGATCCGAAATATCTACCTTATTGGGTTGAATATAATGTCTTCTGCTGCGGGTTATCAACCCACCTTTAGTACTAAAATGGATTCTTTAGAAGAAAAAATTACTTATGCCAAAGAAGGGTCCATGACATCTATTCAATCAAAAGAAATCCAAATAGATTGTGGAAAGAGAGGTTTTTTTTACAACTTATTTGGATTTAAAATTATTTTATTCTTTGCTCAACAGTATCTAGGATTGTCTTTAATAGGAAAATACTTGCGCTTAATAAAAAAAAAAATGGGGGAGTAAAAGCGGAAAAACAGAAAAACCTGGCAGCATCTTCTGCATAGAACCCTATATCATGGCAGCCCAAACTGCGAGCAAACCTGACCATTCTCCGAGCAGTTTCAAGAACCTCCTCATTCGTCTTTTTCAACTTATACTTCATATGAATATCACTGGTTGCTATGAACATCTGAATCCTCGGCCTCTTGGCATACTTGACAGCCTCCCACGCACTCTTAATATCATTCTCAGTACACCTGCAAGCACCAGTTATGACCGGCACATAGCCGCCGTCAGTAGTGGAGGTGGCCACATTGTTGCCAACCTCTTGAGCTATGATCTTCACAGCGTCGAAGTCATCTTTTGAAGAGGCAGGGAAGCCGGCATCGATGACGTCAACACCGAGCTTTCCAAGCTGTCGCGCTATCTTCAGCTTCTGCTTTGAGTTCATGGAAACTCCAGCGGATTGCTCACCATCACGGAGGGTGGTGTCAAAGATTCGAACGTACAAGGGGTCAGGAATGTGGTTGGGAATGTAAGGAGGGCGGAAGAAGAGAGAGGAATTCATTTATGCGTGGTTTGAGAAACAGAGGGTCTTGGAGCTAAAGGAGGAAATACTGGAACTAAAACTTATAATAAGGAGGGATTCATTACAGGTAGTATTTAATTTATAGAGCAGAGAGATGGTATTTGTTTTTCTCTTTAATATAAACCACTGTACTAAATTTATTATATGCATATACAATTTACACCTATCTAATTTATTGCTTTTCTTACTTCTCAATTATCACTCATTCATCCATGCTCCCTCCAGTCCTCTTATTATAAGATGCTTCTAAATATATACCAATAAAAAAAGTTAATTAAAAATATTAAATTTACTATAAAATTCAAGTAATTTTCAATATTACTCATATTAATCAATTTAAACTCTAAAATTGGTTAATAACAATTTTCAAACAAATAATACAAATTGTAATTTATAAAAGGGTTAAAGTATACAAATATCCATAAACTTTTGCCAATTATTTGATCTTTTGGCACCATAAATTTAAGTATAAAAGTACTCATGAAAAATTTAAGGATAAAGTTATAATATACAAGTTAAAACTATGGGAATCAAAAAATTAATTTCCCGACAATTATTTATGTTTCGGCGACATGTGTTCCATTATTGTGAAGTCAATGATCCATAAGAATAAAAATAATTAAATTCTCCATGAACATTCACTCCATTCAACCTACTTGTTTTAAGCCATCAAAAGGTCCTTAGGTCATAGCTAATTTCATACTTGAATAAATTAATTTAAGAGACCAATAGTTACTGTATCCAACGTATAACTTTTTTATCTATTTACTACAACGACAATATTTATTCAAGTGTGAAATTGGCTAAAAATTTTTGTTAATTTTTTTTTGCCATCTAAAACTTTTTGTTAATTGCTAAACGATTATAGTGAATAACTTATTCTTCATTGTAAATAGCGAATTAAAGATGTGCCATAAATAACTGTTGTTTGATATAATTAAAAATTTATAACTTCAATTTGGCAATTCACAACTTCCCATTAACTATTCATAACAAAACCTTGCAATAAAGTTGCCGCTAACGGTAGAGGTTCAACCATTGTCTGTCGTCGGATCATCAGTCACTGGCCGAGTGGCTTTTTTATAGAAAAAAGGTGAGGGGAAATGTTGTAAAAACACAACATTTTCAAATCTCAAATTGGTCCTATAATTCTATTAGAAATTAGTTGAATTTGGAGACCTGATTTTAGATTTTAATATTTCAAATGGTTTTAAATGGGTTTATCCAACTTAAAAACTAATTGTGTAACATCAAACATATAAAATTATTTAAAGATATAAGGATTACAACTATATTTGGTTCCTTAAGTTTTCTCTTATTTTGGTTTTGATCCTTCAAATTTCATATAATAGGTTTTAGTCCCTCTAGCTAGGTGCAAAATGGTCCAAGTTTCTATTAAATTTTAGGGATAAATGATTTAAAAAGAATGAAACTTAAGGGACAATAATCCATAGTTTGAAATTAAGAGACCAAAAATAAAATGAAGGAAAACTTAAGGATCAAATATTACATTAACCCAAGATTATATTAACTCGATTTTAAAATTATTATAAAAACCAAACCAAGCCTCACTAATTACGGGGTTTTGATCGTTTTTTGCTAGATTGATCCGGTTTGAACTGGTGTGGTCAGTTTTGTTTAATTTTCAACACCTTATAGACTTTTTTCTAATGGGAAAATTACAGTCAACTCTCACTGTGGCAACTTATTATTCAATACTGACTCCGTTCTTATATATAAGGTTCCATTTCTTGATTGGGATTGTCCTTTTTTACAAGGTTCTATTTGAATCTGTCTAAATAATAAATGCATTTTAACTAATTTTACCCTCATTAATTTCATACAGTACATTAATTAAAATGTTGACTCATTCCTTTTATTCTATCACATCATCGTCCCCCATACATTCTCTTTCACCTTTTTCTCATTATTACTCTCTCTCTCTCTCTCTCTCTCATAAATAAGGACATTTTTTTAAAAAAAAAATTCTTTGCATATTTATTAATTTTAACTAATTTTAATTTTTTTCTAGAATCTAGTAATTTAGTTAAAAGGACTTTATATATAGAGATCGAGGGAATAGCCCCCAAAGGTTTCTAAAACTTTATTACACCCAAAGATCAAATTGAAATTAAATTTTGTGGTTGACAAAACAATAATGCCTTTTGTTTATTTTTTTTTCAAAAAGGGGTCAACCATCACTAGAGCTCTAATGACCAGCTACCAACACTATTGCAAAAAACACAATAAGTGACGCTTATTTTAAAGAATGCTATGGCGCTTGAGAAACGCCATAGCTTTTTTTTTTTCTGGAATTAATTTTTTAAATAATGACCGATGGACCTCCTTGGTCTTCCGCCAAAGGAGGTCTGGCGCCTAAAGAGGCAGAGGAGGTCCATCTCCTTTTTAGGAGGTCTTTTTTTAAAATAATTTTTCATAATTATTTCCTTTTCTTAATGAATCCAAATAATCAGGTAATTTATAATATGATAGCAAAATAAAATAACTCAAAACAAATAACTACTTCATAAAAGCATTACAAAATGTATTGTGTTTCAACAATTATAATGTTCAACTAATTTTAAAGTGCATAAAATACTAAAATATTATCTAATTGTCTGACCATATATTCACACTATTCTTCAATGATTTCATCCAATTGATGGTTAGACAACTTAGCAAAGTGTTGATCTTCATAATACTACATAAATAATCATGCACACAGAATTAAAATCATTAAAAATCAATTAGCTTAGGCACTTGCCAATTAAATTTAAAACACAACATCAATTGCACGTAAAGGAACTTGCTTTCACAAGAACAAAACTTTGACGATAAGTAACTACACCTTTCATATATTTCATAATATAATAACCGCAATCATTATTATTTGGTTGGAATGGGCACTGCAACAATACAATGAAATAGTGAAGTCAATTTTTGAATAAAAATTTTGACAGACAAAATTTGAGTAAATTTATAGATAAGTACCATAATCTTCCTCCACATATAGATATTAACTGGTTCATTGCATTTAAAATAGCTCAATCCAACCTAGTCCCTATAGGTGGTCAATGCACTAACAAAATAAGTAGTGAATGATTAATTTTGGTTATCAATAATCACATGTAAATATTTACACATACTCCCTTACACTTACTTATTGAAGATAATCTGCATAGCAGGACAGTTCTCTGGATAACCAATTGCTACTAGAGGATCCAGATAGAAAGCGAGGAGGCCTTCTGGTGCCGCTGGATGGATAACAATAAATATCTAATGAGCCCTAAAATATTTTGAAAATTTTACTTCGACAATCATGTTATGGTAAAAGTGAAAGAATTAAAAAACATACATTCAAATATTATCACAAATTACTTACCTCGGATTGTATGCCACAAGAAAGAGCTTATTAGGGGTTACTCTTTGCATGAAGTAGTCTTTAAGATCATTAGATTGTTTTTCCAAATCTCTACCCCTATGCTAGCCAAGGAGGTATGAGCTGATGAAGATGAATTTATTCATCCTATCCATGCGCACTATCACATCCACTACAAAAAAAAAAGGTATTTTGTAGCGGTGCAATTGTAGCGGTTATATTAAACCGCTACAAATTATAGTATTTGTAGCGGTTTTCACCTAAACTGCTACAAATTTGTAGCGGCAAGGTTTTTTTGTAGCGGTTGCGTACAAAAAACCGCTACAAATTTGGCGCGAAATTCCCACCAAAACTTGTAGCGGTGATTTTGTAGCGGTTAATGCACAGAAACCGCTACAATATTCCCGCCAGTTGGTGCGCCAACAGTGTAGTGGTTATTTGTAGCGGTTACAGCAATAGAACCGCTACAAAATACCAAAGGTCAAAAGTTTGTAGCGGTTATGCCCCTATAACCGCTACAGAATTTCAAGAGTCTCGACATTTGTAGCGGTTCTGGGCAATAACCGCTATAGAATTTCAAACGTTGTTATCTTTTATAGCGGTTATTGTAGAACTGCTACAAATTTAATTATTTATAGCGGTTACAGTAGCGGTTATTTGAATAACCGCTACTAATATCTGGCCTATTTAAGCCACTGCCTCCTTCATTTCTTCTTTTGCTCATTTTGTTTCCTGAGGTTTTTCTGAGTGATTTCTTCGAGATTTGAGCGTTCAAACGTCTCTATGGGATTTTTCTCTCAGTATTTCTCAGTATTTGCACTTGAGGTACGTATATAACACGTATTTTATTTATATTTGTATTTTTATTATATTTTTGCATAATAATGTGACTAATTTTTTTTTTAATTTTTATAGTTGATATGGCTTCAGGACAGGATAAGGGGAAGGCTCCTGAAGTCCCCAGACCGATTTTACGGGGGTGGCAGCAGCCGGGCAGGGGGCAGAGGGAGGGGGTAGCGTGGAGGCAGGGCTACCGCGGCATCTCAGCCCATCCCCCCACAGGAGTCGGCCCTACCACAGGTACCGCAGACGATCCCACAGGCGATGACCGCACCAGAGGTGCCTGAGGTTGGGGGGCTAGATATTAGCGTTGAGGACTTCCTCAACGAGGAGGAGTTCGAGATCCCGATTGGGTTTAGGGAGATGGAGTAGTTCCTCGATGAGAAGGACGCTCGGGAGCAGAACAACCCACGAGGGTCGTCTTCGCGATCCACTGGGTTTGAGGTGCAGGTCGAAGGTAAATTAATTTTTTAATTTAGTAAATTATTTATTTAAATTAGAAATGTTAACTTTAAATTATAATTTATCTAACGTGCGGTAAACTATGCAGACGAGCAGGGGAACGTTTCGACGAGGAGGCTAGACGTGGTCGGTGTGAACAGCTTGGACCGGAGCCTCCGAGTTATAATGCCGTGGAATGAGGGCACTGACCAGCCGATCCACAATGGGGGTCACCTGCTCAACCGCTTCCTGAACGACCTGGGCACGAATTGGATACGATTCCCCCTTCACTTCACGACATGGAGGCACGTTCCGAGGGGACTGAAGGACCAGGCTTGGGAGGAGGCAGTTCAGGTAATTAAAATTATTTAATTAATATTTTTTGTAATTAATTCTATTTAATTAATTTTTTTAAAATTATGGTTTTTATAATTATTGATATTTAAATAATTTTTTTTCAGCTGCGGTTTGCCGTCTGGGCCAACCGGAAGAGGTACGCCCTCGTGAAGATGGGTGACGCCTGGAGGAACAGGAGGAACTGTCTCTTCCACAGGGTGGATAAGGACGGGACGATGCCTCTCGAGCAGCTGATCGAGAGCGTCCCGAACGGCGTGCCGCCGAACGACTGGGCGCATTTTATCCAGTTCAGGAGGAGCCCTGAGGCACAGGTAATATATTTATTAGATTTTTGATATATAATTTTGTAATTGTTAAATATTAAATTATAATTTCAATTTAATTTTTATTTAATTTTAAATTATAATACATTTAATATTTTTTTTCCAGGAGCTTTCTCAGAGGGACACCGAGATCCGGGCGCAGCAGACAATCCACCACACAGCAGGATTGAAGACCTTTGCTGTGACCTACAACGAGCTGGTAACTTTTCAAAATATCACTTACTTTTAGCTGATTATTTCATAATACTAATTATTGTTTTGTAATTGTTTCAAGAGACGAAGGCACAGCAGGAGAACCGTCAGACGGACTATGAGGAGCTGTATGCCATCACACATAGACACTGTGACGGGACTGCGACCTCTCAGCAGGCAGAGGCAGCCATTGTAAGTAATTTTATTATTATATTTTTTTATAAAACCAAGTTAATAATGAAAAATGCTAATAAGTAATTGTTTCATAAAATGGCAGGAGCGGATGCAGCAGTCGCAGGCTGAGCTACGACAGACCCAGCCTGAGGAGTCACAGGGGTTAGTGGACCCAACGGCTCCTTTGAAGGCGGGTCTGGCTCAGGCTGAGCACCCCGGACGAGTACAGGGTATGGGGATAGGCGCTAGACCCAGTATGGTCTACGGCAGGAGCGCCACCTCTGAGGCTGGCAGCTCTAAAGGGGTCAGACGTTGGAGGGACGAGTCTATTGACCAGCTACGGTTAGATTTGGAGCAGCAGATGGTGCTACAGTAGCAGTTGATGCAGCATATGCAGCACCTACAGCTGCACGCTGATATGATGTACGCTCAGCAGACGCAGTGGCGTGAGATCGCGAACAACATGCTCGAGGGAGCATGGAGTCGCCTGTTCCCAAATGAGCAGCATCCAGTGGTCCCCCCTGTCCCTCGCTACGTCGTCCCGAGTACTACTCCTCCTGCTCTTGCTCCTGCTCCTGCTGATGACGATGGTGCGGTTCACTCTGCGCAGCGGCCCGAGCCAGCAGCACCTGAGGGAGCCCCACCTGAGGAAGCACCAGATGATCAGCCCCGAGCTACTTAGTTTAGGACATTTTTTTTGGTTTAAACATTTGTAAATATATATATATATGATTTTTTATTTCAGAACTTTCTTATTGTGTTTATAATATAATTATATTTATATTATTAGATCGCGTTGATTAATTTATGAATTATTTATATCTAAATTAAAAAAAATAAAGCATATATATTTGTAGCGGTTTTAAGTGTAAAACCGCTACCAATATATATATTTGTAGCGGTTCTACACCAATAACCGCTACAAATGTATATATATAATTGTAGCGGTTTCTCAAGAGTAACCGCTACAACTATATATGTTAGTAGCGGTTTTACACTAATAACCGCTACAAATGTATATATATAGTTGTAGCAGTTTCTCTTATGAAACCGCTACAACTATATATATGTTAGTAGCGGTGTTAAAATAATAACCGCTACAAATACTCATCATTTGAATTTTAAAATTTGCCGCCTTTGTGCACATTTGTAGTGATTATGTTATGTATAACCGCTACAAATTAAAAATTATTTTTAAATTTGCTGTCCAACAGCTTTAATATTAGTAGCGGTTTTATATATATAACCGGTACAAATACTCAACAAGTAAATTTTGAATTTCCCACCAATGTGTAACGGCTTGAATATTAGTAGCGGTTTTATATATATAACCGCTACAAATACTCAACAAGTAAATTTTGAATTTCCCACCAATGTGTAACGGCTTGAATATTAGTAGCGGTTTTATATATATAACCGCTACTAATATTTTATAACTGTAGCGATTGGTGTTGTGGTTTAAGAACCGCTACAAAATTATAAACGTTGGAATTTCAGAATATAAGGTTCTAGGCATTCGTCATTCTCTTCTCACTCATCTTCTTCTCTATACTTTCTTCTCTCTCACTTGTAGCTATGGATAAATCATGGATAAGGTTGCCACGCAATTCTCCTGAATATTTGTACGGATTAAACAGTTTCTTAGATTTTGCATTCATTCACGCCAGCTGTAACAGCAAGATCGTCTGTCCGTGTCGGAAATACAAGTTCAAGAAGTGGCATGCACAAAATGTTGTGAAGGAACATTTGCTTGTGAAGCCTTTCCCTGAGGACTATACGTTCTGGGTAGTTCATGGTGAGAAGGCCGGCATTAGATATGACGATGCTCTTCCTCGAAGTTCTCAAGTAGGCGTTCAAGTAGATGAAGATGATCTTGTGAATGATGTTGTGCGTGATGCGTTTGGATTTCAAGGCGACAACTTCAACGAAGAAGTGCACGGCTCTGAGCCAGTTTTTATAGGGAATGAAGCAACTCAGGATTTTTTCAGCTTGATGGATGAAGCAAATCGTCCTTTATATCAAGGTTGTCGCAAATATTCTAAATTATCTTTCTTGATCAAATTGTATCATATCAAGTGCTTGTGTGGGATCACAGATAAGGGAATGTCGATGTTGCTCGACTTATTACAAGATGCATTCCCCAACGCCGAGATTCCCATAACGTTCTACGAGGCCAAGAAGATTATCAACAGGTTGGGGTTGAATTATCAAAAGATTGATGCGTGCCCAAATGATTGTATGCTGTATTGGGGAGACGATTCCAGCAAGGAGACGTGTAAGAGATGTCATACATCGAGGTACAAGACAATTCAGAAGGGGAAAAAGTAGAAGAAGAAACCTGCAAAGATTCTCAGGTACTTCCCTTTGAAACCTCGTCTACAAAGATTATTTATGTCGTCTAAAACTGCTGAGCACATGAGGTGGCATGCCGTTGATAAAAACGAAGGCGGTAAATTAAGACATCCGCGGGATGCAGCTGCTTGGAAAACGTTTGACAATGACTTTCCAGATTTTGCGACTGACCCCAGAAATGTTCGGCTTGCGTTGGCGACCGACGGTTTCAATCCTTTCGGGAATCTTAGCACAAGTTATAGTATTTGGCCGGTAGTCTTAGTTCCCTACAACTTACCCCTTGGATGTGTATGAAACAAAGCTCTTTCATTATGTCTATGATCATTCCAGGCAAAAAGGCACCGGGCAATGACATCATGTGTATCTCCAACCACTTATTGCGGAATTGCTTGACCTGTGGAATGTCAGCTTGGAGACGTACGACGCTTACAGCAAGACTTTGTTCAACATGTGTGCAGCCTTGATGTGGACGATTAGTGACTTTCCTGGCCTTGGCACATTATCTGGTTGGAATGTGCATACTAGGTCGGCGTGTCTAGCTTGCAATTTTGACTCTGACGCATTGCGCCTTCCCCACAGCCGAAAGTGGTGCTTTATTGGGCATCGGAGGTTTCTCGATGGAACGCATAAGTTCAGATTGCAACGGAATCACTTCAATGGGAAACCAGAGAAAAGAGGACCACCTCAGACTTTGTCCGGTACAGATATCTTACAGCAGCTTGAGCATGTTGACTTCGAGTTTGGAAAAAGTGATGATTCAGCACAAACTCGCCAAAAGACGCGCAGGACTTCGGTGCCTCAGCAATGGAAGAAGATAAGTATTTTCTTCATGCTTCCATATTGGAGATCTAATTTACTTCACCACAGTCTTGATGTAATGCACATTGAAAAGAATGTTTGCGACAATGTGCTGTATACGGTGCTTAACGAACTCGACAAGACAAAAGATCACCTTTAAGTGAGGAAAGATTTACGCGACATGGGAGTTCGTGAAGACGCTTGACCAGATGAGCATGACAGATTTACACCGACTAAGTTTACCCTCACAAAATTGAACAAGGAAGTGTTCCTCATGACGTTGAAGAAATTAAAAGTTCCTGATGGGTATTCAAGCAACATTTCTCGATGTGTCGACTTGCAGGCTCGAAAGGTTGCTGGCCTGAAGAGTCACGACTTACATGTTCTTATGCAGCAGTTACTCCCTCTGGCTATAAATGTAATAACCCAAAAATGGGATTAAGGGCTAATGACTCCAAAAGTGATGTAATTATTGTAAATGAACACTTTTGAAGTATATGATGTGGATTTTGATCCGAATGTGTTGTAATCAGTGCCTAAACCCTATAGTTAAGCTTAATTGTGGGATAAAGCTTAAAATGAAGGATCAAGATTGACCAATGGGAAAACAAATTAATACCCTTCCTCATATTGTTAAAAACGTCCAAAAAGGGTAAAGGAGAAGGAAGGAGGAATTTGGTCAAAATTTCAACTCTTTTACAAGGGAACTTTGGTCATATGGGTCACATATGCCTTAAAACAAGTGGTCAACATTCTTTTTGTGTTCCAAAGTGCAACATTTCGGTGGAGACAGAGGAAAGGGAAGAGGAATTAAATTAAAACAAGTTGAGTCATTGACCAAGATGAAAAGCAAAGAAAAAAAAAAGAAGAAAAGTCAAAAATTGCAACTAGAAAATTTGTGTAACCAATGGCTATGCAAGTTCATGCAATTGGTCAATCTTTCTTCCTCCTTTTGAAGAACTTGTTGGTCAATAATAATTCTCCATTTGTGCAGCCTATATCACGTCCAAAAGCAAGAAGAGAAGAGGCAAGAGAAACCTTAATCAAATGACCAAAGTCAACATGGCATAAGCTTGTGTAAAAAGAATTATTTTCCACCACAACTTTTCTTTCTCTTTGGGCCACATTTTTGGTCAGATATTAAGAGGATAAGGGAAGAGAAAAACTGATCATAAATCACTCTCTCACCTCTTCTCAAGGTCGGCCAAGTTCAGCAAGCTAAGAGAAAGTGAAGAACAAAGTTGAGGTAAGATCTTCTACATGGATTTTCACCTCCTTAACCCCATCTATGGCTCAAGTGACCTTCATGAAACTTGTTCCTCTCTTCCTTAGCTTCATTTCTATGGTTTTTGTTTTTGAAGAAGAGGAGTTTTCAGCCACCTTGCAAGAACAAAAGTTGAGGAATCAAGAAAAGAACATAAGAAGAAGCAAGAGGTGAGTAAGAGCATTATGTTGATGTATATGGTGCTTTAATTGGCTGAGTTGTGGTCGGCTATTGTGACAGCCCTAATTTTTTTTTTTAGGGTATATTAGGGATCATGAAGCTTTCATCCTATATATGTGCTTATATGTTGGTTTGGAGGCAAATGAGCTAAGCTTAGTGATTAGATAGTGAAGTGGTTGTTTGTTGTGAAATACCCTAAAATTCTGCCAAAACAGGACATGGGGAATGAGTGGGAATTTGTTCATCTTGATGTTACCATTGTGTTCTACACGAAAAATTATGTGGGAATAGGTTTGGTTGTTGATTTAGAAGCCATTGGACACATTGGTTGAAAATTGGAAAAACTGTCAAGTGTAACTTTGTGCAGGGTAGTCAGTTTGTAGGGACATTTTGAATGGGCAATTGGTGTCTAAAAATTCTGAAACTTTCCAGTCTTAAATTTCACATTTCAAGCTTCAAAATGGACATATGATTTGTGTCATTTCGGTTTTTGAGCTGGGATTTCTAGTTGCCCAAAGTTTGATGTCAAAACTGGACCTAATTCTGGAGCAGTGTGGAATGTTGTGTAATTCTGGAATTGTGTGGTAATTTCTGGTAGTGATTCATATTTTTCCTATAAATAGGACTTCAAGAGCTTTCAATAGGCTTTGGGATCACCTCATTTTGATTTTTCTAGAATTAGTTATGATTTTTCAAAGATGTTGGAAAATTCTGGCAGATTGGTCACCTATGCGAAAATTGAAGATTTTATGGCATAATGTAATATTGTGGAACTTTGAGATTAGAAATTAGCCTTTTAGGTTAATTGACCACTTTAGCTCCTTAGTTGACTTGATTAATTGACCATAGTGATAATCAACTTAAGTATTATAGAGTTAAAACTTGGGAAAGAGATTGACGGGTTGTCCCTAACTTGGTTTACAGGATTTGATATTTGCCATCCTCGTTAGCCCGCTGTGCCAAGAAACGTTGGGAAAGGATCAGGTAGTGACTCTCTCTCTTATACTATGTGTAATGCTCTGTCTGTGTGTGTTATCACTGTTCTGTGATGAATCTTTGATGGTGCTGCGGTTACAGCTGGTGATAGCTGTCGTTTACAGCGCAAGCTGTCGTTTACAGCGTAAGCTGTCGTTATTGTGATTACAGCGTAAGCTGTCGTGATGTTGATTATAGCAGGAGCTGTCGTATTGTGTATACAGCCGTGAGTGTTGTTGTTTGTGGTGAAAACCATGTATCTTTGAGATTGTTGCTGTTTGTGATTTATGTACATGCTTTGTGTTTATGCATTGTGTGAGTGGTTTGTTACTACTGAGATTCTCTCGAATCTCATTCTTTCCTATGACTAACATTTCAGACAGGGCGTGTGGCTCAAAGGAGAAGCGGCCAACCTGTAATATCCCAATTTTTGATTAAGGGATAATCATGATTATTGTGGATAATTATGAAATTAATTGGAATTATTATGTGTTTTATGGCAATATTAATTAATATGTCATAATTATGGAAAAATTGGAAGAATGGAATTATTGGCCATGAGTTGGTAATTAAGGGAGAAACTAATTACTAACTAATGAAAAATGAGATGTGTGATTAAAATGGCTAAGGGAGAGATAAGATAAGTTAATTGGTGACTTATTTTGGTGTAAGCCAATGGCATGTGGACATGTGTCAAGATGAGAGAGGTTAAGAAAGTCAAATGGGATAAAACAATTATTTCTCTCTCCTCTCTTTTCTCTCTTTCGGCTGGAGGCATGGGAGGGAGTAGCTCATCATCTTTCATTCCTCTCTACACTCCATCTCTTCTCTTTCTTTCGTTCTCTCTCTTCTCTCTCTCTTGGGCGCCATTGTTGAAGGCAAAGGAAAGAAGAGAGCTTGTGATTTGTGTAGGTAAATGATCTCTATTGCTCAAACTCCCTTCATTAAAGTTGATCCTTGAGTTAAGAGCTACATTTCTATGGTTGTAGCTTGTCCATTGGTTGTGGTTTGTGGCCACACGAAAATTTGAGAAGTGGTGAATCAAGAACTCTCTTTGGAGAAGTTGATAAGGTGAGTGAGACCTATCTTTCTATCTAAGTTTCATACCATTTGAAATACTTTGAATTTTCTGGAATTTTGGGGCCATTTTCGAAAATGAGGGCCATTAAGAGTTTGGTATGTGTTTGATATGGAATTTGTATGTTTGGAATGCATTTTGGATAGATAGAATTGATTGGGTTTGAAATTGTTAAGTTTGGAGATTTTGGAAGTTTAGTGTTTAATGTTACCCAAAACCAAAGCATGATAATGGAATAGGATTTTGGTGATTTTGACAATTCCATTGGATTCCTTGAGTGATTTTGTGTGGGAATGAGCTTGGTTGTTGAATTTGGGTTCATTAGAATCACTTGGGAAAAGTTGGAAAGTTGTCTTGTTTGAGCTCTGTTTTTCGCAGTCTGTTTGGGCGAGCGTTTTGAATGACCAAATGGTATTGGAAAATTCTGAAACTTTCCAGTCTTAAATTTCACATCCCAAGCTTCAAAATGGACATATATTTTATGTCATTTCGTTTAGTATTCTGTGAGTTATGGTTGTCCAAAGTTTGGGATTAAAACAGAACTCTGTTTTGGAGTAGTGGTTAGTTTTTGGTGATTCTGTAATTGTGTAGTGATTCCCAGTGAAGGGCTGTATTTTTCCTTGAAAGAGGACTTATATACCTTTCATTTGGCTTTGGAATCACCTCGTTTCGATTTTTCTAGAATTAGTTATGGTTTCAAAATTCAGCCCAGAGTCAGGAAATTTCTGGGCCGCGGCCCAAGAGTGGCTGGGTGCGGCCCAAACCTTTCTGGCCTGATTTGGGCCGCGGCCCATGAGTGGCGGGCCGCAGCCCATGACTTTCTGACCATATTTGGGCCGCAGCCCAAGGAAGGGCGGGCCGCGGCCCACCCCTGTGTTCCAGCACTTTGAGTTATCGAAAGGAGATCTTTAGCCTATTGTTTCCCAACCTTTTAGGGCTTTTATTAGAGGCATTTGGGGCCTCTTAAGAGTCAATTATGATAACCAAAACTAAGTGTTTCAAGTTAAATAAGTCTTGGAATAGAATATAACCCTTCGTCCCTAATTATGAATATAGGATTTGACATTTGCCTTCCTCGGGAGAGACCGGTGCTAGGACACGCACGGAAGGATCAATGTAGTGACTCTTCTCTCATATTATGTATGATGTTTTGGCATGCATAACTTATCGTTGAATTTATGAAATGTGTGCCATGGTCCATTATGGCTTGAGCAGGTCCGCGTGAGCCGTGTAGAGATTGACGGTGGTCATCTCTAGGTCGGCCGTTGAACTGCCGTCCTAATCAACATGGATATTTGTGAATCTGACCCGTGGGGCGGCGTTTGTGAAACCAGCCGTGGGCTGTGTATATCTTGCCTGTATGGCTTGCGTATGAAATGCATTATATGAATTCCAGCTGTGGTCAAATGTATTGTATGGATTGTTGTGATGCAATGCAGCGTGAGTAATCATAAGGGATGACATGTGTCATACTAACCATTGCCGTTGTAACTGCCGTTGTAGTTGCTTATTGTGGATGATGATTTTCTTACATGCTTTATTGTTGCACATTATATGATTGATTTGTTACTACGGGGATTCCTTAGAATCTCACTCTCCCAAAAACCATGTTTTAGACAGGGCAGAAGGATCAAAGGGAAAGTGGGCGACGAAGAGCGGATAGTGCTCCGGTTTAGATGTATATTTTGGTTTTATTGGTTATCATATATATATTTTGGATATTTTTGGGAAATAATTGTATATAATGGGATTGTAATCTAGTTTTGTGTAATCCCCAAGTTAAGGGTAATGAATTGTGGGCTTTGTGCCTTTGTAAAACCCTTATTTAATGAATGGAACCCGAGTGTGTCGGGAATTTGTTTATACTCTGATATTTGTGAATGAAATCAACTTGTACAGGCCATTTAGTATTGAAATGTGAATATGAGACCGTCATGAACATGTTTTGTAAAAGTTTTTGTAAGCCATGATTTTGGGAAGATTGACTTTGTTTAAGTCTCAAAATCTATTACGGTCTCTAATTCCACATTAATTACATTTTTACGAACTAATCTCGGCCTTAATCGTGAAGGGGGTTACACAACCCGGAGCAATTAGGACCCTTGGGGGTATATAGTTGAATTGGAAACTCTGGTTATGTATTTTGAACTCGGGATTACTGTATATTTTGAATCAGGAACACTACATTCGATTTTGGTTGTGTAATCCCCTAGTGTATACTTATAAACCTTCAGGTTTTTATGTATAGAACCCGGGAGTTGCCGGGGATGCGGTTATACACTCTGATATGATTGAATGTATATTAACTGCACTAGTAATTATATTCAAATAGTGAAATTGAGACCAAGATGGGAAAAAGAGTTTTGAAAGTTTTGTAAAAAATTTTACTGTGAGACAGAAAGTTTAAAACGAGGTTCAAGCATCCAATGGTCTCTAATCCGATTTAAATGTGTTATCGAATTATAATTACGTGTTTAGAGTCAGGGGGTTACAATAAAGAATACATTTCCTCCCGATGTTTCCATCGTTTTGGTGGAACTTTGTTCTTTCTTTCGGAAGTTGTGTTCTAAGGTTTTGATCGTTGAGGAGCTCGATCAGCTACAGTCGAAAATCATTCTTACGCTTTGTCATTTGGAGATGATCTTTCCTCTGTCCTTTTTTACTGTGATGGTTCGCCTCACAGTCCACCTCGTTCATGAAACAAAGCTCGCTGGACCAGTACAATATCGTTGGATGTATCCGATTGAGATGTACTCATTTTAAATATGTGCTTTCATTTATTATCCGTATTTTGCTAGTCGTCCTTTTCATCATTTTATATCAATTTTCTCTTTTGTACTTCGTAGGTTCCTTGGGAAATTAAAATCTTACTGAGGAATAAGGCATGGCCAGAAGGTTCTATAGCTGAAGGCTATATAGGGGATTAGGTGCTATATTTTTACTCAAGGTACTTTGATGATCTTTAGATGGCTTTCAACCGCCTGCCTCATGTTGACGATTGTCCTAAACCTGCGCCGACATCAGGAGAATTTATCCCTCGTGTCGGTAAACCAGTTGGAGCAACTGAGAACTTCAAACTAACAGCAAATGAGAAGTTCCAAGCACATAGACATGTCTTGATTAATTGCACTCAAGTTGAACCTTTCATACGGTAAGAATTGTACACTCACATGTTATTCGATCTATATCTTTCGTAACATTTCTCACTTTCATTTCACTAACGCCTTTCCATTATTAATTGTAGGGAATTCAGAAGTCATGTTAAGCGTCAACTCAGGATCCGTACATAGACATCCTCGGAAGTTGATAGGAGGGTCCACAGAGAATTCCCGAGCTGGTTTGCGCGCAGAATACTAAATGACCACAACCCACACTCACTAGATTTCAGAGCTCTTGCAATCGACCCTCTTGATCATGCAAAATAGTTTACAGCATACAATGTCAATGGTTTTAAGTTTTGCACGGTTTCACGGGATCAAGGATTGCAAACACAGAATTTGGGTGTTTATGGCACATTTGGGACAAGGAGTTATGTGAGCAGCAGTGACGCCAACATGCAGTTCGGAGGCGTCCCTTACTATGGCAAGCTTCTTGATGTGGTTGAGCTTAATTATCAAGGCTGTTTCACCGTGACTCTGTTCAAGTGTTTGTGGGCAAATATCACTACTTCTCGGGGACTGACAACTGACGACCTAGGGATCACATCAGTCAATTTCTCACGACCGATTCATACTGGTATTTCTCAAGATGATGAGCCGTATATTCTAGCTTCAGAGGCACATCAGGTTTATTATGTCGAGGACGAGAGGCATAGGGATTGGCACATGGTCGTTCATTTAAAGCCAAGAGACCTTTACGACATGGGTGAAGGCGATAACATCATCTACGAGAGTGAGCCATTTCAACCAGCTGATTTTGAAAACTACTTCCCTGAAGGCGATGACAATTTACCTCTACTGCGGTGAGTTTTTTTAAGTCCACGTCATTTGAATTAAATTTTTTAAATTTAATAATACATCAATAACAATAATTTTTCTACAAAATTTCTGTAGGGATGGCGACTATGAGTGATCAAATTCAAATTATGCTTTTGTCTTTACAAAAAATGCAAAAATTTTTTAAAATAAAATGTAAAAAAAAACTTAAAAAAAAATTAAAATAATATTTGTAGCGGTTATTAAACCGCTACAAATAAAAAATTAACCGCTACTAAATGAATAACTGCTACAAAATGGATACATTAATCGCTACAAATAGCACTATGAATATTAAACCACTACAAAAATAAAAATAACCGCTACTAATTAATAACCGCTACATTAACCGCTACAAATATTATGTGGATCCCTATAAATACCCTTACCACAACGCATTTCAAACACTCCCCAATTTCTTTTCACCTTACCTTTCTTTCATTTTCTCTCATTTACAACTTCTTTCGTATGAGTAGAGGAGCTGAATAATACGATCAAATATGGTAACAATATTTTTAATTTTTTTTAGAATACTTCTTTCCTTTCTATAAAATTTATTTTAACCATTTTTTTTCTAGATATATCATAACTGTATCTCATTTTCATCTATTTTTCATATACAATTACATTATATTAGATAACAAAATAATTCCTTATTACCTACCTATTCTTAATAATATTATTAATATAAATTTTATACTAATCCAATTCAATTACATTTTTCCTTTTTATTTATTAATAAGTTAAATTATTGAATAATAAACTAATTGAAATAGATAAAATAATAACAAAATAAACTATTTAATTTAATATTGAAAAAACAGAAAAAAAATAATTGAATATTTTTAAAAATTTTTTTAAATATTTGTAGCGGTTATTAAACCGTTACTAAATAATGCGCTTTTTTACAACTCAATTTAAATTTTTTAGCGCCAATTTTGAATTTCATGAAATTAGTAGCGGTTTTAAAAACCGCTACTAATTTCATGAAATTCAAAATTAGTATCGGTTTGTTAACCGCTACAAAATAAAAAATGTCATTTTTTTTGGCCAACAAATTTTCAATTTTTTATATTTGTAGCAGTTTGTTAACCGCTACAAAATAAAAAATTCTTTTTTTTTAGCTCTCAATATTTCAATTTTTTATATTTGTAGCGGTTATATAACCGCTACAAATATCTCTGAAAAAAATTTCGTCCATGTGGGTGTTGTAGTGGTTAAGTTGAACCGCTACAAAGGATGTAGCGGTTATTTTTGATTGAGTAGCGGTTTTATATAACCGCTAGAAAACTGCTTGCAACGTACGATTTAGTAGTGGTTTGAGTAACCGCTACTAACCTTGTTTGTAGCGGTTAGAACCGCTACTAATACCCATTTTTAACCGCTACTAAATCACGTTTTTTTGTAGTGATCATGGTACAAGTGCCTTTATAGAAAACAAACAATGTCATTAAGACCAAAAATTGAATGATGAATAATAATAACACTACTACAAACAAGGCTTTTAACATCCCTTTTTTGGCACTTTTAACGTCCAAAAACAAGGGGACGTCTATATGAGCAATATAGTTTATTTTAGAAATAACGTCTCTAAAAAAGAGACGTCTAAAGTGAGACTTTAGACGTCCCTATTTCAAAAAAGAGACGTCTAAAGTGAGGATTTTAGACGTCTTAAATGGAGAGAAGGGACATCTAAGGTCCTTGTGTAGGGGACTTTAGACGTCCCTATTGAGAATAGGGACATCTAAAGTCCGCTACACAGTGACTTTAGGCATCCCTTTTCTCTATTTAGGACATCTAAAGGTTTTATTTTTTTAAATGATTATTTATATTCTTTATTACCTAGCAAATTAAAATTACAGAAACAAAATTGAAGATGGATTCATAAACCACAATGTCCCTTACAAAATGGTAAGGACATCCAACACTGCAATCTTTACTATATATATATATATATGTACAATAACAACTAATACAACCTAACACTATATATGTACAATAACAACTAGAAACTGTCAAAAACATTATTAGTATTAAATCAATCAAAAGCTCTGTTTATTTATAATATACTTACATATATATTTCCCCTTATTTCCAAGTTCCAAACATATAAAACAAAAACATTATTAGTATTACATAACTACTAACAACGAGTTTATGATTCTGGCAAAAGGGAAAATCACTCTAGTAACTAGAATCATATAAATAAAGTAAAAGCATTTTAATACTTTCACATTGCAAGTTTAAATTAATTCTTCATGTAAATTTATATTTTAAAAAAACAAACCTGATGAAAGGAGGGAGAAGGCCAGCCGACAGTGTCTATGTGCCCAACCAAAGTGGAGAGAAGACATTGGAGGACCTGTGTATGCACGGTGGCGAGGAGGTATGCCAGAGGTTAGAGGAAAGCAAAAACAGTGTGGAGGGGGCGTGTGCATAATGGAAGGAGGTGGAGGAAAAAAGCAAATACAGTATAGAGTGCCGACAATAAAAAGAAGGAGGAAGAGTGAATAAAAATGAAGAGAAGAAGACGAAGAAGTGGGAAATAATGAAGTCACGAGAACTGTTGGTAAAGTTAATGGGAATGAAGAAAAGATGGAAAAGCAAGGGGGGACGCATGTTAGACAATCTGACAGGAACAAGGGAAGCCTTTAGGCGTCCCAAAGAGAATTTGGGACGCCTAAATGTTGGGTTTAGGCTTCCCAAAATTCATTTGGGACGCCTAAAGTGAGACTTTAGGCGTCCTAAAACCATATGGTTCGACTTTAGGCCTTCCAAATGGTTTTGGGATGCCTAAAGTATTTGGGACACCTAAAATAAGTCAAATTTTCTTAACTTTTTATTTTTGGAGCCAGGGGGAATCTTTAGACGTCCCAATTCAAATTTAGGATGCCTAATGTTTTGATTTAGCTGCTTTATTTACACAAATGCCACTGTCTCTATGTTTTTACCTCCTTTTTTTGAAAAAGGGATGTCTATAGGGGTAGTAATATCTTCAACCTGTAGTAGTGTAATAGTGATAGAGGATGATGATAAAGTACCTAATTCATATGTTGATGGTCGTCGCACTAAGCCATCCATGAGTAAGCACTTCGTTCAGTACACTACCATCGACATGATCAATTACATCTATATTATAGATGTTGATATCGAAAGGTATTAGCTAGCCTCCTTGGTGGATCAAAGCTGGTGCCATTTATAACGCTTTACTCCTATAATCAATCTGATGAGTTTTACATAGTGAATTCGAACCACAAAGTGAAATTAATTTATAAAGTTCTTTCAACTCCCAACCTCAGGATAGGATTCAAACCTATAGTTGAGTGAGCTTTTCAGAAAATTTCAAAACTTTTCAAAAACTATTATAAAGTGGTTTTTAAATTCTTCGTAACTCATCATTTCTTAATTCTCTTTATTATCTTAATCAGAGTGATTCTTTCCTCATTTTTATGTGCCAATGGTTTCTTAACTAATGTGCTCGAACTGTGCGATTACCCATTTATAATTTAATTATCACGCTTAGGAAATTTGACTTGTTTGTCATGTAGTGATACACAATTAATTACTCAACATTTGTTACACAATGGTTCAGCACGTAAATAATTCTTCTCCTTCGTTGCAACTCCTTCTCCTGGCACAACATCCTGCACTTCTCTTCAGTTCTCCGCGGCCTATATGGTTGGTGAGGGAGAGTGATATTCAAGAGAATCCCAGTAGTGAACAGTGCTAATAAATGCATACAAGAAATGCTTTGTGCATGATATGCTTGCTTGTATAAATTCATACCCACATAATGACATATATGCACACACAATGTTTAACACATTACACTAATGGCTATAGTATAAGTAAAATAGAGCTTTACTTATTCAGATATGCTTCATACAATTCATCAAAGCAACTAACATATCAATACACAAGCACACTTATCCAGTTAGGAAAGTTCCTTCCTTATACCTTTTCTTCCAACCATTGAAGCTTCTTGGAAATTCTTTCACTTTTCTTCTTTCTTGACTTCTCATGACCTTAGATAAATGGTCATATTATTAGAGCCATGACAAATAAATGTCCAATGGGCTATTTTAGCTTCTAAGACTTGTCTTTATTCTCTGGGCACATACTTGTCTCAAATTTTAATAACACAAGACACATTCACTAGCTACTACAAAAATTGCTTTTAACGTCCCCTTTTTTAGGCCTTTTAACGTCTGAAAATAGGGAGACATTTATATGAGCAACGTAGTAAAAAATGGCAATGACGTCTGTAAAATAAAGGACGTCCAAAGTCTGCGCTTTAGACGTCCCCATTTTAAAAAGGGACATGTAAAGTGTTTGTGTCACACTTTAGACGTCCCCGGTTAAAAATGGGGAAGTCTAAAGTCTAGACTTTAGACTTCCCCATTTTAAAATAGGGACGTCTAAAGTCATTTGAATTTCAAATTCCTGCAGATGTTGAGGTCATCATTAACAGAAGCAAACACAAGTTCTAAAGGGGAATCCTCTACAATAGCTTTGTTGAACACAAATGCTAGCTCTCCATTCTCTTTTTGGCTTTGGAATTTTCTTTTCTGGCACCACCACACTTTCACCACTTTTCTATCTTTGTTCAAACTTCTTTTAGTAAAATTTAAAATAGGGATGCCTTAAAGGTCTCTAGCATTTTGCCACCAACAGCCATCAGAAAGAAGGTAGAAGAAGACCAAAAAAATCATAGTAGTAGAAATATTAATAAAGTAGAAACCATAGATTATCAATATTATAATACTTCTCATTCAACAATTCCTTCCTAATTCACACATAATCATATCATAGTCAATAAAATTACAGATCTAGCATTTGAAATACAAATCCAAAATCTACACAATAATAACTCTAAAACTAAAATTTGATCTGGAGAGATAAACTCGTCTCCTCGGTTGGAACGAGGACCAAGATGCATGTTTCAAAATCTTGATCTGCAAGCCATAATAACATGAGTTAGAAGATAAAATAGAAGGGAAACCCAAAAAACAAAGAGAGAAGATAAAAGATAAGGAAAAAGCAAGAGTTAAAAGAGCAAGAAAAAACAAGAAGTCCCGGATTAGAGGAGAAAAAAGCTAATAAGAGGTATAAATATAAGTGGCTCAACAAGACAAAAAAAATTTATTAGCAAAATGAAAAATGAAGCACACAGATGAAGTTGAAAAAAGCAACC
Source organism: Inga leiocalycina (assembly GCA_963242795.1). Classification (NCBI taxonomy): domain Eukaryota; kingdom Viridiplantae; phylum Streptophyta; class Magnoliopsida; order Fabales; family Fabaceae; genus Inga; species Inga leiocalycina. Next base: position 27,005,286 of record OY725331.1, on the reverse strand, counting down.
TTGCTGCATCTCCAATATAAATACGGACCATCTTTTGACGTCCCTGAATAAATTAGAAATGTCAAAGATGGACCTTTGGCATTTGATGTCCCTAATTTATTCAAGGACACCAAAGCACACCTTTGGCACCTTTGGCTTCCCTAATTTATTTAGGGACATCAAATGTCTACCTTTGGCATCCCTAATTTATTTAGGGACGCCAAAGGTGGACTTTTGGCTTCCCTTTTTGATATTGAGATGTCTAATCTCTTAAAACTAGCACATAGAGTTATAAAAATGCCACCGTCTTTATTTTTTACTTCCCTTTTCAAAAAAGGGATGTCCTTTAGAGTAGTAAAATCTATATTTTGTAGTAGTGATTGGTTGATTAACTTTAAAGTTAACACATAGGCCCAATGGGTATTTAATGGTCCCATACTAAGTTTATGGTATTTACTTAACCATTGAACTTCAAATTAATTACCAATTTCCCTTACTTTCTTATTTTCGGCTAATTACCAAAATCTGCCAAAATTTTCAATAATATTTGAAAATTCGTAATTTTGTGTAGGAAACTCCAATTGGGATGGTTCAAAATCCTATATGACACTCATTAAGTCTATTTTGAAGGAAAAATACCTCCTTCAGCTAGACCCATGCACAGAAACCCAAAATTGACATTTAATCCTCACTGCCTAGAATGACTCCAGTTTTCCATACCAAATTTTAAAAATTCATAATTAATTCTACAACAATCCAAATGAGTTGGTTCCAGGTTCTATCAAAAGCTATTTAAGTCATCTTTCAGTGAAAAATATCATAGAGCATTGATTATAGATACACATTTTCCATAAATTTGTCAAATACAGACTGCCACATATTTCATTTCAGAATCAATGTCAAAATTTGAAAAATCATAACTTTCAATATACTAGTCCAAATAGCTCATATTTCCTATCAAATTAAAGCTCAGGATGTCTACTTTAATCCCATAACATTTCATAGCATTTGACCTAAGTTTGACTAATAAAAAACATGCCACAACTCAACTACCTCCAGAAAACAAAATCTGGCAGCACCTATACAAAAATCCCAACTTTTGAGTTTTCATTCCATTTCATTTAAGACTATAACCAGGGCCTATTCTCACACCAATTTTTGTGTAGAATCCATTAAAAACCTTAAAAAAACACCTCTTGCCTGAAATTTTAGGCCTTCCAAGAATCCATAAAAACTCAACAAAACTACAGCATATATGCTTCAAAATGATGTCGAGGCTTACCTCCTTGTGTTTCTACAACCAGTTCAAAATTTTGGTAGCACTCGGGTTAGCTAGATGACACAAAACACCTCAAATTAGAAAAATAAGACCACAAAAATGAAGCTCTTAGTGAGTTGAAGTTTACTGAAGGGCTTACAGGTAAAAAACGGTGATTTGGGGTCACAATTGGCTCTAGAACTTTAGGGATTTCACTATTCACCTTCCTTCTCTCTTCTTCTATTTGCCTTCCATTTTTCTCATTTTTCTCTCCCTTTCTATGTGCTGGATGAAAATTTAATAAAGGAGGAGGGAGGTGTTGATTAATGACATGCGTCCTCTTCTTTGATATAGGGGTACCATAGAGTGACAAGTGTCCTTCTAGATGTCCTTTCATTCTTCTCTCTCTACCTAGCCATCCTTATCTTGTTAGGGAAAGGGAAGCCAGATGAATTCCCCTGACTCCTAGGTATGGTGCTCAAAAAAGTTAATCAGGGGACAAGACCTGGGATTGGTGAATTCCCCTGACTTCAGCGCCACATGTCACCGTCTTGGAATGACAACCAAAAAGGTAAGAAGGACACCTTATGATGAAGGGACAAGTGTCACCTTCCAATTATGCCAACCAAAAAGTGTGAAAAGTGTTTGCCATAATGATGTGTACTTTGATGACAAGTGTCATCTTCTTCTTCATCCAATACAAAAGTTGAGTCATCATTACACATTATGACTTATTTTATTAAAGCTAATTTAATAAAGTTACTTTATTGGTGCCTACTCGGGTTTCACTCAGGACTTACTTAGGATTGCTTCATGTATACCGAGGCCCACCAAATAATGTCAAGCTAGAGTACATGTGTGGGCCCCACATGGTTCTACATACCGGTGTCTTTTCTCAAAAACGCAAGGTACACATGTCTACCCTGAAAATGCCATGTGCATACATAAACCAGCATATTTCTCTCGATCAAACAGTCACATACCTCATGACATAGCTGGGTGACATCTTTCTACATACCCAATGCCACCGTATATGTGTCCTGTGCACATTTGCACCGACACTTTAATCCTAGCTACTACCTATGCATATTGGACCCTCTACCTGGTAGGGTAAGATTATATAGTCCCTGAGAGTCTTTCTATCTCCTATAATTCTTAGGACTCTTCCCAAACTAGGCTTAGTCGCCTGCCTGATACAGGCTTATCCTTAAGTCTCTAGGCCCAAAGTTTGGGATATTACACCATTGATGCCAATTGTTGTCGATATGAGCCCATTTGTCTGTTGCTTCGGTTGCTAGTTGAAGGTTGGGATTTTGGTTTAGTTGTTGAACACTTTGAATTCTTCCCATGCCCTTCAATTTGTTTTCCTTTAGGATAAGCAACAACATGTTAGAGCAAGCGTTTCACCCAAGAGGGGGTGAATTGGGTGATACTAAAAATTTTGTTGCAAATATAAAATTTGAAGATGAAATTAAAACAATAAGGAGTAAGGAGAAATATCACCGAAGTGTACACCGGGAGTTATACTGGTTCGGTCACAACCACTTTGACTTACGTCCAGTCCTCAGAGCTTCTCTGAGTTTCACTATAACTTCCAAGATTCAGGGGTTCTTGGCACCTCAGTACCAGCAAGTTCCTTCACCTGGACACTCGCTCCCCCTTACAAGTTGTAATCCAATCCCAACTCAAGGTTCCACAACCTTAAGTTATCTCAATAACAAATATTGAGTTTGAATGAAATATCTCTCTTAAGAGTGAATAAGAATCACTGAAGTACAGAGTTACAAATATCACGTAAAACAGAGTAGTGAACTTGATGATACGTTTGTGTGTGATTTTGTTGTTGTTTCTCTATTTGGATGTTCCCATTTATATAGATATGTTGGTGAAGACCGTTGGAACATTTTCTTCTCGTTCGTTGGAGAATGCGCAGCCACTATTGACCTTTCCAGTATTTGAAATATATCCGTTGGCGGTAGGTGGCATTTGAACTTCTCATTTGACTTTCCTTATTTGATATGATTTCTTCATTGTTTATCTGTAAATATGCTAGGAATACTAATACAATGGAAGGTTAATCATATAGGAAACAAATCAATGAACGTTTGAATGATTTCTAAATTTCTGGGTTTCCCTACTCGAGTAGCTACTCGAGTATCCATTAAAGTTTACTCGAGTACTTACTCGAGCATCATCGGGAAAACTTTGATGAACTGCAAGTCAACAAACAAATATAAGATTACTCGAGTAGTGCATGGAATAACCAAAATATCAAACCTTTAGAAATGCATGTTTACTCGGGTACCTACTCGAGTAATGCACTCTTTTCTTCATAGGTTACTCGGGTACCAACTCGAGTAAACCTTCAAATAAACTTTTGGTTACTCGATGCTTTACTCCAGTAATGTTGGCAGGATTTCAAGGCCGAGAGCACTTCAAGTCTGATTACCATGTTACTCGAGTACATACTCGAGTAAACTCAATTTATGTGCATAGCTTACCGGGTAATGACTTGAGGTTTTTCTTCAAAATAATTCTGCATACTCGAGTACTTACTCAAGTAATCCACTTTAAATGAGTTATTGAATACTTGCAAACTTGAGTATCACCTCGAGTGAAATATGACAAAAATAGATTAAGTTATTCGAGTAGTACTTTCAGATTTTTGCTTACCACAGTGCGTTACTCGAGTAACATTGGCAGGGTACAAAATGCCGAGAGCAACACATTTTCTAAAACAGAGTAACTCGAGTACATACTCGAGTATCATTGGCAGGCCGAGAGCAACTGGAAGACTTTTACATGGTTACTCGAGTACCTACTCGAGTAACGTTGGCAGGCCGAGAGCAACTCCAAGTATTTACCTGGTTACTCGAGTACCTACTCGAGTATCATTGGCAGGCTGAGAGCAACTTGAAATCATTTACACTATTACTCGAGTACTTACTCAAGTAACGTTGGCAGGTTACTTGAAGGTGTCTCTGGTTACTTCAAGTTTTGTCTCATTATTCAAGTACATACTCAAGTAATGCCTTAGAAAATTTGCTTCTGATCAAGTTTCTCATCTTTTTCTCTTGGCCTTTCTTCATTACTCCAAAGCTTACTTCAAGTGATGCTTTTTCCTGTTATTACTTTATTCAAACTTATTTAATCAAATCTTTTTCATACAATTCTTTGTTATCATCAAAACATGAGATCTAACACAACAACCTACAAAAATTATGAAATTAAATCATACTACTTTAGGTAGAAGTGCATAGAACAAGTAGAAGGAATTGTAAATTAACTACCTTTTGAAATGTCACAATCAAACCTATTGGCCATGCAACATTACCACTGACAACATCTTTTGCCATTGTTTCTTCATCTTGAGGAGGAATTGGTAAAAGGGCATCTTTATTTGTGCACATATCAACCCTTACTCAGAGTATGTTTGCGGGCAATGGTGAATTATGCTGTGTATCCTTGTCGGTGTTGTAGGCCATGCCCATAGCAACTGTGTACTTGAAAGATTCATCAACATGCAACTTGTACTTTGTTCGCCCTATGAAAAATATAGTTAATATATTAAGGTATACTAATGTATAATGTAACAAAAAGTTAACTAAAGAAGAAATTAATTACCAAAGGAATAGGGACTTTAGGTGTGGAGGGGAAACTATCCCTCACACTTAGCTTGTGTTGTCACACACTAGACTTGGCGCTGGCCTAGACTGCAGTAAGGCATCAATTTTAGCCTTCAATAATGCATTTTGCTCTTGCACCAAATGCATATGATTGTTAAATTGTTCTACTTGATACTTGTAGCCAATAATCTCCTCCTTTAGTTGCATAAAGTCATTTTTATTGGGTCGCTTTTGGGGTCCAAAGTATGATGATTGGGTGACTACAAAACCAATACCCCGAAGATGACTATCATACTCAGTAGCTCTAAGAGCTCTGCTGAGCAAATCGTCGCAACCAACATAATTCACTAACTCTGGCTGCTCCTGCGTTATTGTGTGCTTTCACAAAAAGAATTACAATAATAATAGTTGTTATAAAATAGAATTATTTAAGTAAAGCTAAATATTTATTTATGCATAATCCACTACTTACACAATATTCCACAACTTTTCTGGCTTGTTCATTGGGAATTTCAACTTTTTTGTTTGTGCAGTTTACCAACCACAAATCATGTTGTGATATATATGTGACATCAGAATGTGATTCTTGTATCTGCATATCAAAGTTAGTTGTATTTAAAAATTATTCATAGAACTTATATTCATATTAAACAATGATTAATCTTCCTAATTGTTGTTGCAATGTTGCATACAATACCGGTCCTTTTATGTACCGATATGGTATGTTGCTTGTGTTTTTGCAATTTTGCTCACGTCGTTCCTATTTAAATCCAAATGACTCATATCAGTAAATATTTATTACAAATACATTACAAGTAGTCCATAAAAGGCTAATATTATATTACCACAAATTCCGTAGTAGTATGTGACCTCACAAACTCATCCTACTACTCTAGAGGTATTATTCGAACATACAACTCCGGCAATGTAGGAATGATATTGTCATTGTTGTCTTGCAAATAGAATTTGACAAGATTGTAATGAAATCATCTCAAAATTTTGCCACGTTTTTTCAGCACAAATTTCTCTTTATCTTCATCAATAATGAAACAAGACTATAAGAAAAAACCACACATAATTTGTTAGTTTGTAATTCATGAAACAAAACAACCAGAATAATAAAGTAAATAATGTTTACCTTGACTGAACCCAAGATGATATCAGCATAATCTTTCTTCGATCGTCTCCAATCTGAAACTATAATAGGGACTCTTTCTCTGACAGTAGTCCTAATGTAATTATTAAAGGAGCTAGCATTTGGTCCAATTTGATTTTCCTTTTTATTCCATTAAAACTCTAACCTAGTGCCTTACTCCTTAGTTTGATCAGTTTGGACGTTACGGTCCTAGCCCAGGCTACATCGGCCTCAAATGTTGCCTGACCGTTATTTTCAATACGAACAACTTCATCTCCATTATGGGGATCCATTTTCCTACAAGTTAAATAAACTAAACAAAACATTAGTGCACAGTGACAAATATGGCAATAAAAGTAAATTAAGTTCAAATATATGAATAAAACACACAAGGGAAAAAATCAAGGTACTCATTATTACTCATTAGTCCCCCTTTATGATCATTTCTCATGTATAAGGATTCATCTTCATCTTCATCTTCATCTATATCAATATCTTTTGACCACAACATCTCAAAGTAAAGATCATCCTCAGGAATATTCAAATATTTATTACTTTTAGCATCAACTTGTTCTTAATGATTCTTGTTCGATGGAAGTACAATGGACCAATTCTTCTTAGCAGGATCGGGAATGAAAAGCACTTATTCTGCTTGTGATGCTAAAATGAAAGGATCATCTTTATACCAAACTTTAGAAAGGTCCACTTGAACAAACCTTAACTCATCTGTCTACAATCTGTTGTTGTTATTAACCTACTTATCTTTAAAGATAGGGACCCTCAATATAGTGTAATCTAACTGCCATACTCGTTCAATAACACCAAAGTATGGCATTAGTGCGTAGATAGGGTGTATGTCTTTAGCACTGGATCTATGCCAAGAATCAGCAACAAGTGTTACCCCACTATTCTGTATTGTGCTCCTCGTATCAAGTTCTTGTGTGTAGAATGTGTAATTGTTGATTGCATAACCATTGTAAGATAATACACTTAAGCTTGGTCCATTCGATAGCCATCTCAAGTTTTCATAAACTAAATCAGGATTCCTCTCCACCTCATCATTAATACACCTTTTAACTAACTTGGAAAATGTCGGTTATGTTCCTTTGTTATCAAATTTTCATTCCTGTCACCATGTACCAATCAAAGAGCATCCTTGTTTCTCCAACAAATAGTTCAACCTCATCAGTGTTATGTAGCACATACAAGAAAGTTTGATCCCATTCAGTAACTGATATCCTTATTACATCCTTCCCACTTGTTCATTTCGCTGATCTTCACCCATCATGATGAGACTCGGGATCCCTACTAGGTCAACATTTGATAAAAAATCAGCATAGAAGTCACTTGCTTCTTCAACCATATGTACCACTTAGCTATACAACCCTCTGGTCGATATCTATTTTTTGCATACCCTTTTAAAAATTTCATAAATCACTCATTCGTGTACATCCATCTCAAGTATACTAGACCGCACAATTGAACCTCTTTCATCTTCCCAAATTCTTAAGGACAGTTATGAAGCACCCCTTTGATCGCATTTTTCATTTCTTGAAGACTGTCATTCTCATCACACATACTTGGGTCAAACTCATTCGAAGCAACGATCGTGGCATGCACTCGTTCACTACATGCATCATCTGTCTCACCATGCCTTATCCATCATGTATATGATTGATCAATTCCATGACACACTAAATGATCTAGTAAATCAAATGGACTAATCCGCTTTCCATAACAACAAGATAAGCAAGGACATGAGATTTTGTCAGGATCATTTGTATGCTTGCTTGCAAATCTAATAAACTCTTTCACCCCATCTATATATTCCCTTGAGCACCAATCAGATGACATCCATTTTTTATCCATCTGTACCTTAAACATATTTTTAAAAGTGGTCAGTTGCTTACCTCTTGCAGTTACTAATTACTTTTATATTTTGTTATTAATTTTTTTTAAAAAATTCGGCAGCATAACATCCTAAAATTTGAAGTTTTCCAAATATTAAACACTCTCTTTAAGTCACAAATAATCAACCAATTAATCCTATAGCATCATAATAATTTTTCAGAACTCACAACAAAATAAATCATATTTGCCAACACTACATATCATAGTTAAAGTAATTGGTTCGATAACAAGTCAACAAAAATACTAATAGCTGCGTTTATTAAATTAGTTGGTTCCAAAACAATCATTTATTAAACTACCAGCAACATTTATAACACTTCCACCCAATTTGACCAGTTCGTCAATGCTATTCACAACTTTTTCACTATTGACAACATGTATTTCTACGGAGGATTAAACTATTATTATATTTGTAGAATGATGCATCACTAAACTTGCAGGTATCCTTTGCAATATTGCGTCTTCATTTATCAAGCATAAAAGAACCACAACATTTAAGTTTCTTAAACGTAAGCCATACATGTTACTTCTACGCACGATTAAACTAGTATTATTATATGTGTAAGCTCAAAAATTAAAAAACTTACAATGTATAGGAAGTGTAAGTAGATGGAGTTGAAACTTCAAATAAATACCTAGAAAACAAAAATTATGAGCAAACATATAAGAATCATGAAAGATTTTAACTAAAAAGAAAGAAAGAAAAAAGAAAACATGGATCAAATGTTAAGAAAAAAACACTTACAAGCTAGGGAGCTTCTACAGGATGCTGAGACAAGGAGAAAAAAACACGTGCGTAAGGAAGCTTTGTACTACAACAAGATAAGAAGGAAAAAAAACACGTGGGAGAGGAAGCTTTGTATGGCAACGGAAGTGGTGACGACCAAATGTTAAAAAAATGTACACGAGGAGGAAATAAGAAAAAAAGAAAGTGGGGGACCAATGAAGCTTTTACTTGCCACCGTTTAAGAGAGAAAAGAATGGGGACAATGGATAAGGAAAGCTAGTGGACTAATGAAGTAGGAGAGCAATGGATCAAAGTTATAGGAAATGGGAAGCAGCGCAGGAGAGCGATAATGGCAGGATGGTAATTGAGGGGTGGTAAAATTTTATAGTACCTTGTATGGTGCTTATATAGAAAGCGCTATAAAAGGTATGGGTATCTTTGGCACTTCCTAGAAAAGCGCCATTGCTTCCTATTTTAAAAAATATTAAAAAAAATGAGAAGCTTTGGCACTTCCTAAAAAAGCACCATTGCTTCCATTATTAAAAAAACCCAATTTGGCAGGGACATGGTAGGTGCCAAGGCCACAAAGTTGTGTATTTTTTCTTTAATAATGGGAAGTTAAAGAAACGCCAAGGCTTCCCAATTTTATTTTTATTTTTTTTAAATGGAAAGCATTGGTTCTATTTTAGGAAGCATCAAAGCTTCCCTCCTTTAAGTTTTTTTTTTAAAGTTTGGGACATTTTTATTTTAAATGTAAAGGAAGTAAAGGCCCTTGCATTAGCCTTCCTTTTTTTTTTCTTTAATAGGGAAGCAATACTTGCCAAGCCTTATTTATTTATTTTTAAATGAAAGGAAAGAAGTGGCTTATTTCTTTTTTAAAATATGGACAAGGTCTTGAAAGGCGCTTGCTTGGGAAGCACTATACATATTACTTATCTCTTTTTTTAAAAAAATAATGCCAGCCATGGCACTTGCCTAAGCAAACGCCATAGCAAGGGCTTTATTTTTTTCCCCCCAAAAAATGAAGGCCTTATTTGGTGCTTGTTTAAGCAAGCGTTGTAGAAGCTTAACGCTAACTATGACACTTATAATTGTAAGGGCCATATCTTCTAAATATTTTTTTTAAAAAAATACTACTTAAAGAAGCGTCACAAGAAGGTGTCACTAAATCCCTCTTTTGTAGTAGTGCAAATCTCCAACCACGGCTATTGGCCAACAGCCGGTCATTGGAGCTCTAGAGCTTGCTACTGAACTACAGCGATTGGAGACTTTATTTCAAATAAAGTTTGTCAAGTTGTAAATTTGCGTATGTTTCTCATAAATAGTCTACTTATTACTAATGACTAATTTTAGTTGTAAATTCCCTTATACTACTTGTTCATGCACACGTAGACAAGAAACTATTGTAATAAAGAGTATCATTAAACTATTATTTAATAAGTCATAATATCACCTGCTCTATTAACACATTTAAAAATATTTAAAAGAATGAGAAATAAGACCATTTTCCATTATAAGAAAGCAAGTGAGAATTAGGGCATTAGATTTGAGGAACAAGTATTCATCAATCATGCTCTTTTATGTTGACCATACGTCCTCAATTATGGGCTTCTATGTGGATCCTTCCTACGTCCGTCCTCAATGATGTGTTTTCACGTCGACCCTGCGTCTTCAATGATGTGCTTTCATGTCGACGCTACGTCCTCAATCACGTGCTTATATGATAATGCAGGACCCTTGTCTAGGCTGATAGAAAGTGGTTCGACCAAAATGCCCATACAAATCAAATAAAAAAACGGTAATTTTAAATTGGCCCGCAAACACTTCACCTTGTGATGGCTCATGCCGACTCATTTCACAAATTCACAGCCCAATATAAAAGCATTAATAATATTCTACCAATCCAATTTAAGTGATGCATAACATAAAATAAAAGCACTCATATACAGAGAGAGAGAGACCAAAACTCCCACCCTAGAGATACCTTTTTACAAAACTATTATTTTTCTTAACTTTTCAATTAGCTTCTAAATTTAGGGTAGATGGAGTAATTAATATCACATTCTCATTAAAGTAGTAGTACTCAATATTTTTACTAATATATTATTTGCAAATTAAAGACACAAACCTGTTTACACAAGATGCCATAGAACTTGCGATCTCTTACCTCTAAGAGTAATAAGCAAGTCAATGAGGATGTGGCCAAACACCTGAATAATTTTATAGTTTTGACTCAAATGAAACTCAATCCCTAAACTTTAATTTACCACAACTTAGTCCAAATAGTTTTATACATTTAAAATTTTAATCCCTAAGCTTCATAGAATATATAATTTTATTTTTTAAAATAAAAGGACCAATATTATATTTTAAATGGTTAAATCTATAGAGACAAAGTTGCATCAAATTAAAGTATCAAATTAAAGTTTAACGACTAAGTTATAGCCAAGTCAAAACTATAAAGTCTAAGTTGCATTGAATTAAAATGCAATGACTAAATTACAACTGGATCAATACTATAAGGATATTAAAGGACTAATTTTCCGCTTTGGGCAACACGTGTTCCAAAAGAACAAAAATAACTTAATTCTTCATCAACATTTACCATATTATTCAACCTACTTGCTGAAAAAAGGCCCATAAGCGATAACCAATTTCATACTTAAATAAATTAATTTAAAGGCTCTTATTTAAGGTTTTTTACACTACTTTTTGCAGCTATTTGCTACAATAGCAAGATTTATTTAAATGTGAAATCGGCTACAACGTATTGTCAACTGCTAAATGATTACTGTGAGTAACTAATTCATTAATATAAATAGCTAAATAAGTGTCGTAAATAATTGTTGTTTGATATGATTAAAAATTAATAACTTTGATTTTGCAATTCACAAGTTCCCGCTATTAGCTATTTAACAAAAAAACCTTTGCAATAAAATTGCTGTCAACAATGGAGCTCTGACCATCGTCTGTTGATGGATCTCCGGGCAAAGGGGGCAACTTTTTCTCTCAGAAAAAAAGTAAGGGGCAATTTTGTAAAAGCACAAGATTCTCAAATCCCAAATTGGTTCTATATACCAATTAGATATCTGTTGAATTTGGAGACTTGATTTTGAATTTCAATACTTCAAATGGCTTTAAATGGTTATTCCCAAATTTAAAACTAATTGTTTAATACCAATCATAACAAATAATTTATAAATATAAAAGGTATGGTTCGAGTTTCAGAGGCAAAAAAGCCAACCTCGAACAGACCATTCGATCTTGAAATTTCAAAAGCCAAATCAACCCTTACTAATACTCAGTTTTGATCGTTTTTTTGTTTGATTAATCCAGTTTGGTTGGTTTTGTTCAATTTTCAACACCCTATAGGCTTTTTCAATATGTAGAGAAGATTTAGATTCATCTTAGATTCATTACAACCAATTCTAATCAGGCGACTATAAACTATTGTCCTCAAGAGTATCCATAAACTATAATTTAATAAGTCATAACATCACGTACTCATTAAAATAGTGTTAACACATTTTTACATATTTAAAATTAAAAATGAGAGATGTATAAGACCATTTTTCATTATAAGAAATCAAGTGAGAATTAGGGCATCAGATTTGAGGAACAAGTGCTCATCCCCAGTCCCACCAGTCCCACTGATGCTGCCTTTGGTTACCCCTCTTTCTTTAATTTTGACCCTACGTCCTGAATCATGTTCATAACGACAAAGAAGCTGAGATTCTTTAATTGACTAACCACCTAATAATGAATTATTTCTTATGAGGAATAAAAAATAAACATAGTTTTTTTGTTTTTAAATAGGGTAAAGGTGCAAAAATACACATAAGGTTTTATTTAAAGTGCGCTCAACAACTAATATTTGTTTGGTACAAAAATAACCATGAAATTTGAAAATGACATGAATGTTAAATCTAACCTAATGTCATTGCTTTTTTGTGGTAGGGTTCACACTAATGTTCAAAAAATACCAAAATGCCCCCAACTCAAAAAAAAGGGGAAAATTAGGGTAAAGGACCTACAGAAAATAATATTTATGAAGGAGGACCATAAAAATCATAATCATTATAAGGGACCAAATATCAAAATATGTAATTGAAAATACTAAATTGCCCTTCACACTTCTATATTTTAATAATTCATTCTACACTCTAATTAGGTATAAAAAATAGGTAAGGAATAACTAGAAAACTTTTATGGTTTTAAAAGATTGATTCATAGATATTATTTATATGTGTGGATAACTTTTGAACGCACGTATTTAAATTTTATTTTGATAAAAACAACTGAAATATAATTAAAATAAATAAATGAAAATATAAATATTTTAACACCCCAAATTGTGAGAAACCCAAATGGTAAAAGAAATAAAGTCTCATCGACTACTTCAGTTTCAAGATTCATGGTTTCCCTTTCCAATACAGATATTTTCTCTAGGACTCAAACTCAAGGCTCAGAGAGATCTAGTGGGAACTTACATTGCTAGACCAACTCTATATTAATTTTGATACCTACTTCTAATTATGCATGTATAAACTATTATCATAAAGAGTATCCATAAATAATTTAATAAGTAATAGTATCACCAAGGTCGCTAAAATAGCATTAGCCCATTTGAAAATATTTAAATGAATGAGAGATAAGACCATTTTTCATTACAATTATTTATCAATCATGCGCTTTTATATGTTGACCCCGCCTTGGTGCTTTTATATTAACCCTTCGACGTACGTCCTCAATAATGTGCTTTTATGTTGACCCTACGTCCTCAATCACGTGCTTATATGACAAAGAAGCTTTAGATTCTTTTATTGAGAATTTAGAAGGCCACTTTTTATCTTGATTTTTCCTCAAACTAGTAAAGGAATCATTGATATTTAAAAAATCATTTGTTGGTCATATCAAATTCAAATGTTACTTCAAAAGAGAGAAGAGAGTAATTTTTTAGGCTGAAGATGTCATTTATAAAATTCAATAAAAAATAATACAATAAATAATGTCTAAGTAATAGTATACTGGGTGAGAGTTGGTGCAATAGGATGAAGTTTGAAAAATGAACCATATTGTTAATGAAAATTGAATAGGGCAACACTCTAATTTATAATAATATTATATGCATTGATTAGGGATTTAAATTGACATTATTTTATATATTTATCTGTAAAAATATGTTTTGCTTTTCCTGAGATACCCCTATAATCATTTGCAATAAAAATACCTCCATATGGATATATACATTTGTTACTATGTACATTCAATAGCTTAAAGAAATTATAAATTTGAGAGAAAAAACATATAAAAATCTTATTTGCTAGTATTTCAATTATCTCTTTTTTAACCAAAAGTTGTGTGCGTGTAAAATTATAAAATTGGGAGGTAAAACGAATTGAAATCTTATATGTTAGCCTCTTAATTATCTCTTTTTTAACCAAAAAGTTTAATTTTCCGTGTGTGGGTGGGATAACGTCCTATTTTTAAGGACTTTAGGGCTAAGCAAGGGGACCATAACCTAGTGAGCCCGTAACCAGGTGAGTCCGCCCACACCTGCAAGAAATTGGTACGTTTGTAGCCTACCCAAAAAATGCCTATAACAGGGTGGGTTACGAGCACACCTTTGGGCTGCATGTGCCTACCCTTTTAGGTGTCTTCAAAGATGGTTGATGCACTCATATGTGCCCAAAATTGTCTATCCAAGACCCTTCCTAAAACCAAAGAACTAGATATTAATAATTTTTGATGAGAGTGCAGGTTTTGTTATTGGTATTTTCAATTTGTATTGTTTCATCTTTTTACTACATATTAATGAATATGATTTCTCTTAATTTATTTTATAGAGGAAGATTTAGAAGCTCGAGTTACAGCCCCTTCAAGCCTAAAGATGATTATGAAGCATGAAAATCCAATTGAAGCAATGAAGCATATCATTTCATTAAGTATTGAACTTGTAGTTTGAACATTAAAATGATGTTATGATGGTATTAGATTGAATTTAAATTATTTTTTTTGAACAATATATATGATGATTGAAGTTTGACTATAAATTTAGAATGATGGATTGATGCTTCTATTATGTATGATTATGAATTTTCTTTTTGAAAAAGGTTAAGATCCAAATGGGTTTCCCATAACTTAGTTTAACCCACCCATTTAAGTCTTAGTCCATTTAACATAGGCTAAATGGGTAGAGGCACGGGTATGGGCTAACCCATATCAGAGTAACATTAAAGAGGCGGGCTATATGTTAGGGCTTGGGCTGCTCCACCTGCCCATTGCTCAGTTCTAAAGGACTTAAAGAGTTAGTTACATGGAGTATATAAAGGATATATAATGAATTATGGGGAAGATTCTATATTTCAAAATTTACTCTACACTCTATTAAGGTAAAAAAATAGTTAAACAATGCTAACTAGGAAAATTTTATGATTTTAAAATATTCATTCATAGTTATTATTTATATGTGGATAACTTTTAAATACACGTATTTAAATTTATTTTCATACAAACAACTAAAATATAATTTAAATAATAAATGCAAATAAAGTATTTTAACAGCTTAAATTTCGAGAAGCCCAAATTGTAAAAGAAATAAAGTCTTCAGTTGCTAGAGTCTAGCCGATGGTGCTGGAGCTCCGGTGAGAGTTGAACCTTTTATGAAAAAAAATGAAGGCCATCATTTTTTTTACAGCCACCAAACTGAATTTCATTTTTTTCTCTGGGGGCATAGTGAAGTTTCAGATAATTTTGGGGGCTATTGGATAATAAATTGATACAGTGGCGGTTGACTGAAATTTTCCCATTTCTATATAAGGAGAAGATAGGCTTTGATTCATCTTACATCCATCACAATCTATTGTCTGAAATGTTCCCTTTTCAGTACTCAGGCTTTTTTATATTGACAATTTGACACCATTAAAAATATTTAAAAGAATGAGAGGTAAGACTATTTTTCATTATAAGCAAGCAAGTGAAAATTAGGGTATCAGATATTTTGAGGAACAATTATTCATCAGTCATGTGTTTTTATATTGACCCTACGCACGTACGTACTCAATATATAATGTGCTTTTATGTTGACCCTACGTCCTCAATCACGTGCTTAATTATATGACAGAAGCTTTCGATTCTTTTACTGAAAATTTAGAAGACTACTTTTTATCTTGGTTTTTTCGCAAAAATAGTCAAGGAAATATTGATATTTAAAAAAAATGATTTGTTACGCATATCAAATTTAATTGTCACTTCAAAAGAGAGAAAAGAGTAATTTTATAGGTTGAAGATGTCATTTAATTATAAAATTCAATAAAAAAATAATAAAATAAATAATGTCTAAGTAATAAAAGACTAGGTGGGAGTTGGTGCAATTGGATGAAATTCTAAAAGTGAACCACATTGTTCAAGGAAATTGAAGAGGGCGATACCTATAATTTATACAAATATTATATGCATTGATTAGGGATTCAAATGAATATGATATTATATACTTATTTGTAAAAAAATATGTAATGCTTTTCCAGAGATACCCCTGAATCATTTGTAATGAAAACTACCCTCATATAGATACACTTTTTAATATATTCAATCAATAGGAACAGTTTAGAAAATTATAAAATTAGAAAATAAAGCATATTAAAGTCCTGTATTTACAATCAAAGCAAAACTCTCAATTATTTCTTCTTTTCAACCAACAAGTTGGATATGCATGGATGCATGTATGTGTAAACAATAGACCACAAAGGGCAAAGCCCGATTCATTACATCAAAACCCCTAAAAGTAACTCCCCCTAAATGACTCAAGTTAGAAAGAAGAACAACACCACCATTTGAACCAATAGACCCAAAGACACAGTCAAGAAACTAATTTTGGAATATTTTAAAATAAAGGAATGTGTTTTTTTTTTTCTAAAGTCATATTCATATAAATTAAGATATTTATATGAAAAGTTATGCAAGGAGTTATATTTAGGTGTCCACAGAGTATTTGGGGATGCCTAAAGTGTGCACTTTATGCACTTTAGGCATCCCCATTTTGACTAGGGACGCAGAAAACATCTGCCATCCATCACATCATGCAGCAGGCTGCAGCTTTACCTTCCCTATCCTTGAGCTTCATTCGTCTTCCCTCTTTTCCCTTTCGCGTGAGCGTTCCCTATTTTCCTCTTTCCCCTTTCTTGTGCTTCCCCGTCTTCCTTCCTCTTTCTCAATTAGTTGCTCCCACTTCAGTTCATAATAATATTTGCGTTTTCCCCACTTTCTTTTTTGACAAGAGCACCGTTGTGGACGTTTGTCTCTCCCTCTCACAACCATCCTCTTCCCAGCTGGTGGCATCGTGAGTCATCTCCATCTCTGTCGTCCATAGGTTAGTCTCACACTCCCACAACTTTGGACAACCGTGAGATGAAATGCTGAAGAAATTAAGGATAATGGGAAATTACATAATATATGGCAGCAAATATAGTTCAACTAGCCTTTCTCAATCTGATATTTTGAGCTTTGCTTCTGGAAATAATACTAATACAGATTAGCCCACCTTCAATTTATAGGTCTCCTTTATGTAGAAATTTGAAAAGCAATAACTACTGTCATGTTCCATTTGTTTCATTACATGCAGATTCATCCCTAAAAATTGCTCTGTTTTTCTATTACTAAAACAAGGGAGGCCTTCCTAATACACATATAGTGCATATATGCAGTAGTGATCATGACTATCATCTTTTTTCTCCATTTTGTATCATGTTTGTAATAAGTAGATTGTATTTAATTCATTATTATTTGGTTGATATATCCAATTTTTTTTCAAACACAATTTCATATTCTGTATCTTTCTATTTTCTATCAAGTTGTATAGGTTATGGCCAATGTACATAATTTGTATGATAAAATAGCATATTTATACTATAAATTGGGTTTAATTATGATATAATTTCTCATGATATAGTTTCATAGCTAATGAATACAATTCGTTGATACATCTTTGTTGTAAGTTGTAACTAACTAATATATATTTTAAATAGTGTTCACTTTGTCAGCACCCATTTCCATTTCAATATTCAAAGAGTAATAAAGACAGAATTCAATGGGCATACAGAAAAGTACAATAATACTGATAAAAATATTCGTTTACAATTCCGATATCGTTCGCTTGACGGAAACAGAAAATACAGCGGAAACTTAATATTTACAAATTTCACCAAAATATCACAAAATAGACTAATTATGACCACGATCTTGTCCTCGCCTTGAGACACGTGCCGTTCACTTTCCGACGTCTACATCTTTTCCATTTGCCCCACTGGTACCCGCTGAGGTATTTGTTTAAAAATAGGGTGAGATTCTGAAGAATCCCCGTAGAGACATAATATCGTTCATAGAAAATACGAAAAGTAAATATGTCATGCGCCAAGGTATGCACAAATTAATGAACAATATAAACACATCATCGTCATGTATACATTAGTAGGACCCAGCCCCACAATCTACACAGGTTGGACTTCTGCCAACTCCCAGTGTAAGTGTACCTCTAGCACTAATTGCCCTTCTCTAGGCAAATCATGTTGATTAATAAAGTGCATTTACAAAACAATGGCAACCACACAATCACATAACTTATGGCATAGTGTATGAAGGATAATGTCCCTACCTCCAAGCTTTATAATCCTCTATTTAATAGTGTCTCGTAAAGCGTGCTGTCCTGGCGTCCGACTAGGTCCTAAAATATTAAACATACCAGAAATAAGTCATAACCTATCCAAGTATCATTTTATACTCTTCCATGGTGTTTATTGTGGTTACATGAGTTTATGGTGAAAATTTACAAAAATGCCCTCGGGAACCCGGCCTGGCCCGACCGTAATGGCACGTTCTTTCAAAATTTTGACCAAAGCTATTTTGACTTATTTTCGCCCAAGGAATCCATTTCAGGGCTCGAAATCACCAAATTTAGTTTCAAATTATGGAAATGCCCTTAACAGCCCCTATTTAGGGATTTCAGTGGCGTTTTCGTAATTATGCTTTTTTCGGCCTTTACCGAAAAAGTGCCCAACTGTAACCTCACCTTTTTTTGCCCACTAAGTCCAATGGAACCATTTATTTTATGAAAATCCAACTCCTTCCCTCAGATCTCTGTGTTGGCCGAAATATTGGTCAAAAGTTGGAAAAATGGAGTTTTGTGTTTTAGCTTTTAAAACTTGTACTTTTCCACTTCTAATTTCTTATTAACTTATTTAATCACATTCTAATCATGATTTAAAGAAATTGGGCAGCATAACCCCTTAGGATTAGGACTTTCCAAATTTACAAACTTGACAAAAATCACCAAAACCAAACACAAACCTCAACAACACCACCATACTAGTTTAGATCTAAGGTTTGTGAGGTTACCTCTTGAGATCTCGAATCTTCCCTCTCTAGACATCTCCTCTTTCTCTTCTTGAACTAAGAATGTGTCTTCAAATTCATGGATTCCATGAAGAAGAAAGGTTTAGAGAAGGTTTCTAAGCAAAATCACAAGAAAACTCTTAAGAAATCACACTTACCTTAAACTTCTTCTTCCTTCTCTCTAGAACTTGAGAGCTCTCTCTCTCTCTCTTCTCTTCTTGTGTTGGATGAAAATGAGGAAGGGAAGGGAAGAGAAAAGCTTCATAAAAATGCTTCCTTGATCCTACACCATTGATCTCATCAAGGGTTAAGATTTCAATACTTGTCAAAGACACTATCCCCCTTCCCATACCTCCAACCATGCCTTCTACTTCATGTCCATACTCTTACACCCTTTTATGTAATCACGTTTGTCTCTTCCTTCACTCAAGCTTACCATCATGCAATCAAGTATCTCCCT
The DNA here is from genome assembly GCA_963242795.1 of Inga leiocalycina. Taxonomy (NCBI): domain Eukaryota; kingdom Viridiplantae; phylum Streptophyta; class Magnoliopsida; order Fabales; family Fabaceae; genus Inga; species Inga leiocalycina. The sequence continues at coordinate 26,985,804 of OY725331.1, read as the reverse complement.
TCCTTTACTCAAGCTACCCCTTCATGCATTCACCATACTTCCAAGTTGTGTATACTCATCCTTTGTCATCATTGAAATGTTCATGTAGCCTCCATTATGACTCTCTTCATGTAGTAATTAGGCATGTAATCATGAAATCAAATTTTCTCCTCATTCATGTGTATTTGGACGAAATTTCAAGAGGGAAGGAAAGGGAAAAATGATTTTAACAATTCCATAATTGATATAAATGAATTATGTATAATTCCCCCTAATTTCCCAATCTTGATTTTATTCCACCAAGAATAATCCCTTTTTTTTTTTTTGCATTTTCCTTTATTTTCCTTGATTAATTGAAATTAACTCCAATGAATTGGAAAATAATTAATCTTGGGCTAATTTGGAAAAATTATGATTTTTCTATCACCTTTGTAATTTAATTCATTTCTTGAATTTATTTGCCCATTTCCTTGTGAACATGAATATTTCAAAATTCACAAGATCTATATTCATGAATATTCACTATTTTAGTGAATTTCTCAATTAATTATAATATATTTTTGGTGAATATAAAATTTGGGGTGTTACACACTTTGTCCTTAAAAGATAACTAACTTGACTAATAATAAACCAATAAAATATACGTGTAATCTTTTATTTTTTACACACAATTTGTGTTTTAATGGAATATGATCAAAAATATATATGTCAACCCGGGCAACGCACGGGAGAAAGTTCTAGTTATTATTAAAGGTAAATGAAAAATTTCTTACATTATGCCTTAATTATTGAATTAGAGTACGCTCATAATATTAACATAAACTTTGTTATGCGTGGTTGATATTCCTCCTATAGATTGCAAAAATATTATTAAAATAGACATATGGAAGAAACTCAATGCTAGATGCTCCAAGGTCTACCCACTTATTTTGATTGTGTCGTATTAAATTGAAAAAAAAAGAACTAATTAGAAATGACAAGGCCTGATATGTATCTCTCAACAAACCCATTTCACTTTCACTTACCAATCTTCTCAGTTTCTTATGATCTTTTAAATAATAAATGAATTAGCTTGAGTGGCCATGCAAACCTTTAATATGCCTTTAACTTTGTTTTTTTTCATCCGGAACACCTTTACCCACCTATTTTCATTGTTTCTTTTTAGTTTCAAATGTAAAGCATGTATTTAATATGACATTGTACTGAATATGAACTGCCTTAATTAGTTTAGTTTCATTTAATTTAAGCTGAGAGGGTTTGTTATTTTGATTTTGGGATGTCTCACTTTTAAATGGAAATGTTGCCAAAATTTTGAAAAAAAATAGTAAAAGGCAATCCTAATGTTGACAATTATTCTTAACTTGAGTGTTAATAGGAATGGCGTAGGTAGTAATAAAATGGATCATAGTTGGATGAATGCTTCGAGAACAAGTGAAGAATATGAGAATGGGTTGAAGAGTTTATTGAATATGCTAGAAGGAACGCTCTAGCCAAACATGGGATGTATTTTTGTCCTTGTGTCAATTGTTTAAATGAGAGAAGACAGGATGTTAAAGTTATAAGGGATCACCTACTTTGTGATGGAATAAATCTTTGATACACAAGGTGGATATGGCATGGTGAGGAAGTAACTGATTTTCCGTCGCACAAGAAGGAAGTTGTGGATGTCATAGATGAAGATAGAATAGAGAGAATGATTCACGATGTTGAGGTAGAATCCTTTGCGCAGTTGCATGAATATGACAGCCTACGGAGTGATGCAGAGACACCGTTGTTCCCTGGGAGTAAGTACACACGGCTGGCAAGAACATTACATTTGGTTAACTTAAAAGCAACTTATGGGTAGACCAATAGTAGTTTCATATTGCTGCTTGAATTGTTGTGTGATATGTTTCCAGACGATAATGTACCTCCAAATCGTATGTATGAGGCCAAGAAAATCCTATCTACGATGGGTATGGAGTATAAAAAGATACACGCTTGAGATCTGTTGGCATTCTACTACAATATATTTTTTTATGTTATAAAAGAACGAGCAGGAAGTAGGAAAATGACCCTTCTTAGCACGACTGCAGCAGATCCATAAAGGCATTCTCCAGATTGATTTTTATATGCCTCTAGGGATTGTGGGCCAGAAATTAGAGTATCCCTTCACAATTGATAAAGATGACCTTAAACAATTTATTAAGTTAGAGGAGTTAGATGTAAGATGGGGCAAATTTGCAATCCTGTAAGTTTGAAATTTCCCATTTTTCCCTTCATTTAGTGAAGTAGTTTTTTGGTTTCATATATTCACTAGCTAATGCATTCATCATTTTAATTCTATTATAGCTCCTTCTGTCGTATATGCATTCACATGCAAAGAGTTGATTTATATGGATTCTTGTGTCCTGTAAATATGACAAGGGATAGGAATACATTGCAAAAAAGGACTCACTATACAGGCTTCACAATGGGAGAGAACAACTATCATTGTTATCTAGCACCGATTGTTCAAGGGTATGCATTTTAATTGTCTATTTGAGATTTTTAATAAATAATTGCCTTGCCATCTAACTTCATTTTAATCTGTATATGTTGTTATAGTTACCACTGGAGTTTATGTGTTCTCTATCCTCGGTTCTACGTAGTTTATGGGTTTGATTCCTTGCCTAAAAAGCCAGACAAAGAAATGAAAAACGTCTTCAACATGTATACCATTTTTTTGTATTTCATTGCTTCTTGATTCTTGACTTAAATGACTTATTCTAATTTCTATTGATTTTCATTTTAATGATAGGGCATGCCAGACATATCGAATGCTTGGTGGGCCACGCGAACGTAAAGGTGGCAAAGACCTGAAATGGTTGTTTTCAAAGGTACGTAGTTTCAAATCAAGTTCTTTTGATTGACGGTCATTTTAGATATACCTTTATTGATTTTAACCATTTGCTTTTTGATTTATGGTGCCCTCAACAACCTGGCGGCTAGGAATGTAGATATTGTAATTCAATGGCAATTCATTCACTTGATTCATTATTTCATCTAAGCTTATTTTCTAATTTACAGATTTTTGACAATAAAGATGCCTACTTATATGAAGACATAAATATGATCAGAGACTTTTTGGCTAGACATCTTCTTCAACGTATACCAGAGTAAAGTCTTTAGTAGTTTGTGTAGGACATACTTTTGTGGTGGTTATATATATTGTACATATAATTAGCGTTGTTGTTGTTGGATATAGATTGTTGTGTAGTTTGTATGGTTTGTTAGTTAATTAGTTTGCTACTCCTTAAAGTTATTGCATGTAGAGCCTTGAGGTTGATCATTGTGTTTCAAGTTGTTATTCCCATGCTGTTGAACTACTGTTGTTTTATTCTATTATTTCCATCCTATTTCTGTAGTTTAAATTTTACAGATAGTGAAATATATATATTAAAAAGGCCATTTGAAAAAGAAAACTTTTAATATTCTTAAAATAAAAAGGGATGTAGAAATGATTTAGTTGTTAGTTTAGACGTCTCCACAATAAATTGGGGATGTCTAAAACACCTTTAGACGTCCCCAGTATGTAGTGGGGAAGCCTAAAGTATACCTTTAGACATCCCCAATCTGAAGTGGGGACGTCTAAAGTCTTGCCTATCCACGTCCCTTGTTTTACAATCGTTATTGACATTTTTTTCTACATCCCTCAGATAAACGACCCCTTATTTTTAAACGTTAAAAGGCCCAAAAAAGGGACGTTAAAAGCATTTTTCCTAGTAGTGCCAACTGCTTCAACAACTAATCTAGCTACTAATTTCAAAAAAACCTACAAGCATAAAAAATATGGGATGCGGGTTTCTCAAACCACCTTTTCGGTTCCGATCCTTTTCACCTCTTTTTTTCTACTAAGCGAGCATAAGCATAACCCCCCACCCAACCGTCAATGCATAGAGAGAAACACCAACATTCAAAAACTCTAACCACTTCTAAAACCATCCTAACACAAATCCACCGTATTTGTGAGGACATGTCATAGGCCACAGTCATCCAACCCATGTAGAATAAGATGAGTCAAGAAACCAAACCATATTAGGAACGACTTGGAGAAAATTCTCAACTCAAAAAATGCCTTCATTCTTACAATCATCCATCCATCCTTTTGATGTTGTCATTCTCGTAGTCATTGAACATTGTTAGTGTCAACAGTTTCACCCAAGAAGGGGTGGATTGGGTAATACCAAAAATTTAAAATAAATCACAAAAACACTTAATTAAAAGATAAGAGTTGGATAAATTTCACCAAAGTATACACTAGAGTTTATACTGATTTAGTCTTAATCTCTTGACCAACATCCAGTCCTAAAAGTGCCTCTAGATTTTCACTATTCTTCTAAGATTTGATAGGGTCTTGGTACTAGAATACAAGAGAGTTCCTCAATAGGACACTCAGTCCTCCTTACACTTTGTAAGCAAATACCCTCACTCAAGGTCCCACTACCTTGAGATTCTCTTTACACTAGCAATGAATAAGGTTGTAAAATCTCTATCAAAGAGTTGATAAATGAATACTGAAGAGTAATAAGAAGATCATAGAATGTCAGGCAGAAATAAAGCACTTAATGCACAAAATTGATTTTGTCATTGGTTACTTGCTCTGTCTTGAATGCTTCTGTATTTATAGGCAAGATGAATTTAATGACTATAGAAAGCATTATTTGCCCGTTAGATAGAAAATGTAGTCATTGATAAAAGAAAGAGTTTCCATTGTTATCTCTGCTATGCATTTAATGCTTCTGATAGAATTTTGCTTTTCTTGATTTTGAAATTAATCCGGATTTTAATCACCTGAAACTTATACATTAATGTGGTTAGTAACAATTAGAAGTAGTACAAGAGTTTAGGATATTCATCATGATGAATGGAAAAAATATGGAGATTGTTGTGATGTTGATTATAAAAAACTGATGAACACTCACTCAAGTCTAACTTAGGATCACTCCAGTGATTCCTTATCACTCGAGTACTTACACTGTCACTCAAGTGTTTAAGTGACCTTTTCCTGATAATTACTAGCGAGTAACCTTAAAGTTTATTTGAGGAAAAAGAATATCACTCGAGTGCATATTTAGATCACTCAAGTGATCTTTCATAGGTTTCAAAAAATTAAGCTCAATCATTACAAAATAACTCTAGTGCTCTTTAAGATCACTTGCTAGTCCCCTTATGCAAGCAATCATGGATTAGTTGAGTGATAGTTTCAGAAGATCACATCATTTCAGCTTCACTTGCGATCAACTCACAAGTGAATGCCATTACTAAAGTGATTTAAGCATATCACTTGAGTGCACCAATCTATCACTCAAGAGATTTGCTTTAATAGATTACCAACTTTCATATTGCTTGCAAGTCACTTGCAAATACTTACAAGTGATGTCAATTACTCAAGTGCTTTTCCTATCACTCGAGTGATCTAGACAATAAAACTTGCACAACTTCTGATCACCATCGAGTAACTTGCCGAAATTCTAGAAGTGAAGATTCATCACGCAAGTGCATCTTCTATCACTCGAGTGATCATCTTTGATAATCTTTGTTCTAATTAGCCATCACTCGAGTGCTACAACTAACACTTGAGTGATTTTCCCACGATGGAAATGATTACCATAGAGTTTCACTTTGATCACTTGAAGTGAAAAATCATCACTCGAGTGACTTGTTGATTCAAGTTTTTCTAGAGATACTTATATCACTTGAGTGCTTAAAACTTTACTCAAGTTACTTGAATCATCAAGTCAACTTTGTGTTTTCCTTCTTGTTTGTTAAGATAAACATAGATATCAAGGTTTGTGATTATCAAAACATTATGAAAGCTAACAAACATGACTTCCAGTTAGACCCCTCATCCCCTTCTTTTGACATCGATGATATGTCGAGCGAGGGAGAGGAGCAGGAGGAGCAGGACAATAGTAGCGGTGATTACTAAAAATCACTACTAGTTTTTGAATATTAAAAAAATTAATTATTAAAGCAAAGTAGCCCAAAAATATTTTAAAACAAATCAATTAGTACTTCACAATTATTAGTAAACAATCATTACTAATGTTAGTAACTGTGGCATTTTACAAGGATATGTTCACGGTTATAAGTAAATAACCGTTGCTTATGTTAGAAACCATGGCAATTTTTAAGGACATGTTCGACTCTATAACCCTTTCTATTCCAAAGGACATGTTATGCTCAATAACCCGTGAAATCCTTTTCATTCCACTTCTATTTAAATTTAACAACAAATGATCTTAAATACTGAGGACGTGTTTGGCAGTAAGATAGTCCATGAAACCCTTTCTATTTAAATGTCCACAAATTGAACTCCACTTCTTCACTTCTATTTAAACTTCTCATATCCAACTTATGACTTTTGTTCAACTTCCCATATCCAACTTCTAACTTTTGTTTTTCATCAGTATCATGGATAAATATAACACCCCAAATTTTAATCACCAAAATATAATGTAGTTAATTGGAAATATTCAATAAAATGAAAAGGTGAATTTTGGAGAAGGTGAATAGTGCTACCGTGAGATTTCCTAGGAGGCAATGAGCTTGTTATGTGAATTTGTATAATTAAATGATGAGCAAAAATTATGAGATTTTACAAGATAAAAGTAGACATCCTTATCTTTAATTCGATAGGTTATACGACTTAATTAGAGCTATATTCAAAAAGTTATGTATTTTTGAAGTTAGCATAGAAAAAGTATTGATCTTCTGGGATAGCTTCCAAAAACTAAAAATTTGGGAATGATGTACTTTCAATTGGCAAAAGGCTATATTTTTCTTGAAACTAGACTCAATAAGGGTTCTATAGCCTTTGGAATCACTCTAATTAGATGTCTACAAATTTAGTTATGATTTTTCAAAGTTTTAGCATTAAATCTACTAGAATTGTTACAAATCCGAAAATGGAAGAAAATTGTGATGGTAAATGGGGTAATTTTGAGACAAACTCATATAAGCCCATTAGGCCTCTCATGTGGGGTGTGAGATGTGGAAGAGAGCTGACCAAGGAGGGAAGGGGTAGGTTAAAGTAAATAGGATTTATGATAATATGTTACATGTACATGGAGCTCAAGTACATAAAAGTCAAAGAGTAGGTAATTTTGGAAATTAAATAACTAAGTAATTCAAGGGGAAAATAGGATATATTATAAAAAAATTCTCTTCATCTTCTTCACTCCATTTTCATGACACAAGAAAGCAAAATAAAAGAGAGAGAGAGAGAGAGAGAGTGCTTTTGTGATCTAAAGAGAAGGAGGAGAGAAATTGCAAAGGTAAGTTGATTTGCTTGGTGATTTGGTTTTTAATTAGTGTAATCCTCTTCCTAAGCCTCCTCTCTACATGGTTTAAGGTGGTTGTGAAGCAAAATCTTAGAGTTGAGAGGGCTAGGGTTTCGATCAAGAGGAAAGAAACAAGAGAAGCCAAAGGTAACGCCAACAACTTCAATCTTTGGTTGCTATTGCTGTTGTAGTTGGCTTAATTGGTGGTTTTCTGTTGGATTTGTATAATTTGTAAATTTGGGAAAATGCTAAACCCTAAATTTTATGCAACCTAAATTTAGCCTAATCATGTTTATAATGTGATTAAATGGTTAATCAAGTGATTAGGAGCGAAAAGAAGTAAGCTTTTGATGTTGAAAAACAAAAACACATTTTTCCTACCAAGAACCTTAATGTCGTTCAGATGATGAACATGGGACAAGGAGTTGGAATTTGGAAATTTAAATGGTTCCATTGGATTTATAAGGGAAAATTGTATGGGAATATAAGTGATCATGATTTTTGGAAATTTGTACACAAATAGGGAATTTATTGAAGTATAAAAGCATGCTGTTTTGTTATCTCCTACAGGGCAATGTTATTTTGTCATGCATTTTGTTGAACAAATCAAGTCAAAATGTAATGAGACTTTCCAAAATTAAAGTAGACATAAAGAGCTTCAATTTCATAGGTGGTTCATATTTTTCTGACTTGTATACTATGAGAAATGAATTTTCAACATTTTGCCTTGTTTCTAGACTTAATTTTGGAGCAGCATGGGAATTTATGAAATTCTGGAATTTTGTGGTTATAGATGGTGGTGTTTCATATTTTTCTATGAAACTAAACTTAAAGGGATTTCCATAGAATTTTAGAGCACCCTATTTCTATTTTTGTGAAATTAGTTATAATTTTTGGAAGTTCAACCAAGAATCAGGACAACTTCTTAGCCGCGGCTAGAAGATTCTGGCCATAGCCAAAAACCTTTTGAGATATTTTTGGCCGCAGCCCAAAACTATATGAGCTACTTTTGGCTGTAGACAAGGACTTTTGCCCGTAGATGATAAGTAAAATATTTTCATATTAATTTTCCCGTATATGATGATTTTGAAGATGATATTTGAGCTAAATTTAATAAATTTGGGTGTAATTAATAAATAAATAATGATTTTGGCATAAATTAGAATTTCTTGAAAAATACTAAATTAGAACCTCTTTCAGTTTTCAGGCAATATCTGGAGCTCTAGATGTCGGATTGGGACGTTCTTTATATGGATAAAAAGCTAAGAAAGAGCTCTACAACTTTTATATTGAGACCAAAATCCAATTCTATCTCAAAGGGTTTTGAATTTTGCTAGGAGGTTGAGAGTAGGAATAATCTACCATTCCACCAACCATTTCATCTACCACTTCATCTTCCTCTTCACCGACTACTTCATCTACCACATTTCATCTACCACTTCATCTACTACTTCATGTACTACCTCATCTACTACATTTCATCTACCACTTTATCTACACTACTCCATTCTTCCCTATATATAGTCACCCTCTCCTTCACATTTCGCACACCAATTCATATCCATTACTCTCCTCTCTTCTTCACTTACAACCATTTTTCATGTCCATTACTCTCTTCTCTTCTTCACTTACAACCATTTTTCATATCCATTACTTTCCTCTCTTCTCCACTTACACCATCATCTTGGAATTAATTTCATGCATTGTATTTGTTTCTTGCATGCCTTCTACATGGAAGGTTTTACCTCTTACATGGAAGGCTAGATTTTTCTATTTTCATGCATCTTGTGGTAGTATTTTTATTGAATAATTAAGTTTATTGTAATGTTTATGAAGATTTCAATTCATTCTATTGTTGTTATTAATTTCATCATGAGCTAAATTTCCATTTTCCTAGGGTGATGACATAGCTTACTAATGACGGATTGAATATTAACTTATTAAATCTAGTTTGAATTTCTTCTTCATGATTGATTTTTAATTATTATTCTTAATGCTTTTGAATGAATGACCATCTTTTAAATGATTTCAATATGCATGTTGAGATCAGAAGGAGATGCATGTGTATAGATCCTATAATTAAAACCATGACTTGCATATGAAATAGGTATATATTCATATGAGTTGTGTAGTCTTACTGAGTTCTATAAATATTAATGCATAATTAATTGATTAAATTCATATAGGAATATATTGGATTAGCAATTAATTATTGAATTGCTTGACCTTGGAAGAGGCTCGTAATTAAATTAGGGAAACTTGACTGTCAATCATGTGGAATAAATTGGGCTAGAATAGATAGGTGATATAATCCAAAATTTGTTAAGTGAAGTCTGATCCCTAAGATTTTTTCTCATAGTTGTTTCATATCATTTGCATTTATTTTTAATCATCTTTTATTTCATACTCTCAATCATCAACTAATCGACCGACTAAATAGAGTTAAAATTACCCATTTGGTACTTAGTGATCAATCCTCATGGGAACGATACTCTACTCACTTCTGTATTACTTGATTATGACGGTGTATACTTGTACTATTTACTAGACCATTTACACTCTAACAAGTTTTTGGCACCATTGCCGGGGATTGTTATCATTAATATCAATGCCAAGTAATTTTAATACTAATTTGGTCTTTATATTATATTTGTTTTTCTTTTTGGTGTTTTGTGTTTCTTTTCAGGCTTTTGCTCAGTGTATGACCAGATCGAAGGAGACTGAACTACAACCTCTTGATTATGATATCGAAAGAACTTATCGAAGAAATCAAAAACTTTGAAAGCAGTCTACTTCATTCCTAAGCAATCTGATGGAAAATCCGGGGGGAGAAACAACAGATACCAAAACACTCTGTGACTATGCAACACCAACAGTCAAAGGAACAAATTCTGGAATCAAAAGACCACCGGTAGTAGCTAACAACTTTGAAATCAAGCCTGCAATTATCCAGATGATGCAAGCAAATCAATTTGGTAGTTTATCAATAGAAGATCCTAATGCACATATAGCCAACTTCCTAGAAATCTGTGACATATAGCCAACTTCCTAGAAATCTGTGACACATTCAAGCATAATAGTGTTACTGATGATGCCATTAGACTTAGACTTAAACTTTTCCCTTTCTCACTCAGGGATAAGGCTAAGAGCTTGTTACAATCACTACCAGTGGGAAGCATAACTACATGGGATCTCATGGTGCAGAAATTTTTAGAGAAATACTTTCCTTCAATAAAAATAGCTAAATTGAGGAATGAAATGCCTCATTTACCCAGCATGAACAAGAAAGCCTCTATGAAGCATGAGAAAGATACAAGGAGTTGCTAAGGAGATGTCCTCATCATGGGTTACCAGATTGGTGGCAACTGCAAACTTTTTATAGTGGGATGACGCACATCTCCAGAATTCTTGTAGATATTGCAGCTGGAGGATCTTTAATGGGAAGAAATATAGATGCTGCTTACAATATACTTGAAGAGATGGCAGCCAATGCATATCAATGGCCTTCTGAACGTAGCAATTCAAAGAAAGCACTTGGAGTGCACGAGCTTGATGTCCTTACAACTTTGTCTTCTTAAGTTGCATCTATATCCAAGCAAGTAGAATCATTGACAACCTAAGAAAATATAATCAACACTCCTACTGAAGCTTGTGATCAATATGGAGGACCTCATGTGAGCACGCAATGTCAAGAAGGACACTCATACATGCCGGAGCAAGCTCATTTCATCAGAAATCAAAGGAATGACCCATTCTCAAACATCTACAATCCAGGTTGGCGAAATCATCCAAACTTTAGTTGGAGGAAAAATCAAAATTCATTCAAGCTACAAGGGAACTACCAAAAACAAGCTCTCCAACAACCAAATCCACTACAACAGAAAGTAAATGTGGAAGATACACTAGCTCAATTCATAGCTAAGACTGATGCAACACTCAAAAGCCAAGACGCCTCAATAAAGAACTTGGAGATCCAGATGGGCCAAATTGCAAATATGTTGAATTCTAGGCAACCAGGAACTATAACAAGTGACACTGAAAGAAACCCAAGAGAACATGTTAAGGCTGTTGCATTAAGAAGTGGTAAAGAATTGAAATATCCTATAATTAAGAAGAAGGATGATGGTGGAAAGAAAGAAAGCAAGGAAGAAAAGAAGGAGGATGATGTAATACCAGGAAGAATCAGCTTTCCAGATAATCCTCCTCCATATATACCACCAATTGTATATCCTCAGAGACTTACAAAAGGAAAGTTAGACAAGCAGTTTGGCAAGTTTTTGGAGGTTTTCAAAAAGCTACATATCCACATTCCTTTTGTAGATGCTCTTTCCCAAATGCCCAGTTATGCAAAATTCATGAAGGATATTCTTTTAAATAAGCCTAAGCTTGAGGAATTTGAAACAGTTGCACTTATTGAGGAGTGCAGTGCTATTCTCCAAAAGAAATTGCCACCAAAGCTGAAAGATCTAGAAAGCTTTTGCATACCTTGCACCATAGGTCAATGTCACTTTGAAAGAGTACTTTGTGACCTTGGAGCAAGTGTAAACCTCATGCCTCTATCTGTCTACAATAAACTCGGTCTTGAACAGGTGAAGCCAACCACAGTTTCATTACTTTTGGCTGACCGATCAATAAAACATCCAAGGGGTATATTAGAAGATGTTCTAGTGAAGGTGGACAAACTCATATTCCCAGCTGATTTCATAATACTTGACATGGAAAAAGACCAAGAAATTCCTATCATTCTTGGGAGACCATTTCTTGCAACTGGAAGAACGTTGATAGATGTGCAACAGGGGAAGTTAACTTTACGAGTTCAAGATAATCAAGTATCTTTCAACATTTTCAAGGCTTTATCCTTTCTAGATGAAGGTCCTTTCTAGATGAAGGTGACACATGTTACAAAGTTGATACATTGACCAGCTGCACAAAAGACGTGGTGAACGAAATCTACATAGATCAAGCATTAGCAATTGGAATGGTAGATGTATCAAAATCTACTAATCTAGAAGTTTTGAGTAGATTAGGTACCTTGAAGCAAATTCCCTAATTTTTATCAAGAAACCATTTGAAGATTTGGGGGAAAGGCCGAATAAGTCGATGCCATCAACAAAGAAAGCACCAGTACTGGGGTTGAAAGTACTGCCATCTCATTTGAAGTATGCTTATTTAGGAGGAAATTCAACACTACCAATAATCATGTCAGCAGCTCTTACTCTTGATGAAGAAGAAAAGTTATTAAGAATTCTAAGGGAGTATAAAACAACATTTGGATTGTCAATAGCTTATATAAGAGGGATTAGTCCTTCAATTTGTATGCATAAGATCTTAATGGAGGACAACTACAGGCCATCAGTTGAGCACCAAAGAAGACTCAATCCGAACATGAAGGAAGTGGTGAGAAAGGAGGTAATAAAGTGGCTGGATGCTGGCATAATTTACCCAATCTTTGACAGTCAATGGGTAAGTTCAGTTCAAGTTGTGCCAAAGAAAGGTGGAATAACAGTAGTTCCCAATGAGAAAAATGAACTGATTCCACAATGAATGATGACTAGATAAAAAGTGTGCATCAATTGTAGAAAGCTCAATAAAGCCACCAAAAAAGATCACTTCCCTCTACCATTTATAGACCAGATGCTTGATAGACTAGTAGGGAAAGCCTATTATTGTTTCCTAGATGGGTACACAGGATATAATCAAATTACAATTACACTGGAGGATCAAGAAAAAACAACTTTCACATGTCCATATGGTACCTTTGCCTTCAGAAAGATGCCATTTGGTCTATGTAATACACCAGCAACATTGCAAAGGAGTATGATGGCGATCTTCTCAAACATGGTAGAAAGGTTCATTGAGGTATTCATGGATGATTTTTCAGTTTTTGGAGAATCATTTGATCATTGTCTTTCAAATTTGGCCAAATTATTACAACATTGTGTGGAGACAAACTTGGTTCTAAACTGAGAGAAATGTCATTTTATGGTGAAAGAAGGAATCGTGCTGGGTCACAAGGAATCTAATCGAGGCATTGAAGTGGACCGAGCTAAGATTGAAACAATTCAAAAGCTACCACTTCCTTTCTCAATCAAGGGCATTCGGAGTTTTTTAAGACATGCTTATTTTTATAGAAGATTTATCAAGGACTTCTCAAAAATCACAAAGCCACTTTGCATGCTGTTGGAGAAAAACACTCCTTTTGTCTTTAATAAGGAGTGCTTATCATCCTTCCAAACTCTAAAAAGTTCCTTGACTTCTGCACCAGTTATCATAGCTCCATATTGGAATCTTCCATTCGAGATAATGTGCGATGCAAGTGATTATGCAATTGGAGTTGTTTTAAGCCAAAGAAGAGGCAAGATCTTTCATGCTAGTAGAACACTCTCAGAAGCACAGCTGAATTATGCAACAACAAAAAAATAGCTCTTAGCAGTAGTGTTTGTATTCAATAAATTTAGAGCATACTTGATCAAGTCGAAGGTCATTGTCTGGACGGACCACTCAACAATTAAATATTTGATTGAGAAGAAAGATGCTAAGCCCTGACTGATCAGATGGGTGCTTCTACTACAAGAATTTAACTTGGAGATCAAAGACAAAAAAGGGACCGAGAATCTCATTGCAGATAATCTTTCTCGGTTAGAATCAACTGAACGAAAGAGAGAATCACCAATCCAGGAGAATTTCCCATATAAGCAACTTTTTATCATGCAGTCACAACCTGCTCCTTGGTATGCTGATTTTGTGAATTATTTGGCAAGCGGAGTAATGCCTTATGAACTTTCTAAAGTGCAAAAGAAGTTTCTAGCTGATGTAATGCATTACTTTTGGGAGTATCCATTCTTATACAAACAAAGCCTAGATCGAATTATCAGGCGATGTGTTCCTGAAGATGAAATGGACAGTATCTTAAATCACTATCATTCATCCCCATATGGTGGTCATTTTGGAAAAAATAGAACAGCTACTAAAGTCCTTCAATCAGGATTCTACTGGCCTACATTCTTCAAAGACACTCACAGAATAGTAGTAACCTGTGACAGATGTCAAAGAATGGGAAGTATCTCAAAGAGACATGAAGGCCCTTTAACCAACATCTTAGAAGTTGAACTTTTCAACATTTGGGGGATCGATTTTATGGGGCATTTTCTGTCCTCATTTAGCAATCAGTGCATTTTAGTAGTTGTTGATTATGTCTCCAACTGGGTTGAAGTAACTACTTTTCCTATAAATGATTCTCTGGTGGTTATGAAGTTTCTGAGGAAAAATATTTTTACAAGATTTAGAGTGCCTAGAGCTATTATCAGTGAAAGAGGAAGGAATTTTTGTAATTAGCAGCTTCAAAATGTGTTAGCTAAATATGGAGTAACTCATAAGATTGCAACTCTATATCATCCACAAACTAGCGGGCAGGTCGAAATCTCAAACAGAGAATTGAAGTGGATCTTAGAGAAGACAGTGAATTCCAATCGAAAGGGCTTGGCTCAAAAATTAGATGATGCACTTTGGGCTTATAGAACTGCCTTCAAGACACCAATTGGTATATCCCCAAATCAATTGGTCTAAGGAAAGGCATGCCACCTTCCAGTAGAAATGGAGCACAAAGCATATTGGGCAATAAAAGCCTTAAATTTTGACTTAAAGGCAGCTGGTGAGAAAAAGATTTTCCAACTCAACGAGATTGAAGAATTCAGACAACAAGCTTATGAAAATGCCAAGTTATACAAGGAGAAGACAAAAATGTGGCATGATAGAAGAATTTTGAGGAGAGAGTTCACACTTGGACAAAAAGTACTTTTATACAACTCAAGGTTAAAGCTCTTTCCAGGAAAGTTGAGATCAAGGTGATTAGGTCCTTTTAACTGTGATTCAAGTATGGCCATATAGAACTGTGGAGATTCAAGATGGTGATCAAAAATTCAAAGTGAATGGCCAAAGGCTCAAAGAATACAATGAAGGTGCACTCAATACTTTGAGATCTGTCATCATTTTTTAGGAACTAACAGGTAAGTCCTCAATCTAGTAAATTTTTTTAAAAAAATAAAAAATAAAGAAAAAAAATTTTGGTTTGGTTTTTGTCTAGTTAAAGACGTTAAAGAAGGGCGGCTATTTGGGAAGCAACCCAAAACTTCTTTCCTATTATCTCAAAATTATTTCCTACTCTCTCATTTTCTTTCCTACTCAATAAAACACACTGTACTGGGTTGAGAATTTTAGTTTTTATCAATTTTATTTTAAGTTACCATGGAGGAATCTCTTGTAAAGCTTAAGAATAGGTTCCCCACTCTTCCCAAAGATGTGCTTAGGAAGATCTATAATAGTCAACTTGAAAGGATGCAGATATTCAAGCGTTTGGGCTTTCCTGTGGACATACGCTGGATCATTGAAGCTAAGTCATGTTTAGTAGGTGAGATTCATAAATCATTTGTTAAACCTTTACCAAGAATGGGAAGAAGTTCTTACTCCAAAAAGAGAAGAGCTAAAAGAATGAATGTCTACCATAAATGTGCAAGGTGGAATTGTGATCAGCGCTGTAAAAGTAAAGGTATGGTTTCTATAAATTGAGAAGATAAAATTAAATTTATAAAGGATGGATTGAGTAAGGAGTCACTGGATGATATCATTCAAACTCTTAAGATACATCCAAATAGTGGTGTTCACCATATTCTTCTTGATTTAGCGGACATATTTAACAGAGAAAAAGAGCGCTATTGTCTTAGGAATCTGACATTAAAAGTATTTGTTTGCCAGTTTATAAGAAAACAGGATGGGAAGCAAATCCTCGATTCATAGAAAGCGTTTAAGCCGTTACTAGACATAAAACCAAAGGAAGATGTGGCCAAAATCACAACTACTGTACATAATCATGCTTTTGTCTAATTGTCTTATCTTTTTTGTAGTTTTTGTCTAATATATCTTATCTTTTCAGCAGCTTTTGTCTAATGTCTTAACTTCTCAGTAACTTTTAACTTTCGTTCCCCTTTTTCTTTACGCAAATTACGCCGATCATTCGTGTCATAAGTTTTCAAAATTTTTTGAAAAATGCGTGATTTGTATGATTTTGTTGTCGCTGCTTTAGTGTTATATATATGTACTCTTTCATTTGTAAATATGCACATTTCCACTTGTAAATATACAGTCTTCTACTTGTAAGCACAAATTCCGACAGAAAAGAAACAAAAAAGGTATCATACAAAGATGTAGATTTACATCTATCTGTATTTTTGGTCAAACTGATATGGGTAGGATTGAGAGTTTATAATAGCAGCAAATGAACTTGGAAGTGCATTAGCCACAAGAAAGATCAATTTTGTATACAGGGGAGGCATCCAGGGCTTAAGGGGAAGTGTGGTCATTTCTGCATCCATGAATGGAAGCAAGGGTTTGAGTGTAAGGATAAAGAAGTTGGAAGACCACATCTTTTCCTTTGGATACGATTTTCAAGTTTCAAGCTTGCCTGAACGTATGGGACAAATGTTCTATCATGCTCAAGCTTTTATTGCTCTACCTGGTGGTTTGAAGACGTTGGATGGGATCTCTAGCGTTACATATTAGGCTAAGTTGAACTATCACAAAAAGCCATTAGGATTGTTAAATGTTAATAGTTTTTATGATGATTTGTCATGTTTTTTTAATCATGTTATGGAAATAGGGTTCATACCCCAATCGACTCACCACTCCATAATTGCTGCACCAATTGTTGATTAGCTACTTGATCAACTGCACACCTATGGACCTAAACCATATCTACTCGTCAAGCAAATAGGTGGGCAATCTTCATATAGCAGTCAAAAGCAGAAGCCAGATACCACTCTTCAATTGTAACTTTCCTTAATCTCTTGGTTTTACTTTGTTATGTGTTTATGTTTAAAAAAACAATTCCTCTGAGCTCTAGAAGACATTAGGGACAATATCTGATTTAGGTTGGGGGAGGAGAAAAAAAATTTTTAGTTAGTTAGTAAAACTATTAGATGCATGGGGTGTGGAAAAAACGGCAGAGTAAGGAGTTATTCTTAACTCCTAAGACGTATTTTATTAGTTGCATGTTATTGCTCCTTCTTAAAAAAAGATTAAAAGTGAAAAAAAATCATCCTATTTAAGTGCTTTGTAATGATCTTAAGAAGTATGTAAGTTTTGAGTATGGATCAATTGAATTTAAAGATTTCATAGCATGAATGAAAAACTTATTGTTGCAATTGGTGATGAATTTTGAGATTGAATGAGCTGAGTTTGAAAGCCCCTAACCATAAGCTTTTGAGCCTATAATGATTATTTCTCTTGTGTGTGATATTCACCTATTAAGTTGTCACACTAGAACTTACTTTAAATCTAGTTGATATTACATTTCACATGCATATTCAAAGATGATAAATAGCCAACCTTGCAATTATACCGTTGATAAGCCCCTTTAAGTCTAATTGACTGTTTCTTTGTTCTCAACCCATTAACATATGCTTTAATGATATATCAAGTGCTTTTACCTAATTCGGAAAATTAGCAGAGCATTTGAAATTTTTGTGAAATAGGCTCTTAACAAGTGTGGGGGTGTATATATCATCAACTTTAGAGTTGCAAAAAAAAAAGATGAAAAAGAAAAAAAAATTGAGTATTCAAATTGTGGGTTGTTGTGATGAAATAGATTTATTCAGAAGTTGGCCCATTTTTCACTTGTTATATTAATTTCTTAAATTTAGCCCTTCATATCACATTTTACATTCCCTTTACCATAACCCCATTACAACCCTTAACAAGTCCTTTTGATTTAAGTTATGCATGTGAATTAGGTAGTGGAGATTGAAATTTTTAGCAAGCCTATGATAGTGCAATTTTTTTGTTGAATTTGAGTGAAACACTTAACCTAAACACTTGAGTGATTGAAAGAAAGAGTAGTAATTACGAACTCGGTTTATTCATTTTCAAATTAAGTTACAAGTTTATATTTTCATTGATTCATGAATACTATGATCTCTTTATTTTTCAATTGTGTTCTTGCTTATGACTTGACACTTCTAATTTTGTTTGAAGCATTAATGGTCACACCTTGTTCAAAGATGTCTAAGAGCTAAGTGTGGGGGAATTTGATAAGTAAAATATTTGCATATTAATTTTTCCTTATATAATGATTTTGTGGATGATAGTTCAGCACAATTTAATAAATTTGGGTGTAATTAATAAATAAATAATGATTTTGGCATAAAATAGAATTTCTTGAAAAATACTAAATTAGACCCTCTTTTAGTTTTCAGGCAATATCTGGAGCTCTCGATGTCGGATTGGGACGTTCTTTATAGGAATAAAAAGCTAAGAAAAAGTTCTACAATTTTTATGTTGAGACCAAAATTCAATTCTTTCTCAAAGAGTTTCGAATTTTGCTTGGAGTTTGAGAGCGGGAATCATCTACCATTCCACCAACCATTTCATCTACCACTTCATCTTCCTTTTCACCAACTACTTCATCTACCACTTCATCTTCCTTTTCATCTACTACTTCATCTACCACTTCATCTACCCTACTCCATTCTTCCCTATATATAGCCACCCTCTTCTTCACATTTCATACACCAATTCATATCCATTACTCTCCTCTCTTCTTCACCTACAACCATTTTTCATATCCATTACTTTCCTCTCTTCTCCACTTACATCATCATCTTGGAATTAATTTCATGCATTGTATTTGTTTCTTGCATGCCTCCTACATGGAAGGTTTTACCTCCTACATAGAAGGCTAGATTTTTTTTTTATTTTCATGCATCTTGAGGTTGTATTTTTATTGAATGATTAATTTTATTGTAATGTTTATGAAGTTTTCAATTCATTCTATTCTTGTTTTTACTTTCATCATGAGCTAAATTTCCATTTTCCTAGGGTCATAATGTAGCTTACTAATGATGGATTGAATCTTAATTTATTAAATCTAGTTTGAATTTCTTCTTCATGATTGAGTTTTAATTATTATTCTTAATGCTTTTGATTGATTGTCCATCTTTTAAATGATTTCAATATGCATGTTGAGACTTGAAGGAGATGCATGTGTATAGATCCTATAATTAAAACCATGACTTGCATATGAAATAGAAAAATATTCATATGAGTTGTGTAGTCTTACTGAGTTCCATAAATCTTAATGCATAATTAATTACTTAAATTCATATAGGAATATATTGGATTAGCAATTAATTATAGAATTGCTTAACTTTGAAAGAGGCTAGTAATTAAATTAAGGAAACTCGACTGTCAATCAGTGGAATAAATTGGGCTATAATAGATAGGTGATACAATCTGAATTTTGTTAAGTGAAGTTTGATCCGTAGGACTTTTTCTCATAGTTGTTTCATATAATTTTCATTTATATTTAATCATCTTTTATTTCGTACTCTCATTCATCAACTAATCGACCGACTAAATAGAGTTAAAATTACCCATTTTGGTACTTAGTGATCAATCCTCGTAGGAATGATAGTCTACTCACTTCTGTATTACTTAATTATGACAGTGTATACCTGCACTATTTACTAGACCACTTACACTTGTAACAGTAGCTAAGACCCCTGTTTCAGCATGTTCACCTTTTTGATTGGTTTCACTTCTCCAATTCGATGGGTACTTGTTTGAACTTCCAATGGATGTTTAAATATCCTAAAAGATAACCAATACCATGAGTTTAAAGTAGTACATGTGTAACCCCCTTCCTGACTAACCGTACTTATGAATCGATCACACGTAATAAAATGGATTAGAGACCATCGGATAATTTAAAACTCATTTTAATTCCCTATCTTAAAATAAGGTTTTCCCAAAATCTTTCAAAACTTTTCCTTACCCTGGTCTCACCCTCAAATGTCGAACATAATTACCTGTGCAGTTATATTTCATTATTGCATATTAGAGTGTATAGCCAAATTTCCGGTAACTCCCGGGTTTCCTACATGTACAAACTAAAGGTTTATAAGTCCCAACTGGGGAATTACATGCCCAAAATCAAACATAATATTTATATCTCGAAATATACAGTAATCCCAGGTCCAAAAATGGATAACCAACATCTCAAAATCAAATATTTTCCTCTAAAGGGTCCTAATGGCTCCTGGTTACTCGTTTTTCCTTAGAGCTACTTGCCCTGTCTGAAATATTAGTCAATGGAAATAATGAGATTCAAGAGAATCCCAGTAGTAAAAAATCATTCATACCACACTAATCAGATAGCATGCAAGTAAATCATCACACAGGAGCAGCAGCACAAATCCTACTCCACCTTTATCCCCTTTTACCGTCAGGAAAGTACACAGCACTCACCCGAACCATTGTTAGTGACTTAGGGACTATTGGCGTGGATACACATAGCCTTATGGCCTATAAATAGCCTTTTAGCTTTCACATAATCATAAATATTACACCCCATCCTCATCCCCTTTTACCGCCAGGAAGGTACACAGCCCTCACCCGAACCGTTGTTAGCGACTCAGGGACCATTGGCGTGGCGGTGCATACACATTTCCGCAAACATTACGGCATTCGAATCTGTCACAAAATAATGATATAACACACATACAATGTATCACATATGGTATAAAAGAAAGAGTCACTACCTTGTTCCTTCCTGACGTTCGCTGGCACAATGGGCTCGCGAGGGAGGCAAATGTCAAATCCTATCAACCAAAATCAAGAGCAGTGGATTAATTCCTTACTCCAATTCTCGCTTTCAAGACATTTAAGTTGGTATCATATAGACTGTTTAGGTGACTTCTAAATGCTTAAACATAAGCCCAAAGGGTTGGGTAAAGTTTGCCTAAAAGACCCTCTCCAGAAGTTCAAAATGCAGATTTTCAATGGTTGGCTACGGCCGGCCTAACTATGGGACGCGGCCAACGAATGCACAGAAAGATTTGGGCTGTGGCCAGCCACCTTGGGTAGTGGCCAGAGTTAGGTCAGAAAGTCTTAGGCGGTGGCCAACCCCACACGGGCCGTGACCAACACATGGTCAAAAGGTTTTGGGTCGCGGCCAACATTATGGGCCGCGGCCAACCTATGACCCTAACTCCTAGCTGTTTTCCAAAACTTATAACTTTATGCATAGAACTCAGAAGGACTCAAACTTTATATGGATAAAAAGCTTGCAATGTGCACTACAATCCTGGAAAGTTTCATAATATTTAGACACCATCTGCTAGGTCAAAATATCATGCAAAGTCAGGTCCCTACACAACATTTTAAACTTGGCAAATTTCGAGACTTAACCAAATTTTCCAGAACTTTAGAATTTGGCTTCCAATGGTTCCAAATTTCAAATCAAACACCATTCCTACACAATTTGCACAAGGAATCTGTAACACCCTGCCTTTAATCACGTAATTATAATTCGATATTTGGTAATTAAATTAGATTAGAGACCGTCAAATAGTTTAAAACTCATTTAAAATTCCCTTTAATAGTAGGGACGTTGTGAAATTTTCAAAACTTCATCCCTTTTTCGGTCTCAAGTTCGATTATCGAATATAATCACCTGTGCAGTTTAACTACATTTACGTATGACAGAGTGTATAACCAAAATCCCGGCAAACCCCGGGTTCAACTACATATATATAGTTCCAAGTTCTGCTAAAGGGATTACAGGTTTAAGTATTCAAACTATTTACAACCCAACAATATACAGTAATCCCTATCCAAACAGTCTAACCAACATTTCCAAAATAAATGTCCCTACGAACTCTACCCGCTCCGGGTCACGCGCTTCTCCTTGGAGCCACTCGCCCTGTCTGAAAGGTTAGTTCAAAGGAAAGAATGAGATTCAAAAGAATCCCAGTAGTAACTAAACATTTATACCACATATAAGCACACAGCATGAAAGCAAATCATCATACAGCAGCAGCAACCGATATCAAACACCACCCTCATCCCCTTTCTCCGCCGGGAAGGCACACTGCCCTAACCCGAACTGTTGTTAGCTACTCAGGGACTATTGGCGTGGCATATCACACTCCACCCTCATCCCCTTTCTCCGCCGGGAAGGCACACTGCCCTAACCCGAACCGTTGTTAGCTACTCAGGGACTATTGGCGTGGCCGTGCATACATATAGCCTTATAGCTCATACAGCTAATCGGCTTTCACAAATGGCCCGTCGGCCTCACAATCAGCCTATCGGCCTCATGTCACATAATCACACCTCATCCTCATCCCCTTTCTCCGCCGGGAAGGCACACTGCCCTAACCCGAACCGTTGTTAGCTACTCAGGGACTATTGGACTGACGGTGCTAACACATATCCACATAAGTCGCAACACACGAACTTATCACAAATCAATGATCATACACACATACAATGCATCATAAATGGTACAAAAGAAAAGTCACTACCTCGCTCTTTTCCAAGTTCTTAATTCTATAATACTTTATGTTGGTTATTATTTGGACTCTTTAGATGGCCATTATATGCCTAAACATATGCCTAAAGGGTTGGGATAACTATCCCTAAAGATCCCTCACAAGAAAGCTAAACACTGATTTTTGGACCCCTCACTCGCACCCCTCACTCGAGCACAGAAGGCTGTGCCCAAGCACAACTCCCATTTTCACTCGAGCACACACGAGTGAGACGCAGGAAGTGCTTGCCCGAGAGCAACTCCCGCGACCAAACTACACTCTCACTCGAGCACAAGAGGCTGTGCTCGAGCAGAGACCCCGAGCACACTCGAGCACCACGGAAGTGAGGCCCTGCGAGTGTCTACCCGAGAGCATCTCTCAACCTCTTCCTCCACCTTCACTCGAGCACAAACACCTATGCTCGAGCACTGACCCCCAGTGCTCGCGAGCACAACCAACTAGTGTCTACCTGAGAGCAACCCAACTCCCAGGCAACAGATTCACTCGAGCACAAGTCCCAGTGCTCGAGTGATCCCCCAATGCTCGCGAGTGCCAGGCGCACTCTTGGCAATCACTCTCAAGTGATACCCTGAGACACTCACCCGCAGTACCAAAAAGGCACCCTCACTCAAGCACAACATGCTCACTCGAGCACGTTCATCCTGTGCTCGAGTGAGTTCTTCCCTCACTCGAGAAATCACACCAGATACCCAAAATGCAGAAACTGATATGGTTTCCAAAATCCAACAATTGCACTCCAATGGTTCTAAAACTTATGTTAAAGCTCATTTTCACTTATTTCAGCACATAGAACCCATTGGTAACCAAAAACAACCCAAATTCAACCCATTTAACACATTCTCTCTCTAGATCATCAAACCACTCAAAAACCCATTCTAGCAAATTCCCTTATTCAACTTCCAACCAATTTCTAATCACTCCCCAAATGTCAAAACTGACCAAATGAACAGTGACACTCTCATCAAAGTCTACCCTTCACTTAACATTATAATTAGGTCTAATTTTCCAGAATTCTCATTGGTTAAGCAAACATCTTGCATATGCATCAAAATGCATCACAAACCTACCTCTTCAACTTGCTGAAATCAACAACTTGATTCCACCAACTTCCAGATTCATCCAACAATCAAACACCACCAATGGAAATTCTGAAATCATAGAAATAATGCTCTTGACCTCTTGATCAACATTAATGAAGGGTTTTGAGCATTCAATAGCATTTACTTACCAAGGTTCAAGCTTGTTCCTTCCTCTTTCTTGCTCGGTTTAGCGAAAATGGAGGGAATGGAGAGAGAAAATGGGTAGGTGAAGATGATGATCATTTCTTCCCTCCTCCCTTACACTTGAGAGGGAGAGAGAGAAGAGTTTGAAATTGTTGACTCATCCAATGGCTCTCATTTAGCCACTTGGCATCATCTCATCCTTCCTCTATGATTTCACCTACTCTCACGTACACAAGATCCCACCCCTAGATCTTTAAATACCAACCATTGATTAAGATCACTAAGGGGGTTTTATCATCCGTAGCTAACCAGACGGTTGGTAAATTTACCGTTTTACCCCTGATTAGTACAATACTCATTAAATCATCACTAATGCTCTTTATATCATACAAACAACATATACTTCAAATATGCTTAATTAACATTAATTACATAATTTGAAGTTATTATCCTTTAATTAAAATCCAGGATGTTACAGAATCCATTGGAGCTATCAAAACAACCAAATACCATTTCTATTGTCATGTTATATAATGACTACCACATGTCACACCAAAAAAATCAATTAAAACACCACATTGCAATCCATTCCAAACCAAAATTCCAAACCAATTCCAAATGCACAAAGACACTCTATGACACCAATTTCTACACTAAACACTAACCAAGTCATGCTTTTTGAAATTCACCAAAAATCAGGGTAAAATCACAAATTCCTAAGACTCAACTAATAGTCACAAGTTTTAGGTCAAAGTGTAGCAAATGTTTACCTCAACTTCTTCCCAAAGCTAATTCTTCAATTCTTCCACTTCCAAATTTCCACAAATCCTCAAACACCACTATTCAAAAATTTGAAACCATAGGAATAAAGAGCTCAACCTCATGATCAATATCAATGAAGATGAGTTGAGCACTTAAGGTCAAATTATTACCTAGACTTGAACCCTCTTCTTTCTCTTTCCTTTCTTGGTTGAATGAAAATAGAGGTTGAAGTGAGAGAAGATGATGATGAAGAAGGAAATCATATTTTCCCTTGGCCATGAGGTCTTGGCCGACCTAAGAAAGAGAGAGGGAGAGGAAAAGAGTTTGAAATGTTGACCCTAATCAAATGGCTCACACATAGATACTTGGCAACATCTTGGCCTTCTTTCCCTCACCTCACATAACATATACATACACACTCCTACTCCCATGCTCATGAATCCTAACCGTTGGTTTCAAGTTACCTATGAGTTTCTTCTTAGGTAACTTACCAATTGGTCGGTAACTTTCCAATTTAACAATTTTGCCCCTGATTATGGCAATTCTACTCAATTTATTTCCAAACTCATTTTTATTATTCCACTAACATCATCATGCGCCCTCCCCTATATTTCAACCCATATAAACATTGATCCACTCATAAGCTTAAATATAGGGCTTAGGCATTAATTAAAATATATTCACATCAAATTCAACAGTAATTACATCGATACTAACACAATTAGCCCTAAATCTCAAATTGGGTTATTACAACATGAATGGGTATCAATTTAATTCTTATACATTTATTTAATTTTAGAATCGAGTCGGGAGCCAAAAGTTGACATGTTTTAAGAGGCACATGATATAAGGGAGATAGAGCTTTAAGGGAGGGACTACTATCTCTTATATACTATGTGATTATTTATATGATATGTGTTACTGCTTTTGTTATATGAATGGGGCTAGAGGCATAATTACCTGGTTGTCATTCAGTGCTCAACCAAGGTATACCAGTATGGCCTAGCTGTAGTCGATAACTCGGCTAAGGTACACATAGGGGATTTAACTCAGTGTTTGGCCCTAAAACTTTGTGTACACATATGGATCGATATGAATAGTCATTTTACCTGATACGGTGCATTGCATATTTAATTCTCACATTTTATATGTCGATAGTATGTTTCTACTGGGATTCCTTGGAATCTCACCCCTTTTTCTAAACCAAACATCTTAACGGGTGCTAGTGGATTAAAAGGCAAGAACGTAGACAAAGGGAAGTAACTAGCACATGTCTTGAGGTGAAGCTAAAGTCCATGGTTATAGATAGTCTATGTTTAAGATACTTTTGGACATTCTGTAAATGTTGTAAATATTATTGCCTTCTATATTTTGACTCTAATCTATAAAGAAACACTTATTATCAGTATATTTATACTTTTTTGTATGCCTATGGAACATGGTCTCTATTACTCTGTATATATCAAATGGAAATGGGTGTTGACAACAAATATAAGAGATCTTCTAGTTCATCATCTCCTAGGGTAAAACCAAAAGATGATCTCCATCCATCAACAAGCATTAAAGGGCTTATCCACATGATCTATGACATCCAATGTATGATTGATGCTTACATGAGAGAGCAATGATGTATGGACAAATGTTTGAAGAAATTGACATCTCTCATTCACTCTTTAAATGAAAAGGTAGACAAATTACTTGAGAATGATGAATCTGATGATGCAGCAGATCCTTCATCTCTATAAAATTTTATTTTTTGTTTGTTTATTCACATTTTCATTTTCATTTTTTATTTTTTTTGTAACATGGGGTGAATAATCAACTTCAAAAATTATTTAAAAAATATCAATTACATAATGGTTATTAAGTAAAACCCATCATTTTTTAGAATACCATGTCAAATACCTAACTATTATTAAGAAAAATTTGTCACCATTTATAAAGCCTAATGTTTGTACTGTAAACTATGAACAACAACACTTAACAGTTATTAAGAAAAAAGCTTTCACCGTTTATAAAACCTAGTTATTGTAATGTAGAACAATGAACTTTCGTTCAAATAATCATTATGGTTGTAAATTAAGAACGCTAAGAAAAGGCCACCTTTCATAATGGTTCGGAACTTACATCCATGAGTAAGTTTTGTCTTGTCTTTTAAAACACCCACTATCTTGTGGCTTTTCACATTCCTAATTTATTACACTTAACATATATACACTTGTCTTTAGTCAAACATTACACACCATCCTCAGAACCTGACAACTCTGCTTGACTTTTTCAGCTATCGATGGTTGCTTTCAGTCAAATCACATCTTCTACTGCTTTCTTTGAACTTTAATTCGAGAGTCGCGTAAGTTGTTTTGATTGCCCTAACTCGATTTTTTGTTTTAGAGCCGTAGCTAAGTCACATTCCTTCATGTGCTCTATTCTCTATATTTTTAGGTATGATTTCTCTTTTGCATTTTGTTTTCTCCATTTTTCACTTTTACTTGCCTAGCTAGGTTTTGACCTTAGTCGTGCATCATATATTTTAGAAACCCATTGCTCTGTTCCTTGGGGATGACTAAATAAGTTATATTTTCTAGTTAAAATGGCTAGTTCTAGTTCATTTAGACTGATAATACCCCTAGTCAAATTGAAAACATGACCCAAGAATAGGCGGTAAAATAAGTGAAGGATATTGTAAGGAGGGGCCATGCGCCTTGACTTTTATGAACACAAAAAAGTCTAAGGGGAGAAAATATGATGTGATATAGAATGATGATGGTCAAGTTCTTGAGCCATAACAGTTCATTAGCTACATCGGCGTAATGGCAATTTAATGTCAACTTGAATCCATTATCACTCGTGACTTTATAAAAGTTGGTATTTACTTTATCATGTATGACTCTCAATAGATCATATTGATCTTTTGGAAGTAACTTCTGCTGATATGGATACTTCTAAAAAAGGAGAGGTATTCACTTAAGAGAGTTCCATATCTTCTAAAGTTACTTCCAAAAGAACAATGGCGTAGGAACCTTCAATTAAAGCGATGGGTTGAAAACTTCTTGTAACAAGAATGGAGGCTTCAATCAAAGCAATAATAAGTTTTTAAAAAGATTACATAAATTTATAAAAGCAATTTAATGTCACCTTAAATGCTTTATGCCATCGTGATTTCACAAAGGTAGCCCAATCAGCCGAGTTGAACACTACAAGCAGCAGGAGAGAAACCTTTAAAGTCAATTCATAATGGATAATGCAAAATGGATTAGGGAAATCATAACTATTTAGATGGGCCTCACAAATGAAAATGTGAGTTAGGGCAAGCAAAAGCAACTTGCATAGAGTCACTAAGACAAGTGTCAAGTATATTTACTAGCATGGCTATCACTGAAAAGTCAGATAAAGGCTTTTTATGGTGGGATTCTATTGAAAATTACTCTCGACAGCCAAAAAAGACAGCAGGAGTAGTTAGGGTTACGATATTGATGGGTTTTGTTCAAATAGACAAGTGTCAAGTGTATTATATTTCTAAAGTTTAAATAGAAAAGGAATAGTAGGGTTTTTTGGGTTATCGTGCCTAAAATTTTACATCAAGTTTTGTTCATAAGAATGTATCATTATTCATTATTAATAACTGTGAGGTTTGTTATATTTTTTTAACTTTTTTTGGGCTAATAGTGCCCAAATAATTACATTTTTACATTTTATAAAAATAAAACAAACAAAAAATCACCCTCTATAGATGATTTAAGGTCTACTGTGAATTTTGAAACTTTTTTTCTTTCAATTTGAATGAATTAAAAGTTCCAAAACTTCAAAGCATACCTCACATCATCACACTATTCATCACCAGAGTGGCTTGAATCATTTGGGAGTATGTTAGAGTTATGGTAGCTAATCCCATACTCATCAAGAATGAGATTGGCCTTCCTATTCATACTAGACAAATATCCAGTTAGCACTACTATAAATAGTAGAATTTACGTCATTAATTAACTTCTATTTTCAAATAACAGTAGTAGAAAAGGACACGATGGCATTTTTTAAATTAAGTCTAAAGTTTCAATGACTATTCTTGAGAAAACAGTTGTTAAAACATACCATTCAATTACTGTTAAGGAAAAAAGTTATTGAAAGGCATATTTCAATGACTGTTATACTTAACAGTCATTGAAAGCTTGCTGTCAATTACTGTTCTGGTTAACAGTAGTTGAAAGCATGCTTTCAATGACTGTTTTCATTAACAGTTGTTGAAAGATTGCTATTCAATAACTATTTAAATTTTAACAATCCTTGAAACCTCCTAAAAAATCCCCCAACGCGCGTTTGTTTCTTCCCACTTTCCCTTTCCTGCCCCCTCTCCGACCATACACTAGCTCTGTCACTCCCTTCTACCTAGTCGTGCCTCCACTTCATTTATGTTTGGTCTCTCGCATATCCTTTTCTGCATGCAAGTCAATTCTCTTTGGGTTTCTCACTTATCATTCTTCGGCCCCCTCTCCACCCCGTCAACCTCCTCTGGCGCATCCTGCCTCTCCACCCTTCTCACACTTCCTGCTTCTTTAACAGTTCATGCCTGTACCAATTTCAGAGTTTGGCTCTGTCGGTGGCTTCGCTCCCTTCTTTTTCCTGGTAATTCCCTGAATTCCCTCCTTTACATTCTTGGCCTGTTCTGTCTTTATGGAAATTAAATTTGAATGCTTGCTTGCATATATTTTGTTTAGCAGTAGCATTAAGTATAGATATTGAAATTCCAAATTTGCAAAATCAACTTCACAGAGTTTGGGTGTTTTACTTTCCAATGCTTCAGATTCCAATCCCTGTCCTCCCTCTCTCACTTTGTTTTAAAATTTAGTTGTTTAGTCTATGAATTAGTTCAATTTTTATTTTTCTTGTTTCAACCATGTTGCCATGTTCTTATGAGAAAAACTACTTTTGTTTTTGTTTTGTTTTGTGAGTTTCAAACAATAGCATCTTCTACAAAAAAAGGTTTAAAAATGGAGTCTTTACCTAAACTGCTTGCTAGCTTCCACGGCGAGTGAATTATTGGTCAAGGATAACTATATGGTAGAATTTGAGCACACATACAACAACTTATTTTTGAAAAAATTATATGACCACTTAACAATTTTGTTAGAAATATGTAAAATAAACTAATATCAAGGCAAACTAAAACAATTTATATTGGCTTTTCTAAACTCCTAACATTTATACACGCATACAGTACAAATATTGTTGAAAGTGTTGTGTTCGACACAAGGAATTAATTAAAAAAATCATAGTTTTATAAATCTAATTCAAATCTTAACCATTTGGGTTTTTGGGAAGGGGTATTCATGTCATCCCATCAATTAAAATATTAATTTCTTTCCACACCAGTGGCATTAAGTATTGAAGGTTCAGAGTGCTGGGAAAAAAGGGCAGAATAACATGAAAAAAGAAATGATGAGTTGGTCATCAATACTGAATTTTCAAGACCTCCCTTTTACACAATAATTTTAATTTTAATATCTGAGTTGTTAGGAAAACATTAAGTTAATCATAACAAAATTTTAATATATGAGTGTTAGGAAAACATGAAGTTTATCAATTCTTTGCTAAAAGATGTAGATATGGAAATTTGATGGATGTATTGGATACTTGCTTAACATTCCTGGTTAGTTTCTCCTCTTCTTCTAGAGTGGTACCCCATGTATTTCCTTATGTAGTTTCTTGTTTTATACCTTGTGGGAATTGTTGCTACCTGTGAGGCTTATAGTTCCAAGGCTCTTAAATCTATTTGGGCAGACCAAATAGATACTGATGTCAAAGTTATGTGCTTATTAATTTGGTTATTGTTTGAATTTTTTGGATGTCTTACTTTTTAGCACAAAAGCTGTTGAAATTTTTAAAAAATGAGTAAGGGATCCCTTTTCTTGATCCATATTCATAGCATAATGACAATTGGTCTAAAATTGAGTATTGTTGAAAATAGCATCAGTGGTAGTAAAACGTATCACCATTGGATGAATGCTTTCAGAACTAGTGAAGAATATGAGAATGGGGTGGAAGAGTTTATTAAATTTGTTAAAATGAATGCACCTAGTAAAAATGGGAAGTATTTTTGCCCATATTGAAGTGTTTAAATAAGAGTTTATGAGATATTGATGATATAAGAGATCACTTATTTTGTGATGGAATAAATCTTTGGTACAAAAGGTGGATATGGCATGGTGAGGAAGTAACTGCTTGTGCCTCCCATGAGAAGGAAGTTTTGGAGGTTGGAGATGACGATAGAATGGAGAAAATGATTCATGATGTTGAGGTAGAATGTTTTACACAATCGCCTATATATGATAGCGTATAGAGTGATGTAGAGACACTTTGTACCCTGGGTGTACTAAGTATACACGCTTGTAAGGTATTTTGCACTTGGTCAACTTAAAGGTAACATGTGGGTAGACCGATAGTAGTTTAACATTGTTACTTGAATTGTTGTGTAATATGTTTCTAGAGGATAATATACTTCTAAATCGTATATATAAGGCCAAGAAAATATTGTCTATGATGGGTATGGAGTATAAAAAGATACATGCTTGCCCTAATGACTATGTATTGTACAAAAATGAGTATGAAGGATTAAGTGAGTATCCGAAATATAAAACTTCTAGATATAAAGTGAAGAAAGGTACTAGGTGTAGTGATGAGACAATTAAAAAGCAACTTTTAAAGGTTTTATGGTATCTTCTAATCATACCGTGGTTCAAACGAATGTTTGCTAATGTGAAAAAGCAAAGAAGTTGAGATGGCATTATGATGATAGATTATGTGATGAAAAATATCTTCAATACCTGGCTGACTCTCTACAATGGAAGAAAATAGATGAAATGTATCTCAGATTTGGTAGCGAGATAGAAACCTTTATCTTGGGATTTGCACAAACAGAATCAATCCCTATGGTACTTTTAGTAGTACATATAATGCATGGCCAGTTCCGCTAGTGATTTACAACTTAGCTCCCTGGTTGTGTATAAAACACAAGTATATGATGCTTTCTATGATAATTTCGGGACCAAAATGCTAGGGAACGATATCAATGTTTACTTGACGCCTTTGATAGAGGATTTAAAGAAGTTGTAGGAGGATGGTGTAGATGTGTTTGATGCCTATAACCAACAGTCGTTTAAGCTACGTGCAATGATTTTCACCACGATTAACAACTTCCGTGCATATGGGAACTTGTCAGGTTATAGTGTCAAGGGTCATAAAGCATGTCTAATATGTGAAGCAACCATACACTTCTATCAACTCAAGCATGATAGAAAAAAGGTTTACCTTGGTCATAGATGATTTCTTCCTCAGTTCCACCTATACCATAGGCTAAAGAAGACTTTTAATAGTTTGCCAGAGAATGGAATGGCTCTAAAGCCATTAACTGGAGACAAGGTTTATAGTCGGGTAAAAAGAATCAATGTCACTTTTAGTAAAAATCAAAAGACTACAGGTGAGAAGAACATATGGAAGAAGAGATCAATTTTCTTTGATCTTCCATATTGGCGTAGTCTTAATGTGAGACATAGTATTAATGTGATGCATGTGGAGAAAAATGTATGTGATAGCCTTGTTGGTTTACTTTTGCATATAGCAAGGAAAAATAAAGATGGAATTAGTGCTAGACTAGACTTGGTTGAAATGGGAATAAGAGAACGGCTGCATTCATAACTAAGAGATGATGGTAAGAGAGTGTATATGGAGCCAATAGTGCATACATCGTCAAAATCTAAGAGGAAAAGTTTTTGTGGGTGTTTGCACATCATTAAGGTGCCATAAGGGTATTCTTCTAATGTGAGCCAGCTTGTATCAATGGAAGATTTGAAGTTAGTAGGAATGAAGTCCCATAATTGCCATGTCTTGATGCAATAACTATTACTAGTAGCTATTAGAGGCATTATGAAAGATGATGTGCGAAACATGATAACAAGGTTGTGCAGTTTCTTTCATGCTATTTGTAGCAAAGTTGTTGACATTGGAAGGTTAGATGAATTTGAAAATGAGGGTTATACTATTCTATCCCAACTATAGATGCATTTTGCTCCCTCATTCTTTGATATAATGGTGCATTTAATAGTTCATCTGGTAAGGGAGGTAAGACTATGCGGCCTAGTTAATCTAAGGTGGATGTACCCTTTCAAGCAATACATGAAGAACTTAAAAGGGTATTCTAAAAATCCATATCAACCGAAGCCTCAATTGTGGAAAGATATGTCATTGAAGAGACTATGGACTTTTGTAAAGAATATCTACCAAGGTTGAAGGCTCAATCTTGTCATGAAAAAAAGTAATAGAACACGAGGGTTCAAAGTGAAGAGTATGCATCATGAAGAGGTGTTGCAAGCACACTTGTATATCTTGAATAATATGGAACAAGTTCGGCCATACTTAGCCAAACACAGAAAGAGTTTAAAGGAGATATATCCAATAAAAAATGACATGCAGATAGCTAATGAGCAAAACAAGACTTTCATAGAGTTGTTCAAGGAAAAGATATCACACGAAACCAATGTGTCTAAGACAATCAAATGGTTAGCTTGGAGGCCCTCTTTTGAGGTCATAACTTGGAGTGGTTTTGATATAAACGGGTATTCTTTCAACACAAAAGCCCAGGATAATAGAAGTAATATGTAAAATAGTGGGGTGATGGCGGTAGCCGAATCAATGCACTTTTCAAGTTCAAAAGACAAAAACCCCATTTTGGCATCCATGGTCTATGATGGAGTTATTGAAGACATATGAGAGATAAGCTATACTAAGTTGAAAGTTCCTTTATTAAAATGCAAGAAGGTTAACAATAATGTTGTTGAAATAGATCAATTTGGATTTACCTTAGTTGATCTAAAAGAGTCGGTTATAAAGATGAGCCATTCATTCTAACAAGTCAGGCAAAACAAGTGTTTTATGTCATTGATCCATCAAATGAAAAATTGTCTATTCTACTCCAAAGTAAAAAACAAAAGGATGGTGATCTGAGTTTGAATCTTGACAACACACTACCTTTCACTACAAATCCACCTATGCCAACTGAAGCAGAACTGGTAGATGATGATGAATATGCAGCTAGAGTTGATCATTTTGAAGGAATTCGGGTAAACACTTAAAGTAAGATTTTAAATTGTTTAAAGTGTGCATGTAATTTCAATTTACGTCTCATATCTCACATTAATTTCTTAGCAGGTTCATGGGCGGTTCAAATTCGGGTGACTCTGTTGGCTCAATTGTTAAGAAAAAGGTTGAGGAAGCACGAAGCTGCAGTCGTTGGTCAAACTTCATGAGGAAGAAAAGGCAAGGGTTTATGTAGAATTTGATGCTTACTTGAAACCAATCAACAAAGAGGGAGACACATTCATTAGCTATATTGGCTTTTTAGGTGGGAGTAAAGTTAGCATTCTAATTCCTACCTAGAGCAAAGTTTCAAAGGATACGAACTCTATGCTTTGTGAACAACTTTTGGTATGTAAAGTTATATTTTTATCTCTATCTTTATTTCTATTTGTTCATATATAACTATTATATATTTTGTTTTGTAGCAAACCTATAATGTTCCCAACACGAGGTAGATGTACAAATATTAGATAGGGAAGTTCGTGAGTAATGGAAAATTTTCAAGTCTACACTCACAACCAAGTACATTCGAGGTTCAAAGAGCAATGAAGATCCTTGTAAAGAGTATTCGTTTCTTTCTCCAAATGATTGGAGGTTGTCTGTGGCATCGCGGAAGGATCCCTAATTCCTGGTATATATATTTTGTTCATCTTAGTGTTAAACATTTTAGTTGAATTTACTTGACCTTACTAACTTAGTTTTCATTATTCTTTGCTTATATAGGAATTGAGTCAACCAAATAAAGAAAGGTGAGCTAAAAACAATTATTCACATTAGATGTCGTGTGGGGGTTATCAGAAGCTTGAAAAGAAGATGATGCAAGCTAAATTGAAAAAATTAGAGAAAGCAGCCAAATCAGATCCTACTATTATCATGCAGGCACTGCTTCCTCCCCCACGTCACAAAAAATGGAAAGTGGGGAGGATAAAGGGAGAAAAATATATAAATCCAGTCGTTGCAGATGTCACTAAAAGGATTGTAAGTATTACTAACAAATATATTTAAGTGTGTTGCATTTTCCTATAAAGATTTCATGTAATTAATTTTTATTTGTCTATTGTATGCTACAGGATGAACTAGAAGAGTAGAGCAGCCAAGTTTCTTTAAATCAAACTGGAAGGATGGACATCTTAGCAATAGCACTTGAGAATCTAGATCACCCTGATCAAGTTAGAGGGGAGTCAAGGGGAGCTGGTTCTCAAAATACTTTGGACGAGGTTCACAACCTTATAGACAAAGTGAAATGAGTACGGAGTTTGTGGCTAGGGTTTAAGAGGAAATTCGAGCAGAGCTAGCAGTGTAAATGCGCCAATCACTACGAGATGAGCATAAAGAAGAGTTGTTGTGTGAGCTATATGGTGAGATGAATTTGATGGTGTTGTCTCACATTTAAGTCAGGATATGTAACGAGGAGTATAGATCTTAGGTTTGTAAATAATTTCATTTAATATAACATTGAGTTTTTCTTTAAGTTAGTTTAATTATTTCTTTCATTTCTCTTACCCAGGAATCCCCAACCTTTTCCAGCACAAAAGGTAGTTACAATCTGCCAGAGGTTAGACATAGCGGCCCTGGTCCTTCACTAGAGGCTGGAGAACCTTGCTCTCTTTATTTAAATATCCCGTATCTGCGTGTTGTTGCGAAGCTATTGTATACATACATGCTACCACCCACCATAATAAACAAATTCAGGATGATCAATGTAAGGTTAACGTCACAAGTGTTCGCTAGGGGGAGAAAAGCGTAGATGTCCCGTTCCCTGATGATGAGGTTGCCAAACTAGGTCTGGCAACAGGATCATTCATTCTTTGGCCTTAACGTCTTGTTCAGATAGTGACAACCCCTCCAATGGTAGGAAACACCTTACTGTTACTTGCTCATTGACATTCTACTTACAATCTTTATTTTGTGTGTTACCAGGATCAAGAAAAAGTGATAAAATTTCCATTATTGGCATGGCTGCAAAATATTCATAAAAAAATTAACAAGGTCGACTTGCAGATTCCTTATGGGATTATGGGTTGTGCATTCTCGTATAATTTTGGAATTGATAGCAGAGATATTAGAGAGTTTCTATCTTTACAGGAGATAGACATAGGATGGGTCACATTTGCAATCATGTGAGTTTATGTTTTATTTTTAACTTCAATTAATGCACTGATATTTAGGAGTTTTAGGTTTCTACATTTACTAAGTCATTTCTCATTTTAATTTTGTGGTAGCTATTTCTACAAAATGTGTGTTGAAAGAGAGCTCAAAACTTGGCATGGCTTCTTATTGTTAGTTCAAGTGTTTCACCCAAGAGGGGGGTGAATTGGGTGATTCCAAAAATTTTGTTGCGTATAAGGAAATCTACGGAATATTAAAACAATTAAGAGAAAGGAGAAATATCACCGTAGTGTACACCAGGAGTCATACTGGTTCGGCCACAACCACTTTGACCTACGTCCAATCCTCAAAGCGTCTCTGAAAGTTTTCACTATATTCTCCAAGATTCAGTGGGTTCTTGGCACCTCAGTACACAGCAAGTTCCTACACCTGGACACTCGCTCCCCCTTACATATTGCAATCAAATCCCCAACTCAAGGTTCCACTACCTTAAGTTGTCTCAATAACAAATATTGAGTTTGTAATGAAAAACTCTCTTACAGAGCAAATAGATATTCACTGAAGTAGAAATGAGTGAGTATATGAAAACAAAGCACTAAGTGTGTTGATCGATGTGTGATCTCAGTTCTTATCTCCTTGTTTTCTTCTCCTTGAATGCTCCATATATATAGATGAGTTGAAGTGTCCGTTGGAAGCAATTTCAAACTTGTCCGTTAGAGTC
This sequence comes from Inga leiocalycina, assembly GCA_963242795.1. NCBI lineage: Eukaryota > Viridiplantae > Streptophyta > Magnoliopsida > Fabales > Fabaceae > Inga > Inga leiocalycina. The sequence continues at coordinate 26,949,197 of OY725331.1, read as the reverse complement.
ACGCAGCAATGGTTGACTATTCTTCGTATTTGAAAACTATCCGTTGGAGGTAGGTAGTGTTAGGTGAACGTTCGGACTTTTATTTGACTTTTCAAACCTGTCATACTCTTTCATTGTTTCTCTACAAATGTACTTAGAATACTAATACAATGAAGAATTAATCATATAGATAACAAATCAAGAAATATTAGATGAAAATATAATTTCTGAACTGCCTTACTCAAGTGGCTATTCGAGTGATCAAGTTTGTTACTCGAGTGGTCCCTCGAGTAAACATGTCAAAAATATGGCAGTGAGCAAATCAAAATTTTGCATCAAGAATTACTCGGGTAAGACATGGAATGATATATTATAAACCTTGAAAATACCTGATTACTCGAGTGGCCATGTCTTTACCTTCATTGGTTACTCGGATGATCACTGTGGTAAACATCTTACTCGAGTGGCTACTCGAGTGGGCTTCATATTTCTTCACACCTTACTTGAGTGATCCCTCAAGTGGCTTTCAAATAGCCCGACAGATTACTCAATTACTCCCTCAAGTAATGATCTCAAATTCTTGGCAAAGAGTTTTACTATTTGGTTACTTGAGTAGCTACTCGAGTGGCACTTCATATAACTCTGCAGATTACTCGGGTTATCCCTCGAGTAATGCTATTTTCTCATTAGTTACTCGAGTGGCTACTTGAGTGATGGACTGCATTTCTTGGCCTAGAGTCACTAGAAGATTTTGGACCTGATTACTCGAGTGATGCCTTTGTAAAATCATGTTACTCGAGTGGCTACTTGAGTAATGGTCTATATAACTTTGCAAATTACCCGAGTAGTCCCTCAAATAATGTCATTTAAAATCTGGTAGTGCTTCACTGGATGAAATTCTGTATGCTTACTCGAGTGGCTACTCGAGTAATGGCTTCTGTTACCCGAGTGGCTACTCGAGTAAGCCTTCTTAAAATTTGTTGATTACTTCTAGTGCTGACTCCAAGTGATGCTATACTACTTTGTTCAAAACTATTTGTTTGTTATCAAATCCTTTTATATTATTGATCCAATCTTTGTTATCATCAAAACATATGGGATCTAACACTTATGTCTTAGCAACCTGTCAAAGCGTAATAATAATAGGTTGGAAGACAAGATGAGTTATATGGGCTGTACATTGGGACAGACTCAGCTGCCTTGCTATCTACCACCAATTGTTGAAGGGCAAGTAAGTTCATTTTATATATTTATACATATTAAGTTTGCTAAGAATAATCATGTTATCTGTAACCCCCTCAATAATTATATCCGAAATACACGATTAAAATGAAATAGAGACCAATAATAATCAAATAACATTTACTAACCCATCACATGATGGGGTTTTCAAAAATACCTTTCGAAATCATTTATAAACTTGGTCTCATATTCACATTTCGAATACAATTACTACACGAAGATAAATCACATTCATATAAATATCAGAGTGCACAACATAATCATCCCGGCAATCTCGGGTACATACCTTCGCTAAAGATATACAGAGCACAATTGCCCATTACAATTCTTCAAATGGGGATTACACAATCTCATCTCGAATGAGTCCTGCCGCTCCCTCCACGAGCCACTTGCCCTGTCTAAATTGTTGGTAAGGGAGGGTGAGATTCGAGAGAATCTCAATAGGGAAACATTATCAATATGCAGGCAAGATAAGTGTTTAATGTATGACATGCTTGCATCACATAACTCATGCACACATACAATGACAAATTTATAAGCTCAATGCTTCGAACGATACATATATGGCCATAGCATATATTGAAACATAGCTTCAAATCATTCATACATGTTCCACATAATCAAGCAAAGCAATAACATGCATCAACACATTAATATAGTTATCAAAGCATGCAGGAGAGATAAGTTCCCTACCTCCAGTCTTTTCTCCTCGATTTACGTGCCAACAACTCGGGGCTTCACATTCGATCCTACAATGTCAAATGTACTATTTAGATACTTCCATAGTGTTTCTGAGGGTCATATGAAGCTATATTGAAAATTTGCTAAAATGCCCCCGGGGACCCGGTCCGGCCCCACCGTACCCGGTCCGACTGTACTTTTCCTGAAATTTTGACATGGGCTATTCTAACATATTTTTGCCCAAGGAATCCATTTCCGGACTCGGAATTATCAAATTCAATGTCAATTACAAAATTACCCTTGACAGCCCCACTTTAAGGGTTTTAGGGGCGTTTCTGTAATTATGCTTTCTCGGCCTTTTCCGAAAAAGTGCCCAACTGTAACCCCAACTATTTTCGCCCACTGAATCCAATGGAATCATCAAATCATTGAAAATCCAACTCTAAGATCCATTTACAATGCTGGCCGAAATATATGGGTTTTAAGGGGAAAATTGGGGTTTTTCGGTTTCGGCTTCGTAAACGTGTTTCTTTCCACTCCTAACCACTTTATTGACTATTCCATTAGGTTACAACTACCATTTAGTATCAATTTGGGCAGCATAACAGCCCCTACAACCCATTTCCATAAATTAAAACCAACGGCAATCCGGCGAAATTTCACCGATTAAATTGCCCACAGTAGCTAGAATAGTCAATATACAAGAGTTTGGAAGTTACCTCAAGCTCCTTCTGGCTTTTCCCCAATATGGCTGAAAAACCCTAACTTTCCTAACCAAGATCTGAGCTTCAACAACCTTCAAGAACATAGAAGAGAAGCTTAAGAGTAGAGTTATACGCGTTAGGAGCTAAATCGCCGGAGAAATCGGCTTACCTTGCGAGATTTCTCCTTCCTTCTCTCTATTTTTCTCTCAACTCCTCTCTCCATATTCAGCTGTGCAGCACGTCAGAAATGAGAGCTGAAGATGATGAGAAGATGTTTTAATTCCATGCTTATGTCATCTTGCCTTTTGATGATGTCATAATTCCCAAAATTGGCATTTTCGGATTTTCTGGCAGATTTTCTGCCCAAACTTTGAAAAATCATAACTAATTCTAGAAAAATAAAAATGAGGTGATTCCAAAGCCAAATGAAAGGTATTTAAGTCCTCTTCATTGGAAAAATATAATCCATTACCAGAAATCACCACAAAATTCCAGAATTAAACAAATTTCATCACTGCCCCAAAACAGAGTCCATTGTCGACCTCAAATTTTGGACAGTCATATCTCCCAGTTCCCAACATGAAATGGCACAAAGTATATGTCCATTTTGAAGCTTGAGATGTGATCTTTAAGACTGGAAATTTTCATAATTTTCTGAAATTATTTTCCTAGTAAAAACGTCCACACGAGAAGACTGCCCAGACAGAATTCACACTGGACAACATTTCCAGTTTTGCAACCAATGTGTCCAATCCAATTTAAATCAATTCCAATGATTAAATATAACAACATGACACCATTTCCATCACAATACCCCATTCAATTCTTCCCTCTATTCTAAGTTAATTTGGATGTTAATCCACAATTGAACTCAAATACAGGGTTTTAGCGTTGCTCATAATACACGCGACTACAATCCACTTTATATTCTCTAAGGGGGTTCATTAATCACTAACCATGTCCACTTTTGTAGTCATTAACCCCTAATCACAATTTGGGATCTTGCTAAACTGGGGCTTAGCAATCCACTAATCTCAGGCTTATTCTCTAACTTCGAGTCTCAAAATTCGGGGTATTACATTATCTAACCTCATTTTAATCTACATCTATGATTATAGTTATCATTGGAGTCTTTATGTTGCTTGTCCCTTAATCAATGTCATCTTTTGGTTTGATTCATTAGGTCACAAGCCAGATGGAGATATAAAAACCATTTTCAACATGTAAGTTAATTTGTTTGTATATCATTACATTTTTATTTTACTCAATCGTTTTAATGTCTTCTATTTTTCATTTTAATTACAGTGCACTAAAGACATACTACATAATGGGTGGGAAGCGTGAAGGTACAAGAGGTCATACAAAGTGGTTCCAGTTGAAAACAAGTTGTTTAAATTCAAGTTCTTTGATTGACAATTGCTTTATATAATTTTTACCATTTTTTTATTGTATAGTGCCCTTGCCAATCAGGCAAAACTGAGTGCGGCTACTATGTTTTACTATATATGTATAACATCATTTTTAGTGGCCTTACTACCAATTTTGAATAGGTGATCATTTCTTGATTCTCAACTAAAATTCATTTTTATTCTTGTAAATGAATTGTTAGTTATTTCATTCATTTCCTTGATTTATATTAACTTATTCTCTAATTTGCACACAGATTTTCGGTAATCAGGACGCCTACACAATCGATGACATTAATTTGATCTGAGACCTTTTGTCATGATATCTTCTACAACATATAGACAATGATGTGTAGAGGCTTCTTACATAGTGTAGTGGTACATTATGTTGACCTACTCGAATACTTTGCCTCCTATTAGTTTCTTAGTTTCTTGTTTATATTGAGTATTATGATTTTGTTAGAGAAGACTTTGTAAAATGATGATGAAGCATTAAAGATGTAACAATGTACATGTTTCACATTGCTACATGTAGTCTATTTGATTCAGGGGCTGCCGTATTTATTATAATACCCTTATGATAGTGCTCTTATTGAGTCACAATGCCATCCCAATTAATTTATGTGTGAATTGTGAATCCCTTATGACATTTATACGGTACATTTCTTGGCAAGACTGTTTTTATGGTTTTAGCTATCCGTTCCTTGTTTTGTGAGACATATGGTATTTGTTATTTGAGTGTGTTCCAAACTTAAAATATACATATCTGGAATTTGGCAATGTTTCAATGCTCAGGGGGAGAAAAGCAAACAACATTAAAAAAAACATTGGATATAATGACTATTTTCATAAAAACAGTCATTGTAACCCATGCCTAAACACACCAAGGGTTGCTCGGGCATGACATACAATGACTGTTTTTATAAAAACAGTCCTTGTATGTTGAGATACAATGACTGATTTTTCAAAAATAGATCTCAACATACAACGATCGTTTTAAAATGGTCATCTTTTTCAAAACTTTCAACGACACTCACATATACGTCCCCTTGAAAATAGTCTTCTAAAGGGCATAAAACGGTCATTAAAAGTGCCTTCTATAGTAGTGTAGCTTCCTCAAAGCATGGTTAATGTGTTCTGCATGATGCTTCATTTCCTTGACTTGAGGAAACAAAGGATGTGGAGGTAAAGGAGGAGGTGGAAGTTGTCGAGGAGGAGTAGAAGGAGGAAAAGAAGTGGAGGTTGTAGAGGAGAAGCAGAAGTAGGTGGAGGAGGAAGATGATGCGAGGGAATTTTTAGCAAGACTACGTCATGGTGTTTCATCTTGGTGATTAGGATAATAGAGGTGGATGATGAAAAAATAAAACAAAAAATAAGGAAATGGGGAGTTTAAATGGATTGGAAATGATAGGTTCGAACCAACGTTCCACAAGTTGGAAGTTGAAGAGAGCAATCGTGTGCAGTGGTGGGTAAGGAATAGGTACATGGTTATCATGCTTGATCATCAAAGAATAAAGAAGTATGTATTATCATCAACGATGGGAAGGGGAAAGATTTCAAACCTTAGTTGATGTTAGTTAAAATGAAAGGATACTTGGCTCTTTGCAATCAAACCATTATGGTGTTTGTTATTTTGATAGTTTTTGTGTAACAACCGTCATTCTCATGAGACAATATATGATGGTTACTAATTACAACCATTATATATTTGCATGGTATTCTAATAAAGTGATGGGTGTTACTTAATATCTGTTATGTATTTGACCTTTTTTTAAAAAAAAAAAATCATTTAAAGAATGACGGTTTCAAGATGTGGGGTGGCAAAAGGAACACACAAGGGGGTGCGGATATTCCTTTCACACACCTAACTACCCAATGGGCTGGATTGGGGTGTGAGTGCCCCGATTACCCAGAAGGGCCAGACTGGGGTGTGACAATGCAGGCTATATATATATATATATATAATTTTATATAGATCTATATAATTAAATTTATCACAAATATGTGCTTAAAGAGGAGAAAGTCCTAGATATACAAAATATTCTTTGTTTACAATATTGAGAAATTCACCTTCCATTTACTTTAGTATAATTTTCTCTTTTTCTCAAAGAGTCTATCACATAGTTCAAAGTTAAAGAGAGAGAAAATGACATCCTTCCCAAAAGTAAAAGATATATTGATTTTTTTTAAAAAAATACGCCCTAATTAGTAAGAAAAAGCATGTCTATCTATCTATATTTCACATTGTTTTCTTCAAAACCTGGGGATTTGTCGAAGTGAGAAAACACATCACAAAGATGACATCGAAGCAATTGCTAAAACTACTAACCCTAATTGATAGCCAGATCTTGGATCTGCTTTACAAGTTCCATAATGTCTTGGGTACCTCACAAAACTAGTAGTGAATAATCCTTCAAGGTGGAAGCTCTTTTCAGCGTTGTATCAACCATTATGAATCGCTCACTTGGTTATGCTCATCATATTGGCATCAAGGTACTAAGTAATATTTAACCTTCATGATCTATGTGATATATGGAACTAGTTTTGGTGCTCATCAACACTCATTTGATATGGATCGTCTAGACTCAAGATTAAATTTGGGCCATTCATATTTAAAGACACTATTACAGAAAATGCTTTTAACGTCCCTTTTTTAACCCTTTTAATGTCTGAAAATAGGAGGACATCTATATGAGCGACGTAGTAAATAATAGCAATAACGTCCATAAATAAAGGGATATTTAAAGTCTATACTTTAGACGTCCCTTTTTAAAATAGGGACATCTAAAGTGATTTTTTTAAAAAAACAATCATTTATATTTTTCACTGCCCAACAATTAAAACCTCCAGAAATAGGATCAAACAATTCTTCATAAACAAAAATGTCCTTACAAATAGTAAGGAAACATCTAGCACTAGCTAATTAAAGTGTTGACTCCTACTAATACAATGTACAATTATTACCACAAAGTGACAAAAAGTTGTCTACACAACTACTAACTAATAAAAACAAACTTATCAGTTATCATCATTTTATCACAAAATGAGAGAAGGGAAGCTCAAAATCCAAAAAATATTAATATTGGTGAAGGATGATAAATCTAAATGCTAGCACCAACAAAATGTATCTACAATAATCCCATTTCAGAACTTAGTTCATAAAAAAAAATAATTAACCATACCTTTTAGCAATGGTGGGAGAGGGAGGAGGGAGGCTAACGAGGGGAGAGGGAGGGAGGAGGAACCAACGGCGTCAAAGATCAAGGAGGGTTGATGGTGATGATCTTCAACAATGAAAGGGAGAGAGGAGGACGGTGGAGGATGGTGGTGTGGAAAGAGAGGAGGACGACATTCAAAAGAGAGTGACAGTAGTGAGGGGGAGTGAGAGAGAGTAGCGGTGGAAGAAGAAACTTCAAGAGAGTAATGGTGGAAAGAGGAGCTTTAAGAGAGAATAAGAGTTTTGAATAAAAGAAGCTAACTTGCGGGGGTAGGCATGACTTTGGAGGAAGTGATATCAGTTTGATTGACATCCATCACCCTTTTTTTTTTATTTTAGATGTCCCAAATTCAAATATGGAAGTCTAAATTTGGGAAGTCTAAAGTTAAAAAAAATTACTTTTTGGGACGCTTATTTTTTTTACTTTAGGCATCCCAAATTTAAAAAGGGACGCTAAAGGGTGCCTTTAGGCGTCTCAAATTCAAATTGGAACACCTAAAACTACCCAGTTCCCACTCAGAATTAAAAAAATGTCACCGCCTTTGTTTTTACTTCCCTTTTTTAAAAACGAATGTCATTTGGGATAGTAGAATCTATATTCTGTAGTAGTGAGATTTTCAAATGATGATTTTTAAATAACCAAATAATTTTTTTAAAAAATTTGATAGCTAAGAAGAGATTACCGTTATTTTATATTTTATACCAATTATAATAACTTTTTTTGAAAAATAAGATAAAGCTAAATTAAATTTTGACCATTCAAATTAGATCTTTGCACTGTCTATATCAAATGATGAGCATCCAAACCAATTTTGTGAACGAGAGAGGAGCATTTCATCTCATATATAGCTAGTCACTAAGTACCCCGTGCCTATGTGTATATGTGTGTGTGTATGATCATGATTGATTGGTTTATTATTGTGCATATGCAAATCAAAGAAGATCTAGGGTCTGTTTGGTTTGAGGAGAGGGCTCTCCTTGTTTGGCAACATAAATATCTAAGGAGGGGAGGGAAAACTTTTTGAAATTTCACCTCCCCTCCCTTTATAACCCTCTCATCCCAAAATGGGGGGATTTGGACGAGAGGGGTAATATTTTAGTATGGTATGACTATTATACTCATAAAATTGTTTAATACTCCTATGATACCCTTCTAACTTTCTTCCTTATCCACATCCTTACTTTAATATGTTGGCATTGTGTGACTATTATGCCCATGAAAGTTATAATTGTTCCATTTAATAATTATAAAATTATAATTTTATATAATTATTAAACATTCTATAAAATTCAAAAAAATCATGACTTAAATAAAATAAGAATAAAGTTGTCCATATGAAAATATTTTATATCCCTTCCCCTCATTAACTAAACAACTGAAACAAGGTAATATTAAAATCCCTACCCTCCTCTCCCTTCCCCTCCCCTCCATTAAAATCCTTCCCCTTGTCTCTCCTCGGTTGAACCAAACAGACCCCTAAAGGCTACTCCAAGCAATTTCGATCCACCAACACATATTCTCTTTCCTATTTCTTGTCAGGTTAGTATTTTATTGCATGTATGGTTTTATCACCTTATGAACACTTACACAAAGTCTTGTTCCAAATTGTTTGAGATTTGCATGAAATTTTGATATCTTTGGATTCAACTCTGAGCCTATCTTCGAATCAATAAAAACTACTCTTCTAATATGGGTCTCAGTTTTTTTTCTAAACATGGATGCAAAGCAAGAAAACACTCTAGGTTAAAAAAAAAGGAAAAAAGATAGAAAAAGAATTTTGAAATTGTAAAATCTCAAATCTTGCTATGATTTGATAAGAGAACGAAAAAACATGATAAGCAATTTACAACTCTTTTTTTTAGAAATACCTTATATGAAATTCTGCAAACTCAAAGTTCTTTTTCCAAAAAAAAAAGTTTGTTCTTTTCAAATATATCTCTCTTTTTCTTTCTTTTTTTGCTGTGCACATGTATCCTCCTATGAGGCAATACTATTCAAGACACTATTCACTACTACAAAAAAATACGAGCTATGGCGCTTAATTTAGAGAAAACTATGGCACTTGGGAAGCACCATTAAATCAAGCTATAGTGCTTCTTGAATATATGGGAGCGTCATAGCTTGATTATTTAATTTTTTTAAAAAATAAAGCTATGGCGCTTGTCCAGAGAAGCACCACAGGAAGTGTCACTTTCTACTGCACTTCTTTAAACAAGCGCTGGTAGAAGTTTAGTAACTCCAACGGTGCTTCCCAGGGGAAGTGCCGTTGGAGGTTGAAGGTAAATATTACCTCCAATGGCACTTCCCTAGAGAAGCACCATTGGAAGTATGTTATTTTCCTCCACCTATACACATTCAATCCATATCAATTTACATTTTACAAATCCACAACAGCAAAAACCTAAACCAGAATCACACCAAATCAGAATGAAATAACTCGAATCAAAATAATTAATTCATAAAATTAGTACTAATGTATGTATTTAATTACAATGTAACAAATAATATACAACTAATTTTAAGTACCTATATGTGTAGAATGTAGGCAAGAATTAATTTTAACGTACAACTAATTCATAAACAACCAAGATGAATAGGCAAGAAACAACCTACGCATGTACCTAAATATTAGCTAATTTCCTGACTATCTACTCACACTATTCTTCAATGATTTCATCTATTTGTTGGTTAGTCAATTGGGCACAACGTTGATCTTTATAATACTACATAAAAAGCATGCACAGAACAAATTAAAGTCACTAAAAATCAATCAACTTATGCCCTTGCCAATTAAATTTAAAACACAGTAATTACAAGTAAAAGAACTTACTTGCGTAGGAACAAAAATTTGATTATGAGTAACTACATCTTTCATAAATTTCATAATGTAATAACTTCAATCATTATTGTTTGGTTGGAATAGGCACTGCAACAATACGATGAAATAATTAAGTAAATATTTGAAGAAAAATTTTTGAATAACAAAATTGGAGTAAATTCATATATAAGTACCACAATATTACTCCAGGAATAGCTGCTGGCTGAGTCTTTGCGTGTAGAATAGCTCAATCCAGCGTTGCTTAAGTAAACAGTCAAAGCACTAAGAAAACAAGTAGCGACTGATTAATTTTGGTAATGCAATAATGCATGACACACGCAAATATTTACACATACACCCATGCACTTACTTATTAATTATAATCTTCAAATCAGGGCGATTGTCTATACGACCGGCCTTTAGAGAATCCAAATAGTAAATGTCGGGGGACTCTAGGTATCGCTGGATGGATAACAATCAAAATCCAATATCCCTTAAAATAGTTTGAAGATTTTACTTCGACAATCATGTTATAGTAAAAGTGGAAGAATAAAAAAGCACGTTAAAATACTGTCACAAATAACTTACCCCATATTGTATGGAAAAATAAAGAGCATATTAGTTGTTGCTTTCCTCATGAAGATGTCTTTAATATCGTTAGAATGTGTTTCCACATCTAATCTCCCTGTATGCTGGCCAAGGACATATAGGCTGACAAATATAAATCTATGTGCCCTTTCCGTATGCAGTAACAGATCATGGTATAAGTGCCTTTATAAAAAACAAAAAATTTCATTAAAACCAAAAAAATGAATGATGAATAATAATAAAAGTGATAGACGATGATCATAAAGTATCTAATCTATATGTTGATAGTCGTTGCACTTAGCCAATCATGATTAAGCACTTCGTTCAACACACTACCATCAACATGATCAAATATATCTACAAGATAAATGTTGATATTGAAACATATTTCCTGACTTCTTTGGCTTATCAAAGTTGGTGCCATTAATGCCAATTGTCACGCCCTTATTTTAATTTCATCTTTACCAGAGTATTCATGGAAAATGATAGGCAATTTGGTACGCAACACAGGAATAACATAAATATAATAATAAAAAATGTTCGATTACATAAATTCCCCATAGGGTTTCGTACATAATAATTACCATCAATGTAGTCGCATAGGGCTACCAGGGTGTCTAAACCCGTCCAAGTGAAATAGAGACATCTTCTCATCTTCATTCCACCACCGCAATCCCCTCGTATGGTTCTTTTCTTTATTCTCAGCGTATCTTCTATCTCCTCCTGTCTAAATTGTTGGTGGGGGAGGGTGAGATTTGAGAGAATCTTAGTAGGAAAACAGTACCAATATGCATGCAAGATAAGTGCTTAATGCATGACATGCTTGAATTACATAAACTCATACTAACACAATGACATATCTGCATGCTCATTGTTTCGCGTAACAAAACTATGGCCATAGTATAAATAGAAACATAGCTTCAACCATTCATATATGTTTCACATAATCAAGAAAAGTAATAACATGCATCAATACACTAACACAAATATTAAATACATGCAGGAGAGGTAAGTTCCCTACCTATGACATTTTCCATCTTGAGCTGTATGCTTCGATTTACGTGCCAATCCCTCGAGCTTTCAACTTGGTCTGTCAAATGTACCAGTTTAAACACTCCTATAGTGTTTCTGGTGGTTATACAAGTCTATCGTAAAAATTTACCAAAATGTCCTGGGGACCGGGCCTTGCCCCGTCATACCCGGTCTGGCTACACTTTTCCTGAAATTCGAACCTAGGCTATTCTTATATATTTTCACCCAAGGAATCCATTTCTGGATTTAGAATTATCAAATTCATTGTCAAATTACAAAAATACCCTTGACAGCCCCGCTTTAAGGGTTTCAGGGGCATTTTCATAATTAAGCCTTTTCAGATTTTTCCAAAAAATTGACAAACTGTAACCCCACCTAATTTTCGCTCCTGAACTCAATAGAACAATCAATTCATTGAAAATCCAACTCTAACCCCTCCAAACTAGCCTTGACCAAAATTATGAATTCCCCGAGAAAAATTGGGGTTTTTCAATTCTAACTCCGTAGACGTGTTCCTTTCTGCTCCTAATTACTTTATCAACTATTTAATTAGGTTACAACTACCTTTTAGACTAAAATTTAGCAGTATAACCCTTCTAACACAACATTCCCAAGTTTCTCAAACAAAGACAATATGGAAAAATTTCACCGATTAAATAAACCACAGCAGCCAGAACAATCAATATTCGAAAGTTTAGAAGTTACCTTTCACTTCCTCCTGGCTTTTCTTGATGTGGCTGAAAAACCCTTACTTTCCCAACCAAAATTTAAGCTTTAACAACCTTCAAGAACATGGAAGAGAAGCTTAGGAGTAGTGTTATATGCGTTAGGTACGAATTCACCGAAGAAATCGACCTACCTCACTTGTTTTCTTCCCTTTCTCTCTATAGAATTTCACAACTCTTCTCTCTCACTCTCTTGATCTGAAATTTGCATCAGGTATGGCTGAAGAAAGGAAGGAGATGATATTTTAATATCATGATGATGTTATAATTCAATTATTTATCCAATTTTCGGATTTTTCAAAAATTCTGGCAGATTTTTTGCCTAAATTTTGAAAAATCATAACTAATTCTAGAAACATCGAAATGGGTGATCCCAAAGCCTATTGAAATATATTTAAGTCCTCTTTATTGTAAAAATATGGATCAATGCAGTTCATAACCAAAAAAATATAAAATTGCACAAAAGTCCATACTGCTCCAAAACAGATTCCAATTTCAATCCCAAACTTTGGAAAATCATAACTCTTAGCTCACAAATTGAAATGACACAAATTGTGTATCCATTTTGAAGCTTGGCATGTGAACTTTAAAACTAGAAAGTTTTAGAATTTTAGACACCATTTGCCCATTCAAAACGTCCATACAAACTGACTGCTTTGTATAGAGTTTTAATGGACAGAATTTCCAAATTTTGCACAATTATTCCCAATGGTTCCAATTTCACAACAAACACTCTCTCCACACAAATTTTCACAAGGAGGCCATTGGAATCACTAAAACAACCAAATTCTCATCACATCCACTTTTGAAGTCATTAACCCTTGATCAAAATTTGGGATATTATACCAATTGTTGGCGATATGAGGGCATTTGTCGATTGCTTCGGTTGCTAGTTGAGGGTTGGAACTTCTGTTCAGTTGATGAACACTTTGAGTTCTTCCCACGCCCTTTAATTCATTTTCCTTTAGGACGAACAACAACCTACAAAAATCATGAAATTAAATCATGTGGTTTTAGATCGGAGTGTACAAAAAAAAGTAAAAGGAATTGTAAATTAACTACCTTTTCATATGGCTCAATTAGACCTATTAGCCATGCAACATAACCACCGACAATATCTTTCACCATTATTGCTTCATCCAGAGAAGGGATTGGTAAGGGGGCATCTTTATTTGTGTATACAGTGACCCTTACTCAGAGTGTATTTAATGGTGAATTATGCAATGAATCACTTACAATGTTGTAGGCCACACTGACAGTGATCACGTCCTTGAAAGAATCATCGATACGTAATGTGCACTCCAATTCACCCTTATGAAAAATAGAGTTAATATATTAAGTTACACTAGTTTATAACATAACAAAAATTGAAGTAAAGAAGAAATTAATTACCAAAGGAATGAGGACTTTAGGCATGGAGTGGTAACTATCCCTCATACTCGTGATATCACACACTGGACTCGGTGCTGGCCTAAACTGCAGTAAGGTGTCAATTTGTGCCTTCAATAATACATTTTGCTCGCTCTTCCATCAAACGCATATGATCATTAAATTGTTCTACTTGATGCTTATAGCCAATAATCCTCTGGTCTACGTGATGCTTGTAGTCAAAGCTTTGCATCACCTTTCAACTCCTCAACTTCTTGAGGAAAGTTATGAAGTACCCCTTCAATCGCATTTAGCATTTATTGAAAACCATCGTCCTTATCATCACACATGCTTGGGTCAAACTCATTAGAAGGACCGATCATGGTATGCACCTGATCACTACGTGCATCATCCGCTTCACTGTGCCTTGTCCATCGTGTATATGATTGATCAATTCCATTACACACTAAATGATCTAGCAAATCAAGTAGACTAATCCACTTTCCATAACAACAAGATAAGCAAGGACACAATATTTTGTTAGGATCATTTGTATGCTCGATTGCAAATCTAATAAACTCTTTCACCTTATCTATATATTCCTTTGAGCATCGATCAGATGACATCCATTTTCGAGCCATCTATACCTTAAACATATTTTTAAAAGTAGTTAGTTGCTTGCCTCTTGCAGTTACTAATTACTTTTATCTTCTACCATTTTTTTAAAAAAAAATCGATAGCATAACGTCATCAAATTTGAAGTTTTTCAAGTATTAAACACTATTGAAGTCACAAATGATCAACTAATTAATCCCACAGCATGCATCATACTAATTTTTCATAACTCACAACAAAATTAAATCAAAGGAATATTACATAGTTCAATGATATTTAACACTCTGACTAATTCAATACTCCTTTAATGATTGGCAGGACATATAAGAAATCTTCAGGCAATTGTCTATTCTAAATTGATGATAAATCTTCAGGTACCCAAATTTAAAAAGGAACAAGAAAATGTACAACTTAAGGTTCTATAAAAAAACATAAAAACTTAAAAGCTAGAACCTTCTGTAAGAGGCTAAGACAAAGGAAAAAAACAACCGGGAGACTAACCTTTAAGAAGACAGTTGAAACTTCAAATAAATACGTAGAAAAAAATCATGAGCACACATATAACATTCATGACAGATTTTACCAAAAAGAAAAAGAAGAAGAAAATGTACTGTCTTAAGCTTATGTCTAAAAAAACTTAGGTGCTGGGAAACTTCTTGTATAAGGCTGAGACATAGCAAAGAATATATAGGTGACCAAGCCTTGTACTGTAACAAAAGTGCGATGACAAAAACTTTTGGAAGAAATGCGTACACGGAGACAAGAAAAAACAAAAAGTAGGGACTAGCGAAGCTTCTAATACCAACCGTCAAGAGAAGGGTGTGGGGACAATAGATAAGGAAAGGGAGAGTGGGGACCAAACGGATATAAGACAGTAAACCAATTAGTTATGGGAAATAGAGAGTGTGAGGATGCGCGAGAAAGACGACGATAATGGCGGGGGCGAAAAATTTGTATACCTTGCATGACACTTTTACCTTAAGCAACATTGAAGGCATATAAAAGCTACGGCGCTTAGACACCAAACGCCATAGCATCCTTTCAGTGTATAAAACAAATTAAAAAAATTAAATGGTGAAAGGAGGTATTGCGCTTGAACACCAAGCGCCATTGCATCCCTATTAAGAAAAACTTGTACAAAGGATAAAAACAAGTATATATGATTAATGTAATAACCAATCCTTTCAAAATTAGTTTATCTTATACGCCTTATTGTTAGCCTTAAAACGTGTTACTTAATTGATATAAAGTATGACAAATGAATAGTGATATTACCATTATTATTATGCTTAAGTCAGACAAATGAATAGTTAAATGAATAGAGAAAAGGTAAGACTAGAAAGTATATATTATTGTCTCCATTATTCATGTGAAAGTAAAGAAATGAATGGTGATTCATAAGTAACGAACAGAACAATAAAACTACCAACTTCTTAGCTTGTAATTAAATGAAAAAAAAATTAGATAAGTTAAAAATCAAAAAATAATAATCTAAAATCCCCCTATTGAAATAATTCTAAGGGAAATTAAAGCATTGGTAAATTAAATGGAAGTAAAGATACTAAGGCAATTAATGCCAAAACCATATAAATTAAATAGGGAAAGAAGAATACTGGCAAAATAAATAAATAAATAAGGAAAGGAGGTGTTGAAGCTTGCTTTAATTAACGAGGTGCCTTAAGCTAATAATCAAATTGCATGTCCTTAGCATATAAAGGTGGAATAAAGGTGATGAAACTCGCCTTCTGTGATCTCTCAGCTATGGTGGTAGCTCTTAATATATTAACTCTTAGTCTCTGCGTGCGATGTCTGATCTCTCACTCTCTCCATACTCTAGACAATATATATATAGGAGGAATTAGGAAAGCCCTTTAGGCCATATTGGCCTTGTGTCGGCAAGGCCGCCTTGGCCGGCACTTGCCTAACCAAGCATTGGCCAAGGTTTAATATTGAAACCTTGGCTGACGCTTGGTGCGGCAAGCGCCAGCCAAGGCCAAGCCACTTGGCCGACGCTTGGTGGGCCAAGGCTGCCGGCCTTAGCCGATGCTTTCTAGAGAAAGCGTCGGCTAAGATGTCGACGTTCGTCAGCACTTTCCCAGAAGGGAGAATCAATCTCACTTTTTGATGCGATATCTGATCTATAATATGATGTGTTGACTTATCCCACATGTTTGTTTCCAGTTTATTTACTAATTAAGGCAAGTTTCCTTGTTTCACAGTTACATTTGAGAAGTGAAAGTCGTTTCTTGTTCGGTCGAGCCACTTTATAACCTTTCTTTCCTTTATTAGTAAGGCGTCTGTCTTAATAACTCATGGCTAATGGCTTTCGGAGAGTCACACTCCACGAATGCTCCCATTCCATGCCTTAGGCTGGTCAAGCCCAGAGTTAAACATGATTGACCCAATTCTAGATCATCTTCTGGAATCGTATAACTGTTAAAAGTTAGTAACTGTTCATCGCCATAGTTAGCCTTGGCAAAATGCCAAGGCCACTATTACTATATGCCTGCCAAGGCCACAGGCACGCCAATGGCCACACAGTGGCCTTGGCAGGCACACCAATGGCTACTATGTGGCCATGTACCTGCCAAGGCTACTGTGGCCTTGGAGCCAATGGTCACTGTGGCTATAAAAAAAACATCCAACTTTTCAGTTGCAAAAATTTTTACAAAAAAAATTTATCCAGCTATGGCGCTTTTTAAGAAAGCATCATAGTTGGGACTTTCATTTTTCCTTTTTTTCATATAAATGTTTTGTGTGGTGTTTGTTAAGGAGAGTGCCACACAAGCCTAATACAAGCTATGACACTTATAATGGAAAGTGCTGTAGCTTCTCAACTTTTTTTTAAAATAATTATCTATAGCGCTTTTTTAAAGAAGTGTCATAAAAGGAGCACCACTAAATCCTTATTTTGTAGTAGTGATTGGACACTAAATATAGGTACTTGTTCCAGTAAGGACTCGAACCTTGATTTGCCATGTTACAAGAGATTAGCCCCTTCCATTATATTCAACCTCTATTGGTTACATCTAATTAAATGCCTCCCGAAAAAGTGCATCCTATAGCTTATTGGATTTTGATCCCCCAGGCAGTTCTCATGAAGAGAAAAATAAATAGAAATATTTGTGTGGGTCAAAAGACAATTCGTTTTTCTTTCTCTCTATTCTTTCCCAGACAATCGTACCAGACAAAATGTCCCCGTGACTAGTAAAGAAAAATATGTAATATGTGTCCTTGAAATAATTGAGGGGGTTATTTTGATTTTAGCTACAAAATAATTGAGGATTTTTCTTAAAATAAATGAGGGCTTATTAGGATTTTAGCCACAAAATAATTGAGGATGTTCCTTAAAATAATTAAGGGTTTATTTGGATTTTAGACACAAATTAATTAGGAAGAATATCATTTAGGTCCAATCAAGAAAAATAATATCATGACAAGTCCAATAACTTTTCAACAGTAGCTTTTTCACTCATCAATGTAGCTCTTTATTAGTCAATGAGGACTTTTCTGATATTATTTTTTTTAATTTGGATTTTAATGATATCTTCCCAGATAATTAAGGATTTTTCTTTTCAGGTATACAGTTTACATCTTTTTCTTTTCTAGTCGTGGGGACATTTGTCCGGGGGCGATTCTGTGGGAAAGCGTAGCGAGAAAGAGAAAAGAATTTTTTTGGGACCCATAAAAATATTTCTATTCCTTTTTCTCATCATCACAAGAACTACCTAGAGGGATCGGAATCTAATGAGCTTCATTTTGATAGGAAATGCCTGTTTAGCTATGTTTATAAAAGAAATTCAGTGCTAGTTGATTAGTGTTGTGTAACTAACTAACCTTTGGATTTCAAAGAAGTAATTGATTAAAATGAAGAGAAGAATGATATAATTTGGGCAATTTTTATTGTGTAATAACCAATATACTAAAATTATTGGGTTAACAATATTGTTGATCTTTAAAGTTTCATCAAATTTTGGTTTTTGTCCCTATAATGTCAAATTGTGGTTGTTAACCCTTGTAGTTTCATAGGGATTTGATCTGAGCTTAACAATGTTAACTTTTAATTAATGTTGTATAGGGACTAAAACCAAAACTTGTTAAAAGTATAGGGACTAAAACGAACACTACGAGTTTTTGGTTTTGCTATTTATTACTCTTATTTCTCTATGTATTGCTCTTATTTTAGAAATTCAGAAAACATATTACAAACTTTGTCACTTGTCTATATCCGGTGATGGGCCACCGACAAGGTTGCTAGCACCAGAGCTTTGGTAGCTTGCTGGCAATTAAGGAGTGTAAGGAGGCTTTTTAAAAAAAAAATTAGGGAAGTGATGTCTTTTTGCCAGATTTTGAAATTCCAAATCATCGGTGGACTGATTTGGTATTTGATAAATTTGACACCCTAATTTGTCCTTTTAATATCTTCACAATATTTTTCAGTCATTTCCATGGAAGGAATTGTCGTTAAGGGTATTTACTACTTAATCTATCTAAAACTCATGCACTGATGCACAGGTGCCATCTTTTAGTCTTTTTTTCTCTGTTCATACTATTTCTAACCACTTGTATTAATCTTAAAAAAATCAATTTAAACTTTTTTTTAATTTAAAAAGTTAAAAATCTAAAATGAAACTATATCAAAATTATCATGGAGTGTACCTCTTCCATGACCATGAAGATTCTCTGGAATGGTGGGGAATCTGAAGCTTCCTCTCCAACCTGAGGGGCTCGTCAAGGTGATCCATTGATCCCATATTTGTTTGTTGTCTGTATGGAAAGACTCAGCCACTTAATTAATAGAGAGGTGGGAAATGGGAGATCGAAAGGACTTAAATTCAACAAAGATATCCTTCTATTTCTCACCTTTTCTTTGCAAATGATCTCATTCTCTTTGGGGAAGCATCTATTGAGTAGGTTGATTGATGAGGGATGTAATAAAAGAGTTTTGTTAAGTATTGGGGCATAAAATAAGCCTTACCAAATCAAAGGTCTTCTTCTCCAAGAATGTGCACTTTAATAGGGCTAGGGAATTGAGTTACAGGCTTGGAATTAGAATCACAGGAGACATTGGCAAGTACTTAGGTGTCCTGCTTTTCCATAAAAGAATGAGTAAACTCACCTACTTGCCTATCATCTAGAAAGCGTAAAAATGCCTGCCAAGCTGGAAGTGTCGATATCTTACTATGGCTAGGAGAACAGGTTTAATCAAATCTGTCTTATCAGCTATGCCAAGTTACCAAATGCAAACCATGGTGTTGCCTAAATCGACTCTTCAAGAGCTTGAAAAGATCAGCTGAAATTTCCTATGGAATCAAGGGCATGATGGGAGCAAGTTTCACCTCTTATCATGGGACCAAGTCAAGAAATGGAAGGATACAGGAGGTCTTGGTATTAAGGACTTGCAGAATCAGAACATCACTTTTATTATGAAGAATGGGGTTACCACTAACTTTTGGTGGGACCTCTGGACAACATTAAATGAGCCCATCATCCATTTTGTTGAGCAAAATTTACTCCTTTTGAACTCGAGCGATAGAGTGAAGGAGTTTGTTTTGGAAAATGGCAAGTAGAACATACAAGAATTGAGGAAGTTTTTACCTCCATTGATCATCAATATTCTCACCAAAATCAAGCCACTAGGTCAAGGAGATGAAGATAAATTTTGTTGGAGAAATGCCTCTCATGGAAATTCAATGACTGTGCGGCTTACCAGTTTGTCTCTACAGAATAAGAACAACAAGGGCTAGGACTGTGGAAGAAAGTGTGGCGATTATCAATCACTGAGAAAGTAAAATTCTTCCTAGGGCAAGTGTTTCATGAGAGGCTTCCCACAAATTCACTTAGATCAATAAGAGAGGTTTAACACATAATGATGAGTGCCCATTTGAGTGTCAAAGAGAGGAAACAACCTTACACATCCTCAACAATTGTGAGATTTCCATAAATGTGTGAATTGAAATTATTAAACCTAACTTTCTTTTTAGTTTCTTTGGCTCTAATTTGTAGGTTTGGCTCAGGGAGTGCATGACTCATAATTTGAGTAATGCATGCTTCTGTAAATGGACATGGGTTCATGTTTTTAATATCATATCCTAGCTCCTTTGGAAAAACCAATGCAAGGGAGTTCTAAAAGGTGAACGACATCAAGCAAAAGAGATCGTTCATGGGGGAATTAGTCTACTGATGGAAACTACTACTAGTTATAGTCTCACACACCAAGCTTTCAAGCTCCATGGAGAAGAGGTACACAGCTAGAAGCCACCCCCTGAAGAATATGTTCAATTGGATACCAATGGGTCAATTAGTAATCAGAGAGAAGCGACATGTGGTGGAATAATTAGAGACTCCAACGGAAACTGCTGGATTCTTGGATTCTAATAGAAGTTGGGGTTTTTACGTCTTACAACTATAGAACTAATGGGTCTACTAACAGGTCTCCAAGGTTGTAAGAAAAAGTGTCTTAAAAAAGTCCTAGTCCATACAGACTCAATGGAAGCCTTCCATCTGATATTAAAAGATGGCAGTCATCATCATTTGCTGAGGGAAGAAATTGGTGAGTTTAGAGACTTTCTCTTCTCAGATTGGGATATTAAACTTCGATATGCACCGCGTGAGGTAATTTGGTGTGCAAATTATCCTGCTATAGATGCTCATAATCTAAGTGAAGACTTGCAAATTTTGTAGAGTCCGCATCCTGGATGTCTCTCCATCTTGCTGGAAGGCCAGCCCCAATTACCCTTAGGGCCCGTTTGGTACGCTAAAATTGATTTTGATGGAAATGAATATAGATATGGATATGGAAATGGAAATGGGGACTAAAAGTATGTTTGGTATGTAATGGAAATGAGATCTAATTTTTGTATAAAAATACCAAAGTGTCCTTCAATTTTTTATTTTCTATTTTTTTTGAAGGTAGTGGAGGGTAATAGATGGAAATGATCACATAGAATTGTAAATCTTAAGTATTTTGATGGAATTGATTGGGTGGAATTGAGCCTATTTGACTTCCACATGGAATTGGAAAATTTTCCAATTCCATCATACCAAACAAGTATCATGATGGAATTGATCATCAATTCCATTTCCATCACCCCTAATTCCATCATACCAAACATGGCCTTAGTTTGAATCGACACTAACGTGAATGTTCAGTTTCAAGTTTATTAACTTTTCTTTTGTTGTTTAAAAAATAGTACTATACTAATCTATGTTCGTTAAATATAAAAGAATTTGATGTACAAAAAAGTGCGGTAGCATTTTTTAATGAAGGCAAAAATACAAATTTAATTATTCATCTTTACAGCAAAGTTTTGTGTTAGTCCATAATTATAAAAGTGTCTTTTTAATCCTTTAACTCTAATGTTGTTAACAGAAAAATGATAATATTAAATTTTAAAGGTTAAAAAAATACTTTTCAGATGCTCACATATGAACTTTAACTTTCAAAATAACAATTACTATAACATAAAATTATCATGTGAGACCAAACTAAAAATTTATATAAAGTTAAAGTATTGAATGTGTACTTTTATCATCAATTAAAATTAAGTACTCAATAATTATCTACTTCAATTATTTTAATGCCCGACGTAATGAACCAACCGACATACAAAATCTTGCCTTAATCATTAAAATCGTATTATTTTATTAATGAACGAAATTTACTGATCCTCCAAATGTGCTATTTTATTTGTTCTAATTTTAAAACTGTCACACTATTTCTAACCATTTGTATATTAATCTTAAGAGATGAAAATCTAAAAAGAAACTAACTACATTAAATTTAAGTAAATTAAATAGTATTAGGGAGAAATTCACCTTTGGTCTTTAACATCATATAAAGTTTTGTTTTCATCCTTTAATTATGTCAAGTGTCTTCTTAATTATGTAACCCTATCTTCTTAAGTTTTGTTAACAAAAATTGCTAACATTGAGACGTTTAAATTTTAAATTGTTGACAAAATATTCATAAATGCGTTATTAAGTTTAGTTTCTTAAAAATAACAATGATTACGAAATCATAATCTGAGACTAATTGTTATAGGTTACGGGACTAAAAATATATTTGAAAAAATTAAGAAAACTAACTGAAACCTGGATAAAGTTAGAGAACTGAAACTGCACATTTGGCATAGTACTATTACACTATTACTCCCTCTGATCCCTACCATAAAAGCTAGTTGAGTGATTGGATTTGATCCTAAATATAATATCCCAATTCATTTTTATCTTTCTTATTTATGTAACCCTATCTTCCTAAGTTTTGTTAACAAAAATTGCCAACATTGAGACGTTTCAATTTTAAATTGTTGACAAAATATTCGTATGTGCGTTATTAAGTTTAGTGTCTTAAAAATAACAATGATTAAGAAATCATAATCTGAGACTAACTGTTATAGGCTACGGGACTAAAAATATATTTGAAAAAATTAAGAAAACTAACTGAAACCTGGATAAAGTTAGAGAACTGAAACTGCACATTTGGCGTAGTACTATTATACACTATTACTCCCTCTAGTCCCTACCAAAAAAGCTAATTGAGTGATTAGATTTGATCATGAATATAATATCTCAATTTATTTTTATCTTTCTTATTTATTTTTTTCCCTTGGAACTAACTTTTATAGCTTATAGACTTGTATATAATTTAGTGTTACACATGGGTATTTTATGGAGACAATATACTATAATTGACTAATTTATCTTATTTAATTTCCATAATCTACCTAAATATGTTAAATAGCTCTTATATTAAGAATAAAGCCGTATTTTTCCAAATTTTAAAATTTTCTAAAAGATGGTCCACACAGAACAACTCATACGTACGCATACGAACCAACAATGTCAATCCTCGAAAAGTTAAAACCTTACTCATGGCAATCCAAAGCAGAGACAGTCATCGCAGCATTCTCTTAGGAATATTGCACTTTCTTTCATCTTTCTCATATTTCTGCAGAAGACAGCCATGTTCATGTTCATGACTTCCACAAAAACCTCAGAGCCAATAATCCAAAGCAGAGATAAATTTTACTTTTTTCTTGTTTTTTTAAAATCGTTGTCCTTATTTAAAAATCTTATTGCTGGAAAAAAAATCTTGAATTCCATACATTTTGTGTATGAAATCCTACTGAGTAATTTGTGTAAAAACATATATGAGATCCTACTGAGTAATTTGTATGAAAACATACCAAGTCCTTCTAATCAATAAAATTTTTAATTAGGCACATTTTACCTATTTCCACCTTTTCTTTTGTTTTCCTCTTATTAAGATGATTTATCTATAGTCTTTTTAAGGAAAATAACTCTGACACCTTCTTGTTTCATGGGATAAGAAAAGAGTAAAAATACAGTGAGCATCTTGACCCATATTAAAAGAGGTGCATTAGCCGTAAAATATTTAGAGTGTGGTTTTGCCTCAATATATTTAAATTGGTATAATATCACATGTTCACTAACCGATAGATAAACGGACGTGTTCCGTACTGCCACGTAGTTATTGAAAATTCCCACTTCCCTGGAAGACCCTTGTCTCCCTGAGGCAATTATACAAGAGATTGTGACAAACTAGAGTCAAGAAGCATTTTGAATAATTGATTAATTCACGCCAATGTTTAGAAAGTCGAACCGGACCGGACAGTCCGACGGGCTGAACCTTTGACCGGAGTTGGGGACAGCTCGTTCTTGGGTAAGATCAGTTTTGAGGGCTGGGCCGTTTTGAGCCGTAATTTGGCTGTTTTTAGGCCGGAACCCGTTCCGGTATTCAGCAACCGAATGGTCTAAAAGCTTATAAACAACCTAGTGAGAAGAAGAAGAAGAGGTTGAGATCGAACAGAAAAAATTTAAAGCAGAGAAAAATATAAACAGAAGCAGCAACCCAACAATAGTAATAAGATGATATAAAACCTGAGCTGCCATAGGAAAGACATAAAAGCAACAGGAGCTGTGTTTTGATTTTTCAGCCAGAGAAAGAGAACAGAAAGAGAGACGCCGAACTGCAAAGCAAAACCAAAGACGAAGAAAGACGGAAGTTGAAGAGAGAAGTTTATATAGAAGGGAAGCATTCGATTGTCCAATGGAATATAAAATTCATTGCTGCAACCTGTAATATGCAACGGACAAAAGAGTGTAGTTTCATGTTTCTTCTTCCCAATTCCCAAACCTGTCAGAAGTTAGCTTATCACGTAAATTCACTTTTACTCAATATTTTCCTTTTAAAAATAATAAAGCAGATTTTAAAAAAGAATATACTTTTGCAAAATAACATTTTATATGTAAATTATTTTTAACAAGTAGATTACAAATTCATTCATTATTCTTAATTATATGTGACATGAGTATATTATTAATAAGATAATTAACTCACCGTTGAATCATATTATTTAAAATTATTTAATTTTTGATATTTTATTTTTATACTTATATTATTTTATATATTTATATAATACTATCATTGGTCTCAAATATAAAACCCACTTAACTTGTTTTAAAAAATTAAGAAAATTAAATAAATTACTTAATCATATAATATAAGGTGTATTATTATATTATTTATCAATTTATAAGTTAGTCAAAATAATTTAGAGAAAAATGATAAATATAAATACTTTAAATTAATTTAATTAGCTTTTTTAATATCTTTAAAAAAGTCAAATAGCTCTTATATATATGACTCAGGTAATATTATTTTTATTTAATTATTATGTCAACGGTTTAACCGGACGATCTGACCAGTCCAACTATTTAAACCATGACCCGCTAATTTTTTATAACTCGATGTCCGGTTTGACTTTTAAAACATTAAATTCACTCTTAAACCAATTTAAAACTTAAATTCTTATAGAATTAAGAAAATTGTAGAAACGAGAGCTGAGGCCCACTTTTGCAACAGCCCATCAATAAAGACACCCATAGAAACATTACGACTTAATTGCAATGGTATTGGGCCTCCATTATTGCCACCTTAAAATCACAGGTAACCATATGGTATTATAAAATCTAGTGCAATCGTTGGACTTGTTGGTAAGCATTTAGCTCATGATTTACAAGACCATGAGTTCAAATCACGCTATTGTTGTGAGGACATTGTCAATGAGTGATCTATAACCATTGTCCATAACTAAGTTTACATATAATCTAATTATCAAAAGAAAAACAGAAAAAATAGAGTGAAGGTGTAACCATCACTCTAAATTATTTTTTAGGGTGCTAATTATTTGAGGGTGTAATTTTGACCCAACAGTAATTAAATTGGAGCAATCGTGGCTTTTTAATAACCGAGACTCAAACAACGTTGGTTTACCCCTGCCACGTCAATATCTTTTTACACCTGTGTCATTTAATAAAGAAAACGCTCCCCCTCAATCGAAGAGCACGTAAGTTAGGGTTTGCAAATATGAAACACGTGTGCAATTTGAGAACACCCGACAAACGCAAGGCGACAGGGTAGAACTCATCGACAAATACGGTGGTGTGTATTGTGGAATTGAAAATAAAGTGTGTGAGAAGTGAGGATGTTGTAAAAACAGGGTGGCGTTCAATTTGAATGATCTAAAAAGGTAGGAAGTATCGGGTGTGGGAGGGTTGAATGTGCATCAAAATCCCACGTATCTTAATTTCATTGGAAAGAAAAATCTTAAATCTATAGATTTTTTTTAGTTTTTAGTTACAGTATTTTAGATGGATTCTCAATTATATAGATTTCACCAGCTAGACTTCTCAACTAAAGCAAACAGTTCTGAATCAAGCTCAAACATTGATCAAGCTAAGTAGCTGTATCATCGACTCCATTTTAGTTCTGAACCAAATATGTTTTTAGTTGTCCCCAAAGCGGCTCTCTCTTTTGTTTCGATTTTTCTCCCGTCATCGACTCCATCTCAACAGTTCTTCTACTGTTGTTCGTCGCAGTCGACGATGGGGTAAATTGCAGCATTGAAGACTCAAACGAACGAGCGCGATTAATTCGCTCCTGTGTTGCCTCTTGTCTTCGAATGCAGGCTTCAACTTCACAAACCCAATTGCTTCAATCTCTCCTGTCGCGTCATCAGTTCAGCGGTATGTTTTCTTCAAAAAATACTGATGTGGCAGGGAGTATGTTTGACTATATGTTATTAAAGGGCCACAATTGCACCAATTTAATGGTAAAAATTGCACCCCAAAATATGTTTGGATGCTAATTACAACCTCAAAAATAGTTTGAAGTGTTGGTTGAACTTTTACTCAAAAGGAAACTACCTCCGTTCCTTATTATAAGAGTTAATTAACTAATTTAGATGGTTAAGGAAGTTAATTATGTTAGTTATTTGTAACAAATATAATTTGATTTTCTTAAAATACCATATTTCTTAATGGCTATCCTTAGATAGAAACTACTTAATGTATACAATCAATATGAATATTTAAGAAAAAAATTATAATTTTATGAGATAAAGTGAAATAATATATTGAGGTCTTATATATAGAACCAAATCTAGTCTTCAGTTACCTCTTATATTAAAAATTGGAGGTACACTACTACAGAATATACTTATAACTACCCTAAAGGATGTCCCTTTTTGAAAAAGGGACACCTAAAATATTGGGCGGTGGCATATGTGTAATTATAGATGAAAATTGAAAAGGTTGGTGTGTCAAATATAATTGAATCTCGCACCTGAATGTGTTTTAGACGTCCCCAATCAAAATAGGGACGTCTAAAGACTCCCATTTCCACCCAAAATATCATATGGAGTAAAAAAAAATTAGAACACATTTAGACGTCCCCAGAAGAGTTGGGGATGCCTAAAGAACTGACTTTAGATGTCCCCAACTGGTCTGGGGACGTCTAAAGCTTATATTAGACATCCCAGTTGGTCTGGGGACGTCTAAAGGGTCCCTTTAGACTTCCCCAGCCCAGCTGGGGACGTCTTAAGCTATCTCACATGCATTGGTCGACATGACCGGTGCATGTGCAGTGTCAGAATGAGTTTCTTACTTTCTTTACTTTACTATTTCACTCCTCCCATCTTCATCACTTCCTTCTCCTCTCCCCTATGCTTCTTGTTTTTTTCCTTCTTTCTCCAAATCAAATACGTCTATACCCTGTTTCTTCTTGGTCCTTCTTACCCTCTATTTCATCCATAGCATTGCTCATCACCGTCTTTGCTCTGCTGGGTTTGCACTGTTTTCTCTCATTCTTGCCACCGTCGGCCTCCTCTTACCACCGTGGGTCATCTCCCTCTAAAGTTTCAGCAACATGTTAGCTAACTAAACTTGTGAATGCTTAGCAAAATGCATTTGATTCTCGGATGGAATTTAAGTGTGATTTGTGCTTGAGCTTTATCTTTGCTATTTTGGTGGTAGACTTAGCTTGTTGAGACAATTGTTGTAATAATAAGGATGAGAGACAATTGTTATAAATTTAGATTGTTTTACTTGCTAATGATAATTCAGGACCCACACGTTTTGATGAGTTTACAAAACCCTCCATCTTTATCATCATCATCAGAATTTGGGTTTGGGATGTATATAGAATATCCTTGGTATGTTCCATATATATTGATATGAATTAGTTTTAATTTTATACAGTATAATAATTTAGTATTATTATCCATGACAAGATATTTTAAACCTAAAATGAAAGAAGTCATTTTCAAATTAAAATACTGATTTGTATATAAATTGTTTGTTTCAAAATTATAATTTATGGATGAATAGGTTATATATATATATAGAAGATGTTTTACGTTCAAATAAACTTTAACCACCGCCACATATGTCAGAATCATCCAAAATACTATTATGAGTCAGGATATACATTAGGAAAAATCCAAAAAAAAAAAATTTTAAAATAGGGGGAAAAAAAGGGAATCCAATATTACGAATCTTAAGTCAGACTTAAGGGAGGATTAATCTATGATTAGCAAATGTTTCTAAATGAACAATCAAATACGCCCTAATTTCAGCAATCATAACTACAAGTCATTCTCTTTGACATGATTATTCAATTTCTATAGGGAAAAGATCACTGCACCCTCTCTAACAAATTATTCTCAAACAGTTTCTTAAACTTTTTGAAACTTCATTGTACCCTTAGGTCTAACAGAAATTTATTTATTTTTGTTGAAAAGACATTTAGGCCCTTGTCTTATATATGGTCGAGACGGTCTTATAAATTCCCACATGTGTCTCTTGTAAATACATATAGTTGATTTGTAAATTCCCACATATCTCACTTATGGTACATATCTGATTTAATATTTTGGTTTCTAAAATATAAGTGTATTCTGTTTGTGCTTGATGCTAGAAGCTAAAGTTGAGTTTCGTTTAAATCAAGCTGAGATGGTTTATTATTTTGATTTTGGGATGTCTCACTTTTAAGGGGAAATGCTGCCAAAATTTTGAAAAACATGCGTGTAGAAGGCAATTCCCTGTGGGTGTTTGCATGAAATTAAGGTACCACAAGGATATTCTTCGAATGTGAGAAGGTGTGTGTCAATGGACGATTTGAAGTTAGTGGGAATGAAGTCCCATGATTATCATATGTTGATGCAACAACTATTACCAGTAGCTATTAGAGGGATTATAAAAGATGAAGTTCGAAACACTGTGACAAGATTGTGTGTTTTCTTTAATGCTATTTGTAACAAAGTCATTGACACTGAAAAGCTGGATGAACTTGAAGCTGAGGGTTATATCATATTGTCCCAATTAGAGATGCACTTTCCTCCTTCATTTTTTGATATAATGGTGCATTTGATAGTTCATTTGGTAAGGGAGGTAAGGCTCTACGGCCCAGTTTACCTGAGGTGGATGTACCCTTTCGAGCGATACATGAAGATCATAAAAGGGTACTCTAAAAATCCCTATCGACCAGAAGCCTCAATAGTTGAAAGGTATGTTGTTGAAGAGGCTATGGACTTCTGCAGCGATTATCTATCAGGGAAGAAGGAACAATCTCGGCATGAAGAGGGGAGGAGCAAGGGAACACGAGGACTGAAAGTGAAGACTATGCCTCGTAAAGAGGTGTTGCAAGCACACCTTTATATCCTGAATAACATGGCAGAAGTTCAACCGTACATAGATGAACACAGAAAGAGATTGAAGAACATGAATCCGAGGAAGAATGACATGCAAATTACTATTGAGCAAAACAAGACATTCATTCAGTGGTTTGAGGAAAAGGTTTTGCATGAGACCTGTGTGTCTGAGACAATAGAATGGCTAGCCTAGGGGCCTTCGTTTCATATCATTACTTGGAGCGGTTATGATATAAACGGGTATTCTTTCTACATAAAAGACCAAGATGACAGAAGTACCATGCAAAATAGTGGGGTGATGGTAGAATCTGAAGCCATTCACTTTTCCAGTTCAAAAGACAAAAACCCCATATTAGCATCCATGGCCTATTATGGAGTGATAGAAGAAATATGGGAAATCACTTACAACAAGTTCAAAGTTGCTTTATTCAAATGTAAGTGGGTTAGCAATAATGCTATGGTAATATATCAACAATTTGAATTTGTCTCAGTTGATCTTGAAAGAGTAGGTTATAGGGATGAGCCCTTCATTCTAGCAAGCTAGGCGAAAAAAGTGTTTTATGTCACAGATCCCGCAAATAAAAAAATTTCCATTGTACTTCAAAGTAAAAAATAGAAGCATGGTGATCCGACCTTCAACCTTGATGACACACCACCTTTTACAATTAATCCACCTACAACAAGTGAGTAGAATTGGTAGATGATAAAGAATACACTGTATGAAATGATCATGGTGAAGGAATATGGGAAACAATCTAGAGTAAGAGCTTAACTTAGAAAATAGTAATGTGTGCTGTTTGTTTTATAACTAGTTACTTTATTCATTTACTTACAATTTATTCACCTATCTGACAATGATTTTTGTGCTTACAGGAATATGGACAATTCTGGTGACTCTCAAAGTAATAGGGACAATGAAATGAATAGGCCTGAACCTGATGCAAGACCTGCACCGATTGCGAGAAGAAAGGTTAGAGGCAGTACAAAAATGCCTGCATTGGTAGCACGTCATCACCATCAACAGGAGAGGTTGCATATTGACTTTGATGAAAATATGAAACCAATTTATCCAGAGGAAGACCATTTTATTAGCTACTTAGGTTTTTTGGCTCGAAGCAAAGTTTGCATTACCTATGATAATTGGAAGTTGGTTCCACCAAAAACTAAAGACTTGATTTGGCAACAACTTTTGGTATATAAGTTTTGATAAATCTGTATATATATATTTATTTCTATTGCTTCAAAGATAATTAACTTATGTTTTCACCTTACAGCAAACCTATGATGTCCTTGACACCGCGGAGATGTACAAGGAGTGGATAACAGAGGTTCGTCTACAATAGAAAGATTTCAAGAACAGGCTTACACGAGATTACATTCAAGGGGACCTAAGGGGTCAGGATCCATGTCAGGAGTATACGTTTTTGTCTCCAGAGGACTGGAGGTTGTTTATGGCATCATGAGAAGATCCAAACTTTTTGGTAAGATTTCTGTCACCACAGTGTTTTATTTGAATATAGTTGACATTATTGATTCGGTGTTCGTTGTTTTCCTTTCACAGGCATTAAGTGCAGTAAATGAAGAGAGGCAAGCAGCTAATAACTATCAACATTGCATGTCTCGTGGTGGTTATCGGAAGCTTGAACGAAAGATGATGGCAGAAGAGTTGGAGAAATTGAAGGAATCAGCCACATCAGATCCTACCGTTGTGGTCCAACCCTCGCCACCTCCTCCACGTCATAAAAAATGGAAAGCAGGGAGGCTTAAGGGTGGGAAGTACGTAAATCTGACTGTTGCTGAGGTTGCCACAAGAATTGTAAGTAGTTAGAGCATAAGTACAAAGTTATTTTTTCATATTGGGAGTGCTTAATTTTCATTTACAATAACTTTTATGCTGCAGGAATAATTGGAAGATCATAGTAGCCAAGGTTCGTTCACTCCAAGTGGACGAATGGACATCTTGTCAACGGCGATTGGGAAGGCAGATCACCCTGGTCATGTTCGAGGGGAGGCAGGGGGAGTTCGTGTCAAGAAGTATTTTGGCCGAGCCTCACATCCTTATTCATCACAAGCTGAACCCAATAGGGAGCTTGTGGCCAAGATTCGTTAGGAAGTCTCACAAGAGCTCGAGGCCAACCTTCACAACAAGCTCCGACAAGAGCTATTGCCAGAGCTACGTCTTGAGCTGATGCCTGAGCTACAAGCTGAAATGATGAAGATGTTTGAATCACAGATGGCAACTACCGAGCATAGAACCCATTCATCCCCGATCTTCCATAGCACCAAAGGAAGTTACAACCTGGCGGAGGAACTACTTGGTGACCCTTCTCCCACTCCAGCACAAAGAGAACCTGACATCCTCTCCTTGGATGCCCCAGTGCTGCGTGTAGTTGTAGATGCTCTCGTTCACACAGAAGCTACTACCCACCATAATCAGCAAATTCCACAGCATTTGCGTAGGGTGACTGTGACGTGTGTTCGAGAGGGGGAAGAAGGTACAACCATCCCTATTCCTAATGACGAGGTTGCCACAATAGCTCAGGCGAGAGGATCTTTCATCCTTTGGCCTGTACATCTTATTGGCTTGTTACCACCAACACCTCCAATGGTATGGAACTACCTCACTTTTACTTGAGATGTATTGACATCCTACTAACAATATATTTTTTATGTTCTAAAAGAACAAGCAGGAAGCAAAAAAATGGCCCTTCTTAGCACGACTGCAGCATATCTATAAAGGCATTCGCCAGATTGATTTGCATATGCCTACAAGGATTGTGGGCCAGGAATTAAAGTATCACTTAACAATGGATAAAGAAGATCTTAAACAGTTCATTAAGTTGGAGGAGCTAGATATTGGATGGGGCAAATTTGCAATCCTGTAAGTTTTTTATTTCCCATTTTTTCCTTCATTTAGTTAAGTTGATTTTAACTAGCTAATACATTCGTCATTTTAATTCTATTATAGCTCCTTCCATCGTATATGCATTGACTCTCAAAGAGTTGATTTATATGAATTCTTGTCTCCTACACATACGACAAGGACTGGGAATACATTGAAAAGAAGGATGAACTATGTGGGCTTCACAGTGGCAGAGAACGACTATCGTTGTTATCTAGCACCGATTGTTCAGGGATACGTATTTTAAATTTGTGTATTTGAGATTTTTAATAAATAATTGCCTTGCCATCTAACTTCTTTTTAATTTGTATATGTTGTGATAGTTATCACTGGAGTTTGTGTGTTTTCTATCCTTGGTCCCACGTTGTTTATTGGTTTGATTCCTTAAGAAGAAGACCAGACAAAGAAACTAAAAGCGTCTTCAACACGTAAGTTATTTTTTTGTATTTCATTGCTTCTTGATTCTTGACTTAAATGAATTATTCTAATTTATGTTGATTTTCATTTTAATGATAGGGCATGCACGACGTATCAAGCACTTGGCGGGCCACGCGAACGTAAAGGTGACAAAGAACTGAGATGGTTGTTTCTAAAGGTACGTAGTTTCAAATCAAGTTCTTTTGATTGACGGTCATTTTAGATATGCCTTTATTGATTTTAACCATTTGCTTTTGATTTATAGTGCCCTCTGTTAGACCTCATGTTTTGATGATAACAAAAGAATGGTTTGAAAAGGAAATGTTTAATAATCAAGCTTGAACTAAGTAATGACAGGAATAAGCTTTACTTGAGGTAAGCATGGAAGTAGTGAAGATTGGCCAAGAGAAAATGCTGAGGAACTTGATCAGAAGCACAATTTCTAAGTCATTACTCGAGGCGCTACTCGAGTAATGAGCCAAAACTTGAAGTAACCAAGGAGAACTTCCAGTAACCTGCCACCATTACTCGAGGCGATACTCGAGTAACCAGGTAAAATTTTGAGGTTGTTCTCGGCCTGCTAATGTTACTCGAGGAGGTACTCGAGTAACTAGTCAAAACTTCCAGTTGGCTTCAAGTTTTCCCCATGATACTCGAGGAGCTACTCGAGTACTTGTGTTTCCTAAAATATGGACCTCTCGGCATTTTGTACCACTGCTAATGTTACTCGAGGAGCTACTCGAGTAACCAGGTCAGAAACTTCCAGTTCCCTTCAAGTTTTTCATGATACTCGAGGAGCTACTCGAGTACCTCTGTTTGTGAAAAGATGTAACTCTCGGCACTTTGTACCACTGCCAACGTTACTCGAGGAGCTACTCGAGTAATAGACTAAGGTAAGTGAAAACTGGAGGTTAGTACCCGAGTGACTTGATCTTTCCCTATTTCATCTTCCTCGAGTCCTTACTCTAGTATACAAGTTTTTCATGGTTTATTTGAAGTGGATTCCTCGAGTAAGTACCCCAGTATGCACAAATTTTTCAACGTAAACTTCAAGTCATTACCAGAGTAAAGCATGCTTAAAAGTCTTAGTTACTCGAGGAGCTACTCGAGTAACCTATGCAAAAATGGATGCATTACTCGAGTCCCTACTCGAGTAACAAGGTATTTGCTCTCGGCCTTGAAATCCTGCCAACGTTATTGGAGTAGAGCATCGAGTAATCAAAAGGTTTTTAATGAATTACTCGAGGTGTTACCCGAGTAATCTATGAGGTTGCCAAAGCATTACTGGAGTAGCTACCCGAGTAAATAACTATTCCCAAAGGTATGAAATTTAGTTTACTCCATGCACTACCCGAGTAATCTTATATTTATTCATTGACTTGCAGTTGAACAATGATTTCACGATGTTACTCGAGGAGCTACTCGAGTAAACTTCAAGTGTTACTCGAGTAAGCTAATCCAGAAAGTGTGAAATCATTCCAACGGTCATTATTCTATTTCCTATTTGATTAACTTTTCATTATATTAGTGTACTTAGTTTTTCAACAGGAAAACAGTGAAGAGATCTTACCAAATAAGGAAAGTCCAAAAGCAATGCTCAAATGTCACCGACCGTCACCTACCGCAACGTATGTTTTTCAAAAACTAGAAAAGTCAACTATGGCTGCGCACGCTCCAACGGACATGAAGAAATATGTTCCAGAAATCATTACCAAAGTATCTATATATATGGGAACATCTGAATAGAGAAAGATATAAGAAAACACAAGAACACACATACGAACGTATCATTAAGTTCATTGCTCTGTTTTCACATTGAAATTGTATTTCTATACTTCAGTGATTATCATTTACTCTGTAAGAGAGATATTTCATTCAAACTCAATATTTGTTATTGAGAAAACTTAAGGTTGTGGAACCTTGAGTTAGGATTGGATTACAACCTGTAAGGGGGAGCGAGTGTCCAGGTGTAGGAACTTGCTTGTACTGAGGTGCCAAGAACCCACTGAATCTTGGAAGCTATAGTGAAACTCTCAGAGAAGCTCTGAGGACTGGACGTAGGTCAAAGTGGTTGTGACCGAACCAGTATAACTCCCGGTGTACACTTCGGTGATATTTCTCCTTACTCATTACTGTTTTAATTATTTTGTCAAAGTTTTATATTTTCGAAAGAAATTTCAGTATCACCCAATTCACCCCCCCTCTTGGGTGAAACGCTTGATCTAACACCCTTTACAACCTGGCGGCTAGGAATATGGATACCATGTCTTACTCTATATGTTTAACATTATTCAGAGTGGCATTACGACAGATTTTGAACAAGTAATCACTTCTTGATTCTCAAAGGATAATATTCTTGGTGTTGTAATTCAATGGCAATTCATTCACTTGATTCATTATTTCATCTAAGCTTATTTTCTAATTTACATATTTTTGACAATGAAGATGCCTACTCATATGAAGACCTAACTATGATTAGAGACTATTTGGCTGGACATCTTCTTCAACGTATACCAGAGTAAAGTCTTTAGTAGTTTGTGTAGGACATACTTTTGTGGTAGTTCTATATATTGTATATATAATTAGCGTTATTGTTGTTGGATATAGATTGGATTTAGTCTTGGTTAATGTACAAACTGGGGACATGGATATATTCTTTTTAGTGCAATAACAGATTTGGATATAGATTGTTGTGTAGTTTGTGTGGTTTGTTAGTTAATTAGTTTGCTACTCCTTAAAATTATTGCATGTAGTAGAGCCTTGGGTTAATCACTGTGTTTCAAGTTGTTGTTTCCATTCTGCTGAACTTCTGTTGTTTTATTCTGTTGTTGGAATCCTATTTCTACAGTTTACATTTTCCAGACAGTGCAATATATAAAAAGAGCATTTAAAAAAAAAACTTTCAACGTCTTTAAATAAAAAGAGACGTGGTAGAGTGGGTGGCAACACTTTAGATGTCCCCAGTTAAAACTGGGGACTTGTAAAGGCCACCTTAGATGTCCCCAGTTGGAACTGGGGACGTCTAAGGTGGACTTTACACGCCCCCAATACTAACTGCGGACGTCTAAAGTCTGCCTTTCACGTCCCCTATTTTACGGACGTTATTGACATTTTTTTCCATGAGACTCTGATAGGCATTCCTCTGTTTTCAGACGTTAAAAGGCCAAAAAAAGAGACGTTAAAACCATTTTTTCTAGTAGTGGTAGCATTTGAGAATTTGTGTATTACAAAGTGCATAGAGGGCAACGACTCAAACTCGCTCACATTATGGGTGCCCAAAGTCTTCTACATGCAAATTTGAGTGCTCATCAAAATGATGAGCAGCCCAAGCCATCAGATATATACGGTTCAAATTTAATTATTTTTTATCTTTATTTTTCTAAAAAATAATTTTAAGGGCTATAAAATCTAAAATGAAGATAATCTATTAACTACTCCTATTACTTTTTAAAAAAAATAATTTTTTTTTTATTTGAAAATAATCATTTCAAAAAGTTAGATTTGGATTGTTTAGATATGATGGGTTGGGGGCACTCGTCATTTTGATGAGAAACCCAAACCAAATCTGTAGTGTCAATGGTTTCAAGATTTGAATGAGTCTAGCAGATCTTCCTCTTAAGCCCTCTAAGCCTGACCAAGTAATCCTCTGGAAGTCAAAACTTATAAGCAAGGGCATCGAATTCATCATTATGTAGTTGTCCAAACACCCACTTTGATGAAGCTTCATCATCTCGACCATTGGGGTTTCACATTTGGGGATCTAAATCGAATATTTGAAACCTCAACATAATTGGCCCTTGTCAAGATTCCCCCATCATTTGTTTGTTCAAGTATTTGGTGACACTGAAACCCCCTTTTATCAGGCTTAGGACCTCTAATGCACCTCTCTTTGATATTGTCTAATAGTTTTTGTAATACCCAACTTCTCAAATGTTTTTTCTTTCTTGTTTTTTTTATCACCAGATTCTACGTGTAAAGTTAGCACCGCAATTTATCCTAAAGTTGTTGTGTATCATATAAAAGAGATACAAGCGCTGATATTTTCTTAAAGAAAATAATGGTTAGCAATATACACATACATATAGAGGGGGAGAGTGTCACGCCCTTATCTTATTTTCAGCTATTTCAGAGTATTCGAAGAAAATGATATGCAGTTCAGTGAGTAACATAAGAATAACATCAATATATTGATATTGTGTGCACATTTACAGAAATTCCCCATAGGGGTTTGTACATATTAATTACCATTGTCGTAGCTGCATAGAGCTACGTGGGAGTCTAAACCCGTCTCAGTGAAACGCAAACACCTTCCAGTCTTTGTTCCACCACAGTATTCCCCTCGTACGGTTCTCTTCTTTGCTCTCAGCATAGCGTATGTCTTCACCTATCTAAATTGTTGGTAGGGGAGGGTGAGATTCGAGAGAATCTCAGTAGGAAAACAGTATCAATATGCAAGCAAGATAAGTGCTTAATGCATGACATACTTACATTACATAACTCATGCAAACACAATGACATATTTGTGTGCTCAACGTTTCAAACAACATACTTATGGCTATAGTATAAATAGAAATAGAGCTTCAATCATTCATATATGTTTCACATAATAAAGCAAAGAAATAACATGCATCAATACACCAGTACAAATATCAAATACATACAGAAGAGGTAAATTCCCTGCCTTAATCACCTTCCCTGATCCTTGAATAGCGTGCCTCATAATGCATGCCACCAACTGGCTCTCAACTGGGTCCTAAAATGTTAAATGTGTAATTTAGACACTCCCATAGTGTTTCTAGGAGTTATATGAGTCTATATTGAATAATGACCAAAATCCCCCCAGGACCCCGACCCCGCCGTACCCCGTCGGATCGTACTTTGCCCAAAATTTTGATCCATGATATTCTGACATATTTTCGTCCAAGGAATCTATATTTTACCTTGGTTTTCTCAAATTCCAGCTCCAATTATAAATTTACCCTTGGCAGCCCCTATGTGAGGGTTTTAAAGCTATTTTTGTTATTTCACTTTCTAGGACTTTTCTCACTTTGCACCCAACGTGAACCCTACATAATTTTCCATTCTAAACACAATGGAATCATCATAAACACCAAAATCCAGTTCAAACACAGCCCAAAATAGATCTGGACGAAATTATATAAAAATTGGAGAAAATAAAGTTTTATGATTTCAATTCATAAAACACCTTCTTATCACCTTTAATCACTTGATCAACTACTTAATCACATTCTAAACATGAATAGACTAAATTTGGGTAGCATAACCCCTTAGGGTTTCCCTTCCCAAATTTATAAAATCCACCAACATTTCACAAACCAAGCCAAGAATCACAATAACACATCAATACACCAAAGGATTTGAGATTTTGGAAGTTACCTCTTGATTCTTGGAGTTTCTCTCTCTAGGGGTCACCTTCTCCCTCTTTAACCTTGAGGTTAGCTTGCTAAACAATGATTTACATAGATAATAAGAGGTTAGAAGAGAGATTATACAAATGGGAAGGCTTAGGCACTTGAAAGGACAAGCCTTATCTTTGATCTCCTTCCTTGAGCTCCTCCTTCTCCAAGTTTTCTTAAGCTTCCTCTCATTCTCTCTTTCTTGCTCTTGTCGTCCAAATGGGATAGGAAAGATGAAGCAAGACTTTTTAAAATACCTCTCATATTTTCCTTAATTAGCTTTATTCCAAAACTCCAATTTATGACACCAACTTGTACTTGGGTTTATCCTATATGACTTTCTCTTTCTCTTGTCCATGATACCATCGTAAACGAGGAAAGGAAAATGAGATGATGGAGCTATTAATATCTCATTCTCTCTCTTTTACAAATATATTATTTAATTAGATCTTTATGACACTTTTTGCTGGGCCCTATCTCTTCATTGATTTGTGTCCTAAGCTTTCTATTGCATGAGAACTATTTCCTCCCTTCTAGTTGGCCCATAAAAACGCATAAGGGTCTCCTTTAATGACCCAATTGGACTTCTCCCATTAACATTGAACTACATGCACACTTAATAGTATTTTAATCTAATTTCACGTGTGCTCTCTTTGCACAAATTCATATTTAATTGTTTGGCATAAGATGATGCCACTTGGTATGTTTATGAGCCAAATAATTATTTCTCCTCCTATTTCTTTATTTCACAATTTATACAATCACTATTACATCTTTCTTTTTCAAATTCGCAACAATTAGCAATTTTGGCAGATTTTCTGACCAAACTTTGAAAAATCATAACTAAATTTGTAGACATCATTTCAGAGCGATTTCAAAGCCTATAGAACCCTTATTGAGTCTAGTTTGAAGGAAAAATATAGAATTTTGCTAGCTGAAATCACAAAATTCTCAGATTTTCAATCTTTGCATACTGATCCAAAAAATTATCAATTTTGCTGGGCAAACTTCAAAAATTCACAACTCTTTGTATACAGCTTCAATTGATTCATATGGCCTATCAAATTAAATCTTAGGATGTCTACTCTCACCCTGTAAAATTTCATAATTTTGTCTCATCATTCAATTTTCCAAAACCTCATGACAAGCTTACCGCCTCGCAGAAAATTTCATTGAAAGCATAATCACTTTCTTCAAAATTCACCATTTTACTTTCTTTAATACCCCAAAGATATAAGAACATTAGGGGATAAATTTGGGACACCTGCTAAATCAGGATTTAGCAGTCCACTTAATTTAAGCTTATTCTCTAGCCTCCAATCCTAAAATTCAGGATATTATAGAGAGATATGTACATTCATCATTATTTGTATCATTCTTCTTTAGTTTTATATATAGGGTGAAGGTGCATCTAGCACACTAAGATATTTTTTCTTGTATGCCTCCAGTGCCCTAAGGTATTTTGTGATGCATTCAGCACTCCAAGATATTTTTCCTAATGTATCCATCACTCTAAATTAAATTTTAGGTGTGTTGAGAATCTTAAATTATTTTTTGGTGCATCCAACATCATGAAATATCTTTTTAGGTGTATCCAACATCTTAAATTGTTAAGTGAAAAATTATAAAAAAAAGTACTTTAAAATAATGGACACACCTAAAAAAATACTTTCAAGGTGCTAGATACACCATAAAATAATTTAGAGTACTAAATGCACATTGAAAAATACTTGAGGGTACTGAATGCATCTTAACCCTTATATATATATAGACATAAAGATATATATATATATATATAAAAATTTTTCTCCTATTTTGCTTAAGGAGGAGAAAGCTGCAGATATAACAAAGATTATTCCTTACCTTGTTCACAATCTTGAAATATTCCTCTTCCATTTACCTTTAGCATATAATTTTCTCTCTTTTTCTCGAAGAGTACTGTCTCACGCGGTACAAAGTTAAAGACAGAGAAATGTTATCCTCCCCAAAAGCAAAAGATATATCGAACTTCAAAAAAGAAGCCCTAACTAATACGATGCTCGTAATATAATGTGTAACTGATCTGCGAAAGTGTATCTATCTATCCTTCCATCTATAGTTTACATTGTTTTCTTCGAAACCTGCAGATTTGCCAGAGTGAGAAAGCACATCACAAAGATGACATCGAAGCAATTGGTAAAACCACTAACCTTAACTGATAGCCAGATCTTGGATTTGCTTTACAAGTTCTATAATTTCGACGTACTTCACAAAACTAGTAGTGAAGAATCCTTCAATGTGAAAGCTCTTTTCAGCGTTGTATCAACCATTATGCATCGCTTACTTGGGGATGCTCATCCAGGCATCAAGGTAATTAAGTAATATTGAACCTCTTCATGATCTGTGGAGTATATATATACATCAATAGTACTGTATATATATGTGTGTATGATAATGAGTGTTTTATTATCACTAGTACGCCGATCACGATTGATTGGTTTATTATTGTTGATATAAAGATTGAAGAAGATCAAAAGGCTATTCCAAGCAGTTTTGAGCCACCAACACATATACTCAGGCATATTTCTTGTCAGGTTAGTACTTTATTGCAAGCATGGTTTTATGTGACACTAAGACGAAGGCTTCGTTGAAAGATTGTTTTAGATTCTCATGCAATTTGTAATCTTCGAATTCAACTCTCACCCTAGCTATTATCGAGTCAACAAAACTACTCGTCTAATATAGATCTCAGTTCGTAAAAATTAGTATTTTTTTCCTTTTCAAATATATCTTTCATTAAATGCGTCCTTATAAAAAAGTGCATCCTATATTATTTTTAATTTTTATAGAGATATTTCAGGGGGAAAAACCTTCTTAATCACATTTAGAACTTTGAATTGAGACTTATAATCTAGAAACAGAGGAAGTACATTAATTCTGTTTGGAGATTTATGAATAAAATAATTGAGGATTTTTTCTAAAGGACACGGATTACATCTTTTTCTTTTTCAGTCATAGAGACATTTAGTCCCGGAGAGCCTCTCGGAAAGGATGGGGAGAAAAAGAAGAATTTTGGTGCGGCCCATAAAAACATTTCTATTTCTTTTTCTCTTCACTGGAACTACCTAGAGGGAATCCAATATAAGTTGCATTTTGATAGGAAATGTTTGTTTGGATGAGACCCTATTTGCATCTCCCTTAATATTTTGTCAGTTATTTATAGTGATCTAGCTAAGTGTATGAAAAGGAATTGGATATTGGCTATGTTGTCAAATTTGAGAGATGACTTTCTTATATTATTGTTTTTACATTTCTACCTTATAAAATCATATCAATTTTGCTCTTAAACATGTGTTAGCTACAAATTCAGTTGAACTTGTGAGTTCACACATTTGTGTTTGTATTTTGTAATATTGTGTTAGCTCACTCTTAAACTTATACTAACTAGCTTTTTGGATTTAATCAAATTTAATGACTTCATATATAAACTTCATAAAATTTTTTGTCGGGTATGATAAATTAAGAATTTTTATGGATTTAATTTCAATTAGTTGGATTTGAAATATAATTAAACCTAATTATTATACTTTCTTATTTTTAAATTGAGCTGCACTATTTCTAATTTATAAATGAGCAAAGTTTAACAAATTTCAATTGTAGGAGAAGAGTGAAGTTAGCATGTGAAAATAAGAGGGGCTCAGAATATATAGTACAAAATTCACTTAGTTCTGTGAAGTCTCTTTTTAATCGTGTAACCTTATGTCTCTAAGTTTTATTAATAAAAATTGCCACATTGAATTTTTTTTTGAATGAAAACTAACGTTGAAACTTTAAATGTTTGCAAAACATTTACGAATACTAGCATATTAATTAAGTTTAATTTTTTTAAAATAGCAATGATTGAAAAAAAAATGGTCATATGAGATTAACCGTGATAGGTTAGAGGACTGAGTATGTATATTTTATAAAATTAAGGAACCTAGCTGAAACCTGTATAAAGTTAGAAACCCACAACTGCACATTTGGCATAGCATTACTAACTTAGGTCCTATTATAAGAGCTAGTAGAGAAATTGGGAATAGTTTTAAATATAATATCTCAATCCATTTTATTTTTCATATTTATCTTTTTTTCTAAATTATTTTTTCCTAACTTATAAACTAATATATAATTTAATATTACACATGAGTATTTTAGGGAGATCAAACCAACCCATATTTTTCCAGATTTCAAAATTTTCTAACCATCTTTGCAATTCTTGTGGGGGGAAAAGATTATCAACACAGACGATGACGAGAACCACTCATATGCACACGGAACAACAATGTCAATCCTTGAAAAGTTAAAACCTTTTTCATGGCAATCCAAAGCAGTGATGGTCCTCGCAGCATTCTCTTTGGAATATGGTACTTTCTTTCATCTCTCGCAGGTTTCTGCAGAAGACAGCCTTGGGAGATCATTAGCAGTGTTGTACCATGTTCATATCTTCCACAAAAACCTAAGAGCCACCCCTGACTACAACCACGTCGTTAAGAATGCTTTTGAAACTGTCAAGAGAATCATTGAGTTGCAGGTTTTGTTGAACGAAGGTTATGATGAAGAGTTTGTGCCTTCTTTGACAGAAGCCATGCATGAATTACCTGTGTTTGTTTATTGGGTTATCCTCACCATTGTTGCTTCTTTTCTTCATTTCAAGTTCCTCTTGGGCTATCGGTAAGTTCTCCGATATACTCCCTCCGATTGTTATTATAAGCACCTCCAGCATGTTTCATAGTTTTGTTTAAGGCATTTATTGTGGGTAATTTTGATATTTTACAAGAAATAATAAATTTTAACCTGCTTCATTAAGTTATGTAAATTTGTTATTATATGCTTATACTAGGGATCGGAAGGAATATATTTTATCATCTTCATTAAACTTGATTTTATTGCAATATATCGAGTGAAGATGTTTGACATATTAAACTAAACATGGTTCTTTTAACAACATGAAAATGAATTGAAGAATAAGTTGTAGAGTTTGTTACTCCCGAATAATGCATCCTTTTATAGATTGATTGAATCTTAGGGGAATTACAAAAAGGTTCTTAATAAAGAAATTAATTACTTTCTCATGCCATCTTCACGTTAAATTTCAATATTTATATATATATATAACTAATAATTAATTATATTTATATGTGTATAGGATTAGCGGGTAATTATTTTTTTTATTGGAGGCCTGAATGTAATTCTTCCTTAAATCTTCTACATATATGTTGTCTCATCACTTGAGTCCGGTCTGATCATAGAGTGAAAAATTGGAAAAATATAGAAATGACTTGAATTTAGTCTATACATTTATAATTTAATTTAAAAATTAATACACACACAGACATATATATAAAGTGGGAACAAGTTGGGTTGGAATTTTTTCAACACATTAGGAGGTGGATGACCTAATTGTAGCTAGTTTACGAGGAGACAAATACAATCTCTTCTTTTTGTTCTCACATTTATTCTAGGTGAACCCGGAGGGAAACTGAGTGTATGATGGGAAAAATAAATATTGCAATAAGTCTCTTTTTATAGGCAAAATCACCACTCTATTTAATTCTTTTTAATAACACTAATTGCACAAAGTTGCCCAACGCCCCAACCTTCAAGTTGGTTGATTTATTTATTTTTTCTGTTTGTTGTTATCAAATTTATAATTGCAATATCTTTTTTAAATTCAGGGGGGCCAAATATAACTTATCCTATATTAGCAGCAAGATTTTTGCCGTTCAAAGCAAAATAAAGGCGCTTCTAGGGAGGATAAGGAATGAAATAGGTTATATTCTTATCACAACTAAATTTTATCTTTTCTTAATCTTGCATTGTGGCTATAATTTTTTATTCATTGCAATCCTTTATTGATCACTCAATTTTGTTGAATAATTCTCAATTATTTATTTTTGTGTTATATTGGTCACCATTTACAAAGGGTGTTTGGAAATTGAACACTTCCAAAATTCATTTTTGCATACGAGCTAACATTCTTCTCATATATTTACTTTATCCGACACAAAATTAGTTTAAATAATTAAGTTAAACCAAACAGCCCCTTAGTCAAATATATTTTGTGATATAACAACAAATTACTCATAAGAAAATGTTGGTCAAGATCTTCTTGACAAAACATGGCCAGTTAAGACTATTTAAAGCTTGATTTAAATTTTTGAAAATAATAAATAAGAGTATATATTTGTTTGATTTG
Source organism: Inga leiocalycina (assembly GCA_963242795.1). Lineage (NCBI taxonomy): Eukaryota > Viridiplantae > Streptophyta > Magnoliopsida > Fabales > Fabaceae > Inga > Inga leiocalycina. The sequence goes on along the minus strand of OY725331.1, from coordinate 26,904,854 downwards.
AAATTACATGATCTCATTATTTATACATTTATCGTCACTTTCGTCTCTCTGTTTTTTTTTTTTGGGGGGGAAAAATTGCAGATCACGTTTATGGGAGCCCGCAAAGTTCAAAAGGATTGTTAGATATTTCAATTGAAGATTTAGATTCAGACTTCTCAGAATCTTAACTATGCATGAGACAACGGTTAGAAAACGACGGATTTGATAGAAAATGAAGAGGAGAAGGAATAAGGATGGGAATAGAAAAGAGAATAAGAATGAGTTTTTGAAATACTTTTGGTATGATGGAAAAAAAGAATGGAATTTTGTATAATTTTTTTGTTATACTTCTTCACTCCTAAATGTATTAGTTGATAAATCTACTTTAATTCAGGGGAAAATCCCTTTAAAAGTTGTTTGAAACATCCAAATTCTAATTTGAGTTACTAAACTTCAAAATTCATTAATTAGGTCATATGGAGTAAAGTATGATTTAAACATTGGATCAAATTCTAATTCGTAAAGACAAGACGACATGAGCCGTCATCCGTGAGTGTCTCATGTTGGACTAAACTTTGAGAAGTTGAAGCCAAAATTGGGGTATTTGTGGAAGCAGCGACGACGAAGAGTTTGAAACTAAGAGACAATATTGACAAGTGGAGAGTGCTGTGCGAGAGATCATCAAAGCAAGAAGGATGAGAGAAAATGAAGAGGTGTCAACCAGTTGCTTCTTATGTTAGAGCTTTCATTTTGAAGATGAGAGATGAGAGCAAAATGAAGGGGGTGTCATCTTCTAAGGAAAACAACAACATGGATTCCTATGCAATTGATGAGGGAAATACAATGTTCTTCTTATCTTTTTACTGGATTTGTTGCCACCCATACCTGAAATTGTTTAATAATATTTCCAGCTTTGTAATCCTTATTTTTCTTGTTTTGCTGATTGTTGATTTGCATGTAAATGTGTTCAAACATCATTTCCACTACTACATAATCATTGATATATGACGGTTATTATCGATCATAAATCATGGTTTTGAACTATCAAATAGTAGGTGCTATATATGCTAACTGTAGATGCATTAAGGTTCTAAACCATTATTTATTTTGGACCTATTATAATGGTTCTAATATAACACCTATTATCACTACTACAAAAAGGTTGAAAGGTGGCGCACATTTTGTGGCCCTTCTTTAAAGAAATGTCACAGCTGTCTTTTCTCTTTTTTTTTCTATATATATATTTTTTAAAAATTTTGGGTACCAGCTGTGGCGCCTATTAGGATAGGAGCCACAGTTGGCAGGACCAAGGCAGGCGCCACACTTGGTGCTGCATACGCAGGGCCAGGCGCCACACTTGGCCCTGCAGACACAGCCGCCAGGCGCCATAGCTGCGCAGTGGGCCATGTGTGGCGCCTGACCACACATGGCCCTTAATTAAGCAAGTATAAGGCAGGCGCCACACTTGCTATTACTTAAAAAAAAAAAATTTTTTAACAATGGATAATGTAATCCATTCTAACCAATAGCAACTCCCCCGCCCCAACACTTATCTCTCAATTTTCACTTCCCGCTCAGTGGTCCCACGTCCTCATTATTTCTCTTTTTGATTACTACTCAACTTCAATCATTCAACTACACTTTCCTTCATTAAACTACTTTCCCTTTTTCAAGATCTTGGTATCCGTTGCCCCCCTCCCTCCATTTCCTATCCTCTTCACACTAAAATACACACCCACACGCTCACACGTCCTCATCAGTGAATCTATACTTTGTTTTAATTTGTTCCAACTGCCATCCATCCCCACTCCTGTCCCTTCCCTTGTCTTTGTGTCTTCCGCTTTTGGTCCCCACTCCATCTAGTTGGTCCCAACTGCTCAAATTTCCTCCTCCTCCTCACTCAAGATTGCGTCACAAACGGGCAACGTGGTCCCCCACTGCACTGCACTGATCAATTAACCTGTAAGTTCAATGTGCTTTCTTTTTTTATTTTTTTTTCAGGTTGATCTGCTTTCTTTTTGTTATCACGCACGTTATATCAGAAATATTTTTGGTTTAATTTAAGCAAATTAGTTAATTTGTATATCAATCCCATTATATTGTTGTGAGCTATAATATATTTTTAGTCCTTTAAATTTTATATGAGGTATATACTTTTAGTTCTTTAATTTTATGATTTTAATTCCGTTAATATTATTAACGAAAAATATTGGTGTAGTAAATTTGAGTAATGATTGTGTAACTAACATAGTATATTTAAATTTTAATTTTTTAATATAATATATTTAAATTATTAAACTAAAATAAACTGATAAATCCCTGTAAATAAAATTAGAGTTTTTATATAAAAGATCAAACAGTGATGTTGACCAAACTGAGGACATATATACTTTCCGAGAACCATATGTACTTGAACCATACTTTCCTTGATGTCCAGAACGCTTATTCTCGGTCAATGATAATAGTCTTGAATCTTGAATCTTTTGTTCTCAGCTGGAGCCTGGAGGTGGGGTTGAAGGTTTGGATGAATCTGGCCTCAATCTCATTCTTAGAATATATATATATATATATATATATATCAACGCATATATTTTGTATAAAAAATATTTCAAAAAGTATTTGGTGCTTTAAGGAAAATTCGTTTAAGAAAAATCTATGGATAATTTGAAAATTATAAGAAAAAAAAGATGCTCTAGATTTGGTTTAATGGAATGGACTAACATCTTATAATATGCGGAATCTATGCTGTGATAGGTACACACATCTAGTATGCGTGCAATTCAAAGATTAAATGAATAAATTATATTAATGATTTTAAAAAATAACAATAAAATTTTTAGAAAATTGACTCGACCTCCATGTAATTCCTATTTTCACAGTTAGTGATATGTGTATATTCAATATAACCATTGTCATTCAATTTATTTATTTATTTGGTATAACTTTAAATATTAAACAAAACTTAATTATTAATTGAATAATTTTTAATACCAAAAGAGGTGAATAGGTTTCATAAAGCGAAGACAACGGAAAGATAAGCGGAGAATGGACTGTCTTGTTACTTTAATCTGTTTTACCATTGCTTCTTCTCTATTTATTTTTATTTGTTACTTATGTTCTGGCAAAAAAAAATTTGTAACTTATGTGTTTGGAATAATTGAGAAATACAATTGATGTCTAAATTTATTTTAAATTTTTTAACGTACCCTTAATTTAATTAATTGAAGTTCGCGGATTAGTGTCTCTCTTTTTTTTAAGGAAGCTAGTCAAAAATAATTTTTGTTTATATTCCCAACATTGAGCTGAAAATAATTTAATTAATATTGGGATTATATATATAAGCTTTCCTTTTTGTTTTATTTTATTTTCTTTATTTTTTTTAATGATATTTTTTTATTTAAGCTAATTAATCATATTTTATTTTATTATATATTGATGTTTTGTACATATTATTATTATTAAAAAAATTTACAACCACTAATATTTTATTGACTTTTTTTATGTATAATTTGTGTTTGTAGTTTCAGCTCATCAGTCTACTGAAGTTTCTAGTTAAGGTATGTTTTTTAAATTTGGAGCTTACAAATATGATTTTAGTTGAATTTAATAATAGTTAGTTATAATTTGTAGGTGTTCTAATGATTGTTATGGATTAGTTGCATAAGTAAAATAATTATTTATATATTCTTAACACTTGTATTTTATTTGTTGACTTGTAATAATTTCTAATTTACCTATGATATGTTGTTGCAAATATGGTTTCTTTCGTTATGAGTTGTGAAAAATTATTATAATGCCTGGGAATAATGAATGGATTATTTAATTTGTCAATTAAAACATAGGGTTTAAGACTTAGAAAGCTTCAATTTTGACGATTTCATGTTGGAAATTTATTTTAAAATTGGTAAGAGAATATAAAAGTAATTAGTAAATGCAATAGTCATACAACTAACCACGTACTTTTTTAAAAAATAGATTGAAGGCATAGATGGATCGTAAATGGATGTCATCTAATCGGTGTTCAAGGGAATATATAGATGGGGTGGAAGATTTTATTATATTTGCAATCGAGCACACAGAAGATCCTGACAAAATCTTGTGTCTTTGCTTATCTTGTTGTTTTGGAAAGCGGATTAGTCCACTTGATTTACTAGATCATTTAGTGTGTTATGGTATTGATCAAACATATATACGATGGACAAGGCATGGTGAGACGAATGATGCATGTAATGATCGGGTGCATACCACGAGTGGTGCTTCGGATGAATTTGATCAAAGCATGTTTGATGAAGATGATGGTCTTGAAGAAATGTTAAATGTGGTTGAAGGGGTGCATCATAACTACCCCAACGAATTTGAGAAGTTGAAAGGTGATGCAGAGAAACCATTATATGCCGGTAGTACTAAATACATAAGATTGCTAGCAGTGTTGAAGTTGTACAACTTTAAAGCTCGCTACGGATTGAGTGATTCGGGTTTCACCGCACTGCTTGAACTGTTGCAAGATATGCTTCCAGAAGAAAATGTACTTCCTACCAAGACATACGAGGCAAAGTGAATTCTTTGCTCTGCAATTGGCATGGGATATGAGAAGATACATGCATGTCCTAACGATTGCGTATTATTTCGAAATAAGTATGCAACGTTGGAGAAGTGCCCTAAATGCAACGCATCTCGCTATAGGAAGAAGAAAGGAAAGAGTCCTTTGAAGGTCCTATGGTATTTTCCCATTATTCCGAGATTCAAGCGACTATACAGTAATGCAGAGATTGCTAAGCAGTTGACATGGCATGCAGATGAAAGAATTAAAGACACGAAGCTTAGGCACCCTGCAGATGCTCCTCGATGGAAAAAAATTGATCATGAGTACCCTGACTTTGCGGATGAAGCAAGGAACCTTCGCCTTACACTGTCAACTGATGGAATTAACCCGCACGGTGTTCAGAGTAGTACACATAGCACGTGGCCAGTGATATTGATGATTTATAACCTTCCTCCACACTTGATCATGAAATGTAAGTTTATGATGTTGTCCATGTTAATTTTTGGGCCAAGGCAACTTGGGAATGATATAGATGTATACTTGGGTCCTTTAATTGATGACTTGAAGCTGCTTTGGGAAGAAGGCGTCAGTGTGTATGATGGATACAGGGAAGAAAGTTTCACTTTGAAAGCCATGTTGTTTGGCACAATTAATAATTTGTCGTTTATCATTGTTATTAATATTTCTTGTTCCATTTCTTTTGTTTTTCATGACATTGTTTGTTTTATACCAGGCATTTATATAATGACTGCTTGATGGATACAAATAGGGTCCAATTCATATTTGTCAACCCTTATCTCGTTGGCCACCATGGGGGTAAAGTAGATATACATGCGCAGTATAATGATCTAAAAGATTCCTTTAGAAAGAGAGCAACATCGACTATGCTATATTTAGTGCCATACAATGCAGGGTAAGTTATTAGTGGTACAATTTTTCTTTTTATTATTTAACTTTTATCATACCATTATTCTTGAAACTAATTTTTTAAAATATTTTAGGCACCATTGGATATTGATAGTTATCAATCCAGCGGAACCTTTAGGCCCTCGCATTTATTATGTGGATCCTCTAAAAGATGGTCTTCCACAAAACTGTTCTGATATGTTACTATTGTTCAATGGGTAAGCGTACGTGCATATGTGTAAATATTTGCATGTGATTGAATAATCAAAAGTCATCAGTTTCTATTTGTTTTGTTAGTGCATTGACTGCGTATCGGTCCTCTGTCTCGTTAAGCTACTCTAAAGCTGCTGACCTTCACTTTAGCTATCCTTGGAAGAAGATACTGGTATTGATATATGAATTTACTCAAATTTTGTTAGTAAACAATTTTTATTCATAAATAGAGTTAAATATTGCATTATATTTTTGCAGTGCCTTTTCCAACCCAATGATAATGATTGTAGGTGTTATGTCATGAAATTTATGAAGGATGTAATTACGCATGATCATGCATTTATTCCTCAAAAAGTAAGTCATTTAGTTGCACTCCATATTGAGTCTTAATTAAATTTCATTAGTTCCTGATAATTACATTTTGCTGATTTTAATTCGTTTTAATTTGTGGCTGATTGTATATATGTGTAGTATTATGAAGATCAACGTTGTGACACTTTGACTGACCATCAGCTTGATGAAGTGATCGAGGAATGGTGTGAATATGTTTTTAGGCAAATCTCTAGGTAGCTATATTATTTAATTCATCACTAGCTGCAGGCCTTTGTTGTGTTATTTCTTGGCAATTGTTGTGTCATTCATGCATGTAATCAAGTTGAATTTGTTATATAATTCATTCACGTGTAATATATTGTATAATTATTTTATGTTCTACTTCAACTAATTAATCATTTGTTTGTATCATTTTGAAGTTATATCTATTATTGTTGTTTGCTTTTCTTCATTCTGCAGTATTGTGGATATAAATACAAAATGTTTATTAAATCATGTAGTGTAAAATATTGTACAATTATGGGAGATATGATCGATCAAAAAATAAAAAAGAGTTTTTGTGGCGCTTTTTTAAATAAGGGCCACAGGAAGAGCCCAAAAAAAGAAAAATTGAGAAAAAAAATTATAATGCTGTGGCGCTTACCAGGGCCACAGCTTCTTTTAGTGGCATCCAGATATGTAGCACTTCTCTAGCGCCACAGCTAATAAATTTATAAGCGCCACAGCTTTTCTTTTATGTAGTAGTGTATGTATTGAGACTTCACCACTACATATTTGTCTATATTTAATGTAATGTCCCAAATTTTATTCACCAATATGCCTTGTAACTATTTGTGGCATTTAATGAAATGGAATGGTGAATATTGACTCACCTTGAATAGCATCCGACTATAAATTCTGGATTATAGGAATTAAACACTGAAAATTGAAAAGTTAACAATGCTGCCAATGTAATTTCCGGTGAGGCAGTGAGATTATCATGTGATTTTAGATGACCAAATGATGTTAAAAAAATGTGAAATTTTCTAGAATGAAAGTAAACACTCTAATATTTAAGTTGATAGGTCATATAGATTATTTGAATCTATATACAAAGAGTTATGAATTTTTGAATTTTATATAGTGAAACTGGCTACTTTCTGGAACAGTGTCCAAAGATTTTAAATTCTGGGAATGTTGAGCTTCCAGTTGGTTAAATGTTATATTTTTCCTTGGAACTAGACTCAATAAGAGTTTCGTAGCCTTTGGAATCACTCCAATTGAAGTTCTATAAATAAAGTTATGATTTTCAAAGTTTGGTTAAAAAATCTGTCAAAATTGCCAATGGCTGCAAATTTGAAGGAAAAAAAATGTAATGGCAATTGTGTAAATTGTGGAATGAAGAAGTAGGAGAGAAAAATAATTATTTGGCTCATAAGGATGCCAAGAGCCATCAATCCAAGAAAAGGGATTAAATAATAATTGATTAAAGTTTGTTCACATGTTCAATTAAGAGTAAAATATAATTAACTGTGCATGTAGTTAAGGCTAATGTAATGAAGCCCAATTTGGTGTAAAGAGGGACCATGGGGCGTCATTTTATCGGCCAAGGAGAGGGAAGGATTGGTTCACATATAATGGAAGGGATTATGACATACTTAGAAGGAGATAAAGGCAAGTACATATGTTAGGACATAAATCTTATTTTGTAATAAAGTTAATTAAGGGAAAAGGTGTAGGATATTTTAAGTCTTGCTTCATCTTTCCGTTAGATCCCATATGTTTTGATGATAACAAAGATTGGATTAATATTACAAAAGTTTTAAATCAAAGGTTTGAACAAAGTAACTAAGTTCTTGGTTGCAGGCAAAAGCATTACTTGAAGTAACTACTCAAGTAATAAAGAAGAAATGAAAGACAGAGTATAGGAGAAAGGAGTACTATGAGATTTTTTGAAGGATTACTTGAGGGAGCCCTCGAGTAATGATCTTCATTACGTGAGGGATCACTCGAGTAATGGTTGAAAATTGTTCCAAAAACTCTCTGTCAAAAATTGCATGGGATTACTCGAAGGGATCACTCAAGTAATCTACAAAGTTATTTGAAAACCTTACTCGAGGGATTACTCGAGTAACCAGAGCAGAAATCATCCAGTAACTCTCGTTCAAGAAATGACAGACATTACTCGAAAAACCTTACTCAAGTAACCTTATGTGAAATAGCTAACTTACTCGAGTAATCACTCAAGTAAGTTGAAATGAAATGAAAGCATTACTCGAGAGATTACTCGAGTAATCAGGTAAGCATAATTGAAGTTTCTCTTAGCCAAGATTTTAATGACATTACTCTAGGGATTACTCGAATAATCTATAAAGTTATTTGAAACATTACTCGAGGGATCACTTGAGTAAGCAAGTCTACTAGGTATTGTAAGATGAGTTACTAGATGGTTTACCTGAGTAATCTGGTCAAATAATGTTGACTTACTCTCTAGCTTATTTTTAATGAAGTTACTTGAGAGACTACTCGAGTAATGAAGCATGATCACTCGAGTAGCCACTCGACTAATGCAGTACAACAAGCATGATTTTAATTCAATGTTCATTTATTTGTTATCTATATGATTAACCTTTCATTGTATTAGTTTCCTAAGTATATTTGCAGAGAAACAATAAAGAGATCATGCATTGAGAGAGAAGTCAAACATATCGTCTGCAACATTCAAAAGTCTCACCTACCACAAACAGCTAGTTTTCAAATTCAAAGAACAATCAAACAAAGCTGCGCGACTCTAACGAACATGTTTGAAATGCTTCCAATGGACATCAGAATTCATCTATATATATGAAACATTCAACAAAAAACAGAACATAACAACTGAGAACACAAACTCACATCGATCAATATATTTTTTATGCTCTATTTTCTTATATTCATTTTTTATACTTCAGTGATTATACATTTGCTCTGTGAGAGAGTTTTACATTACAAAATCAATATTTGTTTTTGAGACAACTTAAGGTTATGGAACCTTGAGTTTGGGATTTGATTCCAACGTGTAAGGAGGAGCGAGTGTCCAGTGAAGGAACTTGCTGTGTACTGAGGTGCCAAGGACCCACTAAATCTTGGAAGATATAGTGAAACTCTCAGAGAAGCTCTGAGGACTGGACGTAGGTCAAAGTAGTTATGGCTAAACTAGTATAACTCCCAGTGTACACTTTAGTGATATTTCTCCTAGCTCTTAACTACTTTAAATATCCATTTATTTTTTTATTTACACAACAAAATTTCTAGTATCACCCAATTCACCCCCTCTTAGGTGAAACGCTTATTCTAACATTTGGTATCAGAGTGTAGGTCTTCTTGTTAAGTTATAACAACCTATGAAGGATCCAATGGTAAGCATGGGTGAAGGAATTCTTCCCAATAGAGCTTCTATCACCATACCTCAGGGTTTCAGTGGTGAATAATTCTCTTTCTGGAAAGCCAAGTTCAGAGTATTCATAATGGCTATAGAATACTGACTGTGGGATGTAAATGAGAGTGGAAACTATAAGCCTGAGAAAATTGTAGATTCACAGAGGGTTCCTAATACACCAGCAAATATGATAAGAATGACAAAAAAACTCATCACACTCAATAGTAAGGCAATTCTAATGATTCAAAGTGCCTTAAGTCAAAATAGGTACTTCAGGATCTACACACTTTCAACGGGTAAAGAAATATAGGAAGCTCTGGAAATAGCTCACGAAGGAACTTCAGGAATAAAAGAAAACCAGATCAATACTCTGGTTACTAAATTTGATTTACTTTAAATAAAATCAGGTGAGTCAATAGCTGAATTTGAACTTAGATAAACTCATCTTGTTAATCAACTTGCAGTACTTAGGAAAGTCTATGATCAACATACCCAAGTACGCAAGATTTTGAATATTCTTTCTAATGGCTGGGATGCCAAAGTCACCGCTATTTAGGAAGTAAAAGGCGAATCAATGTGATCAATTGCTTCTCTATTCAGAAGTTTTTCTAAATATGAAAGTAAATTAAAGTTCAAATGAGAGCTAGAAGATATTGGTGACAAGAAGAAGAGAGGCCTAGCACTAAAAGCAAAAGACGAAAATCAAGATGAGGATAAAGAGTTTGACGATGATGAAATGGGCCTAATCATAAAATGATTCAGAAAGTTTTTACAAGAAAGGGTAAAGATTAAAAAACTTTCAGAAAGGAGGAACAAGCAGTAAAGAACATATCATCTGCTATGTGTGTGGAAAGCTAAGACATATCAAATCAGAATGTCAAGAACTGACTCAGAAGAATAAAGAAAAGAGAAAAGGCAAGTTCAACAAGAAGAAGAAAGCATTTGTATCTACCATATGGGGAGATAGTTCATCTGACGAAGATAGCGATGATGATGAAGTAGCCAATATCTGTTTAGTCACTCAAGAAGAGTCAGAAGAAGAAGAGGTAATTGATCCTGATCCTACATATGATGAATTACTTTCTGAATATAACACTTTACATTTTGAATTCATCAAAATAGTTAAGGAATTAGTTGTTTTTGAAAAGAAAAACAAAAATCTTGAAGGAAAACTCAAAGATGGTTTAGAAAAGAATTGTGAAAATTATTTGTCTTTGAAAAAGAAAAACACTTATCTCACGAAAAATCTTGAAAAATTCACTAAAGGGAGTGAGATGCTAAATGTAATTTTAAAAGCTCAACGATTTGTAAATGACCGATCTGGTATTGGATATGATCCAAAATCAGATAGAATGAAAGGAAGAAAGAAAGCAGGAGGTAAGACATACTTTAGTTACTTTCAGCATTCTGTTCATACATTAAATCCTTTCGCATATTGCAATTACTGTAATAGAAAGGGTCATTATACCTCATCATGCATTCATAAAAGGAAAGGAAAAATAGGAACCTACAAATGGGTACCTAAAGATTCATATGTTCAGAAAATATTCTGTACTAACCCAAAAGGACCCAAAAAGATGTGGGTACCTAAGATTTAATTGTATTTGATTGCAGATATGTCTTAAAGCATCCAAAAACAACAAGTGGTACATCAAAAGTGGATGTTCCAGACATATGACCGGTGATTTCAAAAGTTTTACCATGATACAGCCTAAAGAAAGTGGGAAGGTAAAATTTGGAGAAAATCAATCTGAAAAGATAGTAGGAATTGGTGAAATCAAAAAACAATAAAGGCATACAAGTCAAAGATGTATATTACATTGAAGGATTGTTCCATAATTTGCTGAGCGTAAGTCAAAGTACAGATAAAGACAACTGGGTAATATTTGACTCAGAGGAATGTCTAATTGTAAACAAGACTTACAATTAGATAAGAAGGATCTCAAGGCAAAGCTTAGAGTAAAAAGGGAAGGTAACTGCTATACTCTTGATATCAGTAGAAATGATTCTAAAAATTATTATGTAAGTAATGCTGATGAAAGTTGGTTATGGCATAAGAGGCTAGCTTATGTCAACATGCACCAACCAAGAAAACTTCTCAAAAAGGATTTAGTACTTGGATTACCCAAAGTAAATTTCAAAAACGATTTGATTTGTGACGCATGTCAGAAGGGTAAACAAACTAAATCATCATTCAAATTGAAAAATGATATCACAACCAACATACCACTTCAATTATTACATATGGATTTAGTTGGACCAGCAAGAGTTAAAAGTCTTGGTGGCAACTGATATTCATTGGTCATTATTGATAATTTCTCTAGATTTACATGGACTATTTTTCTATCATCAAAGGATGAAACCTGTAGAGAATTTATTGTTTTTGCTAAGAAAGTGCAAAATAAGAAAGGTATGTCCATTAAAGGTATCAGGATAGATCATGGTGGAGAATTTGAAAATCAAGCTTTTGAAGAATATTGTGATACTAATGTCATTGATCACAATTTCTTCACTCCAAGGACACCTCGACAAAATGTAGTAGTGGAATGAAAGAATAGAGTACTCATTGAAATGGCTAGAGCAATGCTGAATGAAAATAATGTGTCTCAAGTTTTCTGGGCCGATGCAATGAGCACAACATGCTACATTTCAAATAGAGTAACCAAACTAGACCATGAAAATAACGTGTCTCAAGTGTATGTAGATTAACCTCCAGATTTTGAAGATGTAACCAAACTTGGCCATGTTTTCAAACTATAAAAAGCTTTATACGGTTTAAAACAAGCTCTTAGAGCATGGTATGAAAGGCTCAGTAATTTTCTCATTGATCAAGGTTTTGTATAAGGAAAATTTGATACAACACTTTTTATAAAACGAAAACAAGATGATATCTTAATTGTACAAATATATGTTGATGATATAGTTTTCGGTGCTACTAATGAAACCTTGTGCAATGAATTTTCTGAGATAATGCAGGGGGAGTTTGAGATGTCAATGATGGGAGAATTGAATTTCTTTCTCAGTTTGCAAATCAAACAAAGAAAGAATGGAATTGTCATATCTCAAATGAAGTATTTTAAAGAGCTATTAAAGAATTATGGAATGGATGAAGCAAATAGACTGGACACGCCTATGAGCTTAATTACGTTGCTTGATGCTAATATCAAGGCAAAAGATTACAATATCATAAGATATAAAGGAATGATTGGATCATTACTCTATCTCATTGTAAGCATACCTAACATCCAATTTAGTGTTGGTATGTGTGCAAGATATCAATAAGCTCCAAATGAGTCACATGCTGAAACCGTCAAACGTATCTTTCGATATCTTATTGACACAACAGAATTAGTTTTCTAGTATCCTAAAGGAAGAAGTGAATATCTAGTTGCATAGTTAGACTCTGATTATGGAGGATATAAGAGAGACAGAATGAGCACCAATAGACAAAGCCAATTTCTTGGAGGATCACTTGTGTCATGGTTTAGCAAGAAACAAAATACAGTGTCTCTTTTGTCAACGGAAGCCGAGTATGTTGCAGCATCAAGTTGTTGTGCACAAGTGTTATAGCTAAAGCAACAACTACAAGATCTTGGTATTTATCTAAAGGAGATACTAATATACTGTGACAACACTAGCATAATAAGCTTGGCAAAGAATCTAGTTCAACATTCCAGAACCAAGCATATTGATGTTAGACATCATTTCATCAAAGATCATATCCAAAAGAAAGACGTCAAAGTAATATTCATTCCAACTCATCTTCAACTAGCTAATGTTTTCACAAAACCTTTTGCAAAGGATCAATTCTTATATATTAGAAGAGAATTAGGAATGATAAATCCTAATGAATTGTAAGTTATTTAGTGTTTACAAAATGTTAGATGATGTTATTTATTGATGTTTTGATGATTACTAACTTAAACATAAGAGTTTCTAGTAATTTGTTTTTGAAGGAATTTGATACTCTGTTATGAGGCATTAAAATCAGAGGTTAATAGAGGGCAATATTACTGGAGAGACAACTTCAAGTAAACATCATTACCCAAGTAATACCTTAAAGCAATTATAAAGATTACTCGAGTAACCACTTGAGTAATAACCTAAAAAATGTAGTAGTGAAGCATTAATTCAAAAGGAATTCAAAAAAGAAATGACATAACGGTTGGAAATAAATAGACAGGAAATAAAGAGAGATTACTCGAGAGAGCCCTCAAGTAAACTATCGACATTACTCGAGTAAGGCCTCGAGTAATCATGAGTGTAGATCAAAAATCAATCCAATTTCCACTCAAATCTGTCTTAAAATGCCATCAAATGATCGAGGGAATATACATAAGTAATTACAATATTACTTATGACAAGTACGTGTTTAAATTGCTTTAATTTAAAATTTTTAGAGAGCTTTACTCGAGGGAGCCCTCTAGTAATGGCCCAAGATTACTCGAGGGAGCCCTTGAGTAATGTCGAGTACTAGGGATATATCTCTATGCGTCACTTAATTTTCACAAATTTACTTCAAGTAATTCTTTTAGTAACCCTTCAAAAAATCTTTCCACAAACTCTTCCTCACTTCATTTTTGATAAAACCCATTGAAATTTCCTGTGAAAAACCTCCTCAAATTGTTGAAAATCCTCTGCCCTAACCGTCGACTTGCCCAAGAGAAATTTCTGAAAATCTTGTTCAAAATGGTTAGAACCAAAACTACCCTTCTTGATACTCCTTCTGAATCTTCTAATCCTCAGTAATCACATGAATCTATTCCATCTCCTCTAGCCAAAAGACAAAAAGTCACTCCTTGATCAAAAGCTAACTCCAAGCCATAGGCCAAACCCAAAGTTAAGGGGGTTGTGATCAAGGAACCCACCGCCATAAGACCTCAATCTAAGAAAGGTGTTCCTCCTGGTGAGGCAAAGAGACCAAGGCACCATCTCCACCTCCTTCTGATTCCTCTGACACTCCATCTTTCTCTGAGAAGCCATTAAAAAGGCTAAGTTTGACAAAAAGCTTGCCCAAGCCATGGTAAGTATACTAGATGAAGCCCATAAATCTAAAGAAGGGAAGCGAGGTTAATCTACAAAGGAATCTAATGTCAGGGAAGAAGAAATTACATTCCCTCCAACCAGATTCAATGTGAAGAAGATTGAGGAATCACAAAAATTAAAGATCACTTTTCAAGGAGAAAAGTGTACAAGATACACTTCATTGACCTTAATGTTCTTCAAGAGGTATTGAAATTCAACCTCAATCCATATCTTGAGTCCTATATGCCTTGGCTTTCAGTTAAACTTCCATTTTTCTCTAAGATTGTGAGACATTTCTATTATAATTTAGAACCTATTAATGATCCACTTAGAGACTCACTATAAGAAGAAATGGTTTCCAAGGTTAGAGGGCAAGAAAGCCTAATCTCACCCTCCAAAATCAACACCTGGCTAGGAATATAAGACCCACCTAAGGATAATTTTTCTAATCTTGATTCAAACTAGTTGTTTTCTATTTTAAGACTTGGTGAGATAGTGGGATCCCTTGGTTTCAATCCAAGTGATATGTGTGATCTTCACAAAGTCCTATGGTATATCTATTCAAGATCTATAGTGAACAAAGAACATAATTACAAACATTTTATAGAGAGGGATTACAGAATATTTGCCTCAATTCTTCCAAAGAGAAAAAGGACTTAGGAGAATATATCTTTGTTGAAATTAAAAGATATAGATTTGAAGGAAAATCCACAACTCCAATACCTTATCCTCAGCTTATATCCCTGTTTCTAAAAAAGAACAAGATTTGGTATTTTGAGAAGGGTGAACCAATTGAGAGGCTGGTTCCAGTAGGAAGAAACCAAATTGGAAAGTTACATATTACACTACCCCTAAAGAACCCACTTAAGACAAGTTCTAAGAAGAAGAAGACTGAGACTACAAAAAGCCGTTTGGATAAGACACTGTTTTCTGCTCCAGCATCCACATCTCCTCCTTCCTTCTTTGGTGCCTAATTGCAGACTTTTATGGAGAATATCCTTAGAGGTTTTCATATCGACATTGCAAATACAAATGCTAAGTTGATAACCAATATGAATGTGAAGATAGGAGAGCTTGTGGAGAAAATGGATAAGAGGCGTGAAGAAATATTAGCAAAACAATTGGCTCAGGGTAAGCTCCTAAGATCACTCCATGCCAGACTTGATGTTATGGCATCTGGATTATCCACTTTTGGTTTATCTGTGCCTACTACTACTGAGCCAGTACTAGCTTCTGAGCATGGACCTTCTGAACCTAGACCCTCATCCATCCCTCCTCCAAGCAATCTTTTATTCTCTATGCCAGACCCATCATCTATCTTTGATCACATAGACATCACAGTCGTGTTAGAACTGACTATCACCCAAGAGGGGGTGAATTGGGTGTATAATAAAAAACTTAAGAACTTTGAAAATCTTTTCGCATCTTAACGAAAGTGATAAGTGTAATATCCCAAAAAGTGATTAAGGGCTAATGACTTCAAAAGTGGATGTAATTATTGTTGAATAAACACTTTTGAAGAATGTGTGATGGGAATTTGGATATTTTAATGATTTCAATGGATTCCTTGTGAAAATTTATGTGGGAATGATGTTTGGTATGAAAATGGAACCAATGGAAGCAAAGATGCAAAATCTAAAATTCTGTCCAGTGAAATTCTATTCTGGGCAGTCTTCTCGTGTGGATCTTTTGACTAAGCAAATGATGTCATAAAATTATGAAACTTTCCAGTCTTAAAGATAACATCCCAAGCTTCAAAATGGACATATAATTTGTGCCATTTCGTTTTGGGAACTGGGAGATATGACTGTCCAAAGGTTGAGGTCGAAAATGGACTCTGTTCTGGGGCAGTGATGAAATTTGTGTAATTCTGGAATTTTGTGGTGATTTCTAATAATGTTCCATGTTTTTCCTATAAATAGGACTTAAATACCTTTCATTTGGCTTTGGAATCACCTCATTTAAAGTTTTCTAGAATTAGTTATGATTTTTCAAAGTTTGGGCAGAAAATCTGCCAGAAAATCCGAAAATGGGAATTATGACATCATCTCATTAAAAGATGATGTCAGCATGGAATTACATATGTTATCATCTTCCTCAGCTCATTTCTGTCGCACACAGCAGCTGAATGAGGAGTGAGAACGTTGAGGTTTGTAGAGAGAGAAAGGAGAAGAAAAATCACAAGGTAAGCCGATTTCTCCGACGATTTAGCTCCTAACGCGTATAACTCCGATCCTAAGCTACTCCTCTTTGTTCTTTAAGGTTTGGAAGCTCAAAATCTGTTGTTGAGCACTTAGGGTTTTCAGCAATATTTGGGAAAAGCTTGTGGGAGCTTGAGGTAACTTCCAAACTTTCGTATATTGCTTATTCTGGCTGCTGTGGGCAATTTAATCGGTGAAATTTCACCGGATTGCCATTGGTTTTAAAGTTTGGAAATGATATGGCCTAGGGGTTATGCTGCCCAAATTGGGTTTTAATGTTAGATTTAACCTAATGTAATGGTTAATAAAGTGGTTAGGAGTAGAAAGGAACGCGTTTACGGAGCCGAAATCGTAAAACCCCGATTTTCCCTGGAGAACTCATAAATTTCGGCCAGCCCTAGAAATGGGTCTTAGAGTTGGATTTTCAATGATTTGATGGTTCCATTGAGTTCAGGGGCAAAAATTAGGTGGGGTTACAGTTGGGCACTTTTTCAAAAAAGGCCGAGAAAGCATAATTACGGAAGCACCCCTAAAACCCTAAAAGTAGGGCTGCCAAGGGCAATTTCGTAATTTGACATTGAATTTGATAATTCCGAGTCCTGAAATGGATTCCTTGGGCGAAAATATGTCAGGATAGCCCATGTCAAAATTTCAAGAAAAGTACAGCCGGACCGGGTACGGCGGGCCCGGGCCGGGTCCCCGGGGGTATTTTTGTAAATTTTCATTATAGACTCATATAACCCCAAGTAACACTATGGAAGTGTCTAAATGGTGCATTTGGAATTGTAGGATTCGATATTTGCCGCCCTCGTGAGCCAACTGCGCTGAAGGACGTCAGGAAAGGACAAGGTAGTGACTCTCTCTCTTATACTATGTGTAATGCTCTGTATGTGTGTGTTATCACTGTTCTGTGATGAATCTTTGATGCTGCTGCGGTTACAGCTGATGATAGCTGTCGTTTACAGCGCAAGCTGTCGTTTACAGCGTAAGCTGTCGTTATTGTGATTACAGCGTAAGCTGTCGTGATGGTGATTACAGCGTAAGCTGTCGTGATTTTGATTACAGCGAGAGCTGTCGTATTGTGTATACAGCCGTGAGTGCTGTCGTTTGTGGTGAAAACCATGTATCTCTGAGATTGCTGCTGCTGTTGCTGTTTGTGATTTATATACATGCTTTGTGTTTATGCATTGTGTGAGTGATTTGTTACTACTGAGATTCTCTCGAATCTCATTCTTTCCTATGACTAACATTTCAGACAGGGCGTGTGGCTCAAAGGAGAGGCGGCCAACCCGAAGCAATTAGGACCCTTGGGGGTATATAGTTGATTTTGGAAATGTTGGTTATTTCTTTTGAATTCGGGATTACTGTATAATCTGAAATATGAATAGTATATTTGATTTTGGATGTAATCCCCTAGTGGATACTTAAACCTCAGGTTATATATGTATAGAATCCGGGAGTTGCCGGGGAATTGGTTTTACACTCTGTCATACGTGAATGTAGATAAACTGCACAGGTGATTATATTCGAATTTTGAAATGGAGACCAGAAACAGGAAAGAGATTTTGAATGATTTTGTGAAAACCCTACCACAAAGTAGGAGATTGAAACGAGTTTATGTTATCTGAAGGTCTCTAATCTACTTTAATTATTTAATATCGAATTATAATTACATGATTAAAGGCAGGGTGTTACAATAAGTATGAAGGTTTATAAATCAACAGTTAGATTAAATAATATATGCTGGAAATATAAGAGCTTATGGAAGAGAATATGCAAACTGTGATTTATCCTGGTTCGGTCCAATCTGTGATGGCCTACGTCCAGTCCCTAGGCTCCTCCTGAGATTTTCAAATCCACTATCTTCTTGTTTAATCTGGGCACAAGAAAAGCCTTTACAATCCCACAAGTTTAGCCGGGTACTTGTGAAACCTTTTACAAATCTCTCACTGAAATACTCTCCCTTATGGCAAGTCTTATGAGCAGAGCAATCCCAAAGATCTTCCCCTCCTACTTACTCGTGCAAGTCTTACGAGCAGCAACATTCTCTCCTTCTTATACCCCTGTAAGTCCTATGAGCAGCAACGTTCTCTACTGCTTACATCTTGTAAGTCTTACGAGCATAATGTCTTATTGGCAATTCTCTCTACAGCTTCCCCCGTAAGGAAATCAACCCTCTCAAGGTCCCTCTACCTTGAGATCAACACAGAAATATAGTTAAAAGTGTTTACAGACTCTCTCACAGAGTAGATATAATGCTCACTGAAGTACAATACAAATAATCACTCTCTCAATGATAAGTAATATAGAAACTGAAAAACAGAGAGTGTTTAGGTAGAAGCAGAGGATTCATATTTCTATCATTTTTCTTGTAGTTGCTCGCTGTCTTAGTACTTTTTTCGACTTTGAATGCTTTCTTATTTATAGTTGATGAAGATCATGACCGTTGTGAGCATTCGTCCGTTGGAGTCCCATTGCTTCGTTTGACCGTTGTGTACATTTGAATAACGAGACATTATGAAATATCCGTTGCAGAGTGGAGCATCTCGTTGAAGAGCAGGATGTTCCATTATGAGCTGTACGTCAAATTGTGGAGCGTTGGTGTTTGAATATTCGACAGTCTTTCATGGTGTGTTAGTTGCTTGCCGTGGTAGGTAGCAGCCATTCGGTATGTAATGATGAATTTCACCATAATTGACTTTCTTATTTGAAACTTCAATCTGAACATTTAATATCCTATCCATGGAAAGTGCTTTGAGTCTAGTTTCATATGGCACTAGTCTCGTCTCAATCCGATGTGTCGTTTTTGAGTTATGCTCAAAATACCGAACTTGTGTTGAAAAGTGATGGTGATTTCACTGTCAACTTCCACAGATCATATCTCCTTCATCTGAGCTTCTTTAAATATGATCTTGGTGTACATTTTACGTGTTGTGAGTCTTCTTTCATATGCCACCATTTTCGGGTCAATCCGACGTGTGTTTTGAGAGATATGGCCAAAATACCGAACCTCTATCAGGCTGAACGTAAAATAGAGTAGAATAGAGTAGCCCCCTGACACGCTAGTGTATTCATCCCGTGCTCGAGTGCAACACCTCTGGCACTCGAGTGTTGAGCTCACACTCGAGTAAAACTCCTCTAGAAGTGCCATAACTCACATATAAGTCATCTTAGCTTCGTATTAACCTATTCCAACCATCATTTGATCATAGAAGCCTCTGGTATCATCATAGAAACCTCCAGTATCACTTCTAACAGCTTGAACCTTGATATTCTCACTAGATCTTATAATTTCTTCTTTCTTCCATATCTTTCTTCTTGATTTCCCACTTGATAATAATTCTCCATAACCCAAGTAAGCATCTCCTTGACTATCTTCAATTTCTTTCTTCTTCTCCCTCTTGTTCATTTTCATTAATTCAATCTTCTTCATTCTTTGCTTGACTAATCTACAAGATATATAACATTAAATATAGTAGTTTGTCAAAGAAATAGAATATATAAACTTTTTGCTCTTATCTTTTGACATTTATATTTGACATCATCAAAACTAATCATATCTAACATTCTCCCCCTTTTTGATGATGACAAATCCTTTAAGAAAAATATGTTTGAATGAAATGCAACATACATATTTTTCTTACATTTTTCTGCCCCTATTTGCCATTAGCAAAAAGTTTGAAATATATAAAGAAGTAAGGCTTGTGAAGTAAGGCAAGAAAACAATTAACTCTCCCCTATGTGAAAGTACTTTTATTTTTAATGAGAGGGAACTAAAAAAGATTTGGAGAGGTTTTCAAGAAAACTTTTATAATCAAGATAAATGAAATATATGAAATGTATTCTTGAAATGTAAAGAGAGAAGGTTTAGAAATGCTCATGTAGATTGGAAAAAATGATGAAGCGCTCCATGAAGTCTGTTGCTTCTTTGGCAATGCTGGTGCATGCTGTTGTGCTGTGTACAATTGAATAATAAAGAGTAACGAACAAATAATACCAAGAATGATGATTTCAAAGATCAATGACAATTTGAAATACACTTTAAAAGATATGCCATTGATAAGATTTTCATCCAAGGCATGTAAGTGAAATCAAAAGAAAGTAGTAGATATATCCATAAAAGTTTGCATCAAGTTTTTCAAGAATGGTAATGAAATATGCAAATTGATTCAAATCTCAGATTTAATTTCAAATCATGACAATTTGTAAAATTGAGATTTTGAATATATGCAAAACTCATCTTTAAAATATGTTTATAATCAATATTCATGTTGAAAATGGTGAAAGTCAATAGTTTAAATATACATATACTAGAAAGCTTCCTTTTTAGAGAACAACTAAGATAACATGTTAGACATTGGAGTTTAACATGTTTGAGAATTTTCCCAAGAGCAAAAGTCATATTGAAAATGAATTGGTCAAAAAGGCTTAGCTTCAAGGATGTATATAAACATACTGACTTTGATATTGACCAAGAGATAAATTTGACTCTTAGAGTTGTGTCTTGAAGAATAGGGATATCCAACTCAAGAATTTGAATAGAAGGCTCTAGTTACTCAAAAAATGGATGAAGACAAATGGTAATGCATTTGAGCAACAATATGAGTATAAGAATTTATGGATGATGAAGCACATACTCATTGATCCAAATGACTAGAGTTCTAGAATATTATCCCGGTAAGTTATTCCACAATAATGGTTAATGCATTAAGATTCAATGCACTAATGAACATTTATAATGCTTGGAATAACATGGCCAACTAATGATTTATGCATTAGGCACAAGGCTTTCACATATAGAATTCTTTTCTAGGGAATACACTTGAAACTCATATAGATAGTTAACTTGTTAGACATAAGATCTAACTTGTTAGAAAATAAAGATTGAGAAGTTCAAGTAGTAACAGGTTTAAGATTAAGAAACAAGTATGTGAATGATGAGGAAAACTCTAGTGGATGGATTTGAAGCATTTCTGACTTTCAGTATACATAAATATTAACTTTCAATTTTGAAACCGATTTAAATGCAAATAAAATATGAAAATTTTTCAAATAATGTGTATGCATTTTTATAAACAAGATGAATTTGGAATCTAGGTACATTTTTGAAATATGCATTTCGAAACTCAAATACATAGAACGTTTATGCACAATTTTACTTTCAGTCCATTTAACAATTTAAAACCTATAAATGATTGATTGCTAATGGTATGCAATAATGAGCAAGTTATTTATTACCCAAATAAATAATTTATATAAGCATAATATCATGTAAGAATAAAGAAGACAGTACTGTGCTCAAGTAATCTCATAATTACTTGAGAAATTATCCTTTGGAGTTCATTTATGCATAATTCTTTGACTTTTACCTTTTAATCTTCTAGTTGGTGTTATCACTTGAACATTCACTCCCAGTTGTCACGCAGTGATGATGATCTCTTGATTAGTTACTTGAGTGATGCTTCATTGTGCATCTTTTCTTCCTTCATTGCTAGCTAGGCACTTGCAGTGTTACCTCAAGTAATGCCTCCTTTTGTTTACACATTTAAGATGTAGCCTCAAGGTCCAACTTCACCAAGATTTGAGTGAAATCTTATGTAGTCATCATCTTGAGATGAAGCTCTTCCTTTCTTCTTCCTACAAAACCTTAGATATTTTTCTTCCTTTGGTATCCAATTTTACTTAGATCCACTCATGGTTACCTTGTAGGAATCATAATTCACATGCTCTAAGAATATAATTAATTTGAAACAATTGAGCATAATGAATTAAATATGTCTTTATGCATAAGAGAAATATTTTCTTTTCAAATCATTATACATGCATAAAGAATTAACCTGTTGAGCATTATAATCCCTTTATAAATAAATCTATTAAATGGCTTTTTAAGGGATGCGAAAACATAATTTCAAAATTATTTGCAATGCCCATTCCTAAGATTCCAAAATATAAAACCTTAATAAATATTACAAACAATAGCATAGGAGGTTTTGTCATTGTATACCTTTGCCTTAGATAGGAGGATTGCTTTTGCTTACCCATTTCATCTTTCTATGATATTGATACTTTGAATATCTTGCTTTGGGTGCTGGCAACCTTCTCTCAAAATATATAGACTCCAAGAGTCTTTTATTTGATGCTTGAGAGATCCTCCTTTTCTTGTTCTCCTCAAGATAGTTGAATGGTATTCTATGGTAGTTCATTCTTGAGGTGGAACGTACTCCTTTTATCCATTGCTTCTTTCTCTGGTTATACTCTGTAGCTCCAGCAATGGGTGCCTCGAGAGTTCTCCTTTTTGATATAAATGATATGAACCTCTTTATTGGCGCATGAGAAACTCTTGGCTTCTTTTTCATCTTCTCCTTACCCTTATGTCCATTCTTGTTATAATCAATCTGCACACATAAAGTACTAGATGAACATTTTGGTACCCACATATACTTGGGTCCTTGATTGTTGGTATTAACCCTTACATGTTTCTTCGGTACCCAAATATACTTATTTCTCACATGGGAATTTCTTCTAATATAGCATGTATGAGAAATATAACCAGATTTGCCACAATAATTGCAAATTGTATGAAGATATGCATTATGTGATATCATGCAAGTATTATGTCGATCATGAGAGTAGAAACTCAAATGGATTTTATTTGAACATTCTTTCTTCCCAACAAACTTTCTAGCATATTTGAAAACATTTTTGCTTTTCTCAATAGAATCAACAATTGGTTGAGAAACAAACTTTTGTAGACTTTGAAAATTAGTTTTACAAAAATCACACAAAGAATTGGAACTTTTTACCTTAAGTTCATCTTGAGCTCCAGAGAGTGATTTTTCATGTTCGTCCATAATGAACTCTTTTCGGGAATCCTCTTCTTCTTGTCTATCCATGTTGACTGTATGGAAGTATTATATGATTTCTTCATCTTCATCATCAACTTCCAATTGTTCATGCACAGTAGATGCGTAGCGTGTAGTTTCACACGAACTGTCAACACTTTCAACTTCAACACAATTGTTAGAAGCATAAATAGAATCAAGAGTATCCCAGATATGTTTAGCATTAGAACAAAATCTAATTTTCTCAAAATCATTTTCAGTTAAAGTACTATACAGAATTTTCATTGCTCTAATGTTCAACAAAAACATTTTCTTTTTACTTTCTGTCCAATCCTTTCTTGGTTTGAAATCAAAAACATTTGTAAAAACATTCCACATATTAAAATCAAAAGCTTTTATAAAACTAGTCATTCTAGCTTTCCAAAACCAAAAATCAATATCTTTCAAAAGCGGTGGCATTGTATAATCAAAACCTTCTGAAAGTATAAACACCCAAAGTCAGCCATTGTTACTCTTGAGATGATTAAGTCCTTTAAACAAGAGCCCAGGCTCTGATACCAAATGTTAGAACCGACTATCACCCAAGACGGGGGTGAATTGGGTGTATAATAAAAAACTTGAGAACTTTGGAAATCTTTTCGCATCTTAATGAAAGCAATAAGTATGAAGGTTTATAATTCAACAGTTAGATTAAATAATATATGCTGGAAATATAAGAGCTTATGGAAGAGAATATGCAAACTGTGATTTATCCTGGTTTGGTCCAATCTGTGATAGCCTACGTCCAGTCCCCAGGCTTCTCCTGAGATTTTCAAATCCACTATCTTCTTGTTTAGTCCGGGCAGAAGAAAAGCCTTTACAATCTCACAAGTTTAGCCGGGTACTTGTGACATCTTTTACAAATCTCTCACTAAAATACTCCCCCTTACGGCAAGTCTTACGAGTAGAGCAATCCTGAAGATCTTCCCCTCCTGCTTACTCGTGCAAGTCTTACGAGCAGCAACATTCTCTCCTTCTTATACCCCTGTAAGTCTTATGAGCAGCAACGTTCTCTACTGCTTGCATCTTGTAAGTCTTACGAGCATAATGTCTTATTGGCAATTCTCTCTACAGCTTCCCCCGTAAGGAAATCAACCCTCTCAAGGTCCCTCTACCTTGAGATCAACACAGAAATATAGTTGAAAGTGTTTACAGACTCTCTCACAGAGTAGATATAATGCTCACTGAAGTACAATACAAATAATCACTCTCTCAATGATAAGTAATATAGAAACTGAAAAACAGAGAGTGTTTGGGTAGAAGCTGAGGATTCATATTTCTATCATTTTTCTTGTAGTTGCTCGCTGTCTTAGTACTTTTATCGACTTTGAATGCTTTCTTATTTATAGTTGATGAAGATCATGACCGTTGTGAGCATTCGTTCGTTGGAGTCCAATTGCTTCATTTGACCGTTGTGTACATTTGAATAACGAGCCACTATGAAATATCCGTTGCAGAGTGGAGCATCTCTTGAAGAGCAGGATGTTCCATTATGAGCTGTACGTCAAATTATGGAGCGTTGGTGTTTGAATATTCGACAGTCTTTCGTGGTGTGTTAGTTGTTTGCCGTGGTAGGTAGCAGCCATTCGGTGTGTAATGATGAATTTCACCATAATTGACTTTCTTATTTGAAACTTCAATATGAAAATTTAATATCTTATCCATAGAAAGCCCTTTGAGTCTAGTTTCATATGGCACTGGTCTAGTCTCAATCCGATGTGTCGTTTTTGAGTTATGCTCAAAATACCGAACCTGTGTTGAAAAGTGACGGTGATTTCACTGACAACTTCCACGAATCATATCTCCTTCATCTGAGCTTCTTTAAATATGATCTTGGTGTACATTTTACGTGTTATGAGTCTTCTTTCATATGCCACCATTTTTGGGTCAATCCGAAGTGTGGTTTGAGAGATATGGCCAAAATACCGGACCTTTGTCAGGCTGAACATAAAACAGAGTAGAACAGAGTAGCCCCCCGACACTTGAGTGTGTTCATCCCGTGCTCGAGTGCAACACCTCTGGCACTCGAGTGTTGAGCTCACACTCGAGTAAAACTCCTCTAGAAGTGCCATAACTCACATATAAGTCATCTTAGCTTTGTATTAACCTATTCCAACCATCATTTGATCATAAAAGCCTCCGGTATCATCATAGAAACCTCCAGTATCACTTCTAACAGCTAGAACCTTGATATTCTCACTAGATCTTATAATTTCTTCTTTCTTCCATATCTTTCTTCTTGATTTTCCTCTTGATAATAATTCTCCATAACCCAAGTAAGCATCTCCTTGACTATCTTCAATTTCTTTCTTCTTCTCCCTCTTGTTCATTTTTATTAATTCAATCTTCTTCATTCTTTGCTTGACTAATCTACAAGATATATAACATTAAATATAGTAGTTAGTTAAAGAAATACATTATATAAACTTTTTGCTCTTATTATTTGACATCATCAAAACTAATCATATCTAACAAGTCAATGATCCTATTCAACCAACTCAGCCTATGCTAATACCTATTACATCCCCAACTGGTACTGAGGAAGTGGTTGTCTCCTCTAGTAATCATCAATCACCTGAAAGAAACAGTAGAAGTGGAGATTTCTTCTCAGGTCAAATTCCTTCAAAGGATCTTGTTGTGGTTCCTCCTTTGGTACTTCCTGACCCTGAACCTTCTAGCTCCTCTTCAGACTCTTTCAATTTAGATGACTCGCATGGCTCTAGCTTCACACCTCTTCCTATCAATCCCATCTCTACCATCAAGCTATCTAGTCCTTCTTCTCTTGATGGATCCCACCCTTATGATGAAGACAAAAAAGGGGAGAAGAACTTAGTTGATTTTGTAAAAATGATGTGATGTGATATTTTTTTGTATTGGGCTATGCATATGGATATGGGTGTATAGGGTTTAAGAGAATTTTATTAGTTTTAAGTTTGATTATGTTGTTTATGTTAATATCATGAAATATTTTTGCAATTTTAATTGAAGTTATATTACATTGTGGACTAATGAGCTTTTAATTGTATATGCAAGATGAACGGATGAACAATTAGAACATACCTTCAAAATTATAGGCTTTTGATTTTAACTTCATTAGAATTGGATTCAAAAAGGTTTCAAAAGCTAAATTTCTCAAGATCATTATATTTGAATCCAAAAAGATCTTCACCAAGTTCCTTCAAAAGAGTTTCCAAGTTTAATTTGAACAAACAATTGCATATGAAAAGTTTTCAAAAACATTGCTCAAAATCACCAAGTTTTGTCATCATAAAAAAAGGGGAGAATGTTAAATCCCATATATTTTGATAATAACAAAGATTGGATTAATATTACAAAAGTTTTAAATCAAAGGTTTGAACAAAGTAACTAAGTTCTTGGTTGCAGGAAAAAGCATTACTTGAAGTAACTACTCAAGTAATGAAGAAGAAATGGAAGACAGAGTACAAGAGAAAGAAGCACTGTGAGATTTTTTGAAGAATTACTTGAGGAAGCCATCGGGTAATACCTTCACTACTTGAGGGATCACTCGAGTAATGGTTGAAAAATTGTTCTAGAAACTCTGTCGAAAATTGCATGGGATTACTTGAAGGGATTACTCGGGTAATCTACAAAGTTATTTGAAAATCTTACTCGAGTAACTATAGCAGAAATCATCCACTAGCTCTTGTCACGCCCTTATTTTACTTTTACCTTTACCAAAGTATTCACGAATAACGATATGCGGTTCAGTAGGCAACACAGGAATAGCATAATTATACTGATAATATATGAATGATTACATAAATTCCCCATAGGGGTTCGTACATGATCATTACCATCAATGTAGCCATACAGGGCTACTTCGGTGTCTAAACTCGCCCCAATAAAATTGAGACATATTCCTGACTTCGTTCCGCCACTGCAATCCTCTAGTGTAGTTCTCTTCTTTGTTCTCAACATATCTTTTGTCTTCTCCTGTCTAAATTGTTAGTAGGGGAGGGTGAGATTCAAGAGAATCTCAATAGGAAAAAGATACCATAATGCATGCATGATTGATGCTATGTGTATGACATATTAGCTTTATCTAGATGTATGCCCTATAATGACATTTCTGCATGCTCAATGTTTCATACAACAAGCCTATGGCCACAGCGAAAACAGAAACAGAGCTTCATTTATTCAAATATGCTATACACAATCAAGTAAAGCAATCACATACATCATTACACAAGCAAAGATATCAAATACATGCAAGTAAGGTAAGTCCCCTACCTCCAATCTTTCTCCTTGATTTGTGTGCCAATAGCTCAGGGCTCCATATTCAATCCTACAATGTCAAATGTACTATTTAGACACTTCCATAGTGTTTCTGGGGGTTATATGAGTCTATCTTGAAAAATTACTAAAATACCCCTGGGGACCCAGCCTGGCCCCGCTGTACTCGGTCCGACCGTACTTTTTCTGATAATTTGACATGGGCTATTCTTACACATTTTCACCCAAGGAATCCATTTCCAGACTAAGAATTATCAAATTCAATGTCAAATTACGAAATTGCCCTTGGCAGCCTTACTTTTAAGGTTTTAGGGGCATTTCCGTAATTATGCTTTCTCGGCCTTTTCCGAATAGGTGCTCAACTGTAACCCCACTTAATTTTTCCTCCTAAATCCAATGGAACCATCAAATCATTGAAAATCAAGCTCTAAGGCCCTCAAACATCCCTGGCCAAAATTATGGTGTTCTCTAGGAAAAATCGGGGGTTTGCGATTTTGGCTCCATAAACGCGTTCATTTCTACTCCTAACTACTTTATTGACTATTCCATTAGGTTACAACTACCATTTAGTACCAATTTGGGAATCATAACAGCCCCACACACCCATTTTCCATTTTTGAAACCAATGACAATCCGGCAAAATTTCACCGATTAAATTGTCCACAACAGCCAGAATAGTCAATATACAAGAGTTTGGAAGTTACCTCAAGCTCCCACTGGCTCTCCCTTGATATGGCTGAACCCTAGGTGCTCAACATTCAAATTTGAGCTTCCAAACCTTAAATCATATGAAAAGGAAGCTTAGGAACGGAGTTATACACATTAGGAACCGATTTACCAAAGAAATCACTTACCTTTGCAAGTTTTTTCCTCCCCTTCTCTCTCTACAAATCTGAGTTCTCTCTCTCTCTCTTAGGGTCTGTTATGGCATTAGAAATGGGGCTGAAGAAGGGGATGATCACTTTATATCATATCCACTTTTAATTAATTATTTTTCCCAATTTCAGATTTTTACAAAGTTTTGGCAGATGTCTACCCAAAATTCGAAAAATCATAACTAATTCTAGAAAAATTGAGTTAGAGTGATTCTAAAGCCTATAGAACCCTTATTGAGTCTAGTTTCAAGGAAAAATATAGACTTTTGTTGAATGGAATCACAAAATTCCCAGAATTTCATTCTTTGCATATTGTTCCAGAAATTTCACAGTTTTTTTGTGCTGATTTCAAAATTTCATATCTTTTTGTATATAGCTCTAATTGAGTCATATCACCTATCAAATTAAAGCTTAGGATGTCTTATTTCATCCTGTAAAATTTCATAAATTTTTCTCATCATTTGTTCATTCAAAATTATATGACAAGCTTACTACCTCATATGCGATTTGACCGAAAATATAATTATATTCTCCAAAGTTCACCATTTTACTTTCTTAATACCCCAAAGATATAGGAATCATTAGGGGATAAATTTGGGCTTCTACTAAATTGGGGCTTAGTAGTCTACTTAATTTAGGCTTATTCCCAAGCCTCCAATACCAAATTTTGGGATATTACAGCTCTCGGCTAAGAAATGACAGGAATTACTTGAGTGATTACTTGAGTAACCTTATGTGAAAAAGCTACCTTACTTGAGTAATCACTCGAGTAAATTGAAATGAAATGAAAGCATTACTCGATGGATTACTCGAGGAATCAGGTAAGTATAATTGAAGTTGCTCTCGGCCAAGATTTTAATGACATTACTCGAGGGATTACTCGAGTAAGCAAGTCTACCAAGTATTGTAAGATGAGTTACTCGATGGTTTACTCGAGTAATCTAGTAAGATAATGTTGACTTACTTTCTAGCTTATTTTTAATGAAGTTACTTGAGAGACTACTTGAGTAATAAAGCATGATCACTTAAGTAGCCACTCAAGTAATGCAGTACAGAAAGTATGATTTTAATCCAATGTGCATTGATTTGTTATCTATATGATTAACCTTTCATTGTATTAGTTTCCTAAGTATGTTTGCAGAGAAATAATTAAGAGATCATGTGTTGAGAGAGAAGTTAAACATATCATCCGCAACGTCTTAAACGCTCACCTACCGTAAATGGCTAGTTTTCAAATTTGAAGAATGGTCAAACAAAGCTGCGTGACTCTAACAGACATGTTTGAAATGCTTCCAATAGACATCACAATTCATCTATATATATGGAGCATTCAATGAAGAACAGAACACAACAACTGAGAACACAAACTCATATTGATCAATATATTCTTGTGCTCTATTTTCTTATATTCATTTTTTGTACTTTAGTGATCATACATTTGCTCTGTGAGAGAGTTTTTCATTACAAACTCAATATTTGTTATTAAGACAACTTAAGGTTATGGAACCTTGAGTTGGGGATTTAATTCCAACGTGTAAGGAGGAGCGAGTGTCTAATGAAGGAACTTGCTGTGTATTGAGGTGCCAAGAACCCACTGAATCTTGTAAGATATAGTAAAACTCTCAGAGAAGCTCTGAGGACCGGATGTAGGTCAAAGTGGTTATGGCCGAACCAGTATAACTCCTGGTGTACACTTCGATGATATTTCTCCTAGCTCTTAACTACTTTAAATTTCCAATCAATTTTTATTTATGCAATGAAATTTCCAGTATCACCCAATTCACCCCCTCTTGGGTGAAACACTTGTTCTAACACTTTCTAACTACCATTCTTCGCGCCACCAACAACAGAGAGAGAGATAAGAGCTTTGGAAAAATTAGAGAGAATGGAGCTCAAGTAGGAAAATCTAAGGTAAGAACTTAAAATTTCAAGAGTTCAAGCCTTCATCTTCTAACCTCTTGATCTGTATGGAAAACCTTGTGTAGTAAACAAAATCTCAAGGTTGAGAGAGAGAAAGTGTAACCCCCGTCATGATTTAGGCCGGGATTAGCATTTAATTGCATTTCATAATTGAATAAGAGATCTAGAATAATTAAAAAAATTTTACAATACTTGTACAAATAGATCTCCATTCATTAATTTATAAAATCAATAGGCATGTTCGGTCTGTCACATGTACACTATCGGAGTATCAGCAAAATTCCCGTCATTCACCCAGGATTCTAACATTAATCCAAAATATTGTTCAGGCCATTATTGCCCATCCCAATTCCTAAACTGGGGATTACATAAAACTATAATTCTATAATCTATTCAATACATACATTCACCAAAATGATAACCAATAAAAACCAAAAGTATCTATCTAAGACTACCGCCGGTAATCCTAGTCGTCCTTGCTCACGTGTTTCTTTCTTGATCCACTTGCCCTGTCTAAAAATGTTATTTGGAAAGAGTGAGATTCTAAAGAATCCCAATAGCAACAGTTTTCTTATATAATGCATATTAAACAAAGCAAGTAAACATATATCATAATGCATCAATCAATATTTGAGGCCGGGCACATTGCTACGTCCCCTTTACTGTATACAAGGTTGGGCTTTCACCACGTCCCCTTAACTGTATCTGTATTCAAGGCTAGGCTTTCGCCACGTCCCCTCACTGTATCTGTATTCAAGGCCAGGCTTTCACCACGTTCCCTCACTGTATCTGTATTCAAGGCCGACCTTTCGCCACATCCCCTCACTGTATCTGTATTCAAGGCTGGGCTTTCACCACGTCCCCTCACTGTATTTGTATTCAAGGCCGGGCTTTCGCCACGTCCCCTCACTGTATCTGTATTCAATAACTAATGCAAACAAGCAATGCAATATACATTATATAGGATAAAGTGTTACTACCTTGGTCTTTCCGTTCTTGATCAGGCACGCGCCTCTACACTCCGGGCAAATATCATATCTTAAAGTCATAATTAAGGATGATACGTCACCACTTATTCCAATACTCAATAACTTACAACACTTCAATTGGTTATCATTAACGTCCCTTATGAATCTTAAATACCTCTAATAAAAGCCCTAAAGGGTTGGAAGAACTACCCCAAGGATCATCTTTTGGAAGCACAAACACTGACATTTTTCACTGTTTCACTTGAGTAAAGATGGCCTTTCTCGAGTAATGGGGCACTGACACTCGAGTGAAGACGGCCTCACTTGAGTGGTGGTATGGTTTGTACTCGGGTATTTGAGACTAAAGGATAGTGAGTGAGTACCCGAGGGCACAAGAACTTTTTCAGAGATAGGGACACTTGAGTACACAAGACCTCACTCGAGTGATAGCCAAATGCTTCACTCGAGCACTAAAGAATGAAGTCCAGGAAGTGAGAACCTGAGAGCAATGGGAATTTTCAAATAAGAAGAGCACTCGAGCATGGATCTTTGCACTTGAGTGAAGGCTAAATACCCGCGAGTGCTAAAACACACTCTTGCACTTTAACCATGAGTGACAACCCGAGAGGCAAGTTCTGAGTGTCAAATACACCAGCACTCGAGTGGGAATCCACCACACTTGCAGGTGAGGCATCACTCTTGGCCTTTTAACAGAAGTGCAATGTAGAAACTGAAGGGAAAACAAAGAATTTCACTGACTTACTCGAGTGGAACCTAACCTCACCCAAGTGATATGCATCGCTCACCCGAGTGAACCCCAGATCACTCGAGTGACCTTATCAGAACCCATAAAATGCAGAAACACTGACAGCAATTTCCAAGATTTTCCCAAGAGTTCCCAATGGACCTAAAAACTCAACTAAAGCTATCCTCACACAAAATTACTCAAGGAATCCAATAAAACCATTACAACAACCCAATTCCTACTCCATTAACATGCTTTGGTCTTGGGCAACATTAAACACTAAATTTCCAAAATCACTAAATTCAATCATTCAATCCCCAATCAATCATATCTATCCATATACATACCAAATATACCATTTCCATACCAATAACATGCCAAATGCCCAATGGCTCTTATTTTTGAAAATAGGAAATAAATTCCCAAAAATTCAAAGTTAATCTATTTGGCATAAAACTTAGATAGATAGGTCTCTTAAACTCACCTTATCAACTTCTTCAAAGAAGCTTTTTGATTCTCCAGCTTTCACAATTCTTTGGAGCCACAAATCAATACCAATAGACACACTACACCTATTAAAATGAAGCTCATCACTCAAGGAACAATTTTATAGAAATGAGTTTGAGCATTTAAGGTCATTTCCTTTACCTTCTCTCAAACTTTTTCCTTCCATGTCAACAAAATGGAAGGGAAGAAGAAAGAGAAAATATATTTTCAAATGGCATTTTGACTCTTCTTAATACTCTCCCCACATGTGAGCTTGCCAAGTGTCCCGTGGTTATTGGTTCTCATAAAGTAAACCACTAATTTTCTTCTCTAATCCATCCATTAGCCATTTAATCATACTTCTCATTTCCTCTTAGTTATTAATTAATTTACCTATTAATCACCAACTTAAAGCCACTAATTACATTCTTTCAATTTCTCCTTAAATTTTGGCACATTAATTAAAATTGCCACAAAACACATAATAATCCACTCTAATTCACAATTACATTCTCAATAATCAACATTAGCCCTTAATCAAAATTTGGGGCATTACAGAAAGATGATGATTTTAGAGAGAGAAAGTGAAGAAATCCAAGGTAACCTTAAGAGCTTCAAACCCCTTGGTATATTGATGTTGTTGTTGTTGTTCTTGGCTTAGTTGTTGGTTTGTTGTTGATTTTGTAAATTTGGAATGGGGAAATCCTAAGGGGTTAGGCTGCCTATATTTCCTCAAATCATATTTAGTATGTGTTTAAAAGATTTAAGAAGTGGTTAGAAGTGAAAGGGAGTAAGCTTTAGGTGTTGAAACATAAAATCACAAATTTCCCTTTTTCTCGACCAAGTTTCGGCTAGAGCGATAATCAAGGATTAGGTCTGGAATTTCATAAATATTATGGTTCTATGGTGTTTAGGAGAGAAAATTGTGTAGGGTTGATGTTGATCACTTTGTGAGATAAGCCCTAGAAATTAAAGTTACGAAAATACCCCTAAAACCCTAAATAGGGGCTATCAAGGTTAAAAATGTCATTTGGCAGTAATTTTGTGAAAACCAAGGTAAAAAAGGATTCTGCACATACAAATTTTGGAAAAGTATGGTCAGACCGGGTAAAAAAGGGCTTAGACCGAGTCCCTAGGGGCATTTTGGTAATTTAACAGTTTTAGACTAATATAACCATCAAAAGTAATTTGGAAGAGTCTAAAGTGGTACATGAATGGGTATTGATCAAATTCTTATTAACTTGGAATTTTAGGACTAGACTATGGAGCCCAAGCCGGATCAAATTAAGGACTTAATTGGACATAAGGTAGTAGCATTTTCTTTCATATACTATGTAATTGTCTATATGCATTGTTTATGTCATCTTCTGTAATATGAACACTATTTTGCCTAGAAAGGCAATTGTGTGTAGAGGCACACTTACCTAGTTGTTGATTGTGTGTGAAGGCACATTGACCTGGTTGTTGATTGTGTATGGAGGCACACTTATCTGGTTGTTGATTGTGTCTGGAAGTACACTTATTTGGCTGTGAGCATGAACCCAACCAAGGTTTATGAATAGTGGGGGATTGAGCCCCTAACTCATGTATACATGCCATGGTTACGTGTTGTTTGTGTTGTATGCATTACATGGTGTAGGGCATATTTATCTATTGCATTTTATATGACTGTTTGCATGCTACTACTGAGATTCATTTGAATCTCATCCTTTTTCAAATTCAAAAATTTTCCAGTAGAAGCTAGCAGCTCTAGGGGAAAAATGGTAAATACTGGCAACTGAGGTGTCTGGGTCAAGAAGATGGAGTTGTTGGATATAATTAATTTATTTTGATATTTTGGAAAAAGTTGTATTTATTATCAAACCCTACGGGGAGACTCTTGTATTATAAACAAGTACTAAATATCAATATGTTTCCGCTATTTTTGTATGCCTTACAGAACTGTGTGCTTATTACTCTGTGCATATCGAAATGTTAAGGGGTATGACATTTTTGGTATCAGAGCTAAAAGCGGTTATGGCATTATCAGAATAGTATATTGATATGGTCTTGTTTATAGGTTGGCAGCAACGATGAATGGAGAACGGTCACAGCAAGATAGGCCATCACTGTCGATGAACAAAGGTACCTCGGGTCAGAGTATTTCTGAGGAGCAGTAGTCTGTAGAGATGAGGACACCCAGGGAGCAGGCCTGGGTTGGAGTGGTGCATGGGCCTCAGTTGAGACCTAAACTAATACCTCAAGAGGGGATGGGAGATTTTGAACAACCACAGATCGATGAATCAGAACCAGATTTGGGTTCTGCTGCCTATTCTAGAGTTGGAACTGTGCACGTATTACATGACCTACGACCAGATCAAGACTTGTAAGAGTATGTAAAAGGCATATATCTATGGGCCTTCGATGAATGGGACACCCCTGTAGCCCAATATATGGTATTCCTAGAAGAGTTAGACACATTACATGCGGGGTAGAGCTACTTTAAGTTGGATATTCCGGATAATATGTAGATTCACACTACATTATATTTCTTTCTGGATACGGCATTTTAGGCAAGGAAGAAGAATAATATAGTTGAGCAAGGCCTAAATAATAATTTCAATGAAATCATGGAGCACATTATCGATCTAGTACGGCAGTACATGTACAACGAGTGATGTGGGGCCCAGTTATTATATTTTGGGTGACCGAAGATAGTCAACACAACTTTTAAGGTGAGGGCAGTTATAGGAAACTAGTGGACAAAAGAAGATCGAGCCAGTATTTGTGTTTTAGTATAGGTATACAAAAGTTAAGCATGCTTAACCTAGACAATCCTAGGATGGGTGACCCCCTGGGAAGCTACATGTAAATGGTGTTATATAGAGTAAGAAGGATAAACATGTGATGTATAGTAGTTGTAAGTTGTGTGATGTTTCTAGTCTTTCCTTAACTACTGTAAATATGTGTTGTATGCTATATTTAACATATCTGTGTACCCAAAATATTATGGAATGACAAAAATGCCCTTGCATCTATATGAAATTTATTTCTTCTTTATTTCCATTTAGTGAGGTACTAAGATGATACATACACGAAAGGAGATTATAACCCAAATCGAGAAGATAGCCATGACTTTTATGCAACAAATTCTGGGAAGGATGTCATAGCAACAAACTATGATGAACAATCTTCGAGATAAATTGCATGTGGTGCGACAGAGACAGGAAATGTTAAAACACCTTAAAAGGCAAGAAAGGGACGTAATCATCGAACGTAATCACCCGGGTCAAAATTTCTGGAAAATTATCGTCGAACTGGGTAAAAAGGGGCTTAGACCGAGTCCCTATGGGCATTTTGGTAATTTCTCAGTTTTAGACTAATAAAACCAACAAAAGTAATTTGGAAGAGTATAAAGTGGTACATGAATGAGTATTAACCTAATTCTTGTAAACTTGGAATTTTAGGACCAGACTATGGAGCCTGAGCCAAATCGAATTAAGGACTTAATTGGACATAAGGTAGTAGTATTTTCTTTTATATATTATGTGATTGTCTATATGCTTTGTTTATACCAACTTCTGTGATATGAATACTGTTTTTCCTGGAAGGGCAATTGTGTATGGAGGCGCACTGACCTGGTTGTTAGTTGTGTGTGGAGGCATCCTTATCTGGTTGTTGATTGTGTGTGGAGGCACACTTACTCGGATGTAAGCAAGAACCCAATCAAGGTTTGAGGATAGTGGGGGATTGATCCCCTAACTCATGTATACATGCCATAGTTACGTGTTATTTGTGTTGTGTTGTATTACATGGTGTAGGGCATATTTATCTGTTCTATTTTATATGACTAGTTGCATGCTACTACTGAGATTCGTCTAAATCTCACCCTTTCTCAAATTCAAAAATTTTCCAGCAGAATCTAGTGGCTCTAGGGGCAAAACGGTAAATACCAACAACTGAGGTGTCCGGGTCAAGAAGATGGAGCTGTTGGTTATAATTAGTTTATGTTAATAGTTTGGACAAAATTCTACTTATTATCAAACCCTTCAGGGAGACTCCTGTATTGTAAACAAGTACTAAATGTCAGTATGTTTCCGCTATTTCTGTATGCCTTAGGGAATTGTGGTCTTATTACTCTGTGTGTATCAAAATGTTAAGGGGTATGGCATTTAACGGTTATTTTTATATATATTTAATGGTTTTCAACAATTAAATATCCGAGGGCTAAATATTTATATATAATAGTTTTTAACTATTAAATATTCGGCACTATATTTTATGACTTTTTCAAATGCAACCGTTATGTAAAAGACACTATATTTAACGGCTGTAAGACAATGACTATTAAATATAGATATGATATTTAACGATTTTTTAACAATAATCGTTAAATATTTTGTACAATACTTAATGGTTAAAATGATGAATGGTAAATTATTTGTCACTAGTGAAAGGGGTTTATTTAATAATTATTTGGAAATACTGTTATATATGTGTAATATTTGATAGTTATTATAATTGTCAAGTATGTGTGACAAACTTTTTTAAGAAATTGGGGGACTTTCTTTCAATCAGCTCCCTGCAAAATAACCTGCATAGACAATATATATATACCAAACATCCAAACAGATCCAATTATAGTTGGATGTATCCAGATATATACAAAATAACCAATTCCAGCCAACAAGTGCCAACAAATTAAAACAAATCATCAAATTCTATCTATACAATTATGAATACATCAAAGGTAAGGGAATATACATATGATCAAGTGCTCTTTTTTCTTTTCCTAGTCTTAGTAATTTTAATGTTCTTTTTAGTAACGATTGTTTTCTTTAATTTGTTAAGCAACTTTGCCCACTTTGATATCCGAATTCCTTCATTGTGGTCATGCCTAATGTACAAAACATCTATCCTTATTGAATTACGGCCCTTGTAAAAGATCATCCTCACTGAATTCACCACTAGAAGGAGTCAACTTCAAGTTCAAATTTGACAAAGAGACAGATTACCTCAATGTTGTGATAGGAGCCCCCTAGGTTATGCAAGGGCATTATTTGATAGTGCACCCTTAGAGCCAACCATTTTGCCACAAAACTTGGAAATTAAATAGATCTTTGGGTGGGTAAGGCTACCAGGTTAACCCTATCATTACTACCATAAGAATGTGCTCTGTGACACTAGCTATGTCATCAGCCAAGTATTGAAGATCAACTATAACATGGAAGGGGCAGATAAAGCTAGATTTGTAAGGTTAATAGTTAAACTTGACGTCACTAAACCCTTAATGTCGATCATCCGCCTAGATGGGGCCACTTAATTTATGGAATATAAAGGCTTACCATTGATTTGCTATCACTATGGTAGGTATGGTCATCTAGAGGCCTCTTGCCCCGTTAAGCTATAGTAAAATACTCCAACTACACCTTCTGCAAGTAAACCGTCATGCCCTCTAGCGAACCTGGCCTATCACCTCTCTATTACAGAAAGCTGGGAGCGTTAAACTTGCATGCGTGAGGGGGAAGTATTTGGGCCTTGGATGAAAGTCCCTACTTGAAGCAGACACAACAACAGATGAAGCAAGAAAACCATTAAGGACAACCAAAGTGGGGGTGGATACAACTATTTTAGTCCTTTAGCTACCTCAGACGTGCCATAATTTCACTAAAATGAAGGTTGTATACTGAGGTGGCTAAAGGGAAAGCAACTGATCAACCTAACAAATCCAAGTAATATCAAAAGCAATCTATCCCCAAGAAATCAACGACGGGACATGGGAAGAAAGCAAAGAAAGGTGAAAGCCCCTAAGAAGATCCCTGTAACCAAGCTAGCAAACAACACTATTTTTGATACACTTTCTTATAAGGCAACAAAAATGCCTATGACCTTATATTTAATAAAGCATACAGTTGCTACTTTGACAAACATGAGAAAACTTTTGCAATCTTTGTCCAATAAGCCCATAGGGCTGAAGCCACAACAACCCAAACCTAATCCTTCACAAGGTAAAGAGAAACTTTTACCCAAACCCCCTTTAAATAACCCATCAAAGAGTGGCCCTAAAATCCAACCCAACATTAAAATTAAAAATTTGAAGGGGTGATCCAAACATGATGTAGAAATGTTGTCTGAAGAACTCACCAAAGCCTTGGCAGAATGACAAATCCCTATTTTTATTATATATTTTCATATTTTATTTGAGGTTTCTGTCATAATAATTGAGCTTAAAATGTATCTTTTGAGATTAATTGTGATTAAAGGTGTTTGTATAAAATTAAGGGAAAAAATTCATATATTTTATTATTTACCTTAATTGATTTATTTTTTGAATCTAAGGTATTACATTGGGAAAATTGCCCAAAAATACCTTTGAGGCAAATTAATTGCTGAATGCTACCAAGTATGTAAGCGATCTTCCGTGTGTGCAAACAATCTTCTGTTGTGTGCAAACGATCTGCCATTGTGTGCAAACAATCTTTCGTGTGTGCCAAAATCTTCTATATGAACGTGCAAACAATCTTCCGTTGTGTGCAAAATATCTTCCGTTGTGTACAAAATATCTTCCGTTCATGTGGAACAGATCTTCCAATGTAGCATTCAGCAATTAATTTGCCAAAAAGGTATTTATTTGCAATTCTCCTTATGACATTTTAGGTTTATTTTCTTTGTAGATCAGTTCGGGAAAAATTATAGAAAAGAATCCAAAATTTTTTGGAAAACTGTGAATTAATGAAGTAGGGAACCAGAGAAAATTTATCGTAAGGGCCCAGAAGTTTTGAAAATTATAGTTAGCCCCATAAAAGATTTCAAGTTTACAGTTTTGTCCCTTCACAAAACTTTTAAATCTTTCATTTTAGTCCCTTTGTCAAAACGTGATTTGATTAATTGTGGAGCTCTGACTTGGTGAGGTTTCTTCTTCTTGGCGAATGACAGAGAGCGAAGGAGAGAACACAGATCTTGGTGTGAGGCTGTGAAACATAAGGCCTTCCCTTTACCATCAACCTCTACCTTCTTATTCCTCAGTGTCACTAGCGGACTTCACCCTCACCTTCATCCATCTCTGGTGATATAGAAATGTGGTAGAGAAATAGCCACAAATAGAGCTTTCATTTCAAAGGGCATTCAATGAGAGAGCACGTCAGACACAGAGGCACAGATCGAGCTTTAGCAGTAAAGCAAGCGAGAGAATGGGAACATTTAATCTTTTTCACTTCTACCTTCACTACCATACCACCATCACCTTTAGCC
This sequence comes from Inga leiocalycina, assembly GCA_963242795.1. Classification (NCBI taxonomy): domain Eukaryota; kingdom Viridiplantae; phylum Streptophyta; class Magnoliopsida; order Fabales; family Fabaceae; genus Inga; species Inga leiocalycina. The sequence continues at coordinate 26,864,898 of OY725331.1, read as the reverse complement.
TTCCTCCCTCTGACACCGACGACCTTCTCAGAGATGAAGAGACAAAGCTTCACATAGCCATGGGATAGATTGGAGTTGGAAGAAGAAAGAACTATAATAGTGGATTTTTGAATATTATCATCATATACACCTCATTTTCACCACAGAATGTAAAAGAAGAAGAAGAAGAAAAAAGCATGAGTTTGTAGAGATAACAATAACTATAGAACACTTATTAGAATAGAGCCAGACCTTTATCACAGCTGGTGAGCTAATTTCTCTTTGTCTGGCCATGGTGGTTGTGCTTCTTAATGCCATTTCTATGAGTAGTAGTGGCTAATTCTGTCAATCCTTTGTAGTAAGAGGCAATGGCATGAACTTAGGCCTTCAATAGGGGAGTTTTTGCTCTTCCATTTCTCTATTTCTATATTATATTTGTGATGAATTTTATTATGTTGGGCTGATTTATTTTAATGTATTTGGAGATTGGAACTAGCTAGGTTGAGTTTAAGGGGTGGCCCTTAGAGTCTTTTAAAGCTAGCATGATTCATCTTCTATAATTATTTGAAGTGAGGATTGCTTGCACCATTGCTATGAAGAATTGCTAATTCCATTATTGATTTTCTTTTTCCTCTCATTTTATTAATTCCATCATCATTTAATTTCATATTTTCAAGAAAAATCTCAAAAAGAATTAGTTTAGAACAATTTAATTTTCAATTGCAAAAGGTAGTTGATAGTTAAAAAGACCAAACCCTTTCTAACTTGTTTTATTTCAATTATTGCATTTAGTTGCTAGGTAATTAATAAAAGGCTCCTCAAGAGATGATCCTGGATTCCACCTTATATTGCAATTATTGGTTTACTTTTGAAAAGGTTACTAAGGCACAAAGCTGACAATACTTTCTTCCTAGAAGCTGTGGGAGCCCATTTTAATTTTGATAAGGAGTAGCCCTTTGTTAAAACAAGAAAATCTAGATTAGATGATGAAGCTGGCTCCAAACGATCTAATATGGAGCAGTAAATGCACTTTATTGCCATGAATAAATCCATATTCATTTAGAATTGTCAAGGGGTAGCATCAAGCTGATTTCTTAGATCTTTGAAATCCTTTCTTCAAAGATATCATTTAGATATTTTGGTGCTAATAAAACCAAGAATCTCATGTGTTAAGGTAGATAAGGTCATACACATGAGAGGTTATCTTGACTCTCATAGAGTGGAGGCATCCAGTTTCTCAAATGGTATTTAGTTGATATGGTTTGACCAAGTTAAAATCTTAGTAATAGTGAATCACCATCAATTCATCCATACATGCATCCATGACAATGGCAAACAAAAATCAGCTTTCTTCTCAGCCATATATGGGAGATCCACCCGAACATTTGAGGACAATTATGGCAAGACCTCCTTAATCTATCTATTAAAAAGGATGAAACCTGGCTCCTTGTAGGTGACTTTAATGTTATAATCTCAATAGATGATTGAAAAGGGGGAGCAATTAGAAACTCATTGGGCTGTAGTGTTTTTAGGTCCTTTATCCACATGCTAGATTGGTCGACTTGGGCTTCACAGGTCCAAGATACACTTGGCAATGACATAGGTTGAGAGTGCGTCTTGATCAATCATTAGGGAACAATCAATGTCTAATAAATCAACCCAATGCGATTGTCATGCATTTACCCCACATACAAAGTAATCATCAACCTCTCATGGTCAAGCAAAGTAGGGATTTATGGCCAACACCAAAGACATCTTGTTATCTAGAAAATGGGTTACTTCACTTAGAATTCAAGAGCCTAGTATCTAGTTCTTGGTCCAATAATAGGTGTCTTCTTTTTAATATAGAGGAATTCAGTAAGGTAGCTTAATAATGGAACCATTAAGTATTTGGACAAGTGGTTTAGAACAAAACAACTCTACGGAATCACATAAGTAAGATGCAGTGAGCATTAGAAAAGCAACCATTCCCAACATATTTAATTGAGCTTGAACATACTTTACTAAAACGGTATGAAGCTATCCTCTGCAGGAAAAAATTCTGTGGTTTTAGAAATCTCATAGTTGATGGATAAATGAAGGAGACCAAAACACTCAGTTTTACCATATCATGACATTGATTTGGTGCCATCACAACATAATCAACATACTTAAAGATGAAATGGGGGATTAGGAATCAGATCAAGATAAGTTATGTGCATGGCCTCGCATTACTCCCAATCTCTCTATTCAGAAGAGCAACACTAGCCCACTGATTATAAATACAAAGGTATGTTCCTACTACTCTCAAATCCTCTACGAACTCTTCTTGGTTATCTAGTAATGAAAGAGGATACCAAAAAGGCACCATTTGACATGCATCCACTTAAGTTGCTTGGAGCTGATGGTTTACATGCCTCATTCTTTCAAACTTATTGGGACATAGTAGAGACTCAGCTTTCTCAAAAATATGTGGGGTGTTGAAGGTGCAAACATAGACCTAGCAACCACATATTGATATGCCTAATTCCTAAGGATTGATCACTTATAAGTCCTAAAGCAGTTTAAGCCTATAAGCCTGTGCAGCACAATCTACAAACTCATCACTAAGATCATTGTTAATAGACTCAAATGTGTAATGCCAAAGTTATCCCTTCCACATCAAGCCAGTTTTATTAAGAGTAAGAATATCATGGATAACATCATTATAGCATAAGAGCCAATCCATTCAATACGAAAGAAAACTGGAAATAAGGGCTGGTTGGCCATAAAAGTGGACCTCAAAAAAGCCTTTAATCACCTCTTTGGGACTTTATAAAGGATATTCTTCAGGAAGTAAGGCTACCTGACACAATGATTAGACTGATCATGAAATGCATAACTTCATAAATGATAATGGCCAACCATCAGAATCCTTTATTCCATAGCAAGGAATATGACAAGGTGACCCCCTATCACTGTACATTTTGCCCTATACATAGAAAGGTTATCATAAGCATCAAGATTGAGGTTGATGTGGGTGCTTAAAAGCCCTTATAGATAGGTAGAGGGGGACCACTATTCTCCTACCTCTTTTTCACCGATGATATGATCTTATTTAGTACTGCTGATAACTCCTAGATCAGTCATGCAATATCCCAAATTTCAAGACTAGAAGTTTGAGATTAAGACTAACTCAAGCCAACTGCTAAGCCCCAATTTTCAAAAGTCTCAAGAAATCCAAGAGACAGAATATTTTTTAGGGACTAATTTGGGACGAACAAAGTAGGAATTTGGTTCTAAAGAGTTAAAGGAAGATACCTAATTCCTTTATCTAAAGGAAAAAAAGATATAAAACCTAATTTGGATCCAAAAAGAAGAAGATGGTGTCTGGGAAGAAAGAAAGAAGAGGAAATAAAATGAAATAATGACAACTTAGTAAATGTTGACATAATCAAGGGCAAAGAGACATTGGATCTTGAGATTAAAATTGGAACCCAATATTAAGGGGTAGGATTTTTTCTTGAAAAAGTAAAAGTAATTATGAGAAAAGAAAATAAAAGACAAGAAAATTCACTAAGAAAACCATTGGACAAAAGCAAGGAAGAAAAGATGAGTTATCCAATAAACCAATGGTTAATTAGCTACTTAGTATACAAGAAGCCATGAACCATTAGGTAAAGTATTTCCTCTTCCCCTCCCTCTTGAGTTCGATTAAAGGCAAGACAAGAAGGAAGAGAAAATAATCTCTTACACTTTACCAAATTACAATGAGTTGGGCTAACCAATTTAGTTACAAGAGGGAACCAAGGAAGGACATATCATCACATGTTCTTTTCTTTCTCCTCTCCCATTTGGCAAACACTTGACAAGGGACAACAAGTGACTTTAAAATACCTCATCCTCTTCATTTTGATACCCTAAAGTCATCCAAAGCAAGAGCAATAAGAGAGAGAAAGACAAATCTAGCTCAAGAAAGGTAAGCACCTTCTCTCTAGAATTTCACCTTTTTACTCACCTTTCTAGCCAAAATGTCTTTATGAATATTGTTCCTCTTGGCCTAAGCTTCATTTCTATAGTTTTAGTTTTTCAACAGGAGGTGTTTTGAGTCATTCATCAAAACCCAAAGTGGTTGAATCAGAGAATAAAGCCTAGAAGAAGAGGTGAGTAAGGGCTTCCTTTTGAACCATATATTGTGGTTTGGTAAAGCTTTGTGGAATGGGTATTTTTGCCCTAATTTTTAGTTATATGGTTATTCTTCTAGTTCATGGTGGTTTGATCTTGTAAATGGTGTTAAATAAGGTTTAGAAATGAGAAATCACAAATTTGGAACTTTAAGACACTAAGCTTAACGCTGCTAGATTTGAGGCAGTAAGGTTGTGACGTGTTTTTGACTAACCAAATGAAGTTCAATGCTCATGATAATTTCCAAATCCAAAGTAGGCGTCCCAAGCTTTAATTTGATATAAAGAATTCAAAATTTAGATAAGTAGTGAGTTATGATTTTTGAAAATTGGGCATTAAACCAGGAAATTATCATGTGGCAATCAAGAGTTTGGCGTGTTTTTAAATAACTGAACTCTATCAATGGCCACGATATTTTCCAAAATTAAAGTAGATATATTGAGCTTTAATTTGATAGATAATTTGTGGCAATTGGATAAGTACACAAAAAGTTATGATTTGATGAAGTTAAGCATTAATTCTAGAAAGACATTTATGGCAGTGAGGATTAATTATAAAGTTTGGGTTTTTATGCATGAAACTGGCAGAGGTGGATATTTTTCCCTTAAAGTAGACTTAATAAGGGTCACATAGGGCTTTGAACCACCCCATTTGTATTTTTCTAGAATTAGTTATGAGTTTTCAAAATTGGTCAGCAAAACTGACAGATTGGGTCAAACCTATGGAATTATGGCAATTAAAGTAATTTGGGCCAATGTGGCCCCAAACATAAGAAACATCCTAAAGGCCTATGTAGCCACATTGGACATTTATTTATCATAGCCCTAATATATGGTTATGTACCTAGGACCATGAGATGACAAGGAAGAAGAATGGGAGAATTTCTAAACAACTTTAATGATTGGAAGAAAAGGTATAAAAAGGTACTCGAAGACAAAAGGTAGTGAACTTAACTTACTTGCGTGTATTAATATGTATGCTTGTCTGTTGATGTGCATGATTGCTTTACTTATCTATGTGTAACATAGTTGAATGATTGAAGCTCTATTTCTATTGATGCTATGGCCATATGTAAGAAATGTGAAGCATTGAGGATGCAGATACGTCATTATGTTAACATAAGCCTATGTAAGGCAAGTATATCATGCACTAGCATTTATCTTACATGTATTGTTTGGTATTCTTTGCTACTAAGATTCTCTCGAATCTTACCCTCCTTCAACCAACTATATAGGCACATGAGCACAGAAGAGGAGTGCATGACGATGTGCCAAGTTAAGAAGTTGCAAAGAAGTATTGAAGATTACTACGCGCTAATCGTCATGTATAAAATAACATTAGAAGTGATTAATTATATAATTTACACGACAAATGAATTGTTTCATAAGCGCAATAATTGAACTACAAATGGGTAATCATACAGTATGAGCCCATTAGTTAAGTAAATAGAGAAATTAGTAAGCAGAAAAATCTCTAATAGTAATGAATGTAAGAACTGATGAGTTAAATAAAAAAGTAACCCTGCAAATATGTTAATCTGGTAAATATGGTTTTACCAAATAAACAATGCCCTAAGAATAAAGGTGTAAGTTTTTGGATGGGTGCTTTATTTATTAATTCTCTTGAGCCATAATAATAAAGTTAACGATGCATAATAAAGGGGCATAAGTAACTGGTGTTACAAGTCTCATCTAAAGAATGTTAAAAGAATTTTGTGAATCATCGGGGCATTTATTTAGCAAAGCCAAAACTCGAATTTATTTTTTCAAGGATGTTCTTATCCAAGAGGCCACCTCCATCTATAATACCTTAGGATTTCACAAGACTGAGAAACTTGGAAATTACTTCAGCATTCCCTCACTTCATAATAGAATCACAAAGGACACATACTGGTACATTGAGGAAAAAGTACAACAGAAGCTCTAGGGAGGACAAGCTAGAACTCTTTCCCATGTTGGGCTCATAACCCTTGATCAAGCAACCTTGGCAACCATTCCTATTTATACCATGCAAACTACAAGACTTCCAGTGTCTACTTTTTCCAAGATATAAGCGATTATTTGGAACTTTATATCGGAAACAAAAAAACAGCATTGAAGTGTGCACTTGTTGAAGTAGGATGATATGAGTATTTGTGCCAATAGTTGAGACTAACTTCCAGCTAACTATCGATCACTTTGTAGATGATCAAGGCAGCTACAAATAGATAGAGTTTGACGACTTGCTCCCACTTGAGACATTAAGCCAAATTGATGCCACATCAATGCCACCTCACATGAACCAACAAGACATATGTGAATGGAATCTCACTAGCAACCACAAGTTCTCTATTAAATCATCTTATGAATAAGTAATGATGGATAAATAGTTGGATGACAATCCTATATGGAAACTGGCATGGCAATTGCCTAACGATCAAAGAGTCTGTTCCTTCCTTTGGTTATCGCTTAGCAACAGATTACTTACCAACAAATGACACAAGTGTATCACTTAGTAAATGAGGTTGTCTCATCATTTGAGCACACACTCCATGCCAGAGGACTTTAGGGGAGTACATAATTAGATTGATTTGTCTTCTTGTTAGTTTTTCAATCATCCTTGTAATTTCCATGTACATAGTTTTTTTAGTAACGATATTATCCTTTCATTTAAAAATTACAAGTCATCTATCAAGTAGTGTTAAATAATCTAGCATGGGTTACATTCCATTAACTTGAACCATTATTTTAACAATAGGGGCTTGATGGTCAAGATTTGAAAGTTGAGGACATGATTTTTAAGCTTTTAAAGATAAGGGAGGTTATAAGCAATTGAGCTAAAGTAGACAGGGCTATGTGTATTTTGAGACAAAACAATATGTAATATGCATCAATACTTTTTGAACATTTGTTCAAAAAGTTTCAAACTACTTGTTTAAGAAATTTTTTTAAAAAAATTTCAATACATGTATGATACTTTTACCAACCTTAGTTGATACTTCAAGACATTTTTTTAAAAAAGCACATATAGATACCAACAAGCTATTCGTTAAGGTGGTAAGCATCCTCATCCCTATAAGTAGGAGAGCATGAGTTCAAATCCTAACAAGTTCAAATTTTGAGAAGAACGCCTATTGAGAAAGGCTGAGGAATTGACTTTGGTGCACCCCACAATCAAAATCTTACAAATTAAAACTTAAAAAATAAAAATTATTAAACTAGATATAATAATAATTTCCATTGGGGATGAAGGCTGCTTTATTATGGAATATAGGAAACAAATACATATGTAATCACTATTGTTCACCATCATCATTTTTAAGGGTTTTAAATATGTAGAAAGAACATAGGCACACTCACACAACCACAAGAAAAAAGCTTTCATTGCAAATTCTCCATAAATGTTCAATTTGATGTTCCTCTAATGCTTAAATCGCCTGAGAAACAACGTTTGATACCAATGCTTTGAGGTCAGCATCAGAAACTCTCTAAGGACAAAAAAGACATTTTAGGATTCATGAGCCACATCTATCAATTTAACACTTTAATATGCATTCAAAAGTGTTATGGTTCAGCCCAATTGCAAATTGAAGCCCATAAATAGAATTTGCATTTTGATTGTTGGGTTACTATTCATTTGGTATTTCCATATTTTTGGTCCAACTTTGAAAAATTATTAATAATTCTATAAAATTCATATGTGAACGCTCTAAAATTATTTTGAAAGCTCTTGAAGTCCTTTACATTATAAAAATATCATTATAGACTTATCATGCTCAAATTGATACATTTAATTCATTTTGTGGACTTGTATTTTTCAGGCATATTCAATGCCTTAGATTCAAAAATTAATAACTCAAGATACAGAGTTCCAATAGACCTGATTGAAGATGTTATAGAAAGCTCTATATGTCTAGTTTGTACAACAACAATTTCAAGAGCACTGAACATCGATCTAGATACCTTATACAATGAAATAGTAACCATGCTCTAGAATTAATCTAATCTAGATAGTCATGATTATGCATGTCAAAATCATGCTTTCAATGCCATGCTTTAGTGTATGAAAATTTATAATTAATCCTCACATGTCAAGTATACAATTCAAGGCCTCCTATAGGATTTACATAGCTCTTGGAACTTATCATACAATTTACTATTCAAGGCACAACATTGTCATGGAACTTTCATTCTCCTTTCAATTACACCACTACATATTTGAACATTTATAATACTTAATACATAATGGTTATAGCTAATAAACAACACATAAGTCGAGGAAAAGTTTACGTAAGGATATATAACACTTAAAAGTAACAGTTAATTATACGTACAATCACTTATTACGAGGTGGAATTCGTGAAATCACAAAAATAATAGTTGTAGTTAATAACCATAATTTATTTAGTGACAAAAGTAAAGGTTCTTTAAAAACAACTACCATGTAACACTTGAAAATGATTCGACTTCCAACCTCTTATATCAGCAAAGACAAAATATAAAGGTATTTAAAAACAACTGTTATATAATACTTTTCATAGGTCATAACCCTTCATAACATCTATTAGACCTCTATTTAAACTCATATATTCCTTGTGATTCTTACTACTTTTCTTTATCTTCCTCCTCCTTCTCTCCATAAAGTTAACATCCCAGGGAGCTCTTCCACAGCCACTAGCCCCTCTTTCGACGCCACTACTACCACCACCTCCTCCTCCTCCTTTGCCTACTCCTAAAATGGAGTCTCAGATGCAGTTGTTGGCTAGCCTTGACTATCATATAAGGCATCTCACGGCATACACCAAATGGCTGAATGGAAAATTAACCTCATACTTCATCACAATAAGGTTGAATATGACTTGTAGTTAGACCCTTCATCTCCTTCCTTTAATGATGAGAATGAAGAGGAGGAGGAGGGTAGTGGTGGTAATGATTAAACACCACTATTGTATTTTTAAAAATTTTTTTAAAAATAACTTATAGAAAATAATTTCATACTTCACGGTTATTAACTACTAACCATAAAGTATTCTTGTACTATACTTAACAGTTCTAACTTAATAAATGTAAATTAAAGCTTTTGAAACCTTTCTGCTTCCCTGCGCTGACTGTAAGTGCCTCCTTGTTACCCAATGATCATCAGGAGAACTAGGTACCCTTTCATTATGTTATGTTCAACTTCCAATTAACATGTGTAATGATGATTTTTCCTTCCCTTCCAAAGTTCCAGACGTGTATTTAAACTCACCATTTTCATTTACTTTTCCTATGTTTTCTTCATCGTCCTCCTCTTTGTTCTCTTAATCGCAAAGAGGAAATACTATACAAAAGAATTTTCAGAAAGCTCTCGGCGTCATCCTCTACCTCCTCCTCCTTCGCCTTCGCATCTTATGCTTCCACAACTGGTGGCAATGTTACAGCATGCAAAACACACTAATCATGTAGTGAGGAGGCTTTCTTTATGTTATTGCAAGCATTTCACCCAAGAGGGGGTAAGGTAAATGGGGTGATACCAGAAATTTCATTACGAATATAAAACTTGACTGGAAATTTAAAGCAATTAAGAGCTATGAGAAATATCACCGAAGTATACACCGGGAGTTATACTGGTTCGGCCACAACGACTTTGACTTACTTTTAGTCCTCAAAGCTTCTTTGAGCTATATCTTCCAAGATTCAGTGGGTTCTTGGCACATCAGTACACAGCAAGTTCCTTCACTGGACACTCACTCCCCCTTACATGTTGTAATCAAATCCCCAACTCTAGGTTCTACAACCTTAAGTTGTCTCAATAACAAATATTGAGTTTGTAATGAAAAACTCTCTCATAGAGCAAATATATAATCACTAAAGTATAAAAAATAAGTATAAGAAAACATATCACAAAGAATATATTGATCAATGTGAGTTTGCTTATTCTCAGTTGTTGTGTTCTGTTCTTTGAATGCTCCATATATATAGATGAATTGTGATGTTCTTTGGAAGCATTTCAAACATGTTTGTTAGAGTTGCGTAGCTTAATTTGATCATTCTTCGAATTTGAAAACTAGCCGTTTGTTGTAGGTAGACGTTTTGAATGTTACAGATGACATATTTGATTTCTTTCTCAATGCATGATCTCTACATTTTTTTCTCTGCAAATATACTTAGGAAACTAATATAATGAAAGGTTAATCATATAGATAACAGATCAATGAATATCAGATTAAAATCATGCTTTCTGTATTGTATTACTAGAGTGGCTACTCAGTGATCATGCTCATTACTCAAGTAGTCTCTCGAGTAAGATGGATTGAAATCTAAGCAAGTTTTTAAACTGTGCATTTCAAACTTCCAATGCATAAAAAGATTATGCACAATTCTATTTCAAGTGCATTTAGCAATCTGAAAACATTTTGAAAACCATAAATGATTAATCGCTAATGATATGTAGTAATGAGCAAGTATTTACCACTCAAATTGATTTGGGAAGAATGAGTACGATAGTTAAGTTTTGAAATTACTAAAATCAAATCTTGACGCTCTAGTTTTGCATAAGAACTTAAGTTCATATGAACTCGAGTTTTCCTTGATATAGCATACCTAGCTTGAGTGTAACTTGTAGACACTCAAGTTAGTTTCCATCTCCTTATATCTTTGTACTCAAGTCCTCCAAAATCACTTGACTAAGCCATGCTTTTTGAATAAAGATTTTCTATAATTTCCTTCTTGAACTTAAATTTCACTCTGAAACTGCAAGTTGTGAACTTGAGTGTATGTCTGCTACTCTAGTTTAATTCCATAACTCAATATAAACTCCATTTCTCACTCAGAGTTTATGTACTCTTTATTCACCCTATTTTAATGATCGTAAACAGAGCATTCCTTTCTTCTTCTTATAAAAGCATATAGATCTTTTTCTTCTTTCGGTATCCAGGATTATTTGGATCCACTTATGGTTAGCTTGTAGTAATCATAATTCACATACTCTAAGAATATAGTCAATTTGAAGAAATTGAGCATAATGAATAAAAAATGACTTTATGCATAAAACTATTTTCTCTTGAAGTATGCGTATATGCAGAAAGTGTTAAGCTATTGAACATTATGATTCTTTATGAATGAATTTTCTAAAGATTGTAAAAACATATGTGCAATGCTCAATCCTAAGGTATCAAGGTATAAACCTCAATAAATATTAAAGATGATAGTGTAGGAGGGTTTACCATTGTTTACTTTTACATTAGGTTCTTGGAAGATTGCCGTTGCGTACCCGTTACATCTTCCTTTGAAGCTCTATTTTTGTATATTTGGCTTTGGGATTATGTGAAGCATTCTTATATGATGTAGGCTTCGAGAGTATTTTTCTTTGTGTATGAGAGATCTTCCTCTTCTTGTTCTCCTCAAAGTAGTTGAATGGTACATTATGGCAACCCTTCCTTGAGGTAAAACATACTCTATTTATCCATTGCTTCTTTCTGTGGTTATGCTCTACAGCTCTAACAATAGATGTTTTGAGAGTTCTCTTTTGAAATGATATGAACCTCTTAATTGGTGCATGAGAACCTCTTGCTTCTTCTTTATCTTCTCTATACCCTTATGTCCATTTCTTTCCAAATCGTCCTGCATACATAAAGCACTAGATGGACATTTTGGTACCCACATATACTTAGGTCCTTAATTATTATCATTCGACTTTACATGTCTTTTCGGAACCCAAACATATTTATTTCTCACATAAGAATTTCTTCTAATATAGCATGTGTGAGAAATATGCCCAAATTTACCATAATAATTGCAAATTGTATGAAGATATGCAGTATGGGATATCATGCAGGTATTATGTCAGTCATGAGAGTAGAAACTTGAATGAATTTTATTTGAACATTCTTTTTTACCAACAAACTTTCTATCAAATTTGAAAACATTTTTGCTTTTCTCAATAAAATTAACAATTGGTTGAAAAATAATCTTATGTAGGCTCTGAAGATCAGTTTTATGAAAATCACAAGAAGAATTGGAACTTTTTACCTTAAGTTCATCTTGAGCTTTGGAGAGTGATTTTTCATGTTTGTTTACAATGAGCTCTTTTCAAGAATCCTTTTCTTCTTGTCTATCCATGTTGACTGTATGGAAGTGTTCTATGATTTCTCCTTCTTCATCATCAACTTCCAATTGTTCATGCACTGTAGATGAATAGCTTGTAGTTTCACATGAACTATCAACACTTTCAAGTTCAACACACTTGTTAGAAGTATAAATAGAATCAAGAGTGTCACATATGTCTTTAGCATTATAACAAAATCTAATTTGCTCAAAATCATTTTCTGTTATAGCACTATAAAGAATCTTCATTGCTCTAATATTTAACGAAAACATTTTCTTTTCTTTTTTAGTCCAATCCTTCCTCAGTTTATGATCAAAAGCATTTGTAAACACATTCCACATATCAAAATCATATGCTTTTATAAACTAGTCATTCTAGCTTTCCAAAACCATAAATCGATATCTTTTAAAAAAAGGTGGGATTGTATAATCAAAACCTTCTAAAAATATACAACACCCAAAATCAGCCATCGATAACTCTTGAGACATTTAAGTCCTTTAAACAAAAGCCTAGCTTTGATACCAAATGTTAGAACTAGCTGACACCCTTATCTTATTTTCACATTGTTTAGAGTGCTTACACATAGTTCGGTGAACAACACAAGAATAGCATAGAAATACTAATATATAGTATGTGATTACATTGCCAGAATTCCCTATAAGAGCTTGTTCATAATATTTATAGACCCTAAAATATCTAAATTAAAGACTACATATAACCACTAGCTTCCATCTCGGAATTCGTACCCATCAATTTCCCGTGTCAGCCACCACCTTACCTATGGAGCCACTAATTCCACCACCTTACCTATGGAGCCACTAATTCCTATTGGAATATTTATTGTTTATGAAAAAGGGTGAGATTTAAATGAATCTCAGTAGTAACAGATAATCTATCATAGAAAATGCAATAATGAATATGACAAATACCACATATAACAATATTATAATCACACATAATTCGGTTCGGTCGGAAACATTCAAAGCTAACCATTGTTGCAACCCTTACTTGTTTCAAACCCCAGCTGGGCGCAAGAACATAGACTGAGCATAATTTGGTACACCCGTAGGCACTATAATTCGATGTACCTATAGGCACTATGTTCGATCATGTTCAGTATACCCATAGGTATTATGTTCAGCTATGTTCGGTGTACCCATAGGCAATAGGCATTATGCATAATACATATTACGGTAAATGGCATACACAAAGCATATAAACATTGACATAATATATGAAAGAAAGAGTTACTACCTTAATCCAGTTTCACCATGTAAAGCGTGCTTTAAAGTTTGTGCTAACGACTTAGCTCTCAATTTGGTCCTAAAATTTCAAATGCACAACAATTAGGTTAAAACCCATTCATGTACTAGTTCAAACACTTTCATAGTGTTTCTGGTGGTTATATGAGTCTATAGTAAAAATTACCAAAATGCCCCCGGGGACCCGACTAGGCCCCACTGTACCCGATCAAACCGTACTTTTTCAGAAATTTTGACCTGGCCTATTCTGACATATTTTCACGCAAGGAGTCCATTTTCAGACTCAAAATTACCAAATTCACTGTCAAAAGATGAAAATGCCCTTGGCAACCCCTATTTCAAGGTTTTAGAGGCATTTTTGTAATTATGCTTTTTAAGGCTTTTCTGAAAAAGGGTTCAACTTTAACCCCACCTAATTTTCCATCCTGAACACAATAGAACCATTTATTTCATGAAAAATCAAACTCCTACCCTCTAACAGCATTGGCTAAAATATGAAAGTTCTCCAGGAAAAGTTAGGGTTTTCTGATTCTAACTCCGCAGACCTGTTCCTTTTTACTCATAACCACTTTATTAACTATTTAATTATGTGAAAACGACCATTTAGACTCAATTTAGGCAGCAAAATGTTTAAGACACAAATTTTCCCAAATTTTCAATTAGAGTCAATCCAGCAAAAATTTACCGATTAAATTGCTCGCAACAGTCAAAACAATCAATATTCGGAGTTTCAAAAGTTACCTTAAGCTCCTTCTTGCTTTTTCTTCCTATGGTTGAAACCCTAACCCTTGAAACACTAAAATCTCTACTTCAAACACCTTCAATAACATAGAAGAGAAGCTTAGAAGAAGGATTATACACGTTAGGTACGAATTCACTGAAGAAATCGACCTGCCTTGTGAGATTTTCCTTCTTCTCTCTCTAAAACTCAATAACCTCTTCTATCTCTCTTGGCTGCACTAAACTGATAAAAATGGGAGGAGGAAGATGATGAAATATGATTTATAATATATCCCATTATTTAATTAATTAATTTATTAACCATAATTTCAAAAATTGGATTTTTTGTGTACAAAATTCCTATCTTCCTCCAATTATGTCATAAGCTCAAGTAGCATGTAACTAACATTTGTTAGAGCAAGCGTTTCACCCAAGAGGGGGTAAATTGGGTGATACCAAAATTTTGTTGCAGATATAAAAACTTGACGGTGAATATAAAGCAATAAAGAGTAAGGAGAAATATCACCAAAGTGTACACCGAGAGTTATACTGGTTCAGCCACAACCACTTTGACCTACGTCCAGTCTTTAGAGCTTCTCTAAGAGTTTTACTATAACTTCTAAGATTCAGTGGGTTCTTGGCACCTCAGTACAAGCAAGTTCCTTCGCTTGGACACTCGCTCCCCCTTACAAGTTGTAATCCAATCCTAACTCAAGGTTCCACAATCTTAAGTTACCTCAATAAAAAATATTGAGTTTGAATGAAATATCTCTCTCACAGAGTGAATAAGAATCACTGAAGCATAGAATTACAAGTATAATGTAAAAACAGAGTAATGAGCTTGATAATGCGGTCGTGTGTGTTCTTGTTTTCTCATCTCTGTTTGGATATTCCCGTATATATAGATGTGTTGGAAATAATTTTTGGAACGTTTTTCTTCATGCCCGTTAGAGTGTGCGCAGCCACTATTGACTTTTCTAATATTTGAAAAATATCCTTTTGCGGTAGGTGGTGGTAGGTAGCATTTGAACGTTACATTTAACTCTCCTTATTTGGTAAGATCTCTTCATTGTTTATCTGTGGATATGCTAAGAATACTAATACAATGAAAGGTTAATCATATAGGAAACAAATCAATGAACATTTAAATGAATTCTGAATTTCTGGACTTGCATACTCGAGTAGCTACTTGAGTATTCATTAAAGTTTACTCAAGTACTTACTCGAGTATCATCGTGAGAGTATTGATGAACTGCAAGTTAATAAATGAGCATTGCTTTACTCGGGTAATGAATGGAGTAAACAAAATTACAAACCTCTGGAAATACCTATTTACTTGGGTACTTACTCGAGTATGGCACACTTTTCTTCATAGGTTACTCGAGTAACAACTCGAGTAAACTCTCAAATAAACTTTATGTTACTCAATGCTTTACTCCAGTAATGTTGGCAGGATTTCAAGGCCGAGAGCACTTTAAGTTTGATTACCATGTTACTCGAGTACTTACTCGAGTAAACATAAATTTTCTGTATAGCTTACTTGGGTAGTAACTTGAAGTTCTCTTCCAACTAACTCTACATACTCGAGTAGTGACTTGAAGTGAAGTATGAGAAAAGAATTTCATGTTATTTGAGTATTACCTTCAGGTTTTGACTTACCATAGTGAGTTACTGTAACATCCCGATTTGTGATTAGGGCTAATGGCTCCGATAATTATTGTAATTATCCTGATTGAATATATTTGGGATTAATGTAATGATAATTTTGGGAATAAATACAAGTAGTATTTAAGATCAAGGGTTGAGATGTATTTCATATGGGTCGGAATCCTATGTGAGGTGACTTGGTGAGCTTATGGAGAGAATTGTATAGATGTTGACAAGTGGCTTGATGGTGGCCATTGGATAGGGCACTAGAAGACAAAAGTCACTTTTTCCTCTCTTCTCTCTCTCCTATTCGGTTGGAGGCATGGGCAAGGGGGGTGATGTGCTTCTTCATCATCATTCTACCTTCTCATCTCTCTCTCTCTTCCATTGATTCCGGCGACCTTGAGGCAAGAAGAGGAAGAAGAAAAAGCTTGATCTTTGGTAAGGAAATGATTCTCCTTTGCTCCAATCCTCTTCTCTAATGTTGTTCATATCAATGAGAGCTACGTTGTGATGATTGTAGAATCTTGAGAAGTGGTGATTTGTGATTTGGGCAAAATTGAAAGTTGAGGGATCAGGATTCTGGATTGAGCAAAGTGAAGAGGTAGGCATTTAGAGCATTTTGAAGTATAATGTGTGATATTTTGCTAAGTATGGTAAAATCTGGAATTTTGCCCTAAATATGCCTATTTTTGGGAAATGTCAAGTTTGTTATGATTGATGATTGGAAATGATTTAGTTGGAGATATGTGATCATTTGATGTAAATTGGAATGTTAAAAAGGTGTTAAGGGAATTTGGATATGATGTGTCATTGAGACCTTAGTGTTTGATTGTGGTCAAATTGGATTTTGGAGTGTTTTTGGAGTTGCCATTGTGTTCCCTTGTTAGTGCTTAGAGTGTATGAGCATTGGGAAGAGTTTGGGAACCTTTGGGGGAGAATTTGACCATCTGGTGTTTCTGGTTTTTGGCTGCGTTTCTGGTCTCTGATACACATCACTCGAGCAGAGGAAGAACGTGCTCGAGTGATGCGCAAGTTTTTCCCATTGTGCTTTGAGTCACCTGGGTTTTCTGCGAGTGCTGCTCGAGCACATCGCTTTGTGCTCGAGTGAGCTTGGTCTGCTCGAGTAAGGGTGTGAGTCCAGAGTGAAGGGTGTGCTTTCGGGTCTTCACTCGTGGGCTGATGCCAAGAGTGAGCTCTGTCACTCGCGGGTATAGCCGTTTCACCCGAGCACTGGGGGTCATGCTCGAGTGAGAGTGTGCTTCAGGTGGGAGTTGTGCTTTCGGGTTCTCACTTGCGAGTAAGGTTCTCGAGTGAGCCTTCTCACTCGCGGGTGTGAGGTGTGTGCTCGAGCACATTTGGCTGTGCTCGAGTGATCCCGTGCTTGGAGAGCTTTGGGTGCTCTCGGGTCCTCACTTCCTGGACTTCTCTCGCGGGTGCTCGAGTGAGGCATTTGGCCTTGTGCTCGAGTGAGGGTCAGCGTGCTCGAGTGAGCCAGTGCTCGAGGGTTTCCTTGTGCTCTCGGGTGCTCACTCGCAGTCTCACTCGCTATTGTGCTCGAGTGATGTCCGTACTTGTGCTCGAGTGAGAGCATCTGTGCTCGAGTGAGATGACCAAAAATCAGTGTTTTACCTTCGAGTAAGGGGTCTTTTGGGTAGTGTTTTCCAACCCTTTAGGCATATGTTTAGGCCTATTTTAGTCACCTAAAGAGTCCTAAAGGATAACCAACTTAGAGTATTATTGAAATAAACACATGGAAAAGAGATTGATTGGTTGTCCCTAATTGATATAGGATTTGACATTTGTCGCCCTCGTGAGGCCACGGTGCCGGAGCCAGTTAGGAAAGATACAGGTAGTGACTCTATCTTTATACCTTATGTGATGTATGATATGTGTGCTATATCATTGTGATTAAATGGATTTTGTATGCTGCAAGTTTTGTGAAAACTTTGTGTGGAAGCACCGCTAAACCAATAGTCCCTGAGTCGCTAACAACGGTTCGGGTGAAGGTCGTATGCCTTCCCGGCGGTAAAAGGGGATGAGGTTAAGGTGTCATATATGCGTTATGTGATATTGTGGTAGCACCGCTAAACCAATAGTCCCTGAGTCGCTAACAACGGTTCGGGTGAAGGTCGTATGCCTTCCCGGCGGTAAAAGGGGATGAGGTTAGGGTGTGATATTTGTGAAGGCCGACGGGCCATTGTGAAAGCCGAAAGGCTATATGTGAGCCGTGTGGCTATTTGTATGCACTGCCACGCCAACAGTCCCTGAGTCGCTAACAACGGTTCGGGTAAAGGTCGTATGCCTTCCCTGCGGTAAAAGGGGATGAGGGTGGAGTGAGTTTGTGTTGCTGCTGATATGAGATGATGTGTTTGCATATTATATGATTGCATGTGGTAAGAAATAGTTGTTACTACGGGGATTCTTTAGAATCTCACCCTCCTAAATGATTAATCTTTTCAGACAGGGCGAGTGGTTCGAAAGGAAAGCGGACACCCAGGAGTAGTTAGGCTTACTCCGAGATCTAAGTGGTAGTTGGTTATTATAGTTTTGGATTTGGGATTGCAAGTTGTACATCTAATGTAAATGAATGTTTTGGTGATGTAATCCCCTTGTTGGGAAACTTTGCACCCAAGTTGTATATGTAAGTAACCCGGGGTTTGCCGGGATTTTGGTTTCCGCACTTTGATATTTATTATGTACTCTGATTTCTCTGATAATTATATCCGCACGTGAATGTGAGACCACGAATACATATATGTTTTGAAAAGATTTTGAAATACCCCATCTCTTGGATGTGGGATTATAAATTGTGATTTCATCTTATTGGTCTCTATTTCACTTAAATTTCGTAATCCGGATGTAATTACGGTGAGGGGGTTACAGTTACTCGAGTAGCTCATCGAGTAACATTGGCAGGGTTGAAAATGCCGAGAGCAACACATTTCTTGAAACAGAGTAACTCGAGTACTGACTCAAGTATCATTGGCAAGGTTGAAAATGCCGAGAGTAACTGGAAGTCTTTGACATGGTTACTCGAGTACTTACTCGAGTAACATTGGCAGGCCGAGAGCAACTACCAGTGATTTACCTAGTTACTCGAGTAGCTCCTCGGGTAACGTTGTCAAGTCGAGAGCAACTTTGAGTCCTTTACCTTCTTACTCGAGTACTTACTCGAGTAACGTTGGCAGGTTACTTGAAGGTTGCTCTGGTTACTTCAAGTTTCTGTCCCATTACTCGAGTACTTACTCGAGTAACCCTTTAGAAAACTTGCCAATGATGAAGTTTCTCAGCTTTTTCTCTTGGCATTTCTTCATTACTCCAATGCTTACTTCAAGTAATGATTTGTCCTATTATTACTTTGTTCAAACTTATTTGTTTATCAAATCTTTTTCATACCATCCTTTGTTATCATCAAAACATGAAAGATCTAACAATATTTCCCTCCTCTTGTTACATGTAATAGACACCTAGGGGTCCTTCCCTTTGGTCTCAATTTGTAACACCCCAAAATGTGATTAAGGGCTAATGACATCAAAAGTGAATGTAATTACTATTAAACAAACACTATAGAGAATATGACGTGAATTGTAATTTGAATATGTTACAATCAATGCCTAAACCTTGTATTTGAGCTCAATTGTGTCATTAGCACCTAAATTGAATTAAATAGAGGGAGGGCGTATGGTATGCCGTAATGAAATGAGAAAAATGTTTTAAATGGTGATTCAACATGAATTGCAATAGTTAGGGGCAAAATGGGAGAAAGGATAGTCACCGGCCAATTAGTCAGCAACCGATAAGGGAACTTATTAGCAATATAAAATCAAGAGGTGTGTCAATTGTATAAGGGAGATAGAGAGTAATTACATGCATGCACACACATGGAGAGAGTTAGGAGGATGTTTAAGATCATGACACTTGTCAACATGTGAGCCATGTCTTTTTATCTTCCCTCTCTTATTTAGGTCAGCCAACAAGCATAGGAAGGCCAAAAATCTGATCTCAATTTATCATCTCTCTCTCTCTCACACTTCAACTGCCATCTTCATCCAAGTAAGGAGGAATGAGAAAGGGAAAAATCAAGGTAATTTCCTCCATTTTGACCTTGTGCTTGAGCTCAAATGCTAAAATCCTCTTTATTAATCTTGATCACCTTGATAAGAGCTTCATCTTTATGGTTTTAGATTTTGAAAGGTGTTTTAGAGCTTGAGAAAAATTGAAGGTGGTGGAATCAAAGAACAAGCTTTGGAAAGTGAAAGATGTGAGAAATAGCTATCTTTTGGTATATATAATGTAATCATTGGTTGAACCTTGAAATTTTTAGATTTTAGGCTTAATTTTTGTGTCATTAGGGTCTTGTGTATTGCATGGTGTTTTGGTAGTGGAATAGGTGTCTTGTTACATGGTTTGAACAATGAAATTGGTTTGGATTTGTTTGGAACATTAAATGGAAAGTTTGGCAATTTGGTGGTTTGTGTTGCAATATGATTGAAAATAGAATATATGTGTATATGATGGGAATTTGGTTGTTTTAGTGATTCCAATAGTTTCCTTGTGAAAAATTGTGTGGGAATAGGTTTGGTTGTTGGTTTTGGAGCCATCGGACATGTTGGTTGAAAATTGGAAATTCTGTCAAGTGTGAACTCTATACAGGGCAGTTGGTTTTCATGGACGTTTTGAATGAGCAAATGGTGTCTAAAAATTCTAAAACTTTCCAATCCAATATTTCACATGCCAAGCTTCAAAATAGACATATACTATGTGTCATTTCGATTTGTGTGCTAGGAGTTATGATTTTCCAAAATTTGGGATTGACACTGAAAGCTATTTTGGAGCAGTATGAGATTTTGTGTAATTCTGTATTTTTGTAGTTATAAACAGTATTGATTCATATTTTTCTTGTATATAGGACTTCAATAGCTTTCCGTAGTTCTTAGGATCACCTTATTTTGATTTTGTTAGAATTAGTTATGATTTTTTGAAGTTCAGTCAAGAAACAGAATTTTCTTGGCCGCAGCCCAAAAGCTTCTGGACTGCTTTTGTCTGCAGCCAGAGGATTCTTGGCTACAGCCAAAAACTTCTGAACTATTTTTGGCTGTAGCCAAAGAATTTCTTGGCTGTAGCCAACTCCCAAAAATCAGCATTTTGGAACTTTTGGAAGTGGTTTTTGATATGGTTTTTCCCAAATCTTTTAGGCTTTAGTTGATCTTATCATAGCCACCTAAGTGACTCAAATGACAACCAACCTTAAGTGTTTTAAAGTTAAGGAATTGGAAAAGGGAATAACACTATGTCCTTGATTTTGATTGATAGGATTCGATATTTTCCCTGAACGTGAGCAACCTGTGCCAAAGCACACCCGAAAAAACAAGGTAGTGATGATTTCCCTTATACTATATGTGATGCATTGTATGTTTGATTGATCATTGAATTATGATGATTTCGAATGCTGCAAAGCTTATGGATGTGAAAGCCATAAGGCTATGTGAAAGCTGAAAGGATATATGACAACTATGAAGGCTATGTGAAATCAAAAAGGCTATGTGTAAGCTGCAAGGCCATGTGTATGCTGCGAAGACATATGTAAGCCGTAAGGCTATGTGTAAGCCATAAGGCTATGTGTAAGCCGTAAGGCTATGTGTATTCTGTGAAGACTATGTGTATGCCGTAGAGGCAATGTGCATACTATGATCGTTGCTGCTGTGCTTATTGATGCTTTGCTTACATGTTATATAATTATATATTGTATGAGTGCTTTGTTACTACTAGGATTCTCTTGAATCTCATTCTTTCCATTAACTAACCTACAGGCGGGGCAAGTGACTCGAAGGGGAAACAAACAACCAAGGGCGGCTAGGACTCCTTTAGGGATATAATTTTGATTGTTGGTTGTCAAATTTTGGTTGGGATTACTGTACATATTATGGATGTAATTTTTTGTATGATGTTATGTAATCCTCTAGTTGGTAAATTGTTGAGGTGGTAATGCTCGTTAACCCTTCAGTTAATATATGGAAACCTGAGGGTTGCTGGGAATTTTGGTTTATACTCTGATATGTATGAATGCAACTTAACTACAGAAGTTAATTGTATTCAAAATGTGAGTATGAGACCGGATCGAATAGGTTTTGAAAGAAATTTTGAAAACCCACTTTATTTCAAGGCGGGTTCTTGTCTTGAAGCGGGAACTTAAACATATTTTGTATTAATCATTGGTCTCTAATTTTCCTTAATTATTCATTTTTGAATTATAATTATGGATTATAAGGTAGGGGGTTACACAATTGGCTTCAAACCTTGTCCAAGTTACGTGTACACTTTAAGTCACAATTTTGGTCAAATTAGCACTTTTACTCAAATTTTTCATAAATTCATATTTATTTGACCAAAATATTCCAAATATATATTTCCCCTTTATTTTCCTTAATTAATTAAAATTTAATTTAATTAATTAGAAAATAATTTTTTTGTGCTAAATTGGCCAAATTACAAGTTTGCCATTACATTTCTCTTCATTTTCGGATTTCTGGCAGATTTTTTGCCAAAACTTTGAAACATCATAACTAAATTTGTAGACGTCATATCAAAGTGATTCTAAAGGCTATAAAACCCGTATTGAGTCTAGTTTCAAGAAAAAATATAGCTTTTTTCCAATTGGAAGCACAAAAGTCCCAGAATTAAAGTTTTTGAATGTTGTTCTAGAAAATCAACAGTTTTTCTGGGCTAACTTCAAAAATTCATAACTCTTTGTATATAGCTAAAAATGATCCATATAACATATCAAATTAAATCTTAGGATGTCTACTTTAACCATGTAAAAGGTCATAATTGTAACCCCCTTCCGTAGTTATATCCAAAACACGTAATTAAAATAAAATAGAGACCAATAATAATCAAAACCCATTTAATATCTCATCCTTAAGATAGGGTTTTCACAAATACCTTTCGAAATTTAATACTCCTAGTCTCACATTCACATTTTGAATATAATTACTTCATGAAGATAAATCACATTCATATAAATATCAAAGTACGCAACATAATTTCCGGCAATCCCGAGTTCATACCTTTACAAAAAGGTATACAAATTCCCAAATAAGGGATTATACAATATCATCTCAAATACATATCCAAATATACATCAAATATACTTCCATAACCAGATACAGTCATCCCAAAATCTATGATAATGAACCACCAAATCTATAACTCGAAGGAGTCCTCACCGCCCTTGGTTGCTTGCTCCATCCTTGATCCACCTACCCTGTCTAAAATGTTGGTAGGGGAGGGTGAGATTCGAGAGAATCTTAGTAGAAAACAATACCAATATGCATGTATGATAAATGTATAATGCATGACATGCTTGCATTACATAACTCATGCTCACACAATGACATATTTGCAAGCTCAATGTTACAAACAACATACTTATGGCCATAGCATAACAAAAACATAGCTTTAAACAATCATATATATTACACATAATCATGCAAAGCAATAACATGAATCAATACACCACCACAAATATCAAATACATGCAAAAGAGGTAAGTTCCCTACACTTGTTCTTCCCATGTATGCTCCAGCACTAGCTACATACAATCAAGGCAAACATCAAACCCTATAAGCAAAGCAAGTACATAGAGTTATTCTCTATTCCCAAATTCTTTCTTCCATAACACTTAAAGTTAGTTATCATCCCAAATATCACCTTTTAAAAGTGAAAAATACTGATTTTAGGTGGTTGGCCGCTGCCAAAAATAGGTCAAAAATATTTAGGCCGTGACCAAGAAAATCCTATTTCTTGGCTAAACTTCTAAAAATCATAACTAATTTCAGAAAAATTGAAATAAGGTGATTCTAAAGCTAAATGAAAGCTTTTTTTTAAGTCTTCTTTACTAAAAAAAATATGGACCATTAAAAGAAATCATCATACAAATATAGAATTGCACAGAATCCAACACTGCTCTAAAACAGATTCCAGTTTTAATCCCAAAATTTGAACAACCATAACTCCTAGCTCACAAAACGAAATGACATGAATTATTTGTCCATTTTGAAGTTTGGAATGTGAAATTTAAGAATAGAAAGTTTCAGAATTTTTAGACACCATTTGTTCATTCAAAAATTTCGTGCAAACTAACTGCCCAGCACAAAGTTTCAATTGACAGAATTTCTAGATTTTGGTCATTTGTCCCCAATAGTCCCAAATTCACAACAAACACCATTCTCACACAAAATTTCACAAGGAATCCATTGGAAACACCAAATCAATTAAATTCACATTACATTGACATGTTTTCACAACAATCTCAACATGTCAACACAATTCACAATTCAACTCAAAATTGCAAACTCTTTCCATTCAAAATTCCAAACCAATTCCAATGGCTCCAAAACACATTATGACACCATTTTAACCACAATTCACAATCCGATTCATCCATTGCAAAATCACATAAAAATCATGGAAAAATTTGAAATTCACAAAACTTAACCAATTACCACAAAACTTAGGTCAAAATGTATCAAATACTCACCTCTTCCTCCTTCCCAAGCATATTCTTTGATTCCTCCTACTTCAAGTTTCCTCAAGCTCACAAAACACCTTCTTTCTCAAATCTAAAACCATAGCAATAAAGCTCTCATCACTATGAACAACATTATAGAAGAGTGTTTAAGCATTAAAGGACAACTACTAAGCCAAAAACTCACCTTTCCATTTCTCTTTCTTCCCTTGCCTTAGACGTCTATGGGAGCTTTGGAGAGAGAAAATGAAATCAGTTTTTTAAAGCATGAAAGGCCTTCATAACTAACCTAAATGGAAGAGGGAAGAGAAAAAGCAATATTTGACAAATTGACCAAAATCCAAGGGTCCAAAAAGTGTCATGTGTCACACCCTTATCACAACTCTCATGAGTTCACATAGGCACACACACACATAATTTCACCCCTTTTAATCACATAACAATCAATCCTAACTATTGATCTTTAAGTTACCAATGAGTTTCCTCTTCAGCAACTGACCAATTGGTTGGCAACTTTACCGTTTTGCCCCTGATTATGGCAATTCCTCTTGAATCACCACCAAACACATCATAATCTCCAAAAGGGCCATTTATCACTAATCACATCTACTTTTGGAGTCATTTACCCTTAATCAAAACTTGGGATCCTACTAAACTAGGGCTTAGCAGTCCACTTATTCCAGGCTTATTCTCTAGCCTCAAATCTCAAAATTTAGGTATTACAATAATTTTTAGTCATCATTTGTTCATCCAAAACATGACAAACTCACTGCGTCAAAGGGAATTTTCACTGACAAAAAAATCACATCCTCCAAAATTCACCCTTCCATTTTATTGAATATTTCCACATATTTTATAATGTATATTGGTGAATAAAAGTTGAGGTGTTACACTAGAGGGGGTGAATTGGGAGTACAATAGGAAATTAAGAACTTTAAAATTCTTTTCACGTTTTATGGAAGTATAAAACCATAAGTATTTAAAACATATATGCTGGAAATATAATAACTTAGGGAAGAGAATATGCGAATTGCGACTTATCCTAGTTCGGTCTAATACACGATAACCTATGTCCAATCCCTAGGCTCCTCCTGAGATTTCAATCCACTATGTCCCTCAAGGTTAACTAAGTACTTGAAAACCGCTACAGTCCTATAAGTTTAGCTGGGCAGTTGTGAAGCCTTTTACTAATCTCTCACTGGTTACTCCCCCTTAAGCACCGTAAGGATATAATCAAGTTACTCCACCTAACACACCATAACGATACAACTTTGATTATGAAAGATTATAATCAATCTTCTCTCTCAGAAGTGAAAAAGATGAATACTAAAGTACAATATAAACAATCACTATCTCAAAGATAAATGATATAGAAGCTAGAGAATAACAGAGAGTATTTGGGTCAAGATGGATAGCTCATGATATTAGCATGTTGACATTGTTGTTGTATATTTTCTCTTCTTTGAATGCTTCCATATTTATAGTTGAATTGTAGTATATGACCGTTGTAAGCATTCGTTTGTTAAAGTCCTGTTGCTTTGTTTGACCATTCTTCATATTTGAAAAACTAGCCATTATGTTCGGTGGGTGCTCTATTCCCGTAGGGTAGCTTTTCTTCTCTTCATATGATCTTCTCATTGTTTTCCTAGACAAATACTTTAAACGCTAATACAATAAAGTTTTAGAGTGATTAGAAGAAAAAAGAATGAGTTACACAATCATGCCAATCATTTTTAGAAGTTATGAAGCATGCACTGTTTTTAAGATACCACATCATTCGAGTGTTTTTGCCTTTCATTTAAGTGATCTGGCTTTTAATGTATATCACTCGAGTGCATTGAGAATTCTCTAGAAGTGATCTACCATTATTAACATTCACTCGAGTGATTCTTGCTATCACTCGAGTGATCTATTATTTTCTGACAATCACTCAAGTGATTATTAGACCACTTGAGTGATCTTCTTCAAATATCATATCACTTGAGTGATATGCCATATCAATTAAGTGAACATCCAAATTCACTCGAGTAATCTATTATAACCTAAATATTTACTTCTAATCCCTTTGAGTCATCTACAAATCTTCTTATACTTCTGCATAGAGGTCAACTTCCAGTGGGCATAACTCTTTGTATATAGCTCTAAATTTAGCAAATGACATACCCCCATAAAGCTCAGTAAGTCAACTTTTCACAGCAACTAGAATCAATTACAAATACATTGTATTCCATAGGTTATAATCCAATTTGTAACATCTAGTCTAGATAGTGTTTGAAATTCGAGTGTCCACTTCCAGAAGGCATATCTCTTTGAATATAGCTCCAAATATGACCATGACTTATCCATAAAAAGATCTTTAAGTCTAGTTTCATATGCCACTAGTTTCATCTCAATTGGGCATGTAGTTTTAGAGTTATGTCTAAAATACTGAACCTGTTCTAAAATATGACGGTGATTTGAATGTCATTTCCAAAATTCATATTTCTTTCATCTGAGCTCCTTTTAACTTGTTCTTGGTTTAAAAATGACACATTGGAAGTCTAGTTTCATACAAATTAAGTTTTAGCTCAATCTAAGTTGTGGTTTAGGAGATATAACCAAATTACTGAACCTCACTCATGCTGAACAAAAACAGAGCATAGCAAAGTATGCAAAAATTTAATAATCACTCAAGTGATCCTTCAATTCACTCATGTAAATCATAAAAATTTCACTTATGAAGCTATCACTCAAGTGAAAATAAAGTATCAATCGAGTGAAGAAGTGTCACTCGAGTGATATTTCAATTCATTTTGAAGATATTAATCAATATCTCAGTGATTAGACGATTCCAGACATTAACAAAAATGAAAATATTCCAATTTAAGGATAAATAAAATTTTTTTCCAATCTTCTGATTTTATAATTAGAACCATTGATGAAACTATTCCTCTCAATTTAAGGATAAATGACATGCCTTTTTTATCCAAAAATCCATAAGACTTCACCAAAAGAAGTATAAATTTCTATACATAGGATGTGTCCAATAGCATTAAAACCTTTAATTAAAACAAGTTTAGATGCAGCCAGCCTAATCTGTTTAAGAGATGTTAGGCATAATATATTTTTTGATTTTCTTTTAGGAATGGTTGAAGCTGGTCTTCATAAGGACCAATTTATTTTAATTGTTTTCCCAACTTCACTGTTTACCTACATGATAGACATATCATGGATATTCTTATCTTAAACATCAAATTATATGGACATGATATGAAGCTTGATGTATCACCCATAGCTTTAGTCTATAGCGTAAAATACAAATTAATAAACTCTAGTACCTCGATGGTCAAAATGTTCAACAAAAGCAATGAAACTTGTTTATTCCTAATAGATGCTACAAAAGCAAATGTTACGGTTCCAAAAACCATAAAATGGGAAGATGTGACTCTTCCTGATGATTGGGATCTAGAAAAGGTAGCTCCTTCTGCCCTTAAACCAGCACCTAATTATTACCAAATTAGGCAAACTGAGTCTGGAAATGTTAGGATCTCTTTTGATAGAAAAGATCATTTAGTATTTCTAGGACTCCCTCAATTCAAGAAAGCTTTAAGACTACTTTAGAACAGCCTTCTAGGCATTCTTGTAGTTCTTCTATAAAAGAACTAGTAATTTTTCCTTCTGTTATGAAAGGTCTAGATACCTCAGCTATCGTAGTAAGACTTGTATACCAAAATCAAAAAGAAGATGAGGTCTAAACTAATCTCTCTCCAACCTATTCCGATATAATAGGGGTCATAGAGGAACAATTTTAGTTGAATAAAAAACACTTACAAAAGGATTTTTATTCTGATCAAAACAAAAAAAGACGAAAATGGTTTTTCAAAAAATTTGATATTAAAGAATTATGAAACCCTATTCAAGAAAGGTTTTGCAAAATGCTTGAAATGTTTAAACTTCATATTCCGTTCTTTTTATGGTTTAATGCCTATATAGAAGAATAGGGTATAAAATATTATCCTTTTAAACCAAATGAAGGGGTTAACGCCTCTTGGATTTTGAAAAATGGAGACAAGGTTGAGTCTGATCTTCCTCCAAAATAGTTTTATGAAATCTCTGGAGTTAAAATGAAGAAGCTCCTTGTTTCACCTTTTAAGACTAAAGATCTCAAACAAGAAATAAATTCAAAGGATTTTCAAAATCTTTTTGAACAAAATAATTACACCAATTCTTTTTTAGGAGAACATATCCTAAAAAAGAAGACAATTGTTACCAAAACTAGTGATATCCCTTCTAGTTTGTTAGCAAACAACCAATTTTTAAGCTTTACTCAGTTCTAACACCTGTAATAAGTAGCATTAAAATAAAACTATTCAATAGAAAATTGATGAAGAATTAAGAAAACTCATAGTAGCTGACACTCCCCAAAGATCTTTATCGTCAAAATTAACCATTAGTGTTATAGGAAAAAAGGGTTAAACTAGCAGTAGTGAAGAAGGTGCTAGCCTAAAGGAAACCAAAATTAACAACTTAAATTGGAGAAATCCAACAAAACTTTATTACCTTAGAGCCACCCCTCCTGACCTAACTTTAGAAGAAGAGATGCAACTCTCAAACAATTTAATGCTAACAACATCTATGTTTGGAATATAGATGAAAAATTTGAGACCCAAATTTTGGAAACTCTCTAATAAATGACAATAGCAGTAATGCCTACTCAATATATAACAATTGTCAAGAAGATGACGTTGTTCGTATATTGATCTCAGGCTTTACTAGACAACTCAAAGGTTGGTGGGATTATTGTCTCAAAAATGAACAAAAGGCCTTAATCCTTTTGGCCATAAAAATTTCTCATGATGGAACTCTTCTTACCAGTGAAGGAAAAAATGTTCCTAACTCTGTTAATTCTTTGATAGTTAACATAGTTGAACACTATATAGGAGACCCTTCTGTCTGGAGAGATAAATCGGCAGACCTTCTCTATAATCTTAGGTGTAAAACCCTATCAAATTTTAGGTGGTATAAGGATACCTTCCTGACTAGAGTTTTGACTAGGGAAGATGGTAATCATCCTCTCTGGAAAGAAAAATTCTTGGTCTCCCTAGTTCTTTAGGAGATAAGATTAGGGGAAAAATTTAGAAATCAAACTGGTGATGGTCAAATCCATTACAAAAATCTAACATATGGACAGATCATCACAATTGTCTAGAAAACTGCTTTAAAACTTTGCCAAGAAGATAGGATTCAACATCAACTTGCCAAAGAAAAAGCCCTAAATAGGAAAGACTTAAGATCTTTTAGTGAACAATTTGGTTTTCCTACCTGTAAAAAATCTAGATCAAGATTTAAACATAGAAGAGAAGACCAAGAACATAAAAAACACAAGGTTATAAAATGTTATAAGAAAACTAGGAACAAACCTAGGAGTAATCACCCTAGAAATCTCAATAATGAGTTCAAGTCCAGAACTCTAATTGATCTCCCTAAGGGAAAAATTGTTTTTTTTCGATGTGGTAAAGAAGGCCATATTGCAAAATATTGTAGCCTTAATAAGAAAGTTAATGCCTTACAAATCGAAGAATCAACTCTTCAATAATTAAGCAATCTTTTCATTGAAACATCTTCTGAGGCAGAATATGAAATATCCTCTTCTGATGAAGTTAATCAACTTCAACAAGAAGATATTTCATCCTCATTCGATGAAGAAAATCTTCAAAATAAATTGTTTTGAAAAGATTGCTGAGAGCTTCAGGCTTGATGACCCAATTAAAGAGTCAATTTTAATTGATTCTCAAAAAAAATATTTTTTAAATTAATGTCATAAATCAAGAAGAAGATTTAGTTATGGAAATAATAAATTCTCTTTCAAATAATGAAGACAAGGTAAAATACCTTACACAACTTATAAAAGCTTCAGCTTCATCTTCAAAATCTTTTCTAAAATAATCACAAAAAAATATAATTTTACTAAAATAATGAAAAGATTTCAGAAAAATCCAAAACCAGTTTCAATTTCTGACCTTCAAAATGAAATAAATGGTTTAAAGGAAGCAATAACAAACTTGAAAAATACTCAAGATTTCCATTCTCTTATTCTAAACCAAATTCATGAAGAAATCTCTGATAAAGAGAAGAAAGAAAATAAGGATGTCAGTGATGAGAATCAAGACACTCCTTATAATGCCCCAAAATATGATTAAGGGCTAATGACCTCAAAAGTGAATGTAATTAATGTTAAACAAATACTTTAGGAGAATACAATGTGAATTATGAGCTAAACGAGCAGTAGTCAGTGCCCAAACCCTATATTAAGCTTAATTGTGTGTCAAAGCTTAAAGTGAACCACAAGGGAAAGGGAGGGTGCATGAATGAGGAAATGGGATGAGAAAATGTGTTAAGAAGTGATTCAGTAGGAATCTCCATGGCCAAGGGCAAAATGGGAAAAAAGAAAAGTTATCAGCCAATTAGTCAGTAATCGAAAAGGGAATCCACTAATAACTTAAAGAGTAAGTGGAGAGACTAATTGCCAAGTAAAAGAAGAGAGAAGAATTCTATGGTTGCAAGCACATAGAGAGAGTTATAAGATCATGACATGTGGCATTGCATGAGCCATTGGAGTAAAGTCAAACCATTCAACTCATTTCCCTCTCTCCTCTTCTCTTAAAGTCGACTAGGCATGGGCCAAGAGGGAAGAGAAATTTGATTTTCATCATCATCATCATCATCTCATACTCTCTCTTAAGCCTCCATTTTCGTCCAAGAGAAAGAGGAAAGAGGAAGAAGAAATGAAGCTTAAGGTGAGATTTTGACTTAGTAGTTCACCTCAAATGCTTAAACTCTCTGAACTAATCTTGATCACCTTGTTGAGGCTTCATTCCTATGGTTTTATATTTTCAAGATGAGGTGTTTTGTAGGTTCAAAGGAAGTTGAAGATTAAAGAATCAAAGAATAAGCTTGGGAAAGTGAAAGAGGTGGTGATAGCTACTTATTGATTTATATATTGTGGCCATTGTTTAGATTTTGAGATTTTGGAATTTTTCCTTGATTTTTGTATGGTATAGGATTGTACAAATTGCATGGTGTGTTGTGATGAAAATGGTGTTTGGTTGTGTCATTTGAAAAATGAAATTGGTTTGAAGTCTTGAAAGTGAGGTTTGATGCAATTGGGTTTTGTGTAGAAATCTGTTTCAAAATAGAACATGTAAATGGGATGGGATTTGACATTTGCCCTGTACACGATATACCGATGCCAGAGCACGAGTAGAAAGAACAAGATAGTGACCCTTTCTCTTATATTGTGTATAATATATTGTATGCATGTCATATCATTGAATCATGATGAACTGAAATGCAGTTGTGAAACATGTTGTAAAACATGTTGCTGTGAAACATGTTGTTGTGGAATATGCCATTTTGAAACATGCCGTTGTGAAACATGCTGCTGTGAAACATGTTGTTGTGGAATATGCCATTGTGAAACATGTTGCTATGAAACATGTTGTTGTGAAATATGCCATTGTGAAACATGCCATTGCAAATATAGCAAAAGCTATCACAGAAATGCCGTTGATGTGTTATTGTTTGTGATTTCCTTACATGCTTTGTGATTATACATGTTATAAGTAAATTATTACTACTAAGATTCCTTGAATCTCGTTCTTTCCATTGACTAACCTACAGCCAGGGCAAGCGGTTTAAAGGAAAAGCAAGTGACAAAAGGCGGTTAGAGCTCCTAGCTAAGAGTTTTATTTTGGTAGTTGGTTGTCATATTTTGCTAGGGATTAGTTGTACATGTTGTATATATTGAATAGTGTTGTGTAATCCCTTGTATAGGAAATTGAAAATGGGCAAATGTGCCCTGTAAACCCTTCAATAAATGAATGAAACCCGAGCGTAATCGGGAATTTTTGATGCACTCTAATATGTGTGAATGAAACCGAGCTGCACAGGCTAAATATATATTCGAAATGTGAATGTGAGGCCGCATCGTACAGGTTTTGGAAAAGTTCTTTTACAAACCCTATTTTAAAGATGGGATTTTTAATAAGTTTCAAATTATCCGTTGGTCTCTAATTCATCATCATGATGCATTTTTTAATTATAATTTTGGCTTTAAAGGTAGGGGTTACACTCCTAATTTTTTCTTGAAGCTTATATCAAAGATTTCAATCCAAAAATGGCATATTCCAGTCAAAATTATTGCTGCTAATAATTTTTTATTAGAAACAATAGCCTTATTTGATATTGGTGTAGCTTTAAGTTGTATCAAAGAAGGTGTAATTCCAACCAAAGTTTATGAAGAAACCACAGAAATGTTCTACGGACCAAACAAGTCACCATTAGATATTAACTACAAATTGTCAAATGCAGTAGTTGAAAATAATGGTTTAAAAATTAGTACCCCTTTCATTTTAGCCAAAGTTTTGTCTCAAGATGTAATTCTAGGATAACCATTTATAGATCAAGTAATACCTTATCAGGTAACAAAAGAAGGAGTAGAATCCCAATTGATAGGAAAAACAATTTCCTTCAAATTTGCTTATCCTCCTTATACAAAATTTGTTAATTCAGTTGAGTATAAGGAAAATCAAATCAATTTTCTAAAAGAAGTTTCTTACAAGGTTATTGAAACCCAATTAGAAAAACCTCTTCTCAAATAGAAATTCAAAAAGTTTTGAAAAATATTCAAGACACGATTTGTTATAATCTTCCTAATGCTTTTTGGGAAAAAAAGACATGTAGTCGATCTCCCTTATGAGAAAAACTTTAATGAAAGAGCTATTCTAACTAAAGATCGCCCAATAAAAATGAACCAGGAACTCCTGGAACACTGTCAAAACAAAATTAAGCATTTGCTTTCAAAGAGGTTAATCCGCAAAAGCCAAAGTATTTGGTCTTGTGCAGCTTTTTATGTTAATAAAAATGTTGAACTTGAACGAGGCACCCCAAGACTTGTTATCAACTACAAGCCACTAAGTCAAGATCTTCAATGAATTAGGTATCCTATTCCAAACAAACAAGATCTTTTAAACCTCCTTCATCAGGCAAAAAAATTTTCAACATTCTATATGAAATCTGGATTTTGGCAAATTCAAATTAGTAAGAAAGATCGCTACAAAACTACATTTAGTGTCCCGTTTAGACAATATGAATGGAATGTAATGTCTTTTAGGCTCAAAAATGCTCCCTCTAAATTTCAGAGAATAATGAATGAAATTTTCAATCCTTACACCAAATTTATCATTGTTTACATTGATGATGTTTTAGTGTTTTCAGATTCAATTGACCAACATTTCAAACATGTTAGGGTCTTTATAGAAATTATTAGGCATAATGGTCTTGTAGTTTCCAAAACTAAAATCAGTCTTTTTCATATAAAAATCTGGTTTCTTGGACATCATATATACCAAAGAACTATTACTCCAATTGATAAGGCAATTCAATTTGCTGATAAATTCCCAAATCAGATTCTGGACAAAAATCAACTCCAAAGATTCTTAGGTTGTTTAAATTACGTAGGCGATTTCATTCCCAACCTAAACAATATTATTAGGCCTCTTTATGAGCATCTTAATAAAAGTCCTCCTCCCTGGACAGATGATCACAATGCTACGATCAAACAAATCAAATCCTATGTCCAAAATCTTCCATGCTTGTATCTTCCAAATCCATAAGCATTCCAAATTGTTGAAACTGATGCCTCTAACATAGGTTATGGTGGCATTCTTAAACAAAAAAATGATGCTAAAGAGAATTGCATTGCATTTACTTCAAAACATTGGAATAGAGCTCAACAAAACTATTCCACAATTAAAAAAAGAAATTTTAGCAATTA
Organism: Inga leiocalycina; assembly: GCA_963242795.1. Lineage (NCBI taxonomy): Eukaryota > Viridiplantae > Streptophyta > Magnoliopsida > Fabales > Fabaceae > Inga > Inga leiocalycina. The sequence continues at coordinate 26,830,739 of OY725331.1, read as the reverse complement.
TTTTATGCATAAACAAATTTCAAAGCAATTTGCTAAACCAAAAATTTTTAATTAGAGTCGATTGTAAATCGGCCAATGATGTTTTGCAAAAAGATGTCAAAAATCTTGCATCAAAACAGATTTTTGCCAGATGGCAAGCAATTCTCAGTATCTTTGATTTTGAAATTGAATTTCTCAAAGGCTCTTCAAATTCTCTTCCTGATTTCCTAACTCGGGAATTTTTGTAGGGGAAAGAGTGATGAGTAAAAGAGAGAAACGAAAGGGCATAGCCCTTAGTGAAGAAGATCCTAAGACGATCACAAAATCACAGCCAAAAGCTACAAAATCAACAACTAGATCATCGATCCACCAAACAGGGTCTTCTTCAAGGACAAAAACCTCTAAGCAATCTGCTCTCAAAACTTCAGGTATGATCATGAATCGAAAAGATTATGCCTTTCCAATTGAAATACTTTAGGCCTTGGCCTCAAACCAATCCCTGTCTAAATTACCAAACAAAAGATAGGCTGATATAGCCAAAGAAGAAGAAGAAAAGTATAGGGCTCTTGCCTTAGCAATTAAAACCAAATCCCAAGAAATAACTAAAGCTAGTTTATCCTCAAAAGAACTAGCTTTATCTTCCCAACAAAATCCACTATAAACCACTTTTGTAGCAAAACTAGAAAAGATCATAAAACATTTCCACACAGAACCAGGTTTCTATGATAAAAGTCCTTATGTGTTGGCATCAAAAATATTTCCAAAAGGTTTTTTCTATAGACCTTCGTCTATGGCAAAAACACAAATATTTTATGAACTTATCTTGGTAGATTCTGGATCTACGGAGATAAGGCATTTTTTTGGATCTGGATTATCCAAAAAATAAGAGTATCCATAGATATTCAACCATTTCAATCAAAAAGTTCATCTCTCCTGGAGATTGGAGACAAGATTTAAACAAAAACAAAAAAAATTCTGTGGATTTTAATCCAATGGGATATAGTTACTAGGATTATATATATGCTTGGTATTGTACCTTCTGGTATCAAAATCCAAAGTTCAGCCATACTTGGCTATTTATGTTTAAATCCGACTCCAAATACCAATTTCCATTGTAGTTTAATCAAGGGTTAAGGTGCAAAAATGCACAAGAGTTTTTAGCAAAGGTGCAACCAACACCAAATGCTTTTCTTTTGTGCAAAAGTGCCCCCGTGGTTATAAAAATGGGGCAAAAGTCACAGATGGGAAATGCTGACCGTTAACTCCTCTTTGCTGACTAACTTTGCTGATGTGGCATGTTACAGGGCTGCTGACTATGCTGATGACTGGGCAAGGAAACCATTGGGTCAAAAACGCAGCATGTGGGTATTGTCTTCTTTCAAAGCTTAAAGAACTCCCTCTTAGATTGAATCTACGCTCTGGCAAAAAAGAATCTTAGATTCACTCCCTCTTAGATTGAATCTTAAAGAACTCTCTGGCAAAAAAGAATCTATATTAATTCAGCCACTGATCAAATACAGATAAAATGACCAAAGAAGAGGGAAAAAGAACGAAAATCAAACCAAAAATCTGGTGGCCCATTAGATTGAATCTCAAAGTAGTCTATATTAATTCACTCCCTATTAATCAAATCCCTCTTTAAAAACAAAGACAAACTCCAAATTACATCGAAACACAATATTATTTCATTTTCACGCCATATCATGTTTCTCCTATAATATAATAACCTCTCTCTCAACTGGGTCTCTCTCTAGAAGAAAAAGAATGCAAGAAATCGATGCAATCTTCAACAGCTTCAGCTCGATGTGAATCAGAAGAGCCTGCAGGTAACGAACGAGACCTGATCATGGTCGAAGAAGAAACCTTTCTTGAAGATCTTCTTCTCATAGAAACAACCTTCATAGCTCCCGCCATAACGTTCTCTCCTAGCCGCAGTAAAAAGCTCACCGCCGACAATCTGGCCGCGTCACCGCCACCGTGCTTGATAAAGGCAGTTGATTTGTGGTTGACATGGACTAAAACAAACCCTTTTGCTATGTCTCGACATGGAGCAAAAATTTGAGCGATAAAATGGAAGAAACAGAAACTGATAAAGGCAGGTAAAACATGCCCTGCGTTTTTGCCACGTTTTACCTGCCTTTTTCTCATTAATCCCAGTCATCAGCACAGTCAGCAGCCCTGTAATGTGCCACATCAGCAAAGTTAGTCAGCAAAGAGGAGTTAACGGTCAGCATTTGCCATCTGTGACTTTTGCCCCATTTTTATAACCATGGGGGCACTTTTACACCAAAAAAAAGCATTTGGTGTTGATTGCACCTTTACTAAAAACTCTTGTGCATTTTTGCACCTTAACCCTTTAATCAATGGTGGGATTTCTTTGGACCTTGTCCTGAAATTCTTCCAACCACTGTAAAAATTGGTTTTGATTATTTTAAAAGTCAAGCCAATCTTAATGAGGATCCCTTCCCAGCAGATCTTTATTATTTTTCAAAATTTTCTTTAGCCTGGGTATTTAAATGGAACTTCAAATATGGAGCTTCCAAGTATCAAAAGAATTTTCCCATCTTACAGAGGACTCCTTTAGTCAAATGGTGGGTAAATTTTCCAAATATCAAAAATGTGTTTGAAATGGCACTCAAAAGATGGTTCAACTAGAATCCTCAATTCTTGATGGCTGGAGATCATGAATCTAGTATCTTCCTCAACCAAAGGGCAAAAATTCAAGCTTGCTTGGCTTCGTCAACAAACAAATAAAACTTAGCCCAGCAACTTCAAGAAATCTTGGGACTCCTCCAAGTAGATGAACCACAGAGTAGCAGATCTGGTCAAACATCGGCATCTTCATCCAATGCTTTTAATGATGATGATGATCCAGCTCACTACTTTGGGCATCATTCAAACAATGAAATTATCAGCCTCAACGAAGATGATTCCATAGTCTAAAATTGTCGGAAAAAGATCATGCTAGCATCTACTTTCAGTGGAGATCTGACGTAAAGAAGGAATCTTCACTATTTGGCAGACAAAAGATAGACAACGTCTATCAAAACATTCACTGTGTCAATTTACACTGTAGCACATATAAACCTTTAGTGAATAGTAGCAGTTTCGTTTGCCTATAAAAGAGGCATTCGACTTCAGTTTACATTCACCCGAAACTTAGAGCTTTCAGTTTCACTTCTTTCCCACTCTTGTTGGTATGTTTTCTTATGTTTTCTTCTATTTTTAGTATTTTATCTATGTTGTAATTTCTTTTGTTTTCAATAATATTGTTACAATTTTATAATTTTTGTTTCTTTCCTTTAAATTTCTGCATTTCATACTTACATCTGCATGCTTTAATGACTCCTTATCGGTCCTTACTTCTCATTCTCTAATTCTTCTCCTTTCTTTTAGATCCTTTTAGGGTCCCCTCCATCATCTTGGTATCAAAGCCAGAAGGGGAAGTAGGGATATATTAGATGCTTTAATGTTCTGGAGAATTTATGAAGTTAGTATGAATATTACCTCAAGTGAAATTTCAATATCACTCGAGTGAACATGGAAAAACTTCCAAATTGAGTATTTTAACTTCGAATTAAGCCATTCTAACTTCCATTTGATCATCAAAACTTCCAATATCAAATCTAAGAGCTTGAATCTTGATATTCACATTAGATCTTGCAAGTTTTTCTTTCTTTAATCTCTTCTCTTCTTCTTATTGATTATTTTCCAAAATTCTTTTGATAGCTCCTTGCTTTCTTGACTAATATCTTCAATTTCTTTCTTCTTCTTCCTCTTAATCATTCTCATCAAAATCAACTTGATATCTTCTTCCTTTTCTTGACTAATCTACAATATATTTCACATTAAACATAATAGTCAGTCAAAATATAAAATAAATATATTATATAAACGTTTTTGCTCTTAATATTTGACATCATCAAAACTAATCATATCTAACATAAAGCATTGTTGATCTTATAGCAGTATGATAAAAATTTATTTTTATTTTATTAGGTACTTTTTGTTCACAAATAACTCTAGTAGCTTTTTTCTATTTATAAAATCCAGCTTGAATTCTATTATTAAATCTCCATCAATTTCACGATCTTGATGTATAATTGATCCCAAATATCTAAACTTTGTCACTTGCAAAATAATCTGCCCCACAATTTAACTTTCACTTCACTTCTAACTTATCTCTTAACAAAATTGAAATGCATATATTCATTTTTACTCCTACTCAGATGAAAGCCCTTCAACTCGAGAGTCCTTCTCCATATCTCAAGTTTAGAATTGATTTCGTCCCTAGATTCAGCCAACAGAACTATATCATCAGTAAAAGTATGCAATTAGGGATCTCCTCTTTGATATGCTTAATTAGAATGTCTACTACTAGGCTAAACAAATAAGGCTCAAAGCTGATCCCTGATGTAGACTAATCCTTATAGGAAAGTCCTTTGTCTCACCTGCAGACATCTTAATACTGGTTAACCCACTCATACGTACCTTGAATGGCTTTGATATATGTCTCGTGCACCCCCTTATTTTCCAAGGCTTTCCAAATACATCTCTTAGTCTTAGATCCTTATCTTATTTCCATATTTTTAGAGTACTTGAGCGCAATTCGGTGAGCAACACAGGAATAGCATAAATATACTGATATATTGATACAAGGTACTTGATTACATTACAGGTTTTCCCTACAAGGTTTGAAAGTATATATACAATTTTGGTCCAAAATATTAACAAGATAAACTAATTATAACCAACAACTCCATTCTCCTAACCCGTACACCTCAATTGCCAGTATTTACCATTTTGCCCTTGGAGCCACTAGCTTCTCCTGGAATATTTTTGAATTTGAAAAAGGGCGAGATTCAAATGAATTTCAGTAGTAATATACAAGCAATCATAAAAAATGAAAAAAATTAAATATGTCATGCTCCATGTTATGCAACATATTAACAACAATATCACAGCATGTATACATGAGTTAGGGCTTGTCCCCCACTATCCGTAAACCTCAATTGGGTTCTTACTGACAACCAAGTAAAAGTGCCTACTCGTACAAATTGCCCTCCTCGGCAAAACCATGTTCAGTAATTATATCATAGAAGATGACATAAACAAACATATAAATATTCACCTAGTTTATGAAATGTATAGTTACTTCCTTATGTCCCTTTTTGCAACACAAATCAGTTCCTAATTTGGTCTGACTCAGCTCAACAAACTGGTCCTAAAATTCTAAGTTTACAAGGATTAGGTTAATCCCCATTCATGTATCACTCTAGACTCTTCCAAATTACTTTGGTTAGTTATATTAGTCTAATTGTACAAAATTACCAAAATACCCCAAGGAGCTTAGTCTAAGCCCCTTTTTACCTGGTTTGGCTGTACTTTTCCAAAAATTATGACCCCGATTATTCCTATATAATTTTGCCCAAGGAATCCATTTTTGGCCTTAGAATTACCAAATTCACTACCAAAAGATGAAAATGCCCTTGACAGCCCCTAACTGGGTTTTAGGGGTATATTTGACATTTCACATTCTAATGCTTTTCACACTTCATGATCAACATAAACCCTACACAATATTCACTTCAAAACACAATGGAATCATCAAAAACACCAAAATCCAGTCCAAACTCTCTATGAAACAGTGTTTGAAGCAAATTCCAAAGAAAAAACGAAAATGTGATTTCATGTTTTAACCCCTTAAACTCCTTCCTTTTCACTCCTAATCCATATTTAACTTCTTAAACACTTATTTGACATAATTTAAAGAAATTTGGGTTGTATAACCCCTTAGGGTTTCAACATCCCAAATTTACAAAATAACCAAGAAATTCCACAATCAAGCCAAGAATCACAACACTAACAACACAACACCAAAAGAATTGAGATTCTTGAAGTTACCTCTTGATTTTCACACTTTCTCTCTCTAGGAATCTTCCTCTCTCTCTCTCTCTCTCTTCCCTTGATGTTTTGCTTGGCTACACATGATTTTCATGAAGAACAAGAGATTAGAAGAAGAACTACACAAGATAGAAGGCACAAGTTCTTGAAATCACAAGACTTACCTTTGATCTTTGCTCCTTGTGCTCTCTTGTTTTAAGTTCTTCAAGATCTCTTCTCTATCTCTCTCTCTCTATTTTGTGACGAATGAAGATAATTAGGATGGAGAAAGAGATGACGATATTAAAATATCTCTTCATCTTTTCTCAAAATATATTAGTTTAATGGTTTATGACATGTGGTTTTTTGTTTTAGCCTTATCCTTGGCTAATTTTGTCATAAACTCTTCATTACTTTTGGACCAATTTCCTTCCTCTTTTTAAGCCCAAAAAGATGCCACACAAGGGCCCTCCATAAACCAAATGAGCTTTATCCAATTAGTCTAACCAATTACACATATATTATATTTTAATGCTAATTGAACATATGCTCAATCTTAATAAGTCTTATTTAATTACTTGGCTCAAAATTAGGACACTTGGCGTGATTATTGTCCAAAAAATTATTTTACCCTCCTATTTCCTTTATTTAGGTGAAAATAATAAGGAAAAAGGCAAATAATATTATTTCATGTACTTCCCATACTCTCCCTCATCTTCTAGTTAATTTTGTGTACATGTCTACCTTTGACTTTTTAAATTTTGATTTATTTAACCAAGAATGCTCCAATTAAGTATTTTCCCTTTATTTTCCTTAATTAACTAAAATTAACTTCAATTAATAGGGAAAATAATTATTCTTGTGTTTTGTTGGCCAAATTACAATTTTTGCCCTTAAATTCTTGGATTTAATTTGAGCTTATTCCTTTTCTTCTCCTATTTGGCCAAAATTATCCTTAATATTGGGCCATATATTGTGCTAATTTATTCTTCCATTTTGGTCTTTAAGAATCAGCTTTTTGGAATATCCAAAAATTAATTTCTTGACTTGTTCTAGCCAATTCTCATGAAAATGGAAATTTACTAGCTTCTTAAATTCCAAGCTCTTTATTATTCACCCTTTCATTTCATTAAATGCCATAAATAATTACAAGGCCTATTGGTGAATAAAATTTGGGGTGTTATAGTTCTCCTGTCTTAAATAAATTTTGTCCTTAAAATTTGCTACACATACATGGTCATAAACTCTGGGTAACGCTTCCACATAACTTCTTTCGTTTTCTACGTTGCTTCTCTGGGAGATAACCTATTCCAAATAACCTTTAGGAATGGGATACTTCTATGCCTCAATTGCTTTTCCTACAGATCAATAATCTGGTCAGGTTCGACCTCATATGTTAGATCATCCTATACATCCACATCTTTGTATTCAATGACATGCTTGGGATCGGGTTAATATTTCTTCAACTGTGACATGTGGAAAACATCATGCAATCTGTAACCCCCTTCCGTAATTATATCCAAAATACGGGATTAAAGTGAAATAGAGACTAATAACAATTAAATAACATTTACAAACCCATCTACCAGACGGGGTTTTCACAAATACGTTTCGAAATCTAATTAACCGGTCTCATATTCAATTTCGAATATAATCACATCACGCAGAATATTACATTTATACAAATATCAGAGTGCACAACAATATCATCCCGGCAACTACCGGGTTCATACCTTTACATAGGATTCATAGGGCACATTCGCCCTTTACAACTTATCACATTGGGGATTACACAAAGTCATCTCAAATACATATCCAAATACTCATCCCAATTAACCAAATATACATTCGAAACATGTACAATATCCAAATATACATAATCCCAACCATAATGATAACCAACTACCAAATTGACAACCCGAAGGAGTCTTCGCCGCCCTTGGTTGCTTGCTCCAACCTCGATCCACCTACCCTATCTAAAATGTTGGTAGGGGAGGGTGAGATTCAAGAGAATCTCAGTAGGAAACAAATATCTATATGCATGTATGATATGTGTTTAATGCATGACATGCTTGCAATACATAACTCATGCTCACACAATGACATATCTGCGTACTCAATGTTTCAACAACATGCTCATGGCCATAGCAAAACTAGAAACAGAGCTACAATCATTCATACATGTTTCACATAATCAAGCAAAGCAATACATGCATTAATACACAAACACAAATATCAAAGCATGCAAGAGAGGTAAGTTCCCTACACTTATTCTTTCCACGTATGCTCCAGCATTGGCTACTCGCGATCCGAGCAAATATCCAACCATGTTCAGGGCGAACATCAACCCTATAATCAAAGCAAGGACATAGGGTTATTTTCTATTCCAAACTCTTACTTTCATATCACTTAAAATTGGTTGTCATTTGAGTCCCTTAAGTGTCTAATAATAAGCTCAACAAAAGCTTGAAAGGATTGGGACGTGCTAGGTTGGAAATCACTTTTCAAAATCACCAAGTACTGAAAATGGGGGTTGGCTGCAGCCAAGATTCCTCTGGCTGCAGCCAAAACGCGCATAGAAGGTTTTTGGCTACAGCCAAGAATTTCTGGCTGCGGCCAAAACGTGCACAGAAACTTTTGCGCTGCAGCCAAGGCAAATTCAAAAATTCATAACTAATTCTAGAAAAATCAAAATGAGGTGATTCTGAAGCCAAATGAAAGCTATTCAAGTCCTATTCATAGGAAAAATATGAGCCATTACTGGAAATCACCACAAAAATACAGAATTCCCCAAAATCCACTACTGCTCCAGAATCAAACCCAGTTTCGACCTCAAACTTTGGGCAAACATAAATCCCAGTTCAAAAAACGAAATGACACAATTTATATGTCCATTTTGAAGCTTGGGATGTGAACTTCAAGACTGGAAAGTTTCAGAATTTTCTAACATCCTTTGCCCATTCAAAACGGCAACACAAGCAGACTGCCCAGACAGAATTCTCATTGGACAGAATTTCCAGTTTTGCAACCATTGTGTCCAATCCAATTCAAATCAATTCCAAGGATTAAATACCACAACATGACACCATTTTCAACACAAAACAACATCCAATTCCACCATTCACATTCCACACGAAAATACCATAAAATCAGGGCAAAATTCTCAATTCACAATACTCAGCCAATAACCACAATAGTTAGGTCAATAGTCATCAAATACTCACCTCTTCCTCTTCCCATTGCCAATTCTTTGATTCCTCCACTTCCCAAATTCTTCAAGCTCTCAAACACCTTCTCTCACAAATCTAAAACCATAGCAATGAAGCTCTCATCGCTATGAACAACTTTATAGAAGATGAATTGAGCATTAGAGGGCAAGAAGCCAACCAAAATCTCACCTTTTGATTTCTCTTTCCTCCCTCCTCTTGGACGTCCATGGTTGCTAAATGAGAGAGAAAGGGATCAGATTTTGGAGTTCAAAGGCCCCTAAAACCGACCTAAAAGGGAGAGGGAAGAGGGAAGAGGTGTTGACACTTTTGACCAATCCAAGGGCTTACATTGTGCCAAGTGTCAAGATCTTGTCACACCTCCATGAGCTCACCAAGGCACACATACATGGGATTCCACCCACTTAATCTCTACACAAATCAATCTCAACCATAGATCTTGAAGTTACCAATAAGTTCCCTCTTTGGTAACTGACCAATCGGTCGGTTACTTTACCATTTTGCCCCTGATTATGGTAATCTTAGATCACCACCAAACACTTCATATCTTTCCATATCACCACATTATGCGCCCTCCCTCTATTTTAAGTCAATTTAGAGGTTAATCCATAATTGAACTTAAATACAGGGTTTTGGCTCTGCTCACAGCATATACGAATCACATTCGAATCCCAAATCACATCATATTCTCCAAAAGGGTTATTTATCACTAACCACATCCACTTTTGGAGTCATTAACCCTTAATCACAATTTGGGATCTTGCTAAACTGGGTCTTAGCAGTCCACTTATCTTAGGCTTATTCTCTAGCCTCAAGTCTCAAAATTCAGGGTATTACACAATCTGCTCAAATTTGGGGGTAAAGCGATCTATATGCTACTAGCCCAACCTTTGGCAAGATCTCAAACAGATCAATGTACCTAGGATTTAGCTCTTCACTTTCAATGCCCTAGCAATCCCTACGACAAACGAAACCTTCATAACCACATGGTCACCGACCTCAAACTCTAGAGGTTTCTACCTCTTGTCAATATAACTCTTTTATCTGCTTTGAGTAGCTAACAATCTTTGCTTAATCAATTTGTACTAGTGTATCTTTAGGGCTGCAACTTGCACTATTTTACGGCTCAATGCGTATGTCACTATATTGACCTACCCTGGATGATATTTACTTTCCAGGTCATAATATTTCAACAACTCTATCTACCTACATTGCCTCATATTCGGCTCTTTCTGATCATACAAATATTTTAAGCGTTTATGGTCACAGTGCAACTGTACAATTACTCCATAAAGGCAACATCTCCATATTCAATGCAAACACTATTACCACTAACTCAAAATCATAGGTGGGATAGTTTAATTCACGAGGCTTAAGCTGACAAGATGCATACTGTTAGGGTTGGGAGGCACAACGGAAGAGTTTTAAAATTTATTGCCGATCCTAAACGAGGATCTATCAACGGCGTTTAAACCGAGTTAGAAAGATTCATACCTTTTCGAATTCAGGGTTTTTGATCTCTAAGAGCCAACATATCAGGTCCGCTCCCTCTACCGGTATCCACACAAATGCTCTCCAACAGAGACTGCGTGCTAGTGCCTCCAATATCTCCTAAGGTTTCCCTTGTGGCTCTGAATTCTCATACGTGTATGAGTATATCTGCTCTATCACGTTTATAACCTATGATGGCTATATTCGAATTTCAAAATTAATCTTTATTAATTTTGAAATTAATTAACAATTAATTATCTTGATGAGCTAATTAAATAAATTTAGTTTAAATAAAATCTGTCCAACAGTTTTAATTTAACCTATTTATTTAATTCACATAAAGAGCCATTAGATTTAAGTTATCTTCATAAATTAAATCTAAGATACTATATATCTATCATGTTCGTTATTAAATTTAATTTATCTTAATAAATTAAATTTAAAACTAGCACAATATAATAATATCATATAATATATATATATACATATATATATAATATTATTAACGAATTTTATATTATATATATATAAATATAAAATTCATCCATCCTAGATTAAACATTATCTCGTGTTTGGTCATTTTTGTGTGCAACCCTGTAGGCCCATACGAAGTTGGTAGTGGACCAATAACTTTACTAACTCACAAGTCACAAGCGGCCTCTAGCAAGACATTACGACTACCCAATTTATATGAGGATCGTTAACATGATGCAACCTGTCATACAACCATATCACATCCCTTTTGTCACATGATATATCGGTCAAGAATGAGGCATGGATAATGTCATCCTCTTGTTCCTAACCATTACTTTCTTGATTCCTGAGTAGTCTAACAATAGAAATGGAAACTCCTTTATATCATAGTATGGCCATACATTTCTTAGACTCACTCATCGAGGGGCCCAATAATATCTCTCTACTAATGTGAGGGACAAATTCTATCTTAATCATTCATATTCCTCTGCATGAAAAACTACCAAGCCCAATCGTAGCCTTTATCATCACCAGGTTAAAAGTGACTTTTGACTAGTTCAAAGCTTAGCAACTCTCATGTAGGAATCCATGATGACCTCAGGTCAAAGGGCATTGTGACGTGGTTATATATGAGAAAAGATTATGAATTGATCCATGTAGCTTTCTCATAGTGGGTCGGTCCAGCACCTTGTACTCTTACAAGTGCCTAAGACTTTGATTCGTATCTCCATATCTTATCAAAGTCATACTAGTCTTGTTTCATCTCTGCTCCGGCATAGATGACCGACCAGGGACATTTTAGGACAATCTTTATGATTTATCCAAGGATACAATTATCACAGTTAACATGCAAATAATATGATAACAAAATTGAGAAATTTCATTAAATTAATAATGTTTAAAGTACTAGTACAATGATTAGCCTTTTGGGCACAATTTCCAATACATACACCCTACTCGGCTTGCATCAAAATACATCCCAATCCATGCCTACTCGCATCTGGGATTAAAAGCATTAGTGTTATAATGAATTTCTATCTCAGCTCTAAGAAGCTCCCTTCCAAGTATCATCCCACACATAATGTTGAGTTTTTTTCTAGGGAAATTCGATACAAACCCCTCATAATAATCAACAAGGCCCATTAAACTATGTGTCTCAACAATAGTCTCTAGTCTTTTCAGCTCAGTATTGCTTCCAATTTACCAGGATCTACCGAGACCCCTTACTGAGAGACTATGTGGCTCAAAAATATCATCTCTACAAGCCAAAACTCACATTTAATTAACTTGGCATAGAGTTGCTTTTCCCCTTAACATGTTCAATACTGTTCATAAATGTTGCTCATATTCTATTTTACTCCATGAGCTCACTAGTATATCATCAATAAATACTACCAATAATTGGTCCAAGTACGGATGGACAATTCAATTTATGTAGTCTATAAACACGGCAGGTGTATTGGTCAGCCTGTATGGCATTACTAAAACTCGTAATGGCCATATCTGGTCCTTATGAAAGCAGTTTTTTTACACATCTTTTGCTTTAATCTTGAGCTGGTGATAACCCAATCACAAATAGATTTTTGAAAACATATAGGAACCAGACAACTGATTGAGCAAATAATCTATTCTAGGAAGTGGGTGCTTGATTTCCACGGTCACCTTATTCAACTTCCCTATAATCAATATAGAGGCGTAGGCTTCTGTTGCACACTCTGGTATTTATCTCCTCGTATGAGCTTTAATAATGTTCAGATGATTTAGTAGTAGTCCCACTGGAACCTCTTATAACACCTAACTGCACCCAAAATCTGTGTTTCTCTGTGCTAGTTCCTGGCCCATTTCTACTTAAATCATTTTGGGCCATTTCAAATTCTTGTGGAATCAAAACTTAACAGTTGATTCCCGGGTTACGGTTTACTTGGTAACCCTTCTCTATTTCTACCTTTCAACACATTATTTGCCATCCACTAATCGACTCCTAGTATAGCCTCAAGTTAGTGGAATAGCAGGCAGATCAATTTTTTCCTCTCATTTCATTAAAGAGCTATCACCTCAACCAATCCTCTAAGGGAATATTTTATTATCATAATCTTCTCCTATGCTAGACTTAACAACTAGCAAATTTTTAAAATCCCTTTCTGCAAGGATTCGTGTCCGTGAGAATCTTGTTTCTCGAGTTCACATATCATCACTAGCCCAACACAATTCTGAATACATCTTCCAGCCTACGGACACATTGGTCCACCAGGTCTTAGGGCCTCTGGACACACAGGTCAACTACAACATATATGTCATGTAGGATTTTATAGCCTAGGATCTCTAACTCAACTTTTAAGTTTATCATGAAATCTAGAATCTCAACATGATACAGATTGGAAATCATTTTTCTCACTTATACCTAATAGGTTCGCTAAGAATTAGGATCAATAGTGCCTATTCTATCCTTTATTGTATTTAGGTAATATCCTCAAAATAGTACTGATGATTCAACAGCATCACTTAGTATAGAGAAACCTCAAAACATATACTACACCTCGAGTTTCCCATTTCCTTATCAAATAAACTTTTCTACGCAGTACTTACTGCAACAGAAATGGTTCGAATTAAGATTGATACTTATATGGTCATCATCTCCATGCTTCTTAATATACTTTAAATCATCTAACTAAGATGATTATTAGCCATGGAGAAATCTCGAGGCAATCACTATTTCTCGAGTCTCTATAAACCTACCAACTTAACTTCCCTGGGGGCATCCATCTTAAGATTTTTTCCTAGGTTGATCATGCTTAACTTTTGTATGCCTGTGCCAAAAGGCAGATACCAGCTCAATCTTATTTTGTCCACTGGTACCTTGAGACTTCCCTTATCTTAAACATCGTGCCAGCTGCCTCTAACTGACCAGATACAGTGTATGGGATGCACAATGGCTTTTTCCATATCCGCTTCCTCGGGTTTTGCAATATCCTTAGACCATCCTTAGTTAGGTATTGCACCACTTGCTGCCCTTCGGATATTTGATGATCTCACGGGGCTAGTTCACAAACTAGGGTGTTTCACTCCTTTGGTACCCGTATCCACGCATAAGTCCTATCACTGTACAATCAAGACCATATCAATATACTATCCAGTTGCCATAACCGCCGCTCCGCCATAACTGCTTAGGCTATTTTCAAACAGCTTGGGCTCTGATACCAAAATGTCAAACCCTTATCTTATTTTCACATTTTCAGAGACTTGAGCGCAATTTGATGAGCAACACGGAAATAGCATAAATATATTGATATATTGATACAAGGTACTTGATTACATTACAGATTTTCCCCACAGGGTTTGAAAGTATATGTACAATTTTGGTCCAAAATATTAACAAGATAAACTAATTATAACCAACAGCAACATTCTCGACCCATACACCTTATATGCCAATATTTACTGTTTTGCCCTTGGAGCCTGATAAGTAAAATATTTGTATATTTATTTTCCCTTATATGATGATTTTATGGACGATATTTGAGCTTAATATAATATATTTTGGGTGTAAAATAAATAGTATTTAAAAAATAAAGAAAAATATAAAAAAATGTCAGTACTGTAGCGTCGGGCACTATTCATGACAGAATCACTGTAGCAGGACGTTATTGTAGCGGGTGGAGGTTACTGTAGCGGATGGAATCACTGTAGCACTGTAGCAACACGGAAAAAACGCGTAAACCAACCGACAGGTACTGTTCACTACTGTAGCAATGCGTAAAAAGAAGGCGAAATCACTGTAGCACCGTGGAAAAACTGACCCTACGCTGCCTATAAATGCAATGGTCAGGCGTGGAGAATTTGGCAGATTCGAGGTGTGGAGAATTTTCTCTGACAGTCGGAGACCCTTTTCTGACAGGGAGAGATATTTTCTCTGACAGGTCTAAATAAATTGTGTTATTTTTTATTTTTAATTTTATGTATTGTATTATTTTTTTTATGCCTCCTACATGGAAGGCTTAGTATTATATTATTTTCTGTATGCCTCCTACATGGAAGGCTTAGTATTGTATTACTTTTTGTATGCTGCCTATATGGAAGGTTTTACCTCCTAAATGGATGGCTAGATTTCTCTAGTTTTTTCATGTATATTTTTTGTTGTATATTTATGTTTGAGAATTTAATATTCAAGTTTATGCAGTATTTCTGAGGCTTTCATTCTAGCTTTATATAATGTCAATTTATTTTGGTTTTGTTTTTAATTTCATCATGTGCTAAATTTTCATTTTCCTAGGGTGATGACGTAGCTTACTAATGACGGATTGAATCTTAACTTATTAAATCTAGTTTTAATTTCTCCTTCATGATTGAGTTTTAATTATTGTTCTTAATGCTTTCATTTGATTGGCCACCTTTTGAATGATTACAATATGCATGTTGAGACCGGAAGGAGATGCATGTGTGTAGATCCTATAATTAAAATCATGACTTGCATATGAAATAGGAATATATTCATATGAGTTGTGTAGTCTTATTGAGTTCCATAAATCTTAATGCATAATTAATTGCTTAAATTCATATAGGAATATATTGGATTAGCAATTAATTATAGAATTACTTGACCTTGGAAGAGGCTAGTAATTAAATTAGGGAAACTCGACTATCAATCATGTGGAATAAATTGGGCTAGAATAGATAAGTGATTCAATCCGGAATTTGTTAAGTGAAATCTAATCCTTAGGACTTTTTCTCATATTTGTTTTCATATCATCTGCACTCATATTTAATTATTTTTCTTTTATATGTACTCTCAATCACCAATTTATCGATCGACTAAATAGAATTAAAATTACCCATTTTGGTACTTAGTGATCAATCCTCGTGGGAACGATACTCTACTCACTTCTATATTACTTGATTACGACAGTGTACACTTGCACTATTTAATTGATCATCCACACACGTAACAAGTTTTTGGCGCCGTTGCCGGGGATTGTTGTCATTAATGTCAATACCAAGTAATTTTAATACTAATTTAGTCTGCATGTAAAATTTGAAAAAAAAAAATTCAAAAAAAAAATGAATTATTCACAGCATTCATTTGGTGATAACTTGTCATATCTTAGTTCTTTTTCTGGAATGCATGTGAATGGAATGAGACAAGAAAATATAAATGCTGGTTGGATTGAAATTTCTTCTCCTTATAATTGTTTTTCTGGTGCTTATTATGGAGAGTGTCATCCCTATGAGCATTATCCATATAGCACTATCAATCATTATATGGGAGATGATTTCAATATGCATCAAACTTGTTTTGATCATTCATTTTATCCTGGTGGAATTTTAGAGCAACAAGAGTCTTTGGATCCATATGTCAGGTATTGTCCTAATCCTCCTTTCTACTCTTATCCATATATTGAAGAACAAACTCTTGAGTATAAGGAAAAATCTGGTTTAGAAAAATTAATTGAGGAGTTTGAGCAATCAACAGAGAGATTTTGTAGAGAGCAAAAGGAAAATGACACAAGAGTCAAGTCAAGTGTCCAAAATATTGGAATATATGCGAGTTAAATTATTGCATCACTTGAGACTATGAGGCAAGATAATTCTTTGATCATGATTCCCACTCCTTATGTTGATGATGATTATTGTGAGGAAGTTGAGGATGTGGAATTGAATGAAACTTTGCCTCTTGTGGCATGTGATAAGGAACTTGAAATCACTTTTGGAGAAAATAATGGATGTCCAATTGAGGTTCTGCCTGTGGAGCCTAATCTTTGTGATTTTGATATTGAAACTAATGTGGATATTCCAAAAGATGTTGTTCATGTCTCTCCTGTTGAAGTATTGACTCTTACTGATGAGAGTCAGGTGGATTTTATGGGATGCTCTAAAATTTTGGAAATTCCTAAATATGTTTGCAAATACATGCATGTTGTGCTTTCTTTGAATTCAGTAAATAATTGTACTCTAAAATTGTCTATGATTGAAGAAGTACAATTAATTACTTTGAATGATCATTGTTGGTTTCTGAAATATTGTTGCTTGAAAAGAAATGAAGACAAGATGATCCTGGTGTTTGATACTTTTGATTAGTAGTTTATGTTTGAGAAGTCTGGCTGAAGACTATAAATTTAGCGCTACTTGGGAGGCAACCCAAGGTTTGGTTCGATATCTGTTGTGATTTTGTAGGACTTCTGGTAGCTCCTAATGATGAATTCTACTTTGATAAAAAAAAAAAGAAAAAAAATATAAAAAAAAAAAAAAAGAAATTTTTGGTTTGATTTTTGTCTAGCTAAAGACGTTAAAGAAGGGCGGCTATTTGGGAGGCAACCCCAAAATTTCTTTCCTACTCTTTCATTTCTTTCCTACTCTCTCATTTCTTTCCTACTCACAGAAACACACCGCACTGCATTGTTATTTTAGTTTTCATCGGCTTCTTTTTAAGTTACCATGGAGGAATCTCTTGTAAAGCTTAAGAACAGGTTCCCCACTCTTCCCAAAGATGTGCTCAGGAAGCTCTATAGCTGTCGACTTGAAAGGATGAAAGTATTCAAGCGTTTGGGCCTTCCTGAGGACATACGCTGGATCATTGAGGCTAAGGTACGTTTAGCAGATGAGTTTAATAAATCAGTTGTTAAACCTTTACCAGGAATAGGAAGAAGTTCTTACTCCAAAAAGAGAAGAGCTAAAAGAATGAATGTCTGCTATAAATGTGCAAGGTGGACATGTGATCAGCGCTGTAGAAGCAAAGGTATGGTTTCTATAAATCGAGAAGATAAAATTAAATTTATAAAGGATGGACTGAGTAAGGAGTCCCTGGATGATATCATTCAAACTCTTGAGACGCATCCGAGTGGTGATGTTCATCGTATTCTTCTTGATTTAGTGAATGTATTCAACCAAGAAAAATGGCGCTACTGTCTTGGGAATCTGACGGAAAAAGACCCTGTTTGCCAGTTTATAAGAAAACTGGATGGGAAGCCAATCCTCGATTCATAGAAATCGTTTGAGCCGTTTCTGGACGTAAAACCAGAGGAAGATGTGAGCCAAAATCACAACTACTGTACATAATCATGCTTTTGTCAAATCTTTCTTATCTTTTCAACAGTTTTTGTCTACTCTACTTTATCTTTTGACTTTCTTTCCTCTTTTTGTTTAAGTTCTTCACGCAATAGCCCACCTGTCATTTGTGTCGGAAATTTTTTTCAAACTTCTTTGAAAAATATTTGATTTGTGTGATTTTGTTGTCGTTGTTTTAGTATTATATATATGTACTCTTTCATTTGTAAATATACACACTTCCATTTGTAAATATGAATTCTTTCTCTTGTAAGCGTACATTGTCCGAGAGAAACAAAGAGAAAAAGGTTATCACACAAAAATGTAGATTTACATCTATTTGCATTTTTGGTGAAACTGATTTGGGCAAGAAAGGAGAGTTTATAATAGCAGCAAATGAACTGGGAATTGGATTAGCTGCCAGAGGGATCAACTTTGTGTACGGGGGAGGCATTCAGGGCCTAAAGGGAAGTGTGGCCATTTCTGCATCCATGAATGGAAGCAAGGGTTTAAGTGTAAGGGTGAAGGAGTTGGAAGATCATACTTTTTCCTTGGGACAAGAGTTACAGGTTTCGAGCTTGCCTCAACAAATGGGACTAATGTTCTACCATGCTCAAGCTTTCATTGCTCTACCCGGTGGTTTGGGGACGTTGGATGGCATTTCTAGCGTTGCAAATTGGGCTAAGTTAAACTATCACA
Organism: Inga leiocalycina; assembly: GCA_963242795.1. NCBI lineage: Eukaryota > Viridiplantae > Streptophyta > Magnoliopsida > Fabales > Fabaceae > Inga > Inga leiocalycina. The sequence continues at coordinate 26,811,948 of OY725331.1, read as the reverse complement.
AAAAGCCATTAGGATTGTTAAATGTTAATGGTTTTTATGATAATCTGTTGTCTTTTCTTGATCATGCTGTGGAAACAGGATTCATACCCCAAGCGACTCGTCATTCCATAATTTCTGCACCAACTGCTGATCAGCTGCTCGATCAACTGCAAACCTATGAACCTAAACCAGATCTACTCGTCAAGCAAATAGGTGGGCAATCTTCAGATAGCAGTCAGAAGCAGAACCCGGATACCACCCTTCGGTTGTAACTTTCCTTAATCTCTTGGTTTTACATTTAGTATTTTGATTTTACTTTATTATGTGTTTATGTTTCAAAAAGAAAAAAAAAACCTTCTCTGAGCTCTAGAAGACATTGGGGACAATGTCTGATTTAGGTTGGGGGAGGAGAAAAAAAAATTTTCTTCTGTTTTTCTTTTGTTATTTAGTAAAACCATTAGATGCATGGGGTGTGGAAAAAATGGCAGAGTAAGGAGTTATTCTTAACTCCTGAGACGCATTTCATTAATTGCATTTTATTGGTTGCAATTTTTCTTTTATCTTTTTCAAAAAAAAAATCTTGTTCAAGTGCTTTGTAATGATATTAAGAAGTACACAAGTTTTAAGTATGGATTAATTGAATTTAGAGATTTTATAGCATGAATGAACAATTGATTGTTGCAATTGGTGATGAATTTTGAGATTGAATGAACTGAGTTTAAAAAAAATATCTAGCCGTGAGCTTCTGAGCCTATAATGATTATTTCTCTTGTGTGTGATATTCACCTATTAAGTTGTCACTCTAGAACTTGCTTTAAATCTAGTTGAAATTACATCTCACATGTACATTCAAAAATGATAAAGGCATTCATTTCCTTTAGCCAGAGCCAAATAGCCAACCTTGCAATTATACCGTTGATAAGCCCCTTTGAGCCTAATTGACTGTTTCTTTGTTCTTAACCCATTAACATGTACTTTAATGATATATCAAGTGCTTTTACCTTATTCGGAAGATTGGTAGAGCATTAGAAATTCTTGTGAAATGGGCTATTGACAAAGTGTGGGGGTATATATATCATCAATTTTATAGTTGCAATTCAAATAAAAAAAAATCAAAAAAAAATAAAAAAAAAAAGAGAAAAAAAAATAAAAAAAAATGTCAAGTATTTGAATTGTGGGTTGTTATGATGAGATAAATTTACAAGTAGCCTATTTTTCAATTGTTCTATTAAATTTCTTAAATATAGCCTTTCATATTATGTTTTATATTCCTTTTACCTTAACCCCATTACAACCCTTAATAAGTCCTTTTGATTTGAAGTATGCATGTGAATTAGGTAGTGGAGATTGAGATTTTTAGCAAGCCTATGGTAGTGCAATTTTTTTTGGTTGAATTTGAGCGAAACACTTACCCTTAAACACTTGAGAGATTGAGAGAATGAGTTACACTTACAAACTCGGTTTATTCATTTTCAAACAAAGTTACCAATTTGTATTTTCATTGATTCATGAATACTATTATCTCTTTACTTTTCAATTGTGTTCTTACTTATGACTTGACACTTCTGATTTTTTTGGAAGCACTTATTAGTCATTCCTTGTCCGAGGACGTCCAAGAGCTAAGTGTGGGGAAATTTGATAAGTAAAATATTTGTATATTTATTTTCCCTTATATGATGATTTTATGGACGATATTTGAGCTTAATATAATATATTTTGGGTGTAAAATAAATAGTATTTAAAAAATAAAGAAAAATATAAAAAAATGTCAGTACTGTAGCGTCGGGCACTATTCATGACAGAATCACTGTAGCAGGACGTTATTGTAGCGGGTGGAGGTTACTGTAGTGGATGGAATCACTGTAGCACTGTAGCAACACGGAAAAAACGCGTAAACCAACCGACAGGTTACTGTTCACTACTGTAGCAATGCGTAAAAAGAAGGCGAAATCACTGTAGCACCGTGGAAAAACTGACCCTACGCTGCCTATAAATGCAATAGTCAGGCGTGGAGAATTTGGCAGATTCGAGGTGTGGAGAATTTTCTCTGACAGTCGGAGACCCTTTTCTGACAGGGAGAGATATTTTCTCTGACAGGTCTAAATAAATTGTGTTATTTTTTATTTTTAATTTTATGTATTGTATTATTTTTTTTATGCCTCCTACATGGAAGGCTTAGTATTATATTATTTTCTGTATGCCTCCTACATGGAAGGCTTAGTATTGTATTACTTTTTGTATGCTGCCTATATGGAAGGTTTTACCTCCTAAATGGATGGCTAGATTTCTCTAGTTTTTTCATGTATATTTTTTGTTGTATATTTATGTTTGAGAATTTAATATTCAAGTTTATGCAGTATTTCTGAGGCTTTCATTCTAGCTTTATATAATGTCAATTTATTTTGGTTTTGTTTTTAATTTCATCATGTGCTAAATTTTCATTTTCCTAGGGTGATGGCGTAGCTTACTAATGACGGATTGAATCTTAACTTATTAAATCTAGTTTTAATTTCTCCTTCATGATTGAGTTTTAATTATTGTTCTTAATGCTTTCATTTGATTGGCCACCTTTTGAATGATTACAATATGCATGTTGAGACCGGAAGGAGATGCATGTGTGTAGATCCTATAATTAAAATCATGACTTGCATATGAAATAGGAATATATTCATATGAGTTGTGTAGTCTTATTGAGTTCCATAAATCTTAATGCATAATTAATTGCTTAAATTCATATAGGAATATATTGGATTAGCAATTAATTATAGAATTACTTGACCTTGGAAGAGGCTAGTAATTAAATTAGGGAAACTCGACTATCAATCATGTGGAATAAATTGGGCTAGAATAGATAAGTGATTCAATCCGGAATTTGTTAAGTGAAATCTAATCCTTAGGACTTTTTCTCATATTTGTTTTCATATCATCTGCACTCATATTTAATTATTTTTCTTTTATATGTACTCTCAATCACCAATTTATCGATCGACTAAATAGAATTAAAATTACCCATTTTGGTACTTAGTGATCAATCCTCGTGGGAACGATACTCTACTTACTTCTATATTACTTGATTACGACAGTGTACACTTGCACTATTTAATTGATCATCCACACACGTAACAGAGCCACTAGCTTCTGCTGGAATATTTTTGAATTTGAAAAAGGGTGAGATTCAAACAAATCTTAGTAGTAACATACAACCAATTATATAAAATGCAAAAATTAAATATGTCATGCTCCATGTTATGCAACATCTTAACAACAGTATCACGGCATATATACATGAGTTAGGGTTTCTCCCCCACTATCTGTAAACCTCGGTTGGGTACTTACTCGATTACCAGGTAAAAGTGCCTACTCGAACAAATTGCCCTCCTCGGCAAACAAAACCATGTTCAATAATTATATCACAAAAGATGGCATACACAAACATATAAAATATTCACATAGTTTATGAAAGATAGAGTTACTACCTTATTTGATTCGACTCGGCTCAACAAACTGGTCCGAAAAATCCAAGTTTACAAGAATTAGGTTAATTCCAATTCATGTATCACTTTAGACTCTTCCAAATTATTTTTGTTGGTTATATTAGTCTAATTTTATAAAATTACCAAAATATCTCTAGAGACCTCGTCTAAGTCCCTTTTTACCTGGTCTAACTGTACTTTTCCAAAAATTATGATCCGGGCTACTCCTACATAATTTCGCCCTAGGAATCCGTTTTTGACCTCCAAATTACCACATTCATTAAATTAGGGTTTTAGGGGTATATTTGACATTTCACATTCTAATGCTTTTAACACTTCATGATGCCTACACAATTTTTCCTTCTAAACACAATGGAATCATCAAAAACACCAAAATCCATTCCAAACTCTCTCTGAACAGTTTTCTGGACGAAATTCCAAAGAAAAGGGGAAAATGTGATTTCATGTTTTAACCCCTTAAACTCCTTCCTTTCCACTTCTAATCACTTGTTTAACTTCTTAAACACTTATTTGACATAATTTGAAGAAATTTGGGTAGCAGAAGCCCTTAACATCCCAAATTTACAAAATAACCAAGAAATTCCACAATCAAGCCAAGAATCACAACAATAACAACACAGCACCAAAAGAATTAAGATTCTTGAAGTTACCTCTTGATTTTCACACTTCCTTTCTCTAGGCATCTTCCTCTCTCTCTCTCTCTTCCCTTAATGTTTTGCTTGGCTACACATGATTTTAATGAAGAACAAGAGCTTAGAAGAAGAACCACACACGATAGAAGGCACAAGTTCTTGAAATCACAAGACTTACCTTTGATCTTTGCTCCTTGTGCTCTCTTGTTCTAAGTTCTTCAAGCTCTTCTCTCTCTCTCTCTCTCTCTCTCTATTTTGTGATGAATGATGAAAATGAGGATGGAGAAAGAGATGATGATATTAAAATATCTCTTCATATTTTCTCAAAATATATTAGTTTAATGGTTTATAACATGTGGTTTTTTGTTTTAGCCTTATCCTTGGCTAATTGTGTCATAAACTCTTCATTACTTTTAGACCAATTTCCTTCTTCTTTTTAAGCCCAAAAAGACGCCACACAAGGGACCGCCATAAACCAAATGAGCTTCATCCAATTAGTCTAACCAATTGCACATATATTATATTTTAATGCTAATTGAACATGTGCTCATATCTTAATTAGTCTTATTTAATTACTTGGCTCAAAATGAGGACACTTGGCATTATTATTGTCCAAGCAATTATTTTTCCCTCCTATTTCCTTTGTTTAGGCCAAAATAATAACACTAGTAGAAAAATGACTTTTTAGACCGGTTTTAGATCAGGTCTTTGATACAGCCAGTCTAAAAAGTCTGTCACTTTTTAGACCGATTGTAACTATAACCAGTCTAAAAATTAAAAAATGTCACTTTTTAGACCGGTTGTAACTACAACCGGTCTAAAAGTTCCATTTTTTTTAAAAAAAAATCCCAATAATAAGAAAACGAACCCAAAGAAATTGCCTAAACCATGATGGTAGGGATGAGCTGCCAGAGTTCAAGCGTTAGATTAAAGTGGCCGAAATCATCAATGACTCTGTCTGTTTCAGCCTCGACGAAGAGAACGCCTTCACTATTGACTCTGTCTGTTTCAGAAGCTTTGCGTTGAAGAGTTTGGGGTATGAGATTTGAGGAAATCACTTATACGGAAAAGCATAAAGTAGTTGAAAAGCAAAGAGTTTAGAAAGATCCCAAAATGCACGCCAAGATGGATGCTGAAGTGACTAGCCTCGTCGCTTTGTCTCCGGCTAAATCTCCTTGGCGGCCGGTGTACTACGTGTAGAGTCCTTCTAGGGATTCCCACGATGGAGAGAAGATGGCGACGTCATTTCACTCCATCCCTGTGCTCAGCCCCATGGGATCTCCCCCTCACTCCCACGCCTCACTGGGTCACCACTCTCGCGAATCTTCCTCTAGCAGGTTATCTAGATCTCACAAAATAACTCCTAACGATGCTTCTCGAGCTCCCCATGGCAAGTCTCACAAGTCATGGAAGCAACAAATTTTCAACCTTGAAATTGGAGCTAAATGTCAACCAAAACTCGAGATCCGAAGAGAACAAATCTCATAGACGCTACCCCCTTGAACCTAAATCAAGTAAAAGATACAGAAACAAAAATAAAAAGGGGATCTGGGATTTTATGAAATTTCTACAATCCAATAGCCAGAAATCCAGCCAGACACAAACCACAGTGCAAGCTTGTGCCTCAATTCAACGCAGACAGTTGTGCTAGAAAGCAAAAATTCCAAGAAAAACAAATTAACTTACAGATCCATCGAAGGATTGAGTAGGAAATGAGAGAGAGAGAGAAAGAGAGGAAGGAGAGTATAGGAAAGCCCCCAATTTCGCACCACCCCATCAAAATTGAGGAAGAAGGTCTTCTTTCTAATGAAGACCACTACAAGCCTCTCCCTCGTCGCTGCTATGTCCTAGCTTTTGTTCTTGGCTTCATTCTTCTTTTTCTCAATCTTCTCTTTGATATCTTTTAATCGCAAAATTCAATTAAAGCGCGGGAGGAGCAGGCGATTTGGTAATATCTTTTAGACCGGTTGTGAATCATAACCAATCTTAAAAGGGGGAAAATATTTTAGACCGGTTTAAAAAACAATCAGTCTAAAAGATTTCATTTTTAAGACCGGTTATTAGTGAAAACCGGTCTAAAAATTTTTAGAAATTTTTTTAAAAACTTTTTTATCTATTTAGACTGGTTGTTTGAATAACCGGTCTTAAAACTTTCAATTTTTTTTTTATTTTTTATCTTTTTAGACCGGTTATTTTAATAACCGCTCTAAATAATTTATTTTAGACCACATATGTTAAGAACCGGTCTTACAAGTTTTTATATATAAGACTGTTTATTATTAATAACTGGTCTTGAATGTTTCAAATTTTAATTTTTAAATATTTTAATATTTTTAAACCAGTTTTATTTATAACCGATCTAAATAACTTTTTTAAGACTGATTTTTTGGAGAACCAGTCTTAGAAGTTCTATATAATTACAAAACTGCCACCAATCAAATTTTTAAGACCTTATCCGCTATAACCGATATAAATGTGGCGGTCTTAAAAGGGAATTCTGTACTAGTGTAAGGAAAAAGGGAAATAATATTTATTTTATGTACTTCCCATAATCTCTCTCATCATCTAGTTAATTTTGTGTACATGTCCACCTTTGACTTTTCAAATTTTGATTTATTTGACCAAGAATGTTTCAATTATGTATTTGCCCTTTATTTTCCTTAATTAACTAAAATTAACTTCAATTAATTGGAAAAATAATTATTCTTGTGTTTTGTTGGCCAAATTACAATTTTTGCCCTTACATTCTTGGATTTAATTCAAGCATATTCTTTTTCTTCTCTTATTTGGTCAAAATTATCCTTAATATTGGGCCATATATTGTGCTAATTTATTCTTCCATTTTGGGCTTTAATAATGGTCTTTTTGGAATACCCAAAAATTAATTTCTTGACTTGTTCTAGCCCAATTCTCATGAAAATGGAAATTTACTAGCTTTTTAAATTCCAAGCTCATTAATATTCACATTTCCATTTCATTAAATGCCACAAATAATTACAAGGCATATTGGTGAATAAAATTTGGGGTGTTACACTTAGCACATGATCATATGCTATTTACAAATCACTGAAAACCATATGCAAATCAATTTCTTTACTCTGATATTTTTCCATTAGCCACTTTAGTAAATAAATCACTTTTGTTGTGGACCTTTCTGGAATAAATCCAAATTGGTTCTTAGAAATACTAGTCTCCAACCACAACCTATGTTCAATTACATTTTCCCACAATTCCATTTCTTAACTCATAAGCTTAATTCCTGTGAAGTTTGAACAATTATGAATATCTCCTTTATCCCCGTTTTTCTGATAAGTAGGGATCACAGTACTTTTTCTTCACCCATTGGGCATTTTCTTGGATCATAAAATCTCATTAAATAATTTAGTAAGCCACAACACACCCTCTTAACCCAAACTTTTCCACACTTCAATAGGAATATCATTAGGTCCGACAGCCATACCATTTTCCATTTTTTTAAGAGCTTCCTTAACCTCACTAACTCGAATTTTATGGTAACATAACAAATTGAATTCACCTTCTCCAGTTATCAAATATTTCAAGTCACAAGTCAACCCTTCCCCTCTATCATTAAACAAATTATAAAAGTAGGCCTCCCACTTATTCTTAATATCCCATCAATAACTAAAACTTTGCCTTCTTTATCCTTTATACACCTAACTTGATCTAAGTCTCTCGATTTTCTTTTCTTATTCTTTGCAATCTTATAAATCTTAGACTCACCAGCTTTTGTCACTAACTCATTATAAAACTCCTCATACGCTTTATTATGAGCTTCATTTACTACTTTCTTAGTCTCCTTTTTAGCCAAACGATACATTTTCCAATTTTCAACATTATTATACAAGTAGCATATCACTTAAAAACAATTTTTCTTATTCTCTTCTTTCTCTTAAACAGTCTCATCCCATACCAAATCTCCTCATCTTGATGACCAAAACCTTTTGATTATCCCAAAATTGCTTTAACAACCTTTTGGACCTTTTTAGCTACATTCTCTCATATGATATTAGCATTTCCTTACAATTCCCTTACCCCCTCCTCCCAAAATTGATTTATAATAGTAAGGGAAAAATACATTCAAGTCTTGGACAAGGGGAAAGAATGAAAAAATAGTCCCTTGAAATATCAAAATTTTCAAAAAAGTCCTGTTTTTGTAATAAATTCTAATTCCACTGACAAGTTCGTGGGTATCGGCTGACAAGTCCGTGGGCGAGTCATTGACAAATCTAGGGGTGCGTCATTAACAAGTCCAAGGGCATCCAATGGCAAGTCCATAGGCATCTATTGATAAGTCCATACTTGGAATTTATTGTAAAAAAGTTTCATAGGACTTTTTGGCAATTTTGATATTTCAAGGAACAATTTTTTCAATTCTTCTCTTATCCGGGACCTGAATGTGATTTTCCCTAATAGTAATGCAATTGACAACTATTTTTCTAAATCTGAAAATTTTTAAAATAAATGAAGTGTTTTGGCATTTCACTCTTTTTGTATTTATTGTACTCTCCTTTTTCCAATTTAAATAAATAATTAAACGACATTATTTATTATTTCAAACAAAGTCTAGCGTGTAATAAAATAGTAATAAAAGAGTGAGAACACCATCCGAAGCTTCGTTCCAAAAGCTGTAGCAAGGGGCGGCAGTTGTAGCGCTCGTCGTCTCCAACACGGACGGACTCCGTTGACAAGTCCAAAGAATCCTTCTCTGCGCCCAAACCCTAAGCTTCCTTAATCTTCTTCTTCGACTTTTACTCTTTCTTCAATCAAAACCCTATTCCTCATCCAACATCGCATTTTGACTTTCCCCAATGTCCACCACCACCGAATTATTCTCCACCTTCAAAGAAACCAGCCAATCGGTGATGGCTACTCGCCGTCCATGGCGTCAGCTCCTCGACCTCTCCGCCCTGAGCTTCCCTTCTTCCATCTCCGACGTGACAACCCGCATAGCCCAAAATGTTTCCCATTTTCTCGCCAACTATACCCTCATCGTCCTCATCATTCTCTTCCTCAGCCTCATCTACCACCCTTTCTCGATGTTCGTCTTCTTAATTGTTTTCGCGGCATGGTACTTCCTCTACTTCTCGCGCGATGAGCCCGTCAGTGTCTTCAATTTGGTAGTTTTGGACGATCGAGCTGTCGTCGTAGGGCTTGGTTTAATCACTCTGGCGGTTTTGATTCTGACCCATGTGTGGCTTAATGTGTTCTTATCGATAGTGATTGGGATTGTAGTTGTCTGCCTGCACGCTGCTTTTAGAGGTACTGAAGATCTTGTAATGGATGACCAGGAATCTCCATATGGACCTATGCTTTCTGGTGGGACTGCTGGACCCTATGTCCCTGTATAATTGAGTTTCTTGAATGTTTCTTGATCAAAAGAAGTTGGAAGGTACAGTTTTCTGTAGCCTTTTGTTTTTCAGTCCTTGTTCTGTGTAAAGTCACAAGATTATCAATTAGATTTGGATTCCAGTTCTTCAAGTGTAGATTGATACTATTCTATGTTGACAATTTGAATAGATTTGGTACCTTCTATATTTACTCTTTTTCGTCTCCTGTTAGCTTCTTTTATAATGTTAGTGACTGCGTAAATTGGGCCTTCTTATGATTGGAAATCCATTGGTGGGATTATTGGTATTTGGAATGCTCTTTAATGTGATAGTCTGCTTTGATAAGGACACAAGTTTCTGATTTTCTCTTTGTTTATCTATGGTTTTTATTTGTTTACTTCAATCATTGGTTGATATCCCTTTCATTCCAAATTCTTAATTATTGTGCCCTCTTTTAACAAATACTACAGTCCTTAATATAACACAAACTTTGTGATTTAATTTCTTGATTAAAGTGGGTTTTATATTAAGGACCAAAGGGAGTATTAAATTGCTAAGTTTAACTTGTTAAAATGTTTAAGACAGATCCATGGGTTTGCAAAGATTTACTGATTTGATTCTGGTTTTGCTGGACAATATATAGAAAAGAATGATTGTGTCCCGTTGTTTGGCACATTTATCTTGCAGACTGAGTCCTGTATCTGTGATATTTAATCTTAAATTCTAAATATTATAACTATATATATGTAATTTATTTAGTCAGTTTGGTCGATATAATCTAACTTTGACCCGTACATTGAATTGAAGAATGCGAGATGAAGAAAATGCTCTGTTCACTTCAACCTTCATTACTTGCATGCTTAGACTATAAATAATTTCTAATTTCTGTCTTAACGAGAATCATCAGCAGGTAGGTCATGAATCGGCCAAATTGATTTAGTGACTAAAAGTGATGCCTTTGGTTAATTGATCCTAATAATTAGGAAGCCTTGGTGTTGATCTTTCAATGTATTTATTTTCTTTCATGTTCTTTAATGTTGAAAGAATCATAATCTGTATATTGTGGGATAGTTGGTGTTTAAAGAACTAGTTATGAATTGGATAAATACATTATATCTAGAGATATTCTGCTTATCAATTGTTTTCTTTTTTTTTTCTGTGTTTTTTCTTTTATGTTGTCTGGGGCTATTTGTTTACTTCAGCATATCATTGGATGATGTCATTTCTTCTTAAATTATCAATCGTTGAGACTTCTTTTGACGAATATTTTTATAGGTAAGTTTTACGTGTTTAATAACGATGCATGGGTACCCAAAGTTTTTTTCCCCTGTAGTTATGCTAGAAAGAGTTAGATAAGAATGAATATTATATTCCTTTTTCAACCATATTTATGATACAAAATGAGGATCCTATATAACTGATGAAAATGACACTCTGTAGTCCACTTCAACATTGGTAGGCTGGGTGATTTAACAGAAAAACTTATTTTGATCTTCCAAAATTGAATCCAATGTCAGTTGACTTGCTCAAAGATCTTTTGCATTACTTTGGTGCTCACAAGAACATTCGTGATTGAATTTCATCCTTCCTGAGCTATAATGATATAATGCAATAAGAATAAAATGTTCTAGAGTTGAAATGAAATCATGAAGTACGAAAATCATTGGGGGAGCTCGTTGCTACTACTTCATGCCGTTCATGATGGCGGATGAATCATAGGTGTTGGTTTCTGAAATGTGAGTTGTAAAAACTGCATTCCGCATGAAGGATCCCTGCTAGTACACATCAAGGGCCTAGACTGGTAAAACTGTTGATTTTTTTTTTTTTTACCCTTTTTGGTTTTTATCAGAAAGGTTAAAGCTAGCATTAGATGGCTAAGCTATAGATTGTTGAAAATGCTACCTTACTGTCATGTATTCTTTCATTCTATTTGCTTGGAGCATGATTTCAATCCATTGTTATTAGCGTGATGAATGATCATTTTGTACATTGGAAACTTGTTTATCTATTGCACTAATACAGTAGGGGGCACCTGGTTGTTCCTGAAAGATTTTCTTCTGAATTTCTTTTTGCAAAGTGCATTCTCTTATGCTATGAATTCCTGTAGTTGTGATTTGCATTCCTATTTTGTATGTACTCAGAATATGTTGCCACAAAATTACTGTAAACAGGCATCATTTCTGATTAGGGCACTAAACCCTTTTGATAGGCACTGTCCTATTTATGGAAGCCACCCTTTCCTCATAATGCTAATACAAATGTGCTAGCCCTAATACAAATGTGCTGGCTAGGACTGTTGAAATTCACGTCTGTATGAGTTTTCTTTTCCGGAATTAGAGATACAGGCACTAACAATATGAGATTAAAAGCGTGATCGACCCTACAACTGTCTTCCCCTTTATGGGGAAGTTTTCATGTTATTAGGTTACAAGCCCTGAGATTGCTTGCTTCAATTTACATTATCAATGGGTAAGAGTCCCTCTTACTCGATGCAAGTGATTAGGAGTTAAATTTCTAACTCTTGTGAATATAATACATTTAGTTTTAGTTTTTAGAAAATATTCTTTTTTAAAAAAATACACTTGAAAATAATTGGAGGCCATGATCTAACTATGCATTGAGCTTAGGTTAATATGCCTATTTAATGTTTGGCGTTACTATAGTCGTGGGCTTTACATTAGGAACCTAATAATTCAAACCAATCCAAAATATAATAAAAGTTCCTATAAAAAACCAATTTAGGTCTCCCAACTTCACATTAGTGCTTGGACCATTGATTGGGCCCATCAGAAAGGGTCAATTTCGCACAATTTGATGAATTAAAGTTTGAATCTTTATTTAGGAGATATGCTCATATTTATTGTTAAATAGTATTGCAAACAAAATTACCTCTAATAAAAGAATGTATGTGCTCAAGAAAAAAAGAAGAAGAAGAATTTTCCAAGCAGTGAACTCCAACCTATGCATATAAAGTAATGATTTGGTCCTCCCCGTGGCTTGGGCCCAATTAGTCACGTGAGAACGTGTTCCAATCCGTGAACTCAGAAGCTTTCGGCTGTGTTTGGGCCCAAACACTCAATTGCCCTCAAAATATCAATTGACAATTGAGCTTTAAAAAAATGAGTGTTTGGCAGTGTTCTTGGACCCAGATCGGACTGGCCGGTCCGGCCTGGAACCCGCCGAACCGGTCAGTAGACCGGTCCGGTCCGGGTCCCAATTTAAAAAAAAAAAAATTTTTAAACTTTTTTCTTTAGAATTTCATACTATAAACCTAAAATCTTCAATTACTCACCGATTTGGTCCCGGTTTAGTTCCGGTTTGGCCCCGGTTTGACCCACTGACCCTTAACCCAGTAGCCCGACCGGTTCAATACCCGGTCCGAGTTTTAATACCTTGGTGTTTGGTGAACAAAGTGAGCAATTGAACTTAATCTCACTTTAATAGCTTTTGCCACAAGCTCTATTTCCTAGCTTTTGGTGATTTAGCTTTTGGGGAGAGTGAGAATGATTAAAATAATTTTCCAGTTTTGTCCGGTGTGATATCAGACTGATTGTAAGTTTACCCTTAATGTACTTTTTCGGCTACAAAAAATAATTTCAACTATTTTTTGGTGTTTTTAACCCTTAAACTATTTTTCAACTGTACCCAGTGTGTTATCAGATTGATTGCAATTTTATCCTTAATGTACCTTTTCAGCTTCAAAAATTATTTTAAGATATTTTTTGGTTCTTTTAACCTTTTAAAATATTTTTCTACTCACTCTCTTATTATTATAACAAAAGTCACTTATATTTAAGTTAATCCAAACAAGTTTTAATTTTACAAAAGTCATTTATACAATCGTTGTTCCAAACATAAATTACATTACACAATCGGGCTTTTACCAAAAATAAGATTACCAAAAGCTAAATTGAGAAACTTTTTTTTTTCAATCGCTGTTCAAAACACACACTTTGTATGTAATGATTTGTACCTCCACGTTGGGCTTGGGCCCGATTAATTATGTGAGAACGTGGGCTTAATGTGTTTTGGTGGCTTGGTGCCAACTCTCCCTTAACTCCAATGATTGAAGTGGGTGAATTATTTTCCAGACTCATCAATATATATATATATATATATATCAAGTGAATTTAACTAAACTATGATGGACTTTTACATATGTATGTTATTATATACTGATTTATAAAATTACAAAAATCAACTCTAACAAGGATCCCCTATCCTTATTGTACTTTCTTTCTTTTTCCCTCTAATTTTTGAGAGTTTGATTCCACAAGTGTAATTTTTTTTGTAAACAAATATATTTTCAATGTTATGATAAAATTGAAGATATGTAATATGAAGATAGTTTTTTAATATTCAGGTTGAAATTTATTTAGATGATATTATTGTTACAATTAATATAGGGGCATATTTATCCATATATAATTAGCTCTTCTAGCCCCTCCCCTTTCCCCATCTAAGCAGGTGACCATTAAGAGTCTGTTTGATGTGAGGGATTTGGAGGGAAAGGGAGGGAAAGAGAAATTTTTTTGAGTTGAATTTTAAAAGATTAAAGAAGTGGGGTAATAAAATTTTAATAAAGAGAATATATAAGATAAAAGAGTAAGAAAAATTAATTAAAAATTTGTAACCCCATTTCTCTAATTTTTTTTAAATTCAACTCAAAAATTTTTTTCCTCCACCCACCTTCCCTCCCCTCCCCTCCCCTCACACCAAACAAGCCCTAAAACACATTTCTTCCCCACCCCAAAAATGAAATGGATCTAACTCTTGTCTGTCTCTTACATATATAGATCATGTACACCTTTCACTTCTAAATATAAAATCTATGTATTTAATTTGGAGATATTAAGAAAATTAAATTAATTACTTAATTATAGCATATATTTTATGATCTCCTTAAATACTTCTGTGTACCATTAAATTATCAATTTTTATATGAGATAAAATGAAAAAATGTATTATATTTAGGATTAAAATTCACTTTAAAATTAGGTCACATGAGATAATATAATATTTGATAGTAGTGAATTAAATTTTAGTATTGCTCAATTTAATTGGAGATCACTTTTTCAATATGTTTGTTTTATTTACAAGGTTTAAATTCTCTACTGTAGATATTGAATTTGTGGCGTCCCAATCATTTGTCAACACAATTAAGATCTCAATTAATAATTTGTGCTCATCTCTTTTTGAAATACTACCAATACATAATTATTAATCATATGGGGAGCTCAAGTTGCCCCTAAATATTGGGTCTACCACTTGCATTCATTATTAAAAGGTTATTCAAGTGAAAACATTTTAAGATATATGGAAAAAATATTGAATTCTTAGAAAGTGCTATTTTTTTTTCATTTTGATCAAGAATATCCCAAGACACTTTGGACTTGAGAGTAATATCTTTTGAGGCTTATTAGAATGTAAAAGGTTTTCATCTCTGTCAACTAGTGCATTTCCCAAAACTTGAATTTATATATTCTTCTTTACGGAGTAAGTGTGTGTTTGGATTAGCTTTTGGAGAACAGCTTTTGCAATTTATGAGGTAAATATCTGAAAAAAGTTTTATCTCAATTTACTAAAAAAGCCTTTCGAAACCGTGGTTTGGGACTTACCCAAACACACACTAAAGCTACTTACCACTTCAACTGACAATTTGTTGGTGAAAGCATATTTTTAATCCTAACACTACTATATGAGTAATTTAAAACTTTAAACAGATGTTAATTAACAATTTTTTTTGTTACATTTATAATATGAATATTGAGTAGTATCATAGTTTTCCTAATTATTAAAAAATTTAATTATAAAAATTCAAGTATAAGATATTTATATAATTTACTTATATATAATTATTTTGGTGTGGAAAATATTAAAAATATTAATGGATCAAATCTATCATTTAATTAGCCATTCATTAAGCTAAAATCAAGATATTGAGATAAATGTGTAGTCATATAAGAAAAAATAAATTCCTAATAAACATAAATGAGGAAGAGTATTGGAGAGACATCTATTAAAAAGAAAATGATAAAAACACTACTACAAAAAGGGGTTTTAACGTCCCTATTTTGGCACTTTTAATGTCCAAAAACTGGGAGACGTCTATGTGAGGGGCGTAGTATGTTTTAAGAAAAGACGTCCCAAAAAAATAGGATGTCTAAGGTGAGATTTTAGACGTCTCAAATCTCAATTTGGGACGTCTAAAGTCCTCCACAGGGGAACTTTAGACGTCCCAATTCTGAATTTGGGACGTTAAAAGGTTTGATTTTTTTTAAAAAAAATGATTATTTATATTCTGCATTACCCAGTGAATTCAAACTGCAGAAACAGAATAGAAAATGGATTCATAAACTACAATATCCATTACAAAATAGTAAGGATATATCCAGCACTACAATCTTTACTATATATACATACAATAACAACTCATAAAACCTACTACTATATATATGTACAATAACAACCAAAAAGTGTCAAAACACTATCATCACACAACTACAAACTGATATAAATAAAAATTTTACTGCTCTAAATTTTGAAGAAGATGTCCAGCCAAAAGGTCTCTAATCAAATTAAGGTCTTCACGTAGGTAGGCATCTTCATTATCAAAAATTTGAAAATTAAAAAATAAGCTTTGATGAAATGAATCAAGCAAATGAATTAATTAGCATTTCAATTAGAACACCAAAAATATTATCATTTGAGAATGAAGAAGCGATTATCTTTTCAAAATCACTAGTAATTCCACTTTGAGTGATGTTATACATATAAAGTATAAAATAATATCCGCATTCAGTGTTGCCAGATTGTCGAGGGCACTTTAAATCAAAGGCATGCAATTGGTTGTTAAAATCAATAAAGATATGTCTAAAATGACCGTCAATAAAACAATTAGAATCGAAACTACTTACTATCGGATAAAACCACTTTGGCTTTTTAACAACTGTATGCTTGCATGACCCGCCTAGGACTCTATATGTTTGATAAGCACTATCATGAAAATCAAAATCAACAGAAATTAGAACTATTCATTTTTTTAAGAGTCAATAAAATACAAACAGAATAACTTACGTGTCGAAGAAGGATTTTGTATCTTTGTTCGGCCTTTTACACAAGGGATCAAACCAATAGACTAGGTGCGGCGAGGACATATAACACACAAACTCCAGTGGTAACTATAACAATATGTACAAATTAAGATAAAGTTAGATGACAAGGCAATTATTTATTAAACATCTTAAATTGACAAAATGAAAATACGAACCGTTGAACAATGGGTGCTAGATAACAACGAAGTTTGGTCTCTCCCTTTGCGTAGCCCACATAGTGAGTCCTATGCGCCACAATATTGGTATCCCCTATTGTATTCGCAGGGCATAAGAATCCATACCAATCACGTCTTTCCATGCTTGTGCAGAGGCCGTGGAAGATGCTATAATAGAATTAAAATAAGGAATGAATTATTGAATGTATGAAATCAAAAAACCACTAAACAAATTCTATGGGAAAATTGAAAAAAAAAACTTAGCAGATTGCAAATTTCACCCAACCTGCATCTATCTCCTCCAACCTGATAAACTGCTTGAGATCTGTATTGTCAATTGTGTAGGAATACTCCAATGTAAGGCCCACAATCCCTAGAGGCATCTTCAAGTCAACCTGTTTAATGCCCTTGTGATTTGTTGCAGCCATGCTAAGTAGGGCCATTTCCTTGCGTCTTCATCATCCTTTTAGAACATCAAAAAACAAATTGTTATTAGGATGCCAACAGATTTTCAGTAATAGTAAGGTAATGCCTACCATTGGAGGTGTTGCCTTTGAACCAATAAGATTTTGAGACCAAAGGATGAAAGATCCTATCGCATGACCTAATGTGCCAACCTCTGGATCAGGAACAGGGATGGTTGTACCTTCTTCCCCTTTTCTAACACTCGTCACATTCACCCTATGAAAATCTTGTGGAATTTGCTTATGATAGTGGGTGGTAGCACGTGTGTGAACGAGAGCATCTGCAACAACATGCAACAATAGATCATCCAAATAGAGGGTGGAAGGGTCTCTCGATGCTGGAGTGGGAGAAGGGTCGCCAAGTGGTTCCTCCAGAGGGTTGTAACTTCCTTTGGTGCTATTGAAGGCCGGGGATTCCTAAGTTCTATGCTCGTCCCTTGCCCTTTGCGCTTTAAACATCTTTGCCATTTCAAGTTGAAGCTCTGGCAACAACTCTTGTCGGAGCTTGTCACGAAGGTTGGCCTCGAGCTCTCGTTCGAGGTCCTCTCGAATCTTGGCCACAAGATCCCTACTAGGTCCAGCTTGTGAGGAATAACGTGAGTCTCGTCCAAAATACCTCGCGGCAGTAACTCCCTGTGTCTCTTCTCGAACACAACCAGGGTCATCTGCCTTCGCAATAGCAGTTGACAAGATGTCCATCTGTCTATTTGGATTGAACGAACCTTGGCTACTATGATCTTCCAGTTCATCCTGTAGCATTCAATTTATCATAAATGTATCAAAACCACTCTCGATATGCAAAAAATTAAGTACTTATGGTATAACTACTTACAATCCTCGCAGCAACCTCAGCAACAACCGGATTTATGTACTTCCCACCCTTAATCCTCCCTGCTTTCCATTTTTGTGACCTGGATAACAACGATAGGATCAGATTCCGCTGCTTCCTTCATTTTATGTAACTCTTCTTGCATCATTTGCCGCTCAATATCCACCACGAGACATGTAATGTTGATATTTATTTTCTGCTTGTCTCTGTGCATTTGTTGCACTTAATGCCTATGAATGAAAAACAACAAAAAATAAATCAACAATATCAAGTATATGAAAATTAAAAGCTCTATATTATGATGACAGAAATCTTACAAAAAACTGAGGATCTGACCGTGATGCAGCAAACAACCTCCAGTCCTCTGGAGACAAATATGAGTAATATTGACATGGATCCTCACCCCTCTAGGCCCCTCGAATGTACCTTGCTGTTAGCTTGTTCTTGAAACCTTTCCATTGTATCCAAACCTCACCCATCCAGTGTCTGTACATCTCCGTGGTATCTGGGACATCGTATATTTGCTGCAAGGTAAAACATAAGATAATTATATTTAAAACAATAGGAATAAAGTTATAATTATCATAGATGTATCAAAACTTATATACCAAAAGTTGCTGTCAAATCACGTCTTTTGTTTTTGGGGGAACCAATCTCCAATTATCATAAGTAATGCGCACTTTGCTTCGACCCAAAAACCCTATGTAGCTAATGAAATGGTCTTCCTTAGGACCAACTGGATTCAGATTGTCATCAAAGTCTATATATAGCTTCTCTTGTTGATGTTCATGATGTGCAACCAATGCTCCCATCTTTGTACAGCCTCTAACCCTCCTTCTTGCAAGGGTTCATCTCTAGGCCTTTCGTCATCGCTAGGGATTTCGTCATCTCTATGCCTTTTGTCATCCCCAACACTTTGATTTAAGTCACTAGAGTTGTCCATATTCCTGTTAACACAAAAAGCATTATCAGAAACGTAAATAAATTGCAATAAAAATAAAATAAACTAAGCAAGAGTAAAACAAAAAAAACACATAGTTCTCTTTTATAAATTAAGGTCTTACTCTATATTGTTTCATATATTCCTTCACCATGGTCATTTCTTACAGCATATTCATAATCATCTACTAATTTTACTTCATTTGTTCGAGGTGGAGTTGTTGTGAAAGGTGGTGTGTCATCAAGGTTGAAGGTCGGATCACCTTACTTCTGTTTTTTACTTTTAAGGACAATGGACATGTTTTTGCTTGCAAGATCGGTGACATAAAACACTTGTTTCGCCTGGCTTACTAGAATGAAGGGCTCATCTCTATAGCCAACTCTTCGAAGATCGACTGAGAGAAATCCAAATTGTTTATCTATTACCATAGTATTGTTGTTGACCCACTTACATTTGAATAAAGCAACTTTGAACTTGTTGTATGTAATCTCCCATATTTCTTCTATAACTCCATAATAGGCTATAGATGCTAATATGGGGTTTTTGTCTCTCGAACTGGAAAAGTGCATGGCTTCAACTTCTACCATGACCCCACTATTTTACATAGTACTTCTGTCATCTTGCTCTTTCGTATAGAAAGAATAGCCATTTATATCATAACTGGTCTAAGTAATCCCCCAAGCTAGCCAATCGATTGTCTCAGACACATCAGTCTCGTGCGCAACCTTTTCCTCAAACCACTCTATGAATGTCTTATTTTGATCAATAGCAATTTGCATGTCATTCTTCCTTGGATTCTTGTTCTTCAAAGTCTTTTTGTGTTCATTTATGTATGGTTGAACTTCTTTCATATTATTCAGGATATACAAGTGGGCTTGCAACACCTCTTCACGAGGAACATTCTTTACTTTCAGTCCTCGTGTTCCCTTGCTTCTCCCCTCTTCATGCCGAGATTGTTCCTTCTTCCCTGACATATAATCTTTGCAAAACTCCATAGCCTCCTCAACTACATATCTTTCTACTATTGAGGCTTCTGGTCGATAAGGATTTTTAGAATACCCTTTTAAGATCTTCATGTATCACTCGAAAGGGTATATCCACCTTAAGTAAACTAGACCGCAGAGCCTTCCCTTACCAAATGAACTATCAAATACACCATTATATCGAAAAATAAAGGAGGAAAATTCATCTCTAGTTGTGACAAAATAATGTAACCCTCATTTTCCAGTTCATCCAACTTTTCAGTGTCATTGACTTTGTTACATATAGCATTGAATAAAACGCATAATCTTGTTATAGTCGTTCATACTTTATCTTTCATTATGCCTCTAATAGCTACCGGTAATAGTTGTTGTATCAACACATGATAATCATGATACTTCATTCCCACTAACTTCAAATCGTCCATTGAGACACATCTTCTCACATTTGAGGAATACCCTTATGGCACCTTAATTTCATGCAAACACCCACACAAACTTCTTTTCTCTGCTTTTGATAGTGTATGAGATGTTGGCTCCATATATGCCCTCCTCCCATCATCTCTTAGTTGTAGATATAATTGTTCTCTTATTCCTATATCAACAAGGTCTAATCTTACACTAATCCCATCCTTAGTCTTCCTTAGTATGTGCAAAAGCGTACTGATAAGACTATCACAAACGTTTTTCTGCACATGCATCACATCAATACTGTGTCTCACGCCAATCGAATGTCAATATGGAAGATCAAAGAAAAATGGATCTCTTCTTCCATATGTTCTTCTGACCTGCAGTTCTTTGATTCTTACCAAAAGTGACATTGATACATTCCACTCGACTGTAAACTTCCTCTCCAGTTAATGCCTTTGGAGCTATTCCATGTTCCGGTAAGCCGTTAAAATGCTTTCTTAGCCTACGATAAGGGTGGAACCGATGAAGAAACCTCCTGTGGCCAAGGTAGACAGTTTTTCTTCCATGCTTTAGTTGATGGAAGTGTGTGTTTGCTTCACATATTGAGCATGCTTTATGACCCTTCACGCTGTACCCTGACAAGTTTCCGTATGCAGGGAAGTTGTTTATCGTTGTGAAAATCATTGCATGTAGCTTGAAGGACTCTTTCTTATAAGCATCAAACACATCTATGCCTTCCTCTCACAACTTCTTCAAATCCTCAATCAAAGGTGCCAAATAGATATCAATATTGTTCCCTGGCTATTTTAGTCTAGACATCATCATAGAAAGTATCATATACTTGCATTTCATACATAGCCAGGGAGGCAAGTTGTATATTACAAGGAGAATCGGCCACGAACTATGTGTGCTAGTAAGAGTTCCATACGGATTGATGTCGTCTATACAAAACCCAAGCTGAAGGTTTCTCAGCTCACTGCCAAATTGAGGGAACATTTCATCTATTTTTTGCCATTGTGGAGAGTCAGCTGAGTGCCGAAGATATTTCGATAAGATATTCTCTCATCAGAGTGCCATCTCAACTTCTTCGCTTTTGTTGCAGTCACAAACAAACGTTTAAAACGTGGTATTAGTGGAAGATACCACATAACCTTTAAAGGTTGCATTTTAGTTGTCATATCGCCACAACCACCATCTTTTTTCATTTTGTATCATGCATTTTTACACTTAGGACACTCACTAAGACCTCCATACTCATTTCTGTACAATACACAGTCATTAGGACAAGCATGTATCTTTTTATACTCCATACCTATCATAGACAGGATTTTCTTGGCCTCATACATACGATTTGGAAGTACATTATCCTCTGAAAACATATCACACAATAGTTCAAGCAGCAATATGAAACTACTATCGGTCCACCCACAAGTTGCCTTTAAGTTAACCAAATGCAACATTCCTGTCAGCCGTGTATACTTACTCCCAGGGTACAACGGTGTCTCTGCATCACTCTGTAGGCTGTCATACTCTTACGACTACGCAAAGGATTATACCTCAACATCGTGAATCATTTTCTCCATTCTATCTTCATCTATGACATCTACATCTTCCTTCTTGTGCAACGGACAATCCGTTACTTCCTTACCATGCCATATCCACCTTGTGTATCGCAGATTTATTCCATCACAAAGTAGGTGATCCTTTATGACATGAACATCCTGTCGACTCTCATTTAAACAATTCACACAAGGACAAAAATACTTCCCATTTTTTGCTGGAGCATTCTTTCTAGCAAATTCAATAAACTCATCCACCCTTTTCTTATATTCTTCACTAGTTCTCAAAGCATTCATCCAACTGTGATCCATTTTGTTACCACCTACGCCATTCCCAATAACACTCACACGTTTAGTACAATTGTCAACAATATATGATAGGGATTGGCTTTTTTCACTTTTTGCAACAAAAAATTTGACAACATTTCCCCTTAAAAGTAAGACATCCCAAAATTTCAAGCAACCCTATCTTAGTTATTAATTATGTATTATTATCTATTGATAACATAATTCTCTTATGAATATAGAAAAGAATATAGAATTTCAAACGAATATAGAATTTCAAACAAATATTGAATTTGTTTTTCTATTCTAGGACATCAAGAACTTATAACAATTTGAAGAGAAAGATTAATATAATATATTTCAATCTATACATTAAGTATATTTCTTAATAGTCAATTATATGTTTATTAATTATCAATATGTTTAATTTGTATCTTTATCTTATTAATCTCTTTATCATAAAATAAGATTTTCTCCACTGCACTAATAATAATCATACTACTTAATATTAAGGAAACTACATTAATAATCATACTAATCTAATCTAACAAAATAAAACCAATCATATTAAAGATGTTCAACAATTACTATGTTTAATTATTGTAATTTGATTTCCGATTTGCCAAATTTTTTTTTATACTTCTATATTCATCCACAAAGTTGTCATCACCAGATACGTAGCATTACAACCGCCCAAGTGGCAGTGGCACTACGACTTATAAAATATGAAAATTCCAACTTATATATATACTAATATACAAAAATCCTAAAACAAAAGTTCCTTCAAATCATTCTTAATATCGTCATATCCCACGAGAGGTTACTAATAAGGAAGTAGATATTTTATGGCTCAGAAACTATTCCTAACTATTATACTTATTATTCAATATCTATTTTAAAAAATAAAACTAACCAAGGGGGGAGCCTGCGAAGGAAGGAGGTGGAGGAGCCTACGTCACAATGGAGGAGGGAGTGGTGTGTGCGTCTAGTTCTGAGTGAGGAAGTGAGCACAGCACAGAAGGGAGGAGGAGGAGTTAGAGTTGAAGAAGAAGGGAGGAGGCAGAACACGCGACAGAGGAGGCAGAAGGTGGGGGGTGTTTGAGATTGAAGAAGAAGGGAGGAGGAAGTTGAAGAACGATGGAGGAGTTAAAAGTGAAGGAAGAAGGTGGGAGTTGTTGGTAAAAGAGTAAAGGAGGGGGGTAGTGTTTGAGAAGACGCATGTCAGACATTTGTCTGACATGCGTTCAGAGGCGTCCCAAATGGTTTTTGGGATGCCTAAAGGTGGGTTTAGGCCTCCCAAATGTATTTGGAACGCCTAAACCTGGACTTTAGGCATCCCAAAAAATTTTTGGGACGCCTAAAGTAAGTCAAATTTTTTTAATTCCCTCTTTTTGGGGCCAGCGGGAAACTTTAGGCATCCCAATTTAAATTTGGGACGTCTAAAATCTACTTTAGGCATCCCAAATTTGAACTTGGGACGCCTAATGTTCCCATTTCCCATCTCTATTTACGAAAATGCCACCGCCTTAACCTTTTAACCTCCCTTTTTAAAATAGGGACGTCTATAAGAATAGTAGTATCTTCAACCTGTAGTAGTGAAACTCATTTGATGAGGGACTATCAAACAATATGAAAGTCCTCTAAAAATGAATAGAAGAACACACACAAAAAAAATTACTCAATAAATTTATTTAGCAAAAAAAAAAAGTTATTTAGCAACATCTTTTCTTTAATAATTTATTTATAAATTTAGTTGTTGATAGAACATCCACATGCTATCTATGTAGTGATAGAAGTCTTGTTGTATTTGGAAAAAAAAGAAGAAGAAGAAGTCTTGTTGTAACTATGCAATAGCCAATATTATCAAGTTGAAGGCAAAAACAAAAAACTAAAAAGCCAATATTTTTTCCCATTCTCGAAGTATAAACCATAAACCTTACTAAATTAATCATCATTGCTACATCAAAACCATAATTTACATATGAGAAAACGGCCCTACTTTTTACATTAAAATTAAAGATCCAAATTCTTTAAAATGACTTTGATAATTAAAAAAAGCAGGTGTATACAATTATGTGGACAAATTTTGACAAATCGTTGTTGGTAGAAATATATTTTTCTTGAATTTTCTCAATGCCAGCATTTATTTAAACATTTCATATGAATTGCTCAAAATCTTCATTGAGACATAGGATCCGTCATCTGTCAATGAATAATATTTGTATATTCTTTTGTGGTCTCAATCCCTTTATTCTATATGTTAATATAAAAAGCAAATCCCTTAAAATAATAGATATTTTCCTTAAGACGTAGGACATGAGGCTGTCATAATGTCAGATCCAAGAAAGTGAAGAAACCCTTTATGCTTTGTATGCTTGAATTAATATTTATATTGACCTAAATAATATGTATTTATATTTTGGGCCCCTAGATATACACTATAGTACTGATCCCATCCGCCAAATTAATTTTGTTCGCCTAATTTATAAAATGAGTACATGTGAATATATATACACACACACATATATAAAACATCCTATTAGTTTTTCATAAATGATTATCTCTGTAGAAAATAATATTTTATCGTTGAAATTTTGCTCAATTAATGTGGTCTCAATGATTAAAAAATTCATTAATTCCTTCCAATCAAATTAATTTTGGTTTATTCACTCATCTTGTTTTATTTTTCCCCAATTTTTGTCACACTTATAAGTGACTTAATTTTGAATAGAACATATGAGTGAATTTTACTTTATTGTTGTTGTTGTTGTTGTTGTAGGCCATACATATTCATGATATTGAACGATAATATCTAATTATTTATACCAAAAAAATTTAATAAAAACTCACTAAATTTTAACAATAGAGACCAATGAGTTTTATACTACGCTAGGTCACTTGGCCAAAAAACAAGGTTTAAAATACAGAGGTTGACAGGTAAAAAAAAAAAATACACTGATGTTTATTATTCCAGAAGATAATTTGAATATTCATCATTCTTAAAGTAAAATAATGAAAAATATTAATTTACAAAAAAATAGTATTAATTTAATTTCTGATATACATTATATTGCAGCTTGCAAGTGCGACTACTCATAGCTCTTCATTATAGATAGCATTATTGAAACCACATGCACTCACCAACCCTGCATGCATATTCACCAATCATCAATATATTATTAATTTGATTATACTTTATACCCCGAAACAAATAAAAATAAAAAATGAAGCTAAGAGACAAAGTACTATAAAACTAATATGGCCATAAGTGAAACCTCATCAACATGCACATGGGCTGTTCCCTCTCACTTTTCTTTGGACCATTTAAAAATTTAATGCCTCTCATAGTACTGCACAACTCATATAGATACATACATATTCATATACTACATACGTGTGTGTGTGATTAACTAAGTGAAATATATATAAATATATAAAGGAATAATATTAAAAATAGTGCATCAAAATTAGCAACAACAAGCATGACAGCAAGGAGGGATCACATAAAAGAAACATAAATAAACAAACTAGACAGACAATATATATCGAGATAAAGTCATTGGGTTTTGCTTCTTAAAAGTTGAATAGATATGTATATATATATATATAACTATCTATATATATGACACAAAAATATAAAAATACACAGACACATATAATCCAACTCTAATTGAACAAGATCATCATCTTCACGCTCTGCTGATATGCTGATAATTCATCATCTGTCTGCTGCACCAGCAATATTAAGTTGTTCTGCTTCTTTTTTCTTGAATGCTTATTTTTCATATAATATTTAATTAAGCCCTCCTTTTTTTGGTATGAAACTTTTCTTGAAATATTGATCAGGTTCTGATGCTTTTGCATTTTTCCATGGCTCTTGGGGCTGAAAGTAGAGAAAGATAATAGATTCTGTTAAAAATAAGTGATTATTTACTTTAGGGCTAAATTAAAAAAATTTATTATTAGCGGGCAATTAATAATAATGATTCATGAAATATTGAAGATTATTGAAAAGGTTTTACATACCCAATCCAATGGCTTCTGATCCTTTCATTATTCGGAGACGCTTGCATGAATCAATGAACATCCTTCAAGAAGAAATTAAAATGATAATAAAGTTACTATATTCACGGGTCTCAGAAAACTGAAACTATATAAGTTTCTGCAATATCATACATAGAACCTTAAAAATAAATAAATAATTCGTATTGATGATGGCACAAGCACATGATGTGTAAAAGTTTAAGGGTCGCTTCATGTGTGTTTCTGCGTGTGGGTTGACTTGTTTGTGTTCTAACAAAGTGTTTAAAAGCTTTTAAGAAAAGTTATACCCACAAATTCAAATCCTAAAGAAGCTTAGGTGACTAAATTTAAAAAATGAAAATATTTATAAAGATCAAAGCTGCTACTGAATTACATTTCATTAATTTTTCCTAAATATAAGAACTCGATCGGTTAATTCATCACTTCTATCTCCCAAATTTATTAATTTCTCCAAAAGTAACCGTATTAATTTCACATATTAAGAAAGTTCTCATCCATGAGTAGTTATGATTAAAGAGGGTATTTTTGAGAATCAAATCATATTTATTATAAATAACTAATTCAACTAATTTCCTTATAATATCTATAAATTAGTTATCTAACTTCTATATATTAAAAAACAGAGATGGTAATATAAACATGGGAGACGCGGATTGAGGTATGATGTTTGGGACCAAAAACCAATCCTTAACTAGCTCGTACATTTAGGATAAAAACAAACCCCGCCGCTACTAGCTCATACATTTAGGGCTGAACGAAGAGGAACCAATAATCAGATTAAATAAAATGAAAAGAAAGAAAGAAGAAGAGAGAGCTTACTGCCATGGGACATCGCCTACGAGCATCCAATCACCATCCTTATCTTCATAGGTTGGCACATACTCAAAGCTGTTCAGCAGATCCATCAACTTGCTCTCATTCATGAAGTCTATCATTCCTTGCTCATGGGCCCCCTCATACTTCCCTGTATATATATAATAAATATTTCAATATAATTCTCCATCATCATTATCATCATCATCATGAAGGATTATTCAAAACTTGTGAAAATAATAATTAATTAGTTAATTTACCCATGGTGAAGGAGCTGAACATTTTGGCCAAGGCATCAGAAAGTTGTTGGTAGCTTTTGTACATTTTCAAGTCCACCTTCCGAAGATAGGGTGCACCGTCCATACACACCTTCACATATCCTCCGCCGCCACCAGTCGCCGCCGCGATCTTCTTCTCAGTATTCCCTTCCTCCTCACTGCTCACCTTCTGTGTCATCACGTTCTTCCTGTATGACCTCACTGGTGGCCAACCCACCACTTGTGCCCTAAACATATCAATTAATATCAATATATATATATACATATAATAAATGGCACAATTTTTACAAATCATCAACAGTTTAACTTGTTGTAACGAAGACAAATTTAAAAGGTCGAGCCTAATCCCAGAAGATCGGTTTGGGGGATGGGGGTGTCAACTTTCTTGACGACTTCACAGCAGGGTCTTTTACTCAGCCTCCTGCTAGTTAGACCCTCCATTGGTACTATTTTACAAGGTTATCAGGTGCTCTCGCCCAAAGGTGCCTTTTGGGATGGTAAGTCCATTACATTTATAGACTATATTTCACTTATGAGGCTCTGAAGGTGACACTTGTAACATTTAGCTGGTTATTAGAGAAGATACGTTTATCTATATTTTTACATATCAAAACCCAGAAGATATGATAATCAATTTGCATATAAAAAAATTTTAGAGATTTAATGGAAGGAACTTACTTAGAAGGTGGCTTAGCTGGGTCCTTCTTAGAGGAGGAGATGATATTCTTGTGGTCTTGATGATTTTTCACGAGATCTTCTTCTTCGCCAGCGGCATCATCTATATCTTTGGAATCATCGACGAGGTTGAGCTTGAGATCAACAGTTGCAGAGAAGGCTCTCTTGTTCCCTGATGAGGCCTTTGGAGTGGCGGTTTCCACCACCTCGACGCCGCCGCCGGGTAATCCCAGACACAGCTCCGTCTCCTTCAGATTCAAACTTGCCATTTTTGGCGCGCACACAGAAATTAAAGAAGCTTTTTATCAACAATCTCAATCTGTTGAGTCTCTGCTTCAAAGTGTTTCTTTCTTATGGCTTTGCTAATTCTCTCTCTTCTCTCTCTTGCTCTATTATAAAGGTTGCTTGGGTGTGGCTTTATAATAATGGATGATGCGCGAGAGAGAGAGAGAGAGGCCAATAATATGACTCAGTGGAGCTCGTGCTTGTGGGTGGCTGCATGCCTATGTCAAATCAACTTGGAAACCAATGGAAAGTTGCCGCGTGGTGGTTCATCGAACGTTGATCTTGAGCGCATAATTTAACCTTAAAAATAATTAGTAACTGCATGAAATTTTTTCGATGTACTTTAATGTTTGAAATATATGTACAATGTAAATACTAAATACATACACATGAGAAAATTAGAAATACTTTCTCATTTTATGATTATGTCAAGTGTACAAGTGGGAAGTCTCATATGAGATATTATTGTATGTGTTTAGAGCAGCGATAGGAAAAATGGTTTTTTCTTATTTGACCTTTTGTAATCTTACTTTTAGTAAAAGAAAAACTGTGTAATGTGATTTATGTTTGGATTTTTGATTGTATAAATGACTTTTACAAAAGTAAGAATTATTTGGATTCGTTTAAGTATAAGTAACTTTTGTGATAATAGTAAGAGAAACTGGATGAAAAAATATTTAAAAAATCAAGAAAATATTTAAAAATTACTTTAAAATATAAGGTGCTACTGGAAAAATATTTTAGAGTGAGTATTATAAGTTTTAGGTGCTCTTTACTACTAAAAAAAATACATTAAAGATAAAATTATAGTCATTCTCCTAAGACTCAGTAAGGGTTAAAAGCACCAAAAAATATTTTAAAGTAATTTTTGGAGCTAAAAAAGTATATTAAGGGTAAAATTGCAATCAGTCTGATAACACACACTGGATACAACTGAAAAAATATTTTAAAGGGTTAAAATACTAAAAAATATTTTAAAGTAATTTTTGGAGCTGAAAAAGTACATTAAAGGTAAAATTACAATCAGTCTGATAGCACACTGAGTATAACTGGAAAAATATTTTAAGGGGTTAAAAGAACTAAAAAAAATTTTAAAGTAAATTTTGGAGTTGAAAAAGTACATTA
Source organism: Inga leiocalycina (assembly GCA_963242795.1). Lineage (NCBI taxonomy): Eukaryota > Viridiplantae > Streptophyta > Magnoliopsida > Fabales > Fabaceae > Inga > Inga leiocalycina. The sequence goes on along the minus strand of OY725331.1, from coordinate 26,782,537 downwards.
AGAGTAAAATTACAATCAATCTAATAGCATATTAGGTACAACCAAAAAATTTTTTTAATGCATATAGCATGAATCAATAGCAAAAAGCTCCAAAATGCAGCTTAAGAGTTTCGTGCGTTTCATAATGGATATTTTCTAAAAGCACAGTTAGATGATCATTAAACCAACCACTCCAATTTTTAACCACGATGGACAAACGCACGAAAGCCCACAAATCGCACAAATTCATAGATATATCGCACTGCCAAACACACAAATTATTACAACAACAACAGCAATACCTCCCGTCTTAGTTGCGTGACTTAATTTGTAGTATAAATTGCATTACAACATTTAGAACCAGAGATGCAGTGTAGTAATAGAAAAACTCATAAACCTGAGTCTTAAACCAAAGTTCATGTAACATAACTTTTGATTTCGAAAAACAAATTGGGTTGGTTTAAAGTACAGGTTTTTATACGATAAATTATTAGAGAGATCAAAATATTGTATTCTATGTATATGTACTTATACAAAACATAAATTCAAAAGGTTATTCGATAAATTAAAACCTTAGGGTGAAAAATCTTTCCACAGAGTTTACGATCATCTAGCATTAATGAAGATTATGATATCCACAAATAGAAATGGTTCTATACCTTACAAAGGCATGCATTTAAGCTCACTTCTAGCTTTAGAATATTGTTAATAAGTAATTTGTATATATGTTTATAAATTTTCTTTCGACCATGAAAAGTGCACTACGTCTAACTAAGCCTCTAGGAAACTCATTATAAACTTTATTTATAAAAAAAACAGAGAGTTGACGTTAATATATTTGAATCTATAGTTTATCAACAATTTTAATTTATTCATTATCATATATTCATTATAAACTTTTATTTTTAAAAAAAGATAGTTGACGTTAATATATTTGAATCAATAGTTTATATCAACAATTTTAATTTATTCATTATTATATAAGTTGTGTCTGAAAAATAATGGACACGAATTGCAAAATCACATGGACGGCCCAAGGTTTTGTTCCTTGTATATCTATGTTCTTATTGGAGGACTAGTTTTGTCGTAATTTACTTCTTGGACTGAATTGGATTTTATTTACCCAAAAGTATTTATCTATGAGCCGACTAGATCACAAAGTATGAGAAGGCACTTAAGCAGAGGCATCCTAGTCGCAAAGTATATAATTTAGCTTAGTTGGTGGCTTTGACACATGATAATAGGATAAAAAAAATGCCGGATATCGCAAAATTATAAAAATAGTTGGTGGATCATGTTATATATGTTTGAATATACTTATGTAATATATCACAGTAATATCGAATCATATTGAAAATTGTCATACTCAATGAGAATTAATACTCTCAACATATTTTTTTTATTATTATTTAGGAGGTTTAACTCTCTATCTTTTTTAAGGATAGCTGTGTTTCTTTCACATAATCCAGTCATCACAGATTCACAGTTAGGACTAGTTAATTACTTTTTATTATTAGTTATTTATTCAATTAATTGTTATGACTACTCTTAAAATTTAACTTCAACAAAATATTTAGGATTAAAGTTTCATGCTGAGATAATTTATTAACTTTAACACAATAATTCAATCCAAAAAAACCTATAATACATTAGTATATTGTGATCAATTAGCTTAACAATATTTTTTTTATATAACTATAAAATATCACGCATTATTTGGTTATATTGGAACATTTTTTTAGTCTATTTGGAGGGATAATTCCCCCAAAAAGGCTTTTTTTTTTTTCCAATGGCTGTTGCTAGTATTATATTATTTAATTTCTTACCACTCAGGGATTTATTAAGATAATCAGACATGAATAATAAGAAAATTAAAGACCTAATAATTTCATATGCGTGCATGCATGAACAAATTCAATTATGATGGTTTTCTTAATGTTTGATAACCTTTTTTCTAAATCAGTATTTATACTTTATTATTTTATATGCAATTAATATGACAGCTAAAACATAAATCATAAAAAAAAAAAAAGCAAAACATATCTAAGACATAAAATTGAGAAATTAAGAGCCGTTTGTAATGCTCATGCCAATGGGCGGCATGTGCAAGGTATAATTATCATTCTATCAAGTAATTCAGTAAGGATCTAGCTATGATTGTTGCCAAAATAATAATATTCTATCAATTCATGTTCACTTTTTATTTTTTATTTTAAAACAAGATTTATAATCTTAAGTGCATTAAGATAATACAAAAGGGAATTGGATCCAAAAATAAGGGTAGCGTGCCATCTAATGATAGGAACCATTAGATTTTAATGTAACAGTCTAAATTTTAAGAAAGGCTCAATAATATTTTTAGGAGTAGTTTTGATTTTTTTTTCCTTTGAAAAATTATTAAAAAATAAAAAATTGCATTGTTTCATGATTGCAAAATACTAATGGCTCTCATTTTATCCATAAGCTAATGATGATTAAAAATATCATTCGCATTATCCATGGGGTTTCTCAGCCTAATTATGTCAAAAAAAAATTATTGCTTAATTTTCATCTAATTTGTGATTATACGTACCCATCTGTTTTATAAAGTGAAACAATTACATTTTAAAATATAAATCAAATGATAGGATATGACAGAAGATAAAATATCAATTAAAAAAGAAGATCAACATAGAGTAAGACTCAAGATCAATTGGACAAAATTCAAATCCAATACAAAAGAGTATTATTGAATGCAATAAGCTATCCTATACAAGGGCTCTATATGAATTGAATTTAGCATTGTCTATGAATTTTCAACCTAATTCTGTTATGAAAGGAGTATTAAGTTATTGGAATAAATTATAGGAAAAACTCATTTTCAAGGAGCTATATCTTTTCTTCAATTTTTAATTTGGTACTTGCATGTTTTTTCTTTTAATTAAATAATTTAATTTTGCTCTGTTAGTACTGTTAACTTCTATATAAGGACTAACGATGTTGATAAAATAAAATTGTAAGAGCTAATGGTGTTAACAAAGTAAATTTAATTATTTAATTAAGAGAAAAAACACAAAGATGTCAAATTAAAAATTGAGTGAAAGTATAGGTAGATACAAATGGGTTTTCATAATTGTATTTTAAAATTTAAGTATATTATATGTAACATGATAAAAGATAATAAAATAAATTTAATATGATATTATAAATAAAAATAGACTCAAAAGCAAGAATTGCATAAAATCAAAATCTAATACAGAACAGTACAATAACAATAAAGTTTTATCCCACTAGGTGATGTCGGCTATATGGATTGCACAACACCATTGTGCTCTATTAAAAACCAAATCTTTAGACATATTATTAACTAATAGATCTCACTCTATAACCTCACTGAGAGTTCGCTTTGGTCTTCTTCTACCTCTTTTTAAAGGGCTCTATACTACTTGATCGACTCTCCTCATTGGCATATCCAATGGCCATCTTTGGCATATCTGAACCACCTTAGACAATTTTTTATCATTTTCTCCTTAATAGGTACCACGCCAACTCGTTGATGTATATAATCAGTACAAATCTTATAATTTCTTGTATGTCCACATATTCATTTCAACATCCTCATCTCAACTACTCCCATTTTAATTTATGTTTATGTTATCCCTTTAAAGCTTAATATTCACTATCATATATCATTGTTAGTTTTATAGTAGTGCAATAAAACTTCCCTTTTACCTTATTAGGAACTTTCTAATCAGAAATAACTCTAATAACTTTCTCCATTTAGACCGCGCAGCTTAAATTATATAATTTACATCTTCATCAATTTCACTATCTTGTTGTATAATTGATTCCAAATATTTAAACTTTACCACTAGTCAAATGACTCATTCTCCCAGTTTAACCTCCACATCATTTCTCACTTGCCTCTTATAAAACTTACAATGCATATATTCTATTTTCTCCTACTTAGACGAAAGCCCTTTGAGTCCAAAGTTCTTTTCTCCCTCAAGTTTATAATTAATCTCCTCCCTTGATTCAGATAATAGAAGATATCATCAGCAAAAAGACTATAGTTAGGGATCCATTCTTTTATAAACTCAGTTAGAACATCGATCACTAGGTTAAATAAATAAGGGCTCAAAGCTGATCCTTAATGTAAGTCAATCCTTATAGGAAAGTCTTTTGTCTCAACTCTAGGCGTTCTAACGTTAGTTGTTACCCCATCATACATGTCTTGAATGGCTTAGATATATGCAACATACATCTCCTTCTTTTCCAAGGCTTTCCAAAGTACATCTCTTGGCACACAATCATATACTTTTTCCAAGTCAATGAAAACCATATGTAAGTCCCTTCTTTTGATCCGATACTTTTCTATTAGCCCCCTTAGTAAATATATCACTTTTACAGTGGACCTTCCCGGCATGAACCAAAATTGGTTCTCAGAAACACTAGTCTCCTGCCTCAACCTATGTTTAATGATATTTTCCCACAGTTTCATTGTGTGACTCATAAGCTTAATTCCTTTATAGTATGCACAATTCTAAATATCTTTTTTATTCTTATAAATAAGGACTAAAGTACTTTTTCTCCAAGCATTAGTCATTTTCTTGGATCGTAAAATCTCATTAAATAACTTAGAAAGCCATAACACCCCTCTTTACCCAAACATTTCTAAAATTCAATAGCAACATCATCAAGTTCAACAACTTTATCATTTTCCATTTTCTTAAGAGCTTCCTTAACCTCACAAACTCAAATCTTGTGATAAAATGACAAATTAAACTCACTTTCTTGAGCTGTCAAATCCTCTATGCCATAAGTCAACCCTCTCCCTCCATCATTGAATAGCTTATAAAAGTAAGCTTCCCACCTATTTTTAATATACCTTTATCAGTAACCAAAACTTTGCATTCTTCACCCTTTATATACCTCACTTGGTCTAAGTCTCTTGATTTTCTCTCCTTATTCTTTGCTTGCTTGTAAATATTATGCTTTCTAGCCTTTATCTCTAGCTCCATATAAAACTCCTCATATGCTTTGGCACAACCTTCACTCACTACCTTCTTAATCTCCTTTTTAGCCAAGCGATACCTTTCCTAATTTTTAGTATCATTATATTATACAAGTGTATGGCTTTAAAACAATCTTTCTTATTTTTTACTTTCTCTTGAATAGACTCATTCCACCACCAGGTTTCCTTATCTAGCTAACCAAAACCTTTTGATTCTCACAAAATGGCTTTAGTAGCCTTATGAAACTTCTTAGCCAGATTCTCCCACATGATATTAGTATTTCCTTGTAACTCCCACATCCTCTCCTCCAAAAGAGTTTTCTTAAAATTTCCCGCTTCTCCCCCTTTAACTGCCACCACCTAACCTTTTGGTTTAAAAATTGACGGCATTTTTGTTTTATACACGTAATATGCACATCAAGGACCAAAACACTATGTTGAGCAATCAGGCCATCCCTAGGGATTACTTTGTATTACAAAGTCATCTATCAGGATTCCTAACCAAAATAGAGTCAATATGTGTCCTTCTTCCTTCTCTTTTATATGTGATTAAATGCTCCTCCTGCTTCTTCAAGTGTTGACAATCTTGAAGTTATATGTCAGGGAGAAATCAATAATAGATTGAACTTTATTATTAAGCTCCCCAAAACTAAAACCATCATAAGCCCTTGCATGCAATCCTGCCACCTTACTAACATGTTCATTAATATCCCCACCAATAAAAATCTTTTCAATTCGCGGAATGCTCTCAATCAGCCAATCCATATTTCCCCAAAACTTTTTTCTTAAGATGCGCTTCTGCCCCTATTTGAGATGCATACACACTAATAATGTCGATAGTATTCTTCCAAATAATCATGCTTAAGGAAATGATTATATCCTCAATCCTCTTAGTTTCCATCACATTCTACTACAAAAAAACTACGATTAAGTAGCAGTTAAAAAGGTATATTTGTAGCGGTTTTAACCGCTACCAACATCATTAGTAGCGGTTCATGAAACCGCTACTTAATCCACTTTGCCAATCAGATTTGTAACGTTTACCTTAAATCGCTACTCAAGCATAATGACCACTACTATATTTATAGTAGTTAAAAACCATCGCTACAACACCACCAAGATAAATATTCATTTTCTGTGAACTTTATAGCGGTTATGTATGTAATATCCCGATTTGTAATTTGGGCTAATGACTTTGAGATTCATTATAATTAGTGTAAATAAAAACTTTTGGTGAAATATGATATAAATTTGTTATGAATATTCATTGGTGCATAGAGATCAAGGGTTGAGATCTTTTGGCTATGGGTCGGAATCCTATGTTTTGTGCTTATGTGAGCTCTTAGTGGAAGTGTGGGGATGGGGACAAGTGGCATTGTGTGAGTTATTGGATGAAGTCACAAGGGACAAAAGTCTACTTTTTTCCCTTATTCTCTCTCTCCTATTCGGTTGGTATGGGCAAGGGAAGAGAAAAATCACATCATCCTCATCATTTGCTTCATATCTCATTTTCTCTCTCTTCTTCTTCCATTTTCATTGGTCACAACCAAGAAAGAGAAAGGAAAGCTTTGATTTTGGGTAAGCAATGATCCCCTTAAGCTAAAATCCTCTTCTCTAATGTTGTGCACCTCATTGAGAGCTTCAACTTGGTGATTTTAGAATCTTGAAAGGTGGTGGTTTGTGAGTTGGATGACATTGAAAGTGGGAGAATCAAGATTCTGGATTTTGGCAAAGTGAAGAGGTAAGCCTTTAGAGCATTTTGATATATTGTTTGTGATTTTTGAACAAGTTTGTGAAAATCTGGAAATTTGCCCTAGTTTATGCCTATTTTTGGAATATATGGATTTCATTGTGATTGATGTTGGAAATGGTCTATTGTGAAGTCATTTGAGTATTGGATTTAGTTTGGAAGGGTGGAAATGTGTTAAGAGGAATTGGAACATTGTGTGTATCATAGAGACCTAAGTATTTGATTGTGGTCAAAATGGTTTTTAGGGTGTTTGAGAGGTTACCAATGTGTTCCCTAGTCAATGCTAAGTGGGTATGAGCTTTTGGTAGAGTTTGGGAATCATTGGGTATGAATTTGACCATCTGGTATTTTCTATTGTTTTCTATGTTTCTGGTCTTTGATGCACAACACTCGAGTGAGGGAAGATCATGCTCAAGTACTGCGTGTATTTTGCCTTTCTGCGTTGTGTTTTGTCTAGGTTCTCATGGGGATAGCTCGAGTGCGCTTCTTGTCCGCGAGTGATGTTGGTGCTTGCTCGAGTGAGCAAGGGACTGCTCGAGTGTTGCTGTGAGTCCAGAGTTAGGGTTGCTCTCGGGTTGCCACTCGCTGGTCATTGTTCAAGAGTGTGCTCTGACATTCGCAAGCACGGCCGTTGTAATATCCCAAAAAGTGATTAAGGGCTAATGACTTCAAAAATGAATGTAATTATTGTTGAATAAACACTTTTGGAGAATGGGTGATGGGAATTTGGATGTTTTAATGATTCCAATTGCTTCCTTGTGAAAATTCGTGTGGGGAGAATGTTTATTGTGAAATTGGAACCATTGGGAACAATTGTGCAAAAGTTGGAAACTTGTCCATTGAAACTCTGTACAGGGCAGTCGATTTGTATGAACATTTTAAAAAAGCAAATGATGTCTAAAAATTCTGAAATTTTCCAATCTTAAAGTTCACATGCCAAGATACAAAATATATATATAATTTGTGTCATTTCAATTTTTGAGCTAAGAGTTATGATTTTCCAAAGTTTGGGATGGAAACTGGAATCTGTCTTGGAGCAGTATGGACATTTGTGCAATTCTGTATTTTTTTAGGTTATTAAATGCAATGATCCATATTTTTCCAATAAAGAGGACTTAAATAGCTTTCCATTGGCTTTGGGATCACCTCATTTTGATTTTTCTAGAATTAGTTATGATTTTTCAAAGTTTGGGCAGAAATCTGCCAGAATTTTGTAAAAATCCGAAATTGATGGAAATTTAGTAAATAATTAGAAAATAATATTATATTATATTAAATCATCATCCACCTCCTCCATCAGCCCAAAACCGTGATATTCAGCTGCAACAAGAGAGAGAAGGTGTGAGAAATTCTAGAGAGAGAAGGAAAAGAGAACTTGTACGGTTTGTGGAGCACACATTTGGGTGTTCTAAGGCTAGGGTTTTCAGCCACCTTGAGGAAAAGCTAGTGGGAGCTTGAGGGTTCAACATTTGTCCTAATCGCAAGCAACCTGTGCCGGCGCACGTCAGGAAAGAACAAGGTAGTGACTCTTTTCCCTTATACTATATGTGATACATGGTATGTTTGTTTAATCATTGTTTGTGAGTCTATCACCTGCGGCCCACCGGTGTTGACAGTGGGAGGATCGTCCCTTCAGGGCGGTGGAATCCGGGGAATAAGACTATATGAAAGCCGTAAGGCTATATGTGAAAGCCGAAAGGCTATTTGTGAAACCTTCACCCGCGGCCCATCGGTGTTGACGGTGGGAGGACCGTGCCTTCGGGGCGGTGGAATACGGGGGATGAGATTATGTGAATATGTGCTTATGTGGCAGCCTGCGTGCTGTGCTTTATGTTGTGATGCTGCTTGATGATTTTCTTACATGCTTTGTGATTACATGTGGTATGAGTGATTTGTTACTACTGGGATTCTTTTGAATCTCATTCTTTCCATTGACAAACCTTCAGAAAAGGCAAGTGGCTCCAAGGGAAAGGAGACGACCAAGGGCGGATAGGGCTCCTTAGGGAGATTTATGTTTTGTTGGGATATCACCGTATATCTTATAAATGTTGTTTTAGAGACAGTGGTGTAATCCCCTAATGGGAATTTATACACCTTTAGTTTATGTATGAAACCCGGGGGTTGCCAGGATTTTATTGTACACTCTGATATGTAAATGTGATGTAACTGCATAGGGTAATTATATTCGAGTTGTGGAATTTGAGACCAGGGTAAGGCAGAAACTTTGAAAATATTTGTGAAAACCCTTCCGTAAGGCAGGGATTGTAAATGAGTTTGATTATTAGTGGTCTTTATTTCATTTTAAAATACGTATTTCGAATCATAATTACGAAGGAGGTTACATCTTTGGTATCAGAGCTGTAGTTCCTGGCAAGGGTAGAGTTGCTAGGATAGATCCCTTAGTTGGCTTTAGGGATAGAAGATCATTTGTGAATAATTGTTGTGTTTGCACATGTATGTTCTATTGATATGGATATATACAAGACTTGTGTACATATGTGCATACTATTTCTGCTATATTAATCGGGTAAGTTATTTATAGAATGAAGAAAACTAGAGGACGCCCCAATACTCAGCAAGCAGACCCTGAGGTGGAGGTAGTCAATGATAATCCACCAGACCCGATGCAAGAATTGATGGGTCTGATTAAAGATCAGAGGGACATGATTGCTGAGCTGAGAGAGGAGCTCAGAGAAGAGAATGCTAAATGAAATGAGGGTCAGGGTCCGTCCACACAAGAGGAGACCCAGGAGGGGACTCATAGGGAAGAAACTGCAGAAGGGTAGGCACGGCCACTTGAGTCACCTCCTCATGCTGGGCCAAACCAGGAATCATATGGAGTTCCAATTAAAGAGGAAAGAGATCTGCAATTTTGGGTTTCAAGATTCTGTAAGCACTTGCCTCCAGCATTCAGAGGGAGGTTTGATCCCCAAGCAGCTAAAGATTGGTTAAACAGGCTGGAAAAGATATTTGAGGTCCTTGGGTGCCCGGACGAGGTGAAGCCACGTTTGGCACTTTATAAGCTCGAGGGGGATGCAGATCGTTGGTGGCGGAACATTGCCTTAACATTGAAAAGCAAAAATGTACCGTTGACTTGGGAATTGTTTCAACAAGAATTCAATGAGAAATACTTTACCAAATCAGTGTGGCTCGAAAAGGAAACTGAATTTTTGAACATCAGACAAGGGGACACGGAGACCTTTGATGGCTATCTGTCCCGTTTTATCCGTTTGTCTCGGTATTCTTCTTATCTTCAGAAGGCGGATAATGAAGAGTTGAGTGCAGCCATGCTTATTCGTGGTCTGCGACGAGAGCTGAGGAAGAGGTTAGCTACACACTTGTTCACCAACTTTAACAAGGCGGTGGAAGAGTATAGAATCACAGAAAATAATTTGAGGGAATTGTATCCTGCTAAAGCTCCTGGTAATCACAGTGAACCCAGTGATGTGAGCACTTCCTGACCGTGAAGGTTGCTCACTGTCAAACACTCGCGAGTGAGAGTCTTTCTCACCTGAGAACAAGTCTCTTATCACTCGAGTGAGGTCGTCTTCACTCGAGTGAGGCCGTCAAAAGCAGTGTTGTGCCTTCAAAAAAGGGGTCTTCGGGGTAGTTTTTTCAACCCTTTAGGCATATGCTTAGGCCTCTGTTAGCCACCTAATGAGTCCTAAATGATAACCAACTAAGTGTATTATGAAATTAAGAATTTGGAAAAGAGATTGATTGGTTGTCCCTAATTTGGTATAGGATTTGACACCTGTCGCCCTCGTGAGACCACGGCACCGGAGCCAGTCAGAAAAGATACAGGTAGTGACTCTTTCTTTATACCTTATGTGATACCTTGTATGTGTATTATATCATTGGTTCGTAATGGATTCATATGCTACAATATTTATGAAATTGTGAAATCGCCGCTATACCAATAGTCCCTGAGTTGCTAACAACGGTTCGAGTAAGGGCTGTGTGCCTTCCCGACGATAAAAGGGGATGAGGTTAGGGTGTCATATATGTGATTATGTGGGCCGAAAGGCTATTTGTGAAAGCCGAAAGGCTATATGTGAGCCGTAAGGCTATTCGTATGCACTGCCATACCAACAGTCCCTGAGTCGCTAACAACAGTTCGAGTTAGGACGGTGTGCCTTCCCGGCGGTAAAAGGGGATGAGGATGGAGTGTGATTATGTGTTGCTGATATGTGATTATTTGTTTACATGCTATGTGATTACGTGTGGTATGAATGATTTGTTACTACTGGAATTCTTTAGAATCTCACTCTTTCCAAATGACTAACCTTTTCAAACAGGGCGAGTGGCTCGAAAGGGAAGCAGACAACCAGGAGTAGTTAGGATTACTCTGAAACTTTAGTGGTTGTTGGTTGTTTATTTTGGTTTGGGATTACCATTTGTACATAAGATGTAAATGTTAAATTTTGGAATATGTAATCCCCATTTTGGGAACTTTAAACCCATGTTGTATATATACAAGTAACCCGGGGTTTGCCGGGATTTTAGTTACGCACTCTGATATTTATTAATGTGATTTAGTTTCTCAAGTAATTATATTCGAATGTGAATGTGAGACCAGGATGAATTATGATTTTGAACTGTTTTTTAGGAAACCCCATCTCTTAGATGAGGGATTGTAATTTATTACTTTGTCTTAATGGTCTCTATTTCACTTAAATTTTGTAGTCCGGATATAATTACGGTGAGGGAGTTACAATGTAACCTCTACAAATATAAAAACCTGAAATTTGGAAGGCGATAAATGAAAAATAAAAACTTGGCACTGTTTTGTAGTGGTTCAAGAACCACTACTAATCTGGATTTTAAAAATGGTGCCAATTACTAGTAGCGGTTATTAAATGGCTACTAATTTCATTAAAATTCAAATTTTGCGCCAAAAAATTAGTTTCAGTTTGAAAATGGCGCCATTAATTAGTAGCGGTTAAATAACCACTACAAATGTAAGCAAAATTTAAAAAAAAAATACAATCATTTGTTTCGCTTTTTTTGATATTAAATTAAGTAGTTTATTATTTTAGTAGTTTAGTTAACTTAATTAGCTTATAATTCAATAGTTTAGCTCATTTATAATTTAAAAGGAATGATTTAATTTAGTTGGAAAAAAATGAAGATATTATTGATAATATTATTGAAGATACCTAGGTAACAAAGAACTATTATGTTGTCTACTACAATGTGATTATGATTGTGTAAGAAAAATAGGCGAAAATGAGAAAAACAATCTTAAATATCTGCAAAAAAAATAGTGAGAATAAATTTTTTGTGAAGGAAAAAAGTATTGAAATAAAAAATTTAAAAACTTGTTAGCATATATATTTGATCACCTTGTTCAACTCCTCAAGTAATAGAAAAAAATTTGTGAATGAGAGAAAATGAAAGAGTGGTTAGGTGAAAAGAAATGGATGAGTGTTTGAAATGAGATGTAGTGGGGGTATTTATAAGGATCTGCATAACACTTGTAGTGGTTAGTGTATCAAGTTTTGTAGCGGTTTTTGTTAGTAGCGGTTATTTAGTTTTTGTAGCGGTTCTATATCTGCTATAAATATTTTATTTTTTTAAAAAAAATTATTTTTTATTTTGTTAGTAGCGGTTATTTAGTTTTTGTAGCGGTTCTATATCTGCTATAAATATTTTATTTTTTTAAAAAAAATTATTTTTAAAAAATAATTTTTTTAAGACAAAAACATAATTTGTTTAATCATTCATCCTCATCACCCCTACAGAAATTGTGTAGAAAAATGTTAGTAATGTATTATTTTGTTAAAAAATTTAATTTAAATGATATAAACTTAAAAAAACTGTAGAAGTAGAGGTAAATTGTCATCGCCTTTACGAAAGAAGTTGTCAAAATTAGTGGTCTGAAATAACTCAAACTCGTAGGCGATGTTATTGCCTTCACCCATATTGTAAAGGTCTCATGGCTTTAAATGAACAACCATGTGCCAATCCCTGTGCCTCTCATCCTCGACATAATAAACCTAGTGTGCCTCTGAGGCAAGAATATATGGCTCATCATCTTGAGAAGTATAATACCCCTAAATTTGGGATTGGAGGCTTGGGAATAAGCCTAAATTAAGTGGACTACTAAGCCCCAATTTAGCAGGAGTCCAAATTTATCCCCTAATGATTACTATATCTTTGGGGTGTTAAAAAAAGTAAAATAGTGAATTTTGGAGAATATAATTATGTTTTCGGTGAAATAGCCTATGAGGTAGTGAGCTTGTCATGTGATTTTGAATGACCAAATTATGAGTAAAAATTATGAAAATTTTAGGATGAAATTAGACATCCTAAGCTTTAATTGGATAGGTCATATGACTCAATTAGAGCTATATACAAAAATATAAGAATTTTTGAAGTCAGCACAGAAAAACTGTGAAGTTTCTGGAACAGCAGGCAAAGATTAAAATTCTGGGAATTTTGTAATTCCATTCAGCAAACGTATATATTTTTCCTTGAAACTAGACTCAATAAGGGTTCTATAGGCTTTGGAATCACTCCAATTTGATTTTTCTAGAATTAGTTATGATTTTTCAAAGTTAGGGCAGACAATCTGCCAGAATTTTGTAAAAATCCCAAAATTGGGAAATTATCAAATAAATGAAATAAGATATTAGATATTAAAATAAAAAGTGATCATCTCCTTCCAGCAGCCATAACTGACGCCATTTTCAGTTTCAGAGAGAGAGAAGAGTTGAGATTTTTAGAGAGAGAAGGAGTAAAAAAAACTTGCAAAAGTAAGTGATTTCTTCGGTAAATCGGTTCCTAATGCATATAACTCCGTTCCTAAGCTATTCTCCTATATGATTCAAGGGTTGGAAGCTCAAATTTGCTTGTTGAAGTGACCTAGGGTTCAGCCATATCAAGGGAGAGCCAGTGGGAGCTTGAGGTAACTTCCAAACTCTTGTATATTTACTATTTTGGCTACTATGGACAATTTAATCGGTGAAATTTCGCCGGATTGTCTTTGGTTCTAAAAATGGAAAATGGGTTTATGGGACTGTTAGGCTGCCAAATTGGTACCAAATGATAGTTGGAACCTAATGGAATAGTCAATAAGGTGTTTAGGAGTATAAAGGAACGTGTTTACGCAGTCGAAACCGAAAAACCCCGATTTTCCCTGGAAAACCCATATATTTCAGTCAGGGCTGTAAATAGGCCTTAGAGTTGGATTTTCAATTATTTGATGGTTCCATTGAGTTCAAGAGTGAAAATTAGGTGGGATTACAGTTGGGCACTTTTTTGGAAAAGGCCGAGAAAGCATAATTACGAAAATGCCCCTAAAACACTGAAATAAGGGCTGCCAAGGGCAATTTCATCTTTTGACATTGAATTTGATAATTCCGAGTCCAGAAATGGATTCCTTGGGCGAAAATATGTCAAGATAGCCCAAGTTAGAATTTTGAGAAAAGTACATCCAGACCGGGTACGATAGGGCCGGGTCCCCGAGGGTATTTTAGTAATTTTTCAAGATAAACTCATATAACCCCCAGAAATACTATAGAAGTGTCTAAATAGGACATTTGACATTGTAGGATCGAATATGGAGCCCCGAGCTATTTGCACGTAGACTGAGGCACGAGTTTCGAGGCAGAAAAAGGGTTAAGGTAGGGGACTTACCTTACTTGCATGTCTTTGATATCTTTGCTTGTGTAATGATGTATGTGATTGCTTTACTTGATTGTGTAGAGCATATTTGAATAAATGAAGCTCTGTTTCTGTTTTCACTGTGGCCATAGTCTTGTTGTATGAAACATTGAGCATGCAGAAATGTCATTATGAGGCATACATCTTGATAAAGCTAACATGTCATACACATAGCATCAATCATGCATGCATTATGGTATTTGTTTCCTACTAAGATTCTCTCGAATCTCACCCTCCCCTACCAATAAATTAGACAGGTGAAAATAAGAGGTGTATTGAAAGCAGAGAAGATAACTACACGAGAGGAATGCAGTGGTGGAACAAAGACAGAAAGATTTCTCCATTTCACTAGAACGGGTTTAGACACCCTAGTAGCCTTGTGCAGATACCTTAATCGTAAGTATCATGTACAAACCCCTATAGGTAATTTATGTAATCATGTACATATTATCAGTATAGTTATGTTATTCCTGTGTTGCCTACCGAACTGCATATCGTTTTCCACGAATACTCTGGTATAGGTGAAATAAAGATAAGGGCGTGACAAGAAGTACCAATATGAATTGGCCGTGAGAAATTAACTGATGTGATCGCTAAGTCGTCAGTTGTCAGTCCCCAGGAAGTAGTGGTATTTGCCCACAAATACTTGAACAAAATCAAAGTGAAACGGCCTTTGTAATTAAGTTCGACGACATCAAGAAGCTTTACATAGTAAGGAATGCCTCTAAACTATATGTTGACATCACTGTTGCTCGCATAACTCCTTGTCCCAAAGGTGCCATAAACACCTGAATTTTGAGTTTGTAATCCTTAATCCCGTGAAACCATGCAAAACTTGAAACCATTGACATTGTATGCTGTAAACCTTTTTGCATGATCAAAAGGGCCGATTACGAGAGCTTTGAAATCTAGTGAGTGTGGGTTGTGGTCATTTAGTATTCTACATAAACCAGCTTGATAATTCTCTGTGGACCTTTTTGCCAACTTCAGAGGATGTTTGTGTACTGATCCTAAGTTGACACTTAACATGACTTCTGAATTCCCTGTATTTAATCATGGGAAGGCGATAGTGAAAAGAAAGTGAAAAATGTTATGAAAGATATAGAATAACATGTGAGTGTACAATTCTTACTGTATGAAAAGTTCAACTTGAGTACAATTAATCAAGACATGTCTATGTGCTTGCAACTTCTCAGTTGCCGTTAGTTTGAAGTTCTCAGTTCCTCCAACTAGTTTACCAACATGAGGGATAAATTCTCCTAATGTTGGTGTAGGTTCAAGACAATCGTAAACATGAGGTAGGTGGTTAAAAGCCTTCTCAAGGTCATCAAAGTACCTTGAACAAAAATACAGCACCTCGTCCCCTATATAGCCTTCCGATATAGAACCTTCTGGCCATGCCTTATTCCTTATGTAATATTTTAATTTCCTAAGAAACCTACGAAGTAAAGAAGGGAAAAATGATACTAAATGCTGAAAAGGGCGACTAATAAACATAGGAACTAACAATGAAGCACATATTTAAAATGAGTATCTCTTAATCGGATACATCTGTTAGTGCAAGCATTTCACCCAAGAGGGGGTGAATTGGATGATACCAGAAATTTCGTTGCGTTTAAGTAAATTAACTGAATATTTAAAGCAGTTGAGAGCAAAAAAAAATATCACCGAAGTGTACACCAAAAGCTATACTGGTTCGGCCACAACCACTTTGACCTACGTCCAGTCCTCAAAGCGTCTCTGAGAATTTCACTATATTCTCCAAGATTCAGTGGGTTCTTGGCACCTCAATACATAGTAAGTTCCTTCACCTGGACACTCGCTCCCCCTTAAACGTTGTAATCAAATCCCCAACTCAAGGTTCCACAACCTTAAGTTTTCTCAATAACAAATATTGAGTTTGTAATGAAAAACTCTTTCACAGAGCAAATATATAATCACTGAAGTACAATGAATGAGTATGAGAAAACAAAGCACTAAGAGTGTGTTGATTAGTGTATGTTCGTGTGTTCTCAGTTCTTGTGTATTGTTTTCTTTTCTTTGAATGCTCCATATATATAGATGATTTGTAGTGTCCGTTGGAAGAAATTCAAACATGTCCATTAGAGTCACACAGCAACAGTCGACTATTCTTCAAATTTGAAATCTATCCGTTTGCAGTAGGTAGAGGTAGATGAGATCTCGGACACTTTATTTGACTTTACTCTTTTTGCATGATCTCTTCATTGTTTCTCTGTAAATATACTTAGGATACTAATGCAATGAAGAGTTAATCATATAGAAAACAATTTAATAAACATTCGATTAAAAACATAATTTCTGGATTGCCTTACTTGAGTGGCTACTCGAGTGATCATACTCATTACTCAAATGGTGCCTTGAGTAAACCTATCAAAAATATGACAGTACCTAATTCAACATTTTGCATAAGATATTACTCGGGTAAGACATGGAGTGCAATACATCACAAACCTTGGAAATACCTTATTACTCGAGTGGCTACTCGAGTGGCCATGTCTTTCCTTCACAAGTTACCCGGGTGCTGACTCTGGTAATCTGATTACTCGAGTGGCCATGTTGTTTCTTCAGAAGTTACTCGAGTGCTCCCTCGAGTAGATTTCAAATAAGTTTGCAGATTACTCGATTATTCCCTCTAGTAATGTCATTCAAATCTTGGCCGAGAGTTTGCTTACCTGGTTACTCGAGTGATCCCTCGAGTAATAGATCAAATAACTCCTCAGATTACTGGAGTGCTCCCTCGAGTAATGCCTTTTTCTCATATGGTTACTCGAGTAATATGTTTCATTTCTTGGCTGAGAGCTACTGGACGATTTTTTACCTGATTACTCGAGTGGCTACTTGAGTAATGCCTTTGCAAATCATGTTACTCGAGTGACTACTCGAGTAATGGTCTATATAACTTTGCAGATTACTCGAGTGGTCCTTCGAGTAACTTCCAAATTTTGGTAGTGCTTCTCTAGATGAAATTCTCTGTGATTACTCGAGTGCTTACTCAAGTAACAGCTTCACTTACTCGAGTAGTCACTCTAGTAAGCCTTCACAAAATTTGTTCATTACTCCAATGTTTACTTCAAGTAATGCTTTGCTACTTTGTTCAAATTCATTTGTTTGTTATCTAATCCTTTTATATCATTATTCCAATCTTTGTTATCATCAAAACATATGGGATCTAACAACATCCATTGATATTGAATTGGGCCAGCGAGCTTTGTTTCATGAACAAGGTAGACTGTAAGATAAACCATCATAGTGAAAAAGGACGGAGGAAAGATCATCTCTAATGACAAAGAGTAAGAATGATTTTGGACTGCAGCTGATCGAGCTCCTCAACGATCAAAACTTTGAAACACAACTTTCAAAAGAAAGAACAAAGTTCTACCAAAATGATGGACATATCGGGAGGAAGTTCATTCTTTATAGCTAGAGGGAGTAACTATTGCATAAGAACATATGAGTCATGACTCTTCAGGCCAGCAACCTTTCAAGTCTGCAAGTCAATACATTGAGAAATATTGCTTGAATACCCATCAGGAACTTTTAATTTCTTCAATGTCGCAAGGAAGACTTCCTTGTTCAGTTTTATGAAGGTAAACTTTGCTGGTTGAAATTTTTCATGCTTATCTAGCTAAGTGTCTTCACAAAATCCCATAGCATGTAAATCTTTCCTCGCTTAAAGATGATCTTTTGTCTTGTCAAGTTTGTTAAGTAGCATATATAGCACATTATTGCAAACATTCTTTCTAATGTGTATGACATCAAGACTATGGCGAAGTAAATTAGATTTCCAATATAGAAGAGTGAAGAAAATACTTATCTTCTCCCATTGTTGAGGCGCTGAAGTCCTGCGTGTCTTTTGGCGAGCTTGTGCTGAATCGTCGCCTTTTCCAAACTCGAATTCAATATGCTCAAGCTGCTGTAAGATATCTGTACCGGACAAAGTCTGAGGTGGTCCTCTTTTTCCTGATTTCCTGTTGAAACTATTCCGTTACAATATGAACTTATGCCTTCAATCGAGAAACCTCCGATACCCCCATAAAGCACCACTTTTGGCTGTGGGGAAGGCGCACTACATCAGAGTCAAAATTGCAAGTTGGACATGCTGATGTAGTATGCACATTACAACCAAAAATGTGCCAAGGCTAGGAAAGTCACTAATCATCCACAATAAGGCTGCACGCAAGTTGAACAATGTCTTCCTGTAAGCGTCGTATGTCTCGATGCCAACATTCCTCAGGTCAAGAAATTCCGTAATAAGTGGTTAGAGATACACATTGATGTCATTACCCGGTGCCTTTTTGATTGGAATGATCATAGACATAATGTAGGAGCTTATTTTCATACACATCCAAGGGCAAGTTGTAAGGAACTAAGACTATTGGCCAAATACTATAACTTGTGCTAAGATTCCCAAATGGATTGAAACTGTCGGTCACCAAAGCAATCAAACATTTTTGGGGTCAGCCGCGAAAGATGAAAAGTCGTTGTCAAACGTTTTCCAGACGTCTGCATCCCGGGGATGTCTTAATTTATTGTCTTCATTCTTATCAATGTCATGCTACCTCATGTGCTCCACCGTTTTGGATGACATAAACAATCTTTGTAAGCGCGGCTTCAAAAGGAAGAACCTGAGAATCTTTGCAGGTTTCTTGTTCTTGTTTTTCCCCTTTCAAATTGTCTTGTACCTCAATGTGTGACATGTCTTGCAAGTCTCCCTGCTGGAATTGTGTTCCCAATACAGCATACAATCGTTTAGGCATGCATCAATTTTTTGATAGTTCAACCACAATTTGTTAATAATCTTCTTAGCCTCGTAGAACATTATGGGAATTTCCGCGTCGGGGAATGCATCTTGTAATAATTCGAGCAACATTGATATTCCCTTATCTGTGATTTCACACAAGCACTTGATATGATACAACTTGATAAAGAAAGATAATTTAGAGTATTTTAGACAACATTGATATAAAGGATGATCTGCTTCATCCATCAAGCTGAAAAAATCCCGAGCTACTTCATTCCTCATCACGCACAACATCATTAACTAGATCATCTTCATCTAGTTGAACTCCTACTTTTGAACTTCAAGGTAGAGCATCATCACATCTCACACCGGCCTTCTCACCATGAACTTCCAAAATGTATAATCTTCCGGGAAAGGCTTCACAAGAAAATGTTCCTTAACAACTTATCGTGCATGCCACTTCTTGAACTTGCAACTCCGACACGAACAGACAATTTTTCCATTACAGCTGGCGTGAGTTAATGCGAAATCCAAGAAATTGTTTGATTTGTACAAATATTCTGGAGAATTGCATAGCAACCTGATCCATGATTTATCCATAGCTACTAGTGAGAGAGAAGAAAGAATAGTGAAGAAGATGAGAAAATAGAGAATTACGAATGCCTGGAAGCTTATATAAAAATTTTCCAACGTTTAACATTTCGAAACCGCTATAGTAACCGCTACAAAATATCAACCGTTGGTAGGATTTAAAAAAATTCATGTCATACTTGTAGCGATTAAATCACTGTAACCACTACTAATATTTATTTGTAGCGGTTTCATTATATTAAATTCTATAATTTTTGACGCTAAAAGAAATTCAAATTTAAATTTTTTTTCATCTTCAACGATTATAAGTAAAGACCGCTACAAATGTTCATGACCATTGGAAAATTTTGGTATCACTTTGTAGCAGTTATTTGTGAAACTGCTAGAAAATTAGAAGATTGTGGGAAGGAAATTGAAAATTCAATTGTTGAATGTTTGTAGCGGTTATTACTTTAACCACTAATAATATTTAGCATCTGAAATTTGGATTTCCCTCCCCCGCTCCTCTAAAAATATTTGTAGCGGTTTGCTAATATAACCTCTACAAAAGGGATGCATTTTATATTTGTAGCGGTTTGGAATATTTAACTGCTACAAAAGTGATGCCTTTTATATTTGTAGCAGTTTTTAATATATAACTGCTGTAGATATTTTGAAATTTGAATATTTATAGCGGTTATACAATAAAACCGCTACAAATATATGTTAATTTATTTTTCTTTTGTTAGTTTTAGAAATGTAAATACAAATGTCGTAAATGCAACAAGAATTTAATAAGACTCTGAAAATATAAATAGAACTATTGTAAACTCAACAAGAATTTAATTTCTAAAAATAAAATATCTAGGTTTATTTACAAATATTTTAAAAAATACAAATGTCTTAAACTAACTAGCAGGAAGCTGATCATCTGGTCCTCCCTCAGGTGGGGCTTCCTCAGGTGTAGTTGTATCGGGGCGCTAGGCAGAGTGAATAGTACCATCATCATCAGTATGAGGAGGAGGCTGGACAACGAACAGAGGGACAAGGGGAACCAGTGGATGCTCCTTGTCTAGGAACAGGCGACTTTATGACCGCTCGAGCATGAAGTTCATGATATCGTGCCACTGGGCATGCTGTGCATAGTAGAGATCGGCCTACTACTGTATTTGCTGCATCTACTACTGCTGCTGGGCCACTGCAACCTGTGTCCTGGCCAAATCTGAGCACTGATTCTTAACAGACTCATCCCTCGGATGTCTAACCCCAGACGTCTGTGCTCTAGATCTACCAGCCTCAGAGGCGGCGCTCTTGCTGTAGACCATGCTAGGTATGACGCCTATCCATATCCTCCGCATGCGTTTAGGTGCTCAACTTGACCTAGACTCGCCTTCAAATGATCTATGGGGTCTACAGACCCTTGTGACTCCTCTGCCTAGGTCTCTCGCAGCTCAGCCTGTGACTGCTGCATCCGCTCCTACCATTTTATGAAACAATTACTTATTATTATTTTTCATAATAAAGTTGGCTTTATAAACAATTTAATAATGAATTCACTTACAATGGTCGCCTCTGCTTGCTGAGAGGTTGGAGTCCCGTCACGGTGTCTATGTGTGATAGGGAACAACTCCCCGTAATCCGTCTGACGGTTCTCCTGCTGTGCCTTCCTCTCCTAAAATAATTACAAAATTAAATTAGTATTATTAAAACAAAATGCTAGATTTATAATATGAAATAACCAACTAAAAGTAATTGATTTTGTGAAAAGTTACCAGCTCGTTGTAAGTGACAGCAAAGGTCTTCGATCCTGCTGTGTGGTGGATCATCTGCAGTCCACAGCACCTCGTGTTCCTCTGAGAAAGAGCCTGAAAAAAAACAATATTAAAAGTATTAAAATCAAAACATTAATTACATTTAAATTATAATTATAAATACATTACCTACCCCACAGCGCTTCTCCTAAACTGGAAGAAACTTGCCCAGTCATTGAGCGGGGAGCCGTCCGGGACATTCTCGATCAGCTACTGTAGAGAAATCATCTCATCCTTATCCATACTATGGAAGAAATGACTCTTCCTATTCCTCCAGCCATCGCCCATCTTCATCAGGGTGTACCTCTTCTGGTTTCCTGAATAGCAAACCTAAGCTGTAACACCATTAAAAAAATAGTTAAATATGACTAATTATAAATATGACAATTAAAAAATATTAACTAAATAGAATTAATTACAGAAAATATATTATAATTAAATACTTTTAATTACCTACACAACCTCATCCCACGCCTGGTCCTTCAGCGTCCTCGGAATGTTCCTCCACGTCTTGAAGTGAAGGGGGAACCGCACCCAATTCGAGCCCAACTCGTTCAGGAAGCGGTTGAACAAGTGACCCCCGTTGTCGATGGGCTCGTCCATGGCCTCATTCCACGAAACTAAAACTCGTAGTGTCCAGTCCAAGCTGTTTAGACTAGCCACATCCAACCTCCTTGTGGACACGTTCCTCTGCTCATCTGCACAATTTACCGCACATTAGATAAATTGCAATTCAAATTTAACATTTCAAATTTAAATATTTAATTTATTAAATAAAAAATATATTTACCTTGGACCTGTACCTCTAACCCAGTAGACCGAGAAGACGACCCTCGTGGGTTGTTCTGGTCCTGTACTTCCTCCTCATCCAGGATACGCTCCATCTCTCTTATCGGAATCAGGATCTCAAAGTCCTCATTCGCATCATAGTCACTGATGCTGATGTCTCCCTCTCCCAAATTAGGCACCTCTTGTCACACCCCAAATTTTATATTTACCAAAAATATTGTAAATATTTGAGAATTCAATAAAATGGTGAATATTCATGAATTTATAAATGTTCAATTTCATGGGAAATTAGGCAAAAATAATTATGGAATTAATTTGGGCAATTTAGAAAACCCAATATTAAGGTCCAAAAATGAAGGAATATTAGAGAAAATATTTGGTCCAAAAATATATGGAAATTGGCCAAAGAAAAATAAGAGAAGAAATTGGATTAGAAAGGCAATGGCAAAATCGTAATTTTACCAAATTATCACAAAATTAATTATTTTCTGATTAATTGAAGTTAATTTCAATTAATTAAGGAAAATAAAGGTGAGAAATATATTTAGAATATTTTTGTCAATTAAATATGAATTTATGAAAAATTTGAGCAAAAATGTAAATTTGACCAAAATAGAAACTTTATATATATATGTAACTAGCACAAGTTGTGAAGCCAGTTGAGACCATAGGGAGGGACCACTAGGTGTCTCCTACATGTTGCAAGAGGAAGAAAATATTGGTTGGACTTAATGAGCTTGGTTATATGTACATAGGGTTTATGTGCATAAAATGGATCTTGGAATTTTTGGAAATTCCATAAATCATTAAAAAAAATCATATAATATAATAAAAACAACTTTCCATTATCTTCCTCCATCTCATTTTCGTTCCCTAACAGATCTGAACTAGTGAGAGAGAGTGTGAAATTCTAGAGAGAGAAAGAGAAGAAAAACTTGCAAAGGTAAGTGATTTCTTCGGTAAATCGGTTCTTAACACGTATAATTCCATTCCTAAGCTACTCTTCTCTGTGTTTAAGGTTCGGGAAGCTCATAATTGGGTGTGTAAAAGCTAGGGTTTCATCCTTATTGAGGAAAGCCACAGTGAAGTAAAAGGTAATCTCCAAACCTTCGTAAATTGTCTATTCTGTCTTCTGTGAGCAATTTAATCGGTTAAATTTCGCCGGATTGCCATTGGTTTTAAAATTTGGAAATGTGAGTGCCTAAGGGTTATTCTGCCCAATTTTAGTTCATGTGGTTGTTATAACTCAATTAGATGGTAAATAAAGTGGTTAGGAGTATAAATGAATGCATTTACGGAGCCAAAATCGCAAAACCCCAATTTTTCCTGGAGGACCCATAAATTTTGGTTAGGGCTGTAAATGGGTCTTAGAGTTGGATTTTCAATGATTTGATGATTCTATTGGATTCATGAGGGAAAATTAGATGGGGTTACAGTTGGGCACTTTTTTGGAAAAGGCCGAAAAAACATAGTTACGAAAACGCCCCTAAAATCCTAAAAGTAGGGCTGCCAAGGGCAATTTTGTAATTTGAAATTGAATTTGGTAATTTTGAGTCTGGAAATGGATTCCTTGAGTGAAAATATGTAAGGATAGCCCTAGTTAAAAATTTGAAAAAAAAAATGCCATCGATCCGGGTACGGTGAGGCCGAGCCGAGGTTTCGGGGGCATTTTGGTAGACTTTCACCATAGGCTAATATAACCATAAGAAACACTATGGAAATGTCTAAAATGATACTTGGATAGGTTATGACCTATTTCTTATACATTTAATATTTTAGGACCGAATCGGAAGCCGAAAGTCGACATGTTTCACGTGGCACACAAAAAGGGGTTGATAGAACTTCGAAGTAGGGACATTATCCTTCATACATCATGCCATAGTTATATGATTGTGTGGATGCCATTATTGTAAATGTACTTTATTTATCAACATGCTTTGCCCAGAGAGGGGCCAGTAGTGCTAGAGGCACTTACACTGGAGTTGGTGAGAACTCAAACGGTGCAGATTAGTGGGGCTGGCCCTAAGTTTCGTGGTTATAGATAACTTATGTTGTAAATATTGTCGCCTTTTGTATCTTGACTTAGAACTGTAAACAAATACTTTTATCAGTATATATGTACTTTTCTGTATGCCTCTGGAACTTGGTCTCTATTACTTTGTGTATATCGAAATGGAAACGGGTGTTGACACCTCTGGTGCGGTTGTCTCTTGTGGGACCATCTGCGGTGGCTGTGGTAGGGCCGACTCCTATGGCTGCTGGGGGAGATGGGTTGAAATGCCGCAGTCGCCCTCCCTCCACGCTACCCCCTCCTATGCTACTGCCACCCTACAAAATCTGTTTGGGGACCTCAGGCTCCTTCCCCTTATCTATCCCTAAAGCCATATCAACTACAAAAATTCAAAAAAAACAAAAACAAAACCGATTTGGTCACATTTATATGTAAAATTATAATAAATACAAAAATAAAATAAGTATTGTCTATACCTCAAGTGATAATGAGAAATGCTATAGAGAAAACTCTTTGATAGATGTCAGAACACTCAGATATGAAGGAAAACTCTCAGAGAAACTTTAGAAAACAAAATGGCTAAATGGGAAAATGGAGGGGGCGGTAGGCTTTTATAGTTGTGGATTTTGTAGCGGTTATTGAAAAAATCGCTACATCAACCGCTACAAAAAAGTTAGGGTGTAACACCCCAAATTTTATTCACCAAGAGTATATTGTGATTATTTTATATATTCAATAAAATAGTGAATATTTAAGGCCAAAAGAATTAAATATTGAAAGTTGAAAGGTGAATAGTGTTTTAGTGAAATCACCTACAAGGCAGTGAGTTTGTCATATGGTTTTGGAAGAACAAATGATGAGCAAAAATTATGAAATTTTACAAGGTGAAAGTATACATCATAAGCTTTAATTTGATAGGTTATATGAATCAATTGAAACTATGTACAAAGAGTTATGAATTTTTTAATTTAGTCCAAAAAATCTAGAAAGTCTCTGGAGCAGCGGTCAAAGAAATAAAATATGGTATTGATATGCTTCCATCTAGCTAAATTCCATATTTTTTTCTTGAAACTAGACTCAATAAGGGTTCCATAGCCTTTAGAATCACTCCAAAATGATGTCTACAAAATTAGTTATGATTTTTCGAAGTTAGGCTAGAAAATCTGCCAGAATTGGCATTATTCCGAAAACTAAAAATAAAATGTGTTAGAAATTGATTAATGGAATTAAAGATACCAAGTGTCATTATCATATGAAGAGGGGATTAGATTATGATAAGATAAGCACATGTTCAATTGCATTAAAAGAATGCAATTGAACATAATCATGATGATAATGCTACATGGACTTGGCAATGATGGTCAATGATGATAATGGTTGAGTGAATTGTTGAATTAGATGTTGAGCGTATGATGGTAAGGATTAGTTTGAGTGAAGGGATGGATGAACATGAAGGCATGGTGGAGTGCATGGCATTTCACTACTTGAGGGCTTGGTGGAGTATGAAGTTGGTCTAGTTGGAGAAAAGCAAATGGTTTGGTTGGAGCAAGAGGGGGAGTACGTTTTTGGCCAACTAAGGGAGAAGGAAAATTGGTTCCAACCTAATGAGAAGCTAATGGAGTAAGTATGTCATAAACATGAAGGAAGGGAGGCTTGTGACAAGTGTCACAACAAGATTTAATCTTGGAAAAATCAAGGGCTAAGAGGAAAGATGAAGCAATTGAATTAAACACTTCCTCTTCCCTTCATTTTTTTCATTTCGGCCAAAAGAGAAAAGAGAAGAGAGAGAGAGCTTGAAGAGGCCAATGAGTTCTAGAGAAAGGAGGAAGAAAAGCTAAGGTAAGACATTGTTTTGAAGCTTTTTCTTTGTAAACTTCCATGGGAAACCTCCTCTAAACCTTGTTTCTTCATAAAACCATAATCTTGAAGACACATTGTTAGCTTAAGGGAAGAGAGAGGAGGTGCCTAGAGTGAGAAGATCCAAAAAGCTCAAGAGGTAGCTACATCAAACTCAAATCTATACCAGTATGAACTGTTGTTGGTGTTTATTGTTGATTTGGTGATTTTTGGTTGAGTTTGTAAATTTGGAAAGCCCTAATCCTAAGAGGTTATGCTGTCCAAATTTCTTTGAATCATGGTTAAGAAGTGTTTAAATGAGTTAATAAAGGATTAGAAGTGGAAAAGTACAAGCTTTGGAAGCTAAAACACAAAAGTCTATTTTTTTCATTTTTTTTTCTAATGTTTTCGCCAGCACTGTTCTATGGCTAGGAGCTGGATTTTCATAAAATATATAGTTCCATTGGATTCAGGAGGAAAAATTAGTTGGGGTTACAGTTGGTCACTTTTTCGAAAAAAGCCGAAAAAGCATAATTACGAAAACGCCCCTAAAACCCTAAATCGGGGCTGTCAAGGGTACTTTCATAATTTGACAGTGAATTTGGTGATATCAAGCCCAAAAATGGATTCCTTGGTAAAAAAACACATCAGGATAGCCCTAGTCAAAATTTTGAAAAAACGTGCCATCGGTGTACGGTGAGGCCAGGGCGGGGTCTTGGGGGCATTTTGGTAAATTTTCACCATAGACTAATATAACCACAGGAAACACTATGGAAGAGTCTAAAATGATACTTGGATAGGTTATGACCTATTTCTTGTACATTTAATATTTTAGGATTGAGTTGGAAGTCGGAACGACACGTTTTACGAGCCACACTAAAAAGGGAATTGATAAGACTTTGAGGTAGGGACTACCATCTTTCATACACTATATAAATAATTGTATGTATGTGTTACTATATTTCATGATATGATTGCATGCTAAAGGCACAGTACCTAGTTGTGGTTCGGTGCCCAACAAAGGTATATCGGAAAATCCTAGTTGAGATTCGATGCCCAGCCAAGGTATATCGAAAATCCTAACTGTAATCGATGACTCGGCTGAGGTAATTATACGTGAATCAAATTGAACTTTCATTTTTGCCTAATATGGTGCATTACATATTTAATTTTCACATTTATATGTCGATCGTATGTCCCTACGGTGATTCTTCAGAATCTCACCCTATTTTTAAAATAAACATATCAGCGAGTGCTAGTGGGTCGAAAGGCAAAGGCGTAAACACCGAGAAGTGATTGGCACTTTGAAGTTCTGTAGTAGTTCAACTCGTAGTAACCGCTACAAAAAACCGATACACTATTGGCGCGGCTTGGTGGCGCCAAGTGGCGCAAACTTTTTAGCGGTTTATATGTTGTAACCACTACAAAATAACCACGTCAAATTTTGGCAGGAAACTCACCATATTTGTAGCAGTTTTGTTCTCTTAACTGCTACAAATAACGTTGCCAATCAGTCGCAACACTTGGCACATAGGTTGCTGCTACAATATTGTAGCAGTTTTATGTTAAAACCGGTATAAATATCAATATTTGTATGGGCTAATTGTAACCGCTACAATGCACCGCTACAAAATGCCATAGTTTTTGTAGTGTTCTTCCTCCACCCGTTAACAATGATGATACCAACATCATTCCTTGCATTTACGTTTCCTGTGTACCAAAACTTGAAACCATTAATTTCTCAAGACCCTTCTCCATTCCATTTAGTTTCCTGGAAGCACAAGATGTTAATCTTACGATCTACGATTACCCCCACCACCTCCATAGACTTTACATTCAGAGATCTAATGTTCCTAATGCAATCTGATCTTGCTCTTGTGAACTAGCTTCTTTAGCCGTCTCCATTCAAAATCCAATACAAAACAATAAGTTGCAAATATTGAAAAGGCTTGATTAAAATAAGGAAAAAAATATTTTTCAACATATTGTCATATAATCACTTGATGACCCCAAAAAATCATTATTCTAAGAGAAGATATTTTGTATATTATCTCTATATATCTACCTTCTCATTTTTTTATTTCTTGAATTCTAATAAAATGAGTGAATTTATATCATTCACCTGTTAATTTCACATGTCAGTGTTTTCATTTATAAAATTCTTCTTCACCTGATTTCCCCGGACACGAAGTATAGCCACACAAAGTAAACACATCAAAGTCTAACTACATCATGTTCTTTTCATATTCTCTCCTTTCATTTTCCATCAAATTAATTTAAATTTGTTGGCTGTTGAGAACAGTAATATAATATGAACGAACACCAAATTAAATTCAGAGAGGATATATATACACACACCCATTTGCTAATATATTTATTGCTTATAAAATTATGCACAAAGGTTTATATATATAATGTGCATACTTGATTCTATATATGACGAAGCTTCCATTTAAGCATATTAGCACATGCATTTGGATCTCTAAGTCTCTCTCTCTCTCTCTCTCTCTCTCTCTCTCTATATATATATATATATATATATTCAAAGGGGTAATTAAATTATTGCATTAATTTTAAGTTAGTTGAAAAAGAGGAATAGAAGCACATGACTGACCATCAAAAATAAATTGTTTCCCATGAGTTTTTGTGGAGGAGGAGAATTTATTATAAAACTAATTGGAATTAGCTAGGCTATAGGTCTTTAAAAATTGATATAAAAATTAAATGAGACTCATAAATATGATATATCTTACTTGTTGGTGAATCTTTTTTGTAATATGTACTCTGGTAATATATGCAGTTAATTATTCTTTAATTTTAGCTGTGAGGCATCATAAGGTATTTTTAAAAGAAATAGCGTCAAGAATGATGTGATAATGAAGAGTTGAAATATGTTAGTAATGCAAATAATAGAAGAAAAAATTGAGAAAGCTGACTTTTCATCATAGTAAATTTAATTCATTTTTAATGTAGTTTTCATAATTTAAAATTGACAAAAGTGAACCTTCGGTCTCTAATTTTTCACAAGTTTTATTTTGACTCCAACATGAAAATTTTAAATGTTGACACATTAATTTTATTTCTCTAACATAATAATTGGCGCAAAAATCATTATTTGAGATTAATTGTGCTAAGGTTAGAGGACTGAAAAGACCCTTTATAAAATTAAGAGATCAAACTAAAACATTATATAAACTTAGAAGACAAAAATGCATTTTTCCCTAAAAATTTTATTAAAATCCCTATAAATTCACAAAATTTTTAATTAAGTTCTTGCTTTTTTTCTCATTTATTAAATTTTATTGACATAATTAATGAGATATTATTTTAATTTTTGAATATATGTTATTTAAGCCTATAATAGTCATACAAATACGGATAATAAAATTAGAATTAATTCATATTTATGACAAAATATTGATGAAACTACAACAACAAAGTCTAATTAATAGGAAAAAAATTAAAATCATTAGGACCTAATTATAAATATAAAACTATAAAAGCAAATCGAAAAATGAATACAATTATGGGGACTTAAAGTATGTTTCTTTGGCAGTATTTAAACTTGGACATTTTAAATTTTATTAATTTATTCTATTAAAATAAATATCATACTTTATTTAAATAAAATATCCAAATCAAAACCTTTTTTTCATTCCATATATTTTGGTTCAACACTCTTGTATGAATCATGCATGACGTATGATTTGGGTTAGTTAATACCGAGTAGTTAAAATATTAAGGAGGTTTTTATCTAAGGTTGCTAGGTCCAGTAATTCATATGGTGAAAATATGCTCCTTTCATTGTTTTTTAATGTAAGAGTTAAATAACTAATTTACATATATTGAAGAAGTTAGTTATATATAACAAATATGTATTGATTTTCCTCTAATCATGTGCATTTGAACTACCTCTTATGAATGCCCTCTTAAAATGTGCAAACAATAGGAATAATTTAAGATAAATTATAAATTTAAGAGAAAAAGTGGATTAAAGTCTTATATTTAAAACTAAAGTAATCCTCTTATCTAACTTCTATATATAGGACCCGAGGTAGTAGTATTTTAGGAAAACCAAAAACACAATTTTATTTATAATTAACGCAACAAACTTTCTTAGTGCATGTTTGGTTAAGCGGTGGGAGCTCAAATAAGCTTGATTAAACCCAAAAAAAATACTTATAAATCCCATTTGTCTTGTTTGGATAATTTTTAAAAAATACCAATCAACCCCTGATAAATCGTGATTTCATCTTCCAACTGCACATTGAGCATAAATGACAGTGAGGTTGCTTATACGATTGGAAAATAATGATGAAAATTCCACAACAAACATTTCTCTAATTTACCTTCTAATCCCTTCTCCAAAATTCTCTACACATATCTCGCCTATTATTTCTCAACTAAAGTAGTTCAAATGATATTATTTTAAATATTGTTTGGCCCATTACTTAACATTAATTTTTAAATTATGTTAAATAATAAAAATAATATTTAAATATTCATGTCATTTATTAAATTATATTTAATAAATATTTAATGATCATTATTATTAAATAAAATCATGAAAATGTAACCAACTTTATTGAAGAAATAAATTTGATTACATAATCTAATGCATCCTAGCAAAATAATTAATTATCATATTTATCAATTTATTTTTCTATTTAAATACTAAATCCAGTGATAATGATAGATCCTATAATATGCTCTCTAAAAAATACTCCAACGTGTACAATTTTTCTTTTGGTTGTATATGCACCTTGTCATGAAATTTTATGCCCTTTTTATTTTTAGTTTCATCTATTTACTTTGTTGAATATAACTTTATAAAATTCATACCCTTTTTGGTAAGTATACATTCATAAGTGCTATAAATAAATGGTCATCCAAACATAATCACAATTCTTAAAGTCACTTGTGAAAAAAGTATCCAAACAAAAATTAAGATTGACCAACGGCACTTTTAACCAATGTTACTTGTGCAAATCATGATCACGATTGTACACCACTAATCCAAACGAGGCACTTAATATATGCAAATTGATTATATCTAGCTCCTACATTGAGGAAAGAGGGAGTATTAGATAATATCTTAAGAAAGAGTTGTACCTCCTAAATGTAAGGCCTGAATTCACTTTGTCTCCCAAAGCTCAATTTTTCTCAAACTATCCTTATTAATTGCATATATTAAAGTAGTTTCTATCAAGAGGTAGGTTTAACACTGCAAATGATTAAAATATATTATTTTAAAAAAAGCAACACATATTTTTGTTAGAAATAACTAACTTGACTAATTTTCTTAATTTCTGCAAATAAGTTATTTATAGCTCCTACATTAAGGACATGAGTGAGTATTGGATAATTAAAAAGAAAATTGTAGGTAGCTAGGAAAGTTTGGTTGGATGAGAAGAAGAATGAGGTCAAAGAGATCACATGCGTGCATGAATAAGAAAGTGATATATGGAATGATGTGAACAGTGAGAGGAAGAAAATGCGATAGCAAGAGTGAGTAATAACAAATAGCCCGCAGGGGATACATGAAGACGATAAAATGACCAAAAGATATATAAATATATGGATCTGTTTGTTCCCAATAAGAATGGATGATTCAGTATTTAAGGCCTTTTAGGGCATATGGTCCTTACTTGGAGACAGGTCTTTTCAGAAAGAGATGGAAAAACATCCCTAACCCTAGTTGTGCCCACGCCTTGTCAACGTCCCATTTCTCAAAAGGAAAACAAAAAACAAAAAAGTATTCGACCCCCAGTGATCTCATGCATTAATCCACAAAAATTAAATTTTTTGTTTTTAAAAAAATTGATTCTTGTACTGCATTGCATAGCACTTGTAAACATATAAAAGTCATATATATTTATATTTATAGAGCTCTAAAAACTGTGATGATTTCCTTCATGTCAAGGTTAAAAGAAATAAACCAATCACAGGGCTGAGCATTGCACAGCACTCAAATATGTAAAAGTAATATTGTTTGCTACGTGACTCTAAAAACAATTCAACATCTACTAATATGTGTGTGTGTGTGTGTGTAATGGTTAATAGATTTGGATCGGTATTCTTCACCAGTAATAGAGACTAATTTTTTCCCCTCACTAAGATTAAAATGTAGATAATTCGATTTTGAGTATGAGTATGTATGAACGCAAAAAAAGTCTTTTAGAAAGCCACCCTCAGTTAGATCTAACCCAATTAGAAACCCTATCAAAACAGATGTATATCATTCCAAATAAGGTTACTTCATAACACAACAATTTAGAATTCGAAATCCCAATTACTTATTAATTGTTAGTAATTAATATGAGAATTTTTGCTCTGCACATCAACTCAAACTAAAAAATCATGTAATTGAAAACATTTAGATTGTTTTAAACACTTCTTTAATTAATGATGCAAAATACACACACACACACACACACACACACACACGATCCAATTATTTAATGCAATCAAATTTTTTTTATCTCTCTTATTTTTGGCTCAAGTAACTGATATCCAATATTATCGAATCAGATGTGAGCATTGTCAAGCTCAAATAAGATACCTTTTAATTAAGGATACATTTTTCCTATTGCAGGATTTTAACTTACAGCCTTATTCAAAGGGTAATGAATCGTCTATTTGATTCAGTTCAACTACCATTGTAGAAATGTTGAATATACATTTTAACCTCACTTGTTTAAATTTTGAGACATTAATTAGATGTAATTTTCGGTTCCTCTATGATGAGCGTCTAATAGGATATTGAGCGACTCTTAGCCACAAAATGTGAGGACTATGTCTGTTCAAATAAAACCATGACCTTTTCATCTTCTTGGACCACCACAATTCATCGTCACATAACAAATACAACAACCCTATTTTTTTGCCTTCACATCCTTATCTTTGTACAAAATTTGGTCGGCTCCATGACCATGCATTATTATTAGATATTATTACTACTATATACATCCCTCAACAATCATTTTAATTTATCAGGATTGTAATTAACGGTAACCCTCTCTCCTCTGGTCATATTTATAAGGTAAAGAGAGGAGATAATTTTTTGTTCTATTTATAAAGGAACCTTATTAAATTTTTTATATGAATGTACAATTTTGCTCTTCACTTATTTTATTGTGTTGCCTTTGTTATCATGAAGTATAATATATACTAGATAGAGATAAAGCTGGAAAGATGTTTTATCAAACAAAAAGTTAGAAAGTTATTGAATTTTATGATAAAATTAATAAAAAATTTTTTGTCTGTTTCAAATATGCTGGAAGTGCCTATAATAGGACCAGATTGTATATGCTAATTGAGGTATAGGTAATGTCGGTCACTAAAGCTTAATCATATGCCTCCTTCTATCCTAAGTATAGGAGTTAAATACTTACTTTGGAGATATTTAAAAAAATAGTTAAATTAATTTTTTTGTGAAAGATATATGATGTCGGTCTTCCTAAAGTACCTGTTTTTATATTTATATTATTGGAAACTACTATGGGTAGAAATAGGCTAGGCTTTTACCCAAATAGGCCTAGGCTTGCGACAAAAATTCAAGGTCTGAGTCTGGGCCATCAAAAGATCTAATAAAGCCTGAAGTCTATTTAAAAACCTACTTAAAATGTAGGCCTTTAAATAGTATTTAAAGTCTATGCATCCAAATTCATATATAATCATTTGCGCTTATTTGCAATCATGCATTATGTCTTAGAAACCTAACATCCATTCTTATCATAATATTAGGGCTTAGTAAAGAAAATAAAAGAATGTCTAGTAAGAACAATTATCTGAACAACTAAAAATAAGAAAAACTAATTGGTTGTTGACTAAAAAGATATATTTTCTAATATCAATCAAGAATAACAAGTGGCATATAAAGCTAGATTTCACCCCTTTTACTCTTCCCACATAAATTGGGATAAACACTTACTAAGATTATAATATTTCTTTTAGTACTAAAATAAACTCATAGCAATTATTGTGCTTTAGTAGATGACACAAATCAGGGGTGAGGAAGTGAGCCAGCATTGCCATCTCGAGCGATCGAATAGAAAAGAGATAGAGGTGAATGATTTATGAGAAAGCAAGAGTTGAGTTTAATAATGGTGTGATATGAAACGTAGAATTAAGGTTAAGTTGATAAATTTATAAATAATTTATAAAATTATTTTGATGATATTATATATACTTATATAATAGTAAACAATTTTTTTTTAAAAAAAAGTTAATTAGGACAGGCATGTAAACTAAGACTTATGAAACTAGGCTTGACCTCTTTATCTAAACAGGCCTAGTAATAGACTTGAGTTTGAGCTTGAGCTAGGTTAGGCTTTATGTAGGCTAGACCGTAGACCCTTGTTAGGGGTCTAGCCTATTTCCATCTCTAGAAACTACCCCTCTTAATATGTGCAGTTAAAATGAAAATTTTAGGAAATAAATCATAAATTTGGGTTACAAATTAAAGTAAATTGTTTTCTTATATTTAAGACTAAAATAAAACCCACTACTAAATTTTACACTTATGACTTGAGAAAGTAGACATATTTTAATTACAATTTTTCAATAATTAGTTAGTAATTTTAACACTGGATTGGACATTGAGATGAATATATATACACAGACATAAGTTTACAACAGGAACTCAAGAAGGATTAATTAAATTATCAAAATCCGTATAATGTATGAGAAACGTATATCTAATTTAAGAAAAGCTAAACTACTAAATTGATCTGTTCAAAGTCTCTCTCATTAATTTTAGACATATATTATATATACTCACTCCGATCCTATATTTTCTGAAGCTAGTTGAAGGATTTGTTTTAATCCTAAATATGTAACATCAATCCACTTTATCCCATAAATCCATAATTTCTTTTCTAATTATCCATATTGATCGTACATGTTAACAGAGGGTTTCCATTAATGAGATTAATTTCCAATGTAAACATAATCTTTAACAACTAACTTGATTAATTTTTTAAATATATATAAATTAGTTATCTACCTTCTACGTTTAAAACCGAAAGAAGTACATCAGCACCAAGTAAGATGATGAAGTAAGTTATAAAATTAAATGATACAGAAGCAATGATCACTTCAATATACACCTCATTGCCATTGAAATAATACACTTTAATATACTTTTCCGATTTGTTCTAGTTGTGATTAAAAATAAACAATTTAACCTGGATAACTAATATTTTACCATCGCAACTGATTTTTTAAAAATAAGAAAAAACTGTATCGATATGATTTTTTTATTACATGACTCGTACCAAAAACATTACTTAATATATATATATATATATATATATTCAACAATTTTTTTTTTAATTCACCAAAATCTCCATTTTTAATTAGTCACTCATGATGCCCACTTCAGAATTAGGGTCACGACCATTTCAACCTCTAGATATTGTGGTATATACGCATATATTAATTTGACCATTTACATATCTCCAATATAAGCAAACACATGTGAGGTTTGATTTTGGAGGCTCCTAATTCAACTCTAACTAACATATACATAACTTCAGATACTTCTTTGCTATATTATAATAATAATTGTTGTTGTTGTTGTTGTTGTTGTTGTTGTTTTAATTTCTTTTTTCTATTTTTTAATCATATATACCTTCCTCCACTTTATCATATTATAGAGTGTCAGATCCGATGTTGATCGTGGTTGATTGTATCATGTAATACACATTAATAATTAATAAGTTAGTTAGTTAATTAATTAATTAAGTAATTAACAAGTTACCATCGCTGATCCAGATGATGATGTTTATTTATAAGTATTGGTCCTACAAAAGAAAATATGTATGGAGGAGAATCTCACCCTCACAATAATAATATTCCAAATGTTGGTTGAAGTTGAGACAGTCGACACTGTGGTGGGGCCTTAGTGGCTGGCCAATGACTTCTTTTCTTGGAATGTTTATTTTATTATTTGTTTTGTTCTAAAGAAAATGATCTAGTGTGTGTTTTAAAATGTTATGTGTTTTTTAGGTAGTTTTATGGTTAATATAATTTTATTGATTTATTGTTTTAATTTTGTAGTCGAGAACAAAACCTGATTTCACTTGAGAACACTCTAATTGTAAATTGTATATGTTTTCACTTTATGTAGCTTTTTTTTTTTTTAAAACTAATTTACTTTCTTTAAAGAAATATTAAGTTATAAATTGAAGTTTCTTATCAAGACTTTTTTTTTATTTAGAAAAAAAAATAAGGCTTGCATGGTTTTGATCATCAAGGGTTGCTCATCAAATCTTGAATTGAATTACTCTATGATTCTTATTAGAAGCACCTAATAATAATGTTACATAAAGTGTTGATTTTTTTTATATTATTACTGGTATCCAGTTCAGGATTCATAGTTGCTCCTCCCAACATAAGTGTCTCTACTGGAACTCAAACTCTAGACCCAGAGAGTCTAACGAGGCCTTAAACTATTAAACCAACTCTAAGAGTATGTTTGGATGGAGAGAAAAATAAGGAGAAAATAGGAGGAAGGGAATACTAGAAAAAAAAAGACTTTCCAAAATGGTAAAAAAAATTTACTATTTTTGGGAGTTTTCCCTTCTATTATTCTTCTCCCATAATTTTCTCTTCATTCAAACATACGTTAAGTTTGTACATAAAGTGTTGATACTTATTATAAGAATGTAAAAAGAAATTTACATAAAGTAATAAAGTTTGTAAAAATTAATTATTTATTATAAAATATCAAAATCACCTTCAATAAATTAAAAATCATTAGTTATTATAGGAATTTGATCAATTAGTTAGGAAGATTTATAATAATTAGGGATACTAAGTGGAACAATAATTGACATTTTATACAAAAATATGTTATATTATGAAACATGATGATGATACTTGTAATAAGAACCATAGGTAGTACTATCAACCATAACAAAATTATATATATGTTATTTGATATTATTGATAATTTGAATTAAAGGTTAAGTTGTATTGAGCAGTAACATGAAGTATTTTTTCATCCAACAACGTAAAGTATTTTACAAGTGTGTAGTATCCTAAATATTTTGTTGTGCATTTTTTTATATTATTATCTGGCTCAGGGTCCATAGCTGCTCCTCCCAATACATATATCTCCTCTGAGACTCAAACTCAAGACCAAGAGGAATCTAGCTAGGTCTTACACATCTAGACCAACTCTATGATGGTATTTTGTGGTGCATTTTGCCCTTAAAGTATTTTCTAAGTTATTTTTTAATCACTCTTTATCATATTTTCAATACTCATCTTTAACACTTTTAATAGTCTGTTTTGCAATTTTTTGCATTATCCATTTTAAATATTTTAGACTAATCTTTAATTATTTTTAATATTTATAACATGGAATATAAGTATATTCATTGAACATACTTTTTTGAAGTTAATCGCAAGGTTAAAATTGCTCCGGTAAAAATACATTACAGGGCAAATTGCTCCTAAAAAGTATCTTGAGGACAAAATTGAACCACAAAAAACTTTATAATACTTGATACACATTAAAAAAAAAAAATACGTCAAGCCAGGTGCTAAATGAACCACAAAATATCTTAGGATAATTGATTATGTGAAAAAATACTTTAGGGCTACTCAACAAACCTTACTCTCGGCCCATAAAATTAGCTAATATTGATTACTATTAAGGACCATAAGATTTAATTAAATACAGGTCTTTGGATATGATTTTTTCTATCAACAATGCAAAGTTCAAATCATAAACTATGTGAATGACCATATAGCCTAGGAGATCGCTGGTTCTATCTCATCTGTAATCTCAGGCCGTTAGTGTTCACCACTTTAATTAAAAAAAAAAAATCATCAACTCTGTTTAAGAAAAATAGTCTTCTCTTACTTGAACTCCCAGTGATATTCTAACAAACCATATGGATGTGGATTATAATCTTTGAAGTGATTATTATGAACCTAATTAACCTTTTTCCGGCCAATTATGAACCTAATTAACTGAAATCAAGCGGGATACCAAATCACACTTAATTAGTGGCTGATAAAAGAATCACTATACTCTACAAAAAGAAGATTAGAGGAATCCTATTCTTGGTAAATATGTCCAAAAGATTCTACATGTTTTTCTTCTCTTTCTTCTCTTTACAACATATAACAAAAGATTGAGAGATTTCAAGCTGCGTGTGTGTGTGTGTGTGTGTAGACTAAGGATAGCAAACGATTTACTCAAAAATAATAAATATGATTAAATTAGGGTAACTAAATATCACAATATAGTTGGCCAAAAAATACAATATTACTAATCAAAATGTTAGAATATGAACATTAACACACATCCCTAAGAGCACTTTTGTTCTAACAGGATATGAAATCTTTCTAATCAATATATATATATATATATATATATTTATATATATATATATAGGAATATGATTTTACTTTAATTTGGTGATTACCCTGTGGTATACTTTTTAATTTAATCCTTCACATAAGCAAAATTGGATCACTTCTAAAGTTTCGTAAATTTATATAGACATTTCATTTGATTTGTATGATACCCTTCTAAATATAAAAGATGTTTTTGGCATTTAAAAAAATGTAACTTTTTCTTTGTTTAAGGGAGAGATTTTCGTAAACTTTCCAAATAGAAAGGATATTTATATAATTTAGTAACGGAAGTTGGTTTAATTTACTTTTCACTTCTAAAAGAGATTTTTGTAAGGTTAGCAAGCAAAGGGAAATTAATATATAATTTTAGTATCACTCTAAAGAAATTAAGGAAATTTATTCATAAAATTATTAATACCCTTTTTATAAAATCTAAAAAAATCATATATGATATATGTGAGAGACTACCATAAACAAATATTTAGTCATATGATATTCAACTGAAAAACATTTCTCACTTCGGTCCTAAGTGTAATTTACAAAAAAAAAAAAAGTATTGGTTTCCTAAAATATTTTATTTAATTATTTATATCTATTAGCTTCATTGATTGAAGATTTCATTTAATGCCTGCAATTAAAAGGTATTAGCTTTAAAAAATTATAGATTTAAAAGATAATGTAGATTGAGATTTTATATTTAAGAACAAAATAAACACTTCAACTAGTTCCTATATTTATGATAAGAAGAGTTACATGTAAAGCTTCAAATTGACAAAATAATTTTGCCGTAGACTAAATCATCAATATAAAATTTATAACATGTAATATTCATAAATCATAAATAAACTTTCAATCAATAAACCATATAAGTTTATAAAATATTTTATTTAATTATTTATATCAATTAGTTTCATTGATTGAAAATTTCATTTAATACCTGCAATTAATAGGTAGTAGCTTTAAAAAATTATAAATTTGAAAGATAATGTAGATTGAGATTTTATATTTAAAAAAAAAGTAAACTCTTCAACTAGTTCATATATTTATGATCAAAAGAGTTACATGTAAAGCTTCAAATTGACAAGATAATTTTGCCGTAGACTAAATCATCAATATAAAATTTATAACAAACTGTAATATTCATAAATCATAAATAGTGTAACTCTCTCATTAAATCTGGTACAAGACATAGGACCCACAAATATTCAATATGTTTGATGAAAATTAAGCTTCACCATTCA
Source organism: Inga leiocalycina (assembly GCA_963242795.1). Classification (NCBI taxonomy): domain Eukaryota; kingdom Viridiplantae; phylum Streptophyta; class Magnoliopsida; order Fabales; family Fabaceae; genus Inga; species Inga leiocalycina. The sequence continues at coordinate 26,742,752 of OY725331.1, read as the reverse complement.
TAAATTTTGATAATAACTATTTATTAATTCAATATATTTAATAAAAACTAAAACATTGCATTATTCATGCAATTATGAGTAGCTTGATATGTTTCATATTTTGTATGTATAGAGAGGTATATAGCCTACATTCTTGTTAAAAACTATGCTATTGATGTTTCAAGTACATGGTCCCTTGTTGAAAATTATAGATTATATTTTTAAGAGGTGAGAAAGATGGTTTATTCCATTATTTAAAGTGTGACAAAGAAATTTCAGAAGAATTTGGATAAGAAAGGCATGGTTCATATGAAATAAAATCAAAGTTATAAAACTTGCACAAAACCCTATTTGTTTCACCATGTTGACAAGTTCATGGATGATATGTCTAATAAGGTGAAACGAGTGAAAAACATGATTACATTTTCAAGGGATGTTGTCTCCCATATATTGCTTCAACTTAAATTAGCCATTTATTTGACCTCAAAAAAATACATCATTAAAGAAAACTTCACCCATAAATTAAAATTGATATTTAAAGTTAAACGTTAAGAGCACGTCATTGACAATTTGGGCATTCATGACAAATTTTATATACATGCCTTTATTTCTTTTTGACCCAAATAAAGTAACTCACCATCATATAAACCCTTTCTTTTCTAGTTAATTTGTAAACTGTTGAATCAAGCAAGAGTTCCTAGAGGGTAGAGGACGCTCTCCACCTGCCCTACCACCTAATTCTCTAAATGATAATTGAGATTTAATATCCTATAAAAAATAAATTTATATATATAGAATACTTTAATAAAAATATAAAGATATGAATTATTTAAATTTATATTTTTTTATTTGATATTATAATAATAATTTTATAAGATATTAAATATAAACCATTCAAAGTTTAATTCAATGGTAATAAGAAATAAGTGGAGGTAAGTTGATGGTAAGGGAAGTGTCCCTATATGAATGGTTTGATTATTATTGCTTCATCCTGTCATAATGAAGGGTTAATTTAGTCCTAAAAGTAAAATATCATTCTATTTTAATTTGTCTTAGAAATTTATAATTTTGTTCCCAAAATATCCCTATTATTACACATGTTAGAAGGGGATTGTTGTCAATAGGATAGTGTCTGATACAAAGGATTAAAGGGGTATTTTAGGAAAATGATAAGAAAATATTTTTCCAATAATTTTTTGTGAATATAGCTCCTTAATATATTTTTTTCAGTAGCAATTCAATGTCATCTTTTTAGGAAACTAATTGCAATTGAGAAAATATTTTAAGGGAGAAATTGCACCAAAAATACTTTTGGATACTAAATATTATTAGAAAAATATTTTAAGGTGTTGGATAAACTACAAATTAGTCTATAGTACTAAGTGCTTCTTGGAAAATACTTCAAAAATGTTGGATGCATTTTAAACCTGTGAAATTAACCAAGCAACTTATATATCAACATGCTAGAAATTTAACTTTGAGGGAACTAGCGCAAATGAGCCAAGACCTCACAGGAATAATTCATAGATCCTCTCAATTGAGAGAGAGAGAGAGTGTGTGTGTGTGATTGTATACGTCTCATTAGCATTATTTTTGTATTTAATTCACAATGACAATGATATAATTAAGTGGATTAATTCTTCTATGAACCAGGTTTGTCACATCATCTATAGTCTAACCAATTAAAATACAAAAACTTATGAGTTGATTTGACACCTTCTAAAAAATAGCTAGCATTTAATAAAATTAAAAGATTTTACAAGTTTCATTTTTTCATTACTTATGAAATTTTAATTAAAGGATTCATTTTTTTAAGAAAATAAAAATATGAAATACATGAGCAGGCAACTTGAATTAATGTAAGCTGAATTGTTGTATTTTAACTTATCAGAGTATAAATGGCGTAGCAAATCAAGTTTATTGACACAGGAATTTTTCTAATTAATTGTGGGATGGAAATGTGTCTTTCTAACTTACATTTTACACCTCCACATCACATTGCCACTTAAATTTAAATATAATGAAAATCGGTCAAGAACTAGAATTTTATCATTAAAAAAATAATGTTCAGCATTTAAAGATAACGAATATATTTATAACCATTACGGTAGCTATTTTTTTATATTTTTTTAGCCCTTTATATGGTAGCTGGGGTCCACATGATGACTTTTCTAACAGCCCACTGAACTTGACCAAAAGCTACTCTTTTTGGGCCTCGTAAACCATGTGGTTTAAAATTATTTGTATAAGCTTCTGTTTTTTTTTTTTTGGTGTAAATAACAGCACAAAAGCAAACTAGCCATTACCAGGTCTCACCTCTCAATCAATATTTCTCTGAATAAACGGTGGAATCTCACAAAACCGCACCAACCCTAGGCTTATCTCCAGTGCATGCTTAGCAAGGCTATCTGCAATAGAGTTTGCTTCCCTGCTGCACCAGACCAACTGACCTCCCACTGTCGACTCAACATAGACTTGATCTCCGCTAGCACCCCTATATTGCTCATATCATCCTCTGCTCCTCCTTCCAGCCTCTGTAATATCTCCATACAATCTATTTCAACAACTACATGTCGCACACCTTCATCCAATGCCAATTTCAGACCACAGAGTATCCCCCAACCTTCAGCTATAAAGCTATTGCCTGCACCAATATTAAACATGAACCCCTGCACCATACGTCCACGCCAATCCCGCATCACACTACCACAAGCTGAGACGTTCTTGCATCATGTATACGCCCCATTCGTATTAACCTTCACAAAACCCTTTCCCGGTGGCACCCATAAGCAGTCATTCCCCCTTAGGTGAGCGTGAGTTAACAACCTTGTGTCACTCCAAGCAATGCATGCACGGACCTTCGCTACTATAGAACCAGCCCTGTTATTTGTATTAGAAAAAAAATTTTGGTTTCAGGACAACCACAACTGTCTACAAAGAATAGGAAACCAAACCTCCCATTTATATCCCTCCATCGTGATCTTCCAGCTTAAGTTCCACTCGACCCATTTCTTGACATCTTGCTCTGAGAAAAATGAACTGATATGCACACTAGGTAATATGCTGAGCTAGACTTCACATACCTTATCACAGTCCGATAGCACGTAAACAATATACTCCTTTACTCCTGGGCAAAGGGCAATCACTGGACTGAGACAACCCATGTCACTTCCTTGCTGCATTGGTTAGGAGACGCTCATGACATGCTAACGATAAGAATGTCATGCAATACTGTGGAACCCGTAAATTCCACAATTTCTTCCACTGCCATGTCCTCACATCGTCTTTCATAGGGCGAAGAGCCTCATATGCAAACTTGGTGGAAAATTCACCCAAAGATTGTATGCCGCCATAAGGGTATATCTTCCTCCATTGGGCATTGCATAGAGCTGACCTCCCGCAACACGTCCTCAAGTAAGAACTGTGCAAGGAGAGTGTAATTCCAATCTCCAACTGGACTACAATATTCCATAACCTTCCCTTCTATCAAGCTTCCAGGGATTTCACTTACAGCCAAGTCAATCAAGCTTACATTCCTTGATGCACCATTACCCAAAAGCCACCTCAATCCATCTTGGATGTCACTCCAACTCCCTTTAATACCTTGCCAAACTTTCGAGCTATGTTTAGCCCTATTAATGCTAGGAACTAAATCCTGCCCACATCCATACTTTTCACGAAGGAATCAGGCCCATAAAGCATCTCTCTTCTTAAGCATACACCACCCTAATTTCATCATAAATTCATCATTTTGGTGTTTTGATTGACTTAATCCTAGGCCACCATCCTCTTTCTTCAAGCAAACATTATCCCAAGACACAAGATTTATTTTCTGTGTATCCTCACTACCTCCCCACAAGAACTGACGTTCGCTTTTATCAATCTCTCTACAGGTATCCGAGAGAAGAGGAATTGATTGTATAGTATATACAGGTATGGTCGACAATACTAATTGCACTAACGTACGTCTAGCCGCAAACGACAAGGACCTGGCCTTCCATGCTGATAGTCATTAGTCCATTTTGTCTAGTATTTGGTCATATGTTTGTTAGTTAACCCTTCGATGGTGTAAGGGAACACCTAAATACTTCCCAAGATCAGTAGTAGAATGAAATCCCAAGAAATCACTTATTTCCCTCACTCTTGTATAGGTTACATTCTTCAAGAAGAAGATTCGTGACTTAGCATTATTAACCTTGTCCCCAGAAATACCGTAGAAATCATCAAGGCAAGCCTTCAAGATAGCTATTTGTTCAAGACTAGCTTCAACAGAAAGGATAAGATCATCTACAAAAAACACATGAGAAATAGGCATGCTATTCTTTACAACCTGAATGGTTTCCAATTATCCTCCTCTACCTCTTGATGTATCAAATGGCCAAACCTCTCCATGACAAGAACAAATAGATAAGGAGACAAAGGGCCACCTTGCCTGAGACCCCGGGATGGATGGAATGAATTCCCCTGCTCCCCATTCATAACACGTTCATATTTGTTGTACTGACGCAATTCATAATAATATTTTTCAATTTGACCAGGATGCCCATTGCTACTAAACATGATTCAAGAAACTCCCATCTAACATGATCATAAACTTTCTCAAGGTCAATTTTATTTGCCATGAAACCCTTCCGACCCTTCTTAAGTTGCATGGAGTGAATTACCTCTTGGGCTAAGATAATATTATCTACTCCTTGTCAGCCATTGACAAAACTCACTGGTTTGGACCGACCACTTTTGGCATCACACATCATAGACGGTTAGCTATAAGCTTTGTAAGGAACTTATATGTAATACCCCAAATTTTGGGATCGGAGGCTTGGAAATAAGCTTGAATTAAGTGGACTGCTAAGCCCCAATTTAGCAGGTGTCTCAAACCTATTTCCTAGTGTTTCTTATATCTTTGAGGTATTAAAGGAAATAAAATGGTGAATTAATAAGTATGGGAAATTCGTATACAAAAATGGAATTTGTTGGAGTTGCAAGTACATTCCATTTCATTGCTTCCAGTGAGGCAGCATTGTTGTGCAATGCATTTTGTTGACCAAATGATGTTCAAAAATTATAAACTTTTATAAGGTGAAAGTAGACATCCTAAGATTTAATTTGATAGGTCATATGAATCAATTAGAGCTATATACTAAGAGTCATGAATTTTTGAATTTGCCCAGTAAAATTGATTATTTTCTAGAACATCATACAAAGATTGAAAATTTAGGAATTTTGTGCTTCCAGTTAGTAAAATGCTATATTTTTTTTCTTGAAACTAGACTCAATAAGGGTTTTATAGTCTTTAGAATTGCTCTAAAATGATGTCTACAAATTTAGTTATGATTTTTCAAAATTAGGGCAGAAAATCAGCCAAAAAGGCCAACTATTCCGAAAATTAGAAAATAAAATGTGTTGGCAATTATGTAAATTTTGGAATAAGGAAATAAGAGGGGAAAATAATTATTTGGCTCATAAACATGCCAAGTGTCAATATCTTAAAGCAAAGGATTAATTTATAATTTTTAAAGTTGAGCACATGTGAAATTAGAATAAAATACTACATATATGTACATGTAGTTAAGGTAAATGGATGAAGGCCCAACTTGGTGTTAAAAAGGGACCTTAGGACGTTTTTGGGCCAACTAAAAGGAGAGGAATAAGTTCAATTTGAATGACACAATTTGATGAAGATAAACTCAAGTATAAGTATTATGTCATAAATGAAATAAGCCACCATTTATTAATTTAGGACAGGTGGTAGGATATTTTAAAGTCTCCCTTCATCTCTTTCCTAGCCATTTTCACACCAAGCATTAAGGAGAGAAGAAAGAGAATGTGTCATATGAGATACAGCCAAGTACATGGTGTCATAAATCTCATTTTGTGATAATAATAATTAAGGGAATATGATCTTTTTCATTCCCATTTCACATCATTCTTCACCAAATAGAGAGAGGGAAGGAGCTTAAGGGCGTGTTTGGTATGAGAGGAGGAGAGGGAAAGTGGGCGGAGGGAAACTTTTTTTGAGTTAAATTTAAAAAAATTAGAGATAAAAATTTTTAATTAATTTTTCTTACTCTTTTATCTTACATATTCTCTTTATTAAAATTTTATTACCCCACTTATTCAATCTTTTAAAATTATACTTATAAAAATTTCCCCTCCCTTCCAAATCCCTCACACCAAACAGACCCTAAGAAAACTTGGAGAAGGAGGAGTTCAAGGAAGGAGATCAAAGGTAAGGCTTGTCCTTTCAAGTACCTAAGCCTTCCAACTTGTATAATCTCTCTTCTAACCTCTCATTCTTCATGAAAATGTTGGTGTAGCAAGCAAAAACATCAAGGTTAAAGAGAGAGAGAGGGAGGACAATTTTGAGAGAGGAAGATAAAGAAACAAGGTAACTTCAAGAACTTCAATCTTTATGGAAGTATGATGTTATTATTGATGTTTGTGGATAGATTTGGTGTTTGTTGGTTGAATTTATAAATTTGGAAAGTGATAACCCTAAGGGGTTATGCTGCCCAAATTCCTTTGAATCATGGTTAGTATGTGTTTAAATGGTTTAATAAGGGATTGGAAGTTGAAAGGAGTAGGCTTTAAGTGTTAAAACACAAAATTGCAAATTTTCCCTTTTCCTTGGCAAAGTTTTGGCTAGACCTATTCTAAGGGGAAGGAGTTGGATTTTCAATGATTTGATGGTTCCATTGAGTTTAGGAGGGAAAATTAGGTGGAGTTACAGTTGGTCACTTTTTTGGAAAAGCCCAAAAAAGCATAATTACGAAAATACCCTTAAAACCCTTAAAGCGGGACTGCCAAGGGAAATTTCATAATTTGATATTGAATTTGATAATTTCGAGTTTGAAAATGGATTCCTTAAGCGAAAATTTGTCAAAATAGCCCATGTCAAAATTTCAGAAAAAGCACAGTTGGACCGGGTACAGAGGGGTCGAGCCAGGGTCCCGGGGGCATATGAAAACAAGAGGTGTCATGAAAGCAAAGAAGAGAACTACATGGGAGGAATGCAGTGACGGAATGAAGATAGAAAGGTGTCTCCATTTCACTGGGACAATTTTATACATTCAAGTAGCCCTATGCGGCTACATTGATGGTAATTATTATATACGAACCCCTATGGGGAATTTCTATAATCATGTACATATTATCAGTATAATTATGCTATTCTTGTATTGCCTACAAAACCACATATCACTTTCCACAAATACTCTGAAATAGCTTAAATAAGATAAGTGTGCGACATTATAAATCACATTGCATAAGCTAATTGGTCGAAAATCCCTGATCTCCTCGGGGTGTTCAACCTTGGGGATCAATACAACATTTGTACCATTCACCTTCTTGATTTCCTCCCGATCTACTATCATTTTATGTAGTTTAACCAGCAATGAGCCCCCAATCACATCCTACTAACTTTAGAAGAATAATGGATTAAGACCATCCATCCCCGATGCCTTTAACGAACCCATTGCAAATAACGCCTGTCTAACCTCCTGCAAAGTCACATCCTGTCCAAGTAAATGTAAATCAACATCATCAAGACCTAGGAACGTGGTTTGACAAAGCAAATTAGTAACATCACTCCCCTCTTCGGTATATAGTGTCTCATAGTAACTTGTCCCTATTCTCATAATTCTCCCTTTATCATACACCCATTAAGCATTTATGTCTTTAAGGGCCTCGGTCCTATTCTTGTGTTTATGACACCTCATCATAGAATGGAATAAACGAGTATTTTTATCTCCCGTATTAGGCCAACTGCAACGAGAACGTTGTAACCACATTATTTCTTCTTGAGCAAATGCTTCCTCTAATGCTTTCCAAGTTTCATTCCTATATGCTTCTAGTCTTGCATCCGCAGGTCTTTTTGCTAATATTTTGTTTATTGCATCAAGACTTCTTGCTAGCCTTGCTTTCCTATGATTAATATCTTAAACAACTTATAGTTCCACTCTTGCACATTACTGGTGAAAGAGGATACATTCTCCTCCCATGATCTAGAAGGAACCCAAGACACTTTCACAACCACAAGAAATTGCTCACGGGTTATCCACAGTGCGAAAAAAGGAAGCTTCTCTTCCCCTTTTTCTGTTCTAAGTCCCTATACAATTTAAGTAAAAGAGGGCTATAATCAAATTTATACCTAGGCAAGTGTGTTAGTGCTACATTCGAAAATTCTTCAAACCATTCTTCCGTAACTAGTACCCTATCCAACTTGCTATAGCAACTTTCTCTTCTCCATGCACACCACAGACTGGAAGACTCCATCTCATGTAACCCAGCTTCTTCAACCTACTTTTAAAAGCATTGAACAGGAGGCACTATAGTCTTTGCCCTTGACACTCTTTCATGATGGGGTAATGTAGCATTATAATCTCCATAGAAACACCACTTTTTTATTCCTAGCTCTTCAACAGAAGAAAGAGTATTCCATAGAACCCATTGATTTGTGACATTTAGATTTCCATAAATAATAGAAATACCCCACTCATTTGCACTACCCATATTGAAAACACCATGTAGTACTTGTTTATGTTGAAATAAAACATCAAACTAGATGTCAGTGCTCCAGAAACACCATATCCCACCACTAAAACCATCAGTATCCACCATTGCTACTTTCTCGAAACCCAATCTCTTTCTTGGTATCTCAGCCCTATCTGCTTTATGATCAGGCGCAAGAATAGCTAAGAAATGTAATTGGTGCATGCGGCAGATTTCACGTAAAAGTGGAACAAAGGTTTAAGCCCCTGCACCTCTTGTGTTCCAAATTAAAATATTGATCATTATTAAACTTATATTAAAATATAGGTTAGCACTTTCCTAGGACTGGGCACCATTAAAACATGTATCCTCAGCCTCCATATCCACGCCCACCATAGGCACATTCAAAAGAGGATATCATGATACACAATTGTAATGCCCCAAATATTATGGGCTAATGTTGATTATTGAGAATGTAATTGTGAATTAGAGTGGAATGTTATGTGTATTTGTGACAATATTATCTAATATGTCATAATTGATGGAAAATTGATAGAATGGAAATATTGGCCATAAGTTAGTGATCAAGGGAGAAATTAATTGCTAATTAAGAGAAAATGAGAAGTGTGATTAAATGGCTAATAGAAGGGATTAGATAAGCTAATTGGGTACTTATTGTATGAGAGTCAATGGGAGTAAGACATGTGTCAAGGTTTTATGTGTGTGTGAAGAGAGAAAAATCAAAAGGTATATTTTATTCATTTCTTTCTTTCTCTTTCCCTCCCTTTTCGTTGAGCTAGGCATGGGCTCGGGGGAGGAAATGATTTCTTCTTCATCTCTCACTCCATCTCTCATTCCCTCTTTTTAGCCATTGTTGCTCAAAGAAGAAGGACGAAAAGCTTGAAAAGGTAGGGGAAAATGATCTCTAATGCTCAAATTCCATTCATTAAAGTTGTTCTTTGAGTAATGAACTTCATTTTGATGGTTATAGCTTGTCTATTGGTGTTGGTTTGTGATTTCAAGAGGTTGTGAAAGTTGAAGGATCAAGAAGTCCTTTTAGAAAAGTTGAAGAGGTAAGTGAAACCAACCTATCTATCTAAGTTTTGTGCCAAATCGAGTAGTTTTGAATTTTTGGGATTTATTGGCCATTTTTGAAAAATGATGATCATTAGACATTTGGCATGTTATTGGTATGGGAATGGTATGTTTGGAATGTGTATCGATAGATAGGATTGATTAGGAATTGAATGGTTGAGTTTAGTGGTTTTGGAATTTTAGTGTTTAATGTTGCCCAAGACCAAAGCATGATAGTGGAATAGGATTTTGGTGGTTTTGACACTTCCATTGGATTCCTTGAGTGTTTTTATGAGGAAGTAGCTTTGGTTGATGTTTTGGGTTCATTGGTAACTTTTGGTAAGAATTCTGGAAAACTGTCATTGTTTCTGCGTTTTCTAGTTTCTGATATGGTCACTCGAGTGGCGATGAATGACACTCGGGTGAGGTTGAGTTCCACTTGAGTAATTCAATGAAATTCTTCGTTTTTCCTTCAGTTTCGGTGTTTCACTTCTGCAAAAGAACAAGAGTGTGTCTTTACACTCGCAAGCATTCAGTATCACTCGAGTGCAAAGGCCAGTACTCGAGTGCTCCTCTTTCTTTGAAATTCCATTTGCTCTCAGGTTCTCACTTCCTGGACTTCACTCTCTAATGCTCGAGTGAAGCATTTGGCTATCACTCGAGTGAGGTCCAGTGTGCTCGAGTGTCACTGTCTCTGAAAAGTTCTTGTGCTCTCAGGTTCTCACTCGCTATCCTTCACTCTCTGGCACCCGGGTGCAGACCGTACCACCACTCGAGTAAGGCCGTCTTTACTCGAGTGTTAGTGCCCCATCACTCGAGTGAGGCCATCTTCACTCGAGTGAAATAGTGAAAAATGTCAGTGTTCGTGCTTCCAAAAGGGGATCCCTGGGGTAGTTCTTCCAACCCTTTAGGGCTTTTGTTAGAAGCATATATGAGTGTTAAAGAGACAGTAATGATAACCAATTTAAATATTGTGAAGATATTAAGTATTGGACTAAGTGGTAACGCATCGTCCTTAATTATGACTTTAGGATTTGATATTTTCCTGGAGCGTAGAAGGCCTATGCCTGGTCAAGAATGGAAAGATAAAGGTAGTGACACTTTATCCTGTATCATGTATATTGCATTGCTTGTATGTATTAGTCATTGAATATAGTGAGGGGATATGGCACAAGCTCGGCCTTGAATACAGATACAGTGAAGGGAACGTGGCGTAAGCCCGATCTCAAATACAAATACAGTTGATAGGATATGGTGAAAGCCCAGCCTTGAATACAGATACAATGAGGGGACATGGCGAAAGCCCGAACTTGTATACAGTGAAGGGGACGTGGCAGTGTGCTCGGCCTCGAATGTTGATTTCTGTATTATGATATATGTTTACTTGCTTTGTGTATATGCATCATATTCGTAAACTGTTGCTACTGGGATTCTCTAGAATCTCATTCTTTCCAAATAACATATCTAGACAGGGCAAGCGGATCGAGGGACAAGCAAGTGGATAAGGGCGACTAAGACTGCCGGCAGTAGTCTTAGTTAGATATTTTGGTTTTATACTGAAATGGTTATCATTTTGGATAAATATATATATATATATTGAATAGATCATAGCATAATCATTTTGTGTAATCCCCGGTATGGATATTGAGATGGGTAGTGATGCCCTGAACAATATTTTGGATTAATGTTATTATCTCGGGTGAACATTGGGAATTTGCTTTACTTTGATATTGTATATGTAACAGACTGAATAGGCCAATTGTTTTCATGAATGAATGAATGGAGATCTATTTGTACAAGTGTTTTAAAAAGTTTGAAATTGTTCCAGACCTCTTATTCGATTATGACACGCAATTAAACGCTAATCCCGGCCTTGATCGTGACGAGGGTTACAACAATCGCTGATCAAGCCGCTCTCAAGTCCAAAAGGTCTTACTTTGTTGATGTCTTCAGCTTCCCAGTACTCATCGGACTCTTCTTAATGGTGCCACATGCTCTACCACATGATCGATGTTTGGTTGTTCTTTCCTACTCCGCTGATGTTTCTGGTTTCTGGGACATGAATTATATGCATATTATCCTTCCTTAGCCTAGTAGAAGACAATCTATTTTTAATGGCAATATATGCCTCAATTGGGCTAGGAACAGGATGTTTCATCATTGTATGGGCTTCTAGTGAAGGTCCATCTCGATCCACCTTCATTTTTTTACTTTGTAGAACTCTTTATGCTCAAGTTTGATTGTTGCTTATACGCCACCTTTACTGACTGACTCAGCCCCTCTGATTTACCAACCTCCATATTTGAATCATCAGACATTAGCATGTTATATCTTGACCTCGTGACTTTTGGCATTGATTTATTGATTATCCGAGAATTACATGCCCTCCCTTCCAATCCTGATTGCCTACGATTTATCTATTTCCTTTGCACGACCATCCAACTGCCATATGGAGTTGTATCAGCCACAGGATGAACCAAATTTGTCTCCAATTGAGAGTTAAAGTCTCGTATTCCATTATTCATCAATGGCGAAGAATTGCATTGATCCATGTCATGCTTGTATCTTCCGCATTTGAAGCATATTAGATGAAACCCCTTATATTCAATTTTTTAACAACACCATTGAACATTATACTTGGCAGCAAGGGTTTGTCAAGATCAAGTTGGACACACATCCTTGCAAATGTCCCTTTTGAACATCTAATCATGTTCATATCGACTTGAATCACCTGTCCAATTTGATTTCCCACAACATACAGGATTCCTTTATCATAATAATCTAACGACAACCGTGATATACGTACCCAGGCAGTGATATTCGTGATCTTCTCTTTATCAACATGAAAATCTGCATGCCATGGTTGCTCGCTTATATAATGATCAAACATAAGCCATAAACCCCTGTTAAAGCTAACTCATACGTTGCCTTCCACTTGCAATTTACCAGAAAACATCCGAGCCTAAGTCCATTATGTCTACATTGCCCCATAATTGTACCATCTTTACTAATATCTCTTCTCTAACCATCATTCCTGGAACTAAAACAATGAGGGAATTTCTCCAACACTTAGCTAACTGGTTTTTGAACACCGGTAGAAATATAATATTAGGTACCCTTCCTGACGTATCCACCGAGACTCTCTCTTTCCACTCATCATCACACCACCAATTTACAAGCTCATCTTCCTTATCATCGTCCGATGCTATTTCATCCATACAGGCGTCTTTATAGGATCGGTTGTTCCTCCCAATGCCTCCAGTGCCTCTCTCTTCCAATGGTGACATCTCATCCTTATCCTCCATCCAATCCTTAATGCAAGGCACAACAGGTTGTCCCTCGGAACACTTGCCATCTCCACTATACACCTTTTTCATGCTCCGCTTTAGCTCATCAGTTTCCTCACTAGAAGGGAGAGTATCCCCAGCTTTGGCTCCTACTTCCTTGCCTCCAGATTCCTCCATTCGTCGTGCCTATCTACGTGACCTCGCTCTCTCTCTCTATCGCTCTCCATATCAATGTCAAACGATAAGCATGTTTGTTTGTTAAAAGTATACTCTATTTGGCTCTATTTCTAACATAAAGAAATAGAGCCACTGGCAATGGTGGATCTCACCCCAAAGTTCAACGGCACCAGAACAAGCTGTGCAATACCGCCGAATGCTTTTGTGCTCTTGGGAAAGAGGAAGCCAAAAGCCTGTGAAAGGCGGTGGCACTCGATCGCGATAGCGCAACTCGTGAGGCGTTCGTGATCAATTCAGACACTCTATTAAAATGGTTTTTACACTCAAGGTTGGAAACCTTGTATAAGTTTCTGTTTAATAGCCAACAAGTGGTCTAAAATATGTAAGAGGATAATACAAATTTAAATTCAAAAAGCGTATATGTAGGTAGAAGCGAAAATCATTTATGCTTCAAACCTTAAAAGAGATTATGTAATACCCCGAATTTTGAGACTCAAGGATAGAGAATAAGCCTGAGATTAGTGGATTGCTAAGCCCTGGTTTAGCAAGATCCCAAATTGTGATTAGGGGTTAATGACTACAAAAGTGGACGTGGTTAGTGATTAATGAACCCTTTTAGAGAATATAAAGTGGATTGTAGTCGCTTGTGTTATGAGCAACGCCAAAACCCTGTATTTGAGTTCAATTGTGGATTAACATCCAAATTGACTTAGAATAGAGGGAGGAATTGAATGGGATATTGTGATGGAAATGGTGTCATGTTGTGGTATTTAATCATTGGAATTGATTTAAATTGGATTGGACACATTGGTTGCAAAACTGGAAATGCTGTCCCGTGTGAATTCTGTCTGGGCAGTCTTCTCGTGTGGACGTTTTTACTAGGCAAATGATGTCATAAAATTATGAAACTTTCCAGTCTTATATTTCACATCTCAAGCTTCAAAATGGACATATAATTTGTGCCATTTCGTTTTGTGAACTAGGAGATATGACTGTCCAAAGTTTGGGATGGAAACTGAACTCTGTTTTGGGGCAGTGATGAGTTTTATGTAATTCTGGAATTGTGTGGTGATTTTTAGTAATGGTCAATATTTTTCCTATGAAGAGGACTTAAATATCTTTCATTTGGATTTGGAATCACCTCATTTATATTTTTCTAGAATTAGTTATGATTTTTCAAAGTTTGGGCAGAAAATCTGCCAAAAAATCCGAAAATGCCAATTTTGGGAATTATGACATCATCAAAAGGCAAGATGACATAAGCATGGAATTAAAACATCTTCTCATCATCTTCAGCTGCTCATTCACGCACAGCACCTGAACATAGTGTGAGAAAGTTGAGAGAGTTTAGAGAGAGAAAGAGAAGAAAAATCACAAGGTAAGCCGATTTCTCTGACGATTTCGCTCCTAGCGCGTATAACTCCGACTCTAAACTACTCCTCTTTATTCTTTAAGGTTTGGAAAGCTCAATTTTGGTGTTTTGAAAGTTAGGGTTTTCAGCCATCTTTGAGAAAAGCTAGAAGGAGCTTGAGGTAACTTCCAAACTCTTGTATATTGACTATTCTAGCTGCTGTGGGCAATTTAATCGGTGAAATTTTGCCGGATTGCCGTTGGTTTTAATTTATGGAAATGGGTTGTAGGGGCTGTTATGCTGCCCAAATTGGTACTAAATGGTGGTTGTAACCTAATGGAATAGTCAATAAAGTGGTTGGGAGTAGAAAGGAACGCGTTTACGGAGCCGAAACCGAAAAACCCCAATTTTTCCCGGGGAATTGAGAATTTCGGCCAAGCCTGGTTTGGAGGGGTTAGAGATGGATTTTCAATGATTTGATGATTCCATTGAGTTCAGGAGTGAAAATTAGGTGGGGTTACAGTTGGTCACTTTTTCGGAAAAGGCCGAAAAAGCATAATTACGAAAACGCCCTTGAAACCCTTAAAGTGGGGCTGCCAAGGGTAAATTTGTAAATTGAAATTGAATTTGATAATTCCGAGTCCGGAAATGGATTCCTTGGGCAAAAATATGTTAGAATAGCCCATGTCAAAATTTCAGGAAAAGTACAGTCAGACCGGGTACGGTGGGGCCAGACCGGGTCCCCGGGGGCATTTTAGCAAATTTTCAATATAGCTTCATATGACCCTCAGAAACACTATGGAAGTGTCTAAATAGTACATTTGACATTGTAGGATCGAATGTGAAGCCCCGAGTTGCTGGCACGCAAATCGAGGAGAAAGGACTGGAGGTAGGGAACTTATCTCTCCTACATGCTCTGATAACTGTATTAATGTGTTGATGCATGTTATTGCTTTGCTTGATTATGTGGAACATGTATGAATGATTTGAAGTTATGTTTCAATATATGCTATGGCCATATGTGTATCGTTCGAAGCATTGAGCTTATAGATTTGTCATTGTATGTGTGCATGAGTTATGTGATGCAAGCATGTCATGCATTAAACACTTATCTTGCCTGCATATTGATAATGTTTCCCTACTGAGATTCTCTCGAATCTCACCCTCCCTTACCAACAATTTAGACAGGGCAAGTGGCTCGTGGAGGGAGCGGCAGGTCTCATTCGAGATGAGATTGTGTAATCCCTATTTGAAGAATTGTAATGGGCAATTGTGCCCTGTATATCTTTAGCGAAGGTATGTACCCGAGATTGCCGGGATGATTATGTTGTGCACTCTGATATTTATATGAATGTGATTTATCTTCGCGTAGTAATTGTATTCGAAATGTGAATATGAGACCAAGTTTATAAATGATTTCGAAAGGTATTTTTGAAAACCCCATCATGTGATGGGTTAGTAAATGTTATTTGATTATTATTGGTCTCTATTTCATTTTAATCGTGTATTTCGGATATAATTACTGAGGGGGTTACAGATTATACCCTTGATCAAATAAAAGAAAATATTCTTACTAATATTTTAAAATATTATTAAATTTAAATTTAATAATACTTTGTTTGAACTTTTCAATTTTCATTTACTCTTCCTCTCATTTTTTTATACGAGATGTCTATTCCTATTACTTTTAATAATAAAAATATAGAGTCTAAAAATGAATAAAATAAAATTTTGAGAAAAATTAACTTAACATGTGAGTTAGGAATTTTTATTTCTATTCTTTTTTTTTTCAAATTCTTGAATATAAAAAAAAAAACTTTCAGTGTAACTTAGAAAGATTAGTCTTTACTGCCGCTAGAAAATAATTCGTATCCTAGTAATCATTTTTATATAGCTATCAAAAATAATTTTTATATAATATTAGATTAATGTTTATAAACAATTTCAGCGAAAAATTGGCATAATTTGAAGCAACAATTATAAAAATGACAACAGAATGTTTCAACGGATCAAATCATCACTTGTTTGTCTAATTATTAATTTATGACCAAATTTTGAATTAGTTAACCTTTTTTTATAAGTCATCTAGTATCCAATAGTTCAAATACTAATTAATTCGGATTTTCATGCACTCTTCCTGCATGAACTTTTTCTTACTCAAGATGACCTAGAGTCTTTTATCGCTCAGCCTTACCAACAAATATAATTAGTTTATAAAAATTTGTAAAAGTTCTCAGTTGCTTCAGACACTCTTTTGTTTTAATTGAATTAGCCGATTTAAATGGATTCTAATAATATTTCTAAGTCTTAAGTGTCTAAAATTTTCTTTGACCCACTTTACCAGGATAAGAAGCATTCTCTACCGGCAGTGAAGACTATACTTTCTTAGTATATTGAGGGCAAATGGTATATTTCTTTCTTCTTCTTCTTTTTTAGGGTTAAGGTGTAAATTTGTCCTAAAAGTTTTCGCTAAGAAACAATGTTACCCTGCAAGTTGTTTAGGTTCAGTGTTATCCTGAAGTGTTAAAATAGTGCAATGTTGCTCTTTACCATAAAAAAGTTAAAAGTTAATGTTAGTTTTTTAATGACATACGACAACATTGCTACATTTTAAAACTTTTAGAGTGACATTGAATCTGAAAAAACTTATATTACACCCTTATTTTTAACTTGCAACGGAATATTAATGCATGGTTTAGTAAGCAACACAGGAATAGCATAAATATACTGATATTATGTGCATGATTACAAACATTGCACACAGGGATTATATATAACAATTACAAATTATGTAGCCGCACAAGGATACTAGGGTATCAAAACCCATTCCAGTGAAATGCAAACACCTTCTCGTCTTGGTTCCACTACTGCATTCCCCTCATACAGTTCTCTTCTTTGTTCTCAGCATACCTTTTGTCTTCACTTGTCTAAATTGTTGGTAGGGGAGGGTAACATCTGGGAGAATCTCAGTAGGAAATAAATACCATAATGCATGCATAATAGATACTATGTGTATAACATGTTAGTTTTAACTAGATGTATGCCCCATAACGACATTTCTGCATGTTCAATGTTTCATGCAACAAAACTATGGCCATAACGAAAACAGAAACAGAGCTTCAGTTATTCAAATATGCTCTACACAATCAAGTAAAGAAATCACATACATCACTACACAAGCAGAGATATCAAATACATACAAATAAGGTAAGTCCCCTACCTTATACCTTGTTGCGAAACAAAAATAGTTCCTCAAGCTACGTTCAAATAGCTCGAGCTCCAAGTTCAATCCTAAAATTCCAAATTACAATTTAGACATTTCCATAGTGTTTCTAGTGGTTATATGAGTCTATATGAAAAAATTACCAAAATCCCGCTGGCGACCCAGCCCAGCCCCCGTACCCGGTCCGATCGTGCTTTTCCCGAAATCTTAACTTGGGTTATTCTAACATATTTTCACCCAAGTAATTCATTTTCGGATTTGGAATTACCAAATTCACTACCAAAAAGACCAGAATGCCCTTGACAGCCCTTATCTCTGGGTTTTAGGGGCGTTTTGATAGTTATGCTTTTTTTGGTTTTTCTGAAAAAAGTGTTCAACTGTAACCCCAACCTAATTTTCCCTCCTGAACGCAATGGATCATCAGATTATCAAAAATCCAACTCTAACCCCTGAACTAGAGCTGGCCAGAACTCAGGATTCTCCAGGAAAAATTGGGGTTTTTGAAATCTGACTCCGCAGACTTGCTCATTTCTACTTCTAACCACCTTATTAACTATTTAATTACATTATAGCCACCATTTAGACTCAATTTTGGCAACATAATGCCTAGGACACATACTTGCCCAAATTTACAATCAGAGCAATTACAACAGAAATCCACCAATTAAATTACTCACAGCAGGCAGAATAACCAATATTTGAAGTTTAGGAAGTTATCTCTTCTTCCTTCTGGCTATTTCTCTTATTGTTGAAACCCTAGCTCTCTTAAGCAATGAAATTTGCTTCAAACAACCTTAAATAACATAGAAGAGAAGCTTAGGAGAAGAATTATACACGTTAGAAACGAATTCACCGAAGAAATTGACCTACCTCGTGATTTTTCTTCTCCTTCTCTCTCTAGAATTTCTCAAGTTTTCTCTCTCTTTTTTCTGCATAATGCGTCAGTTTAGAAGAGGAAGATTATGGGAAAAATGTTTTATAATATTTCATAATTATCCCATAATTTATTTTCCCATTTTTGAAACTTTTACAAATTTTGGCAAAATTTCTGCCCAAACTTTGAAAAATCATAACTAAATTTGTAGAACCTCAATTGGAGTGATTCTAAAGGCTATAGAACCCTTGTTGAGTCTGGTTTCAATAAAAAATATAGCTGTTAGCCAATTGAAAGCTCACTACTCCCAGAATTAAATTCTTTGGACGCTATTCCAAGAAATATATAGTTTTCCTGGGCTCACTTCAAAAATTTATAACTTTTTACATACAGCTCCAAAAATTACCTATTACCTATCAAATTAAAGCTTAGGATGTCTACTTTTATCCTGTAAAATTTCATAATTTTTAAACATCATTTTTCTCATTAAAAATGTCACACAACAAGAACACTACACAGAAAAACTCACTGGTAGTAAATTCAAATGTTTACAATTTGTGTTCCAAACATACTCATGTTGTGTGCGACCACCAATTGCCTTGTTTTGTCATTCCATGTGCTCTTTAATTCACCATTTTATTCCCTTGAATATAAGGAATTTTGGTGACCAAAAATCAGGATGTTACAACTTCCGAGGCAACATTACTTCTCAGTGAAAACTTTTGAGGCAAATTTACACATTAACCTTCTTTATATATATAACAACAAATAGTATAATTCTTCCCTCTAGATTTAAATTACTTCATATATAAATGTGAGAAATGTAACCAAACTGTCCACTGCTTATTTAAAAAACAATAGCTCCAACTAATGATGATTCTTTTTTGTTTTCCAAGATCAATATCATTGTTAGTCTTTATAATTTAATCAAATTTTAGTTTTAGTTATTATAGTTTCAAATAACTCTGCCTATGTTATAGCCGGTCCCAAGCCCGGGTAAAGGAGGAGGGTTGTGTTAGGCCCCGACAGCCAACGTAAAACCCTGTCGAATCTCTTATGAACATGGATCAACGAAGAAATTATGCTAATGCTTGGTCGTTGCCTGTAAGTAACGCGCTGTATGGCTCGAGTATAGTGATAAGTGAGCAAGGGCCACTGCATCGTCACCCAAGTGTAGTGTTAAATGAGCAAGGGCTGCCGCTCTCTTCTGAATGAAGGCGGATAAAGAAGCTATTTCATAAGAGCAAGATCAGATTTGGCACTTGGAATGTTGGGACTCTGAATGCCAAATCTCTGGAGGTGGTGGGCGTAATGAATGATCGAAAAATTAATATCTTGTGCCTTCAAGAAACTAAATGGGCAGGAGAAAGGTCTCGGGAAATTAATGGTTTTAAGCTTTGGTATACATGAAAGGTCAATAGAAGGAATGGTGTTGGTATCATCACTGACAATGAATGGAGAAAGAATGTGGTGGAAGTTAAAAGGGCTGAGGATAGAATCATTTCCTTAAAAATGATTGTTGGGAAGGATAGTATAAACATTATCAGTACGTATACACCTCAAGTAGGGGCAGAATCACATCTTAAGGAAAAGTTTTGGGAAGATTTGGAGGGGCTAATTCAGAGTATCCCACTAACCGAAAAGATTTTTATTGGAGGTGATCTTAATGGACGTGTCGGTAAGGAGGCAGGACCTCATGCAAGGTCTCATGGGGGTTTTGGATTTGGGGTGCTCAATAGTAAAGGTCAATCTATTATTGATTTCTCCCTCGCATATAACCTCAAGATTGTCAACATTTGCTTTAAAAAGAGAGAGGAGCATTTAATAACATATAAGAGTGGAGCTGCCAAGACACAGATTGACTTCTTTTTGGTAAGAAACTCTGATAGAAGATTTCGTACTAATTGCAAAGTGATCCCTGGGGATGGCGTGACAACACAACATAGGGTTTTGGTCCTTGATGTGAATATTAAGTGTGTAAAACAAAAGCATCGGCAAGTTTTAAATCCAAGGATCAGGTGGTGGCAGTTAAAGGGGGAGAAGCGGGAGATTTTTAAGAGAACTCTTTTGGAGAAGGGTGAGTGGGAGTTACAAGGAAGGGCTAATATCATGTGGGAGAATATGTCTAAAATGGTCCAGAAGGTTGCTAAAGTAATTTTGGGAGAATCAAAAGGTTTTGGTCGGCAAGATAAGGAGACTTGGTGGTAGGATGAGACTGTTCAAGAGAAAGTCAAGCATAAGAAAGATTGTTTTAGAGCAATATACTTGTCTAATAATGTGGAAAATTGGGAAAGGTATCGTTTGGCTAAAAAGGAGACTAAGAAGGCAGTAAGTGAAGCTTGTAATAAAGCATATGAGAAGTTTTATAAGGAGTTAGGAACAAAGGCAGAAGAGCGTAAGATTTACAAGATTGCAAAGAACAAGGAGAGAAAATCGAGAGACTTGGATCAAGTGAGGTGTATAAAGGATGAAGAAGGAAAAGTTTTGGTTACTGATGGAGATATTAAGAATAGGTGGGAAGCCTACTTTTATAAGTTGTTCAATGATGGAGGGGGAGGGTATTATGATTGCGAAGATTTGACAACTCGAGAAGGTGATCTCAATTTGTCATTTTACTACAGGATTGGAGTTGGCGAGGTTAGGGAAGCTCTTAAGAAAATGGAAAATGGTAAAGCTGTTGGGCCTGATGGGATTCCTATTGAAGTTTGGAAATGCTTGGGTGAAGAGGGTGTTTTGTGGCTCACAAAATTATTTAATGAGATTTTACGATTCAAGAAAATGCCAGATGAGTGGAGGAAAAGTACTTTGATTCGTATTTATAAGAACAAAGGGGATATTCAAAATTGTGCAAACTATAGAGGAATTAAGCTTATGAGTCACACGATGAAATTATGGGAAAAGGTGATTGAACACCAGTTGAGGTTGGAGACTGAAATTGTGGAAAACCAATTTGGATTCATGCCAGGAAGGTCTACAACAGAAGCGATTTATTTATTAAGGGGGTGTATGGAGAAGCATAGGAACAAAGGAAGAAATTTGCATATGGTTTTCATCGATTTGGAAAAAGCAAATGACCATGTGCCAAGAGATATACTATGGAAAGTCTTAGAAAAGAAGGGGGTGCGGTTTGCATATATCAAAGCCATTCAGGACATGTATGAGGAGGTTACAACCAATGTTAGAACGCCTGGAGGTGTAACAAAGGACTTTCCTATAAGGATTGGCCTATATCAGGGATCAGCTTTGAGCCCTTATTTTTTAATCTAGTGGTAGATGTTCTAACTGAGCCTATAAGAGAGGAGATCCCTAAATGCATGCTTTTTACGGATGATATAGTTCTATTGGCTGAATCCAAGGAGGAAATTAATTCTAAACTTGAGATATGGAGACGGACTTTGGAAGTGAAGGGTTTTCATCTGAGTAGGAGCAAAACTGAATATATGCATTGTAAGTATGATAAGAGACAAGGTCGAAATGAAGTAGAAGTTAAATTGGAAGGGCAAGTCATTCCGCAAGTAACAAAATTTCGATATTTGGGATCAATTATACAACGAGATGGTGAAATTGATGGTAAAAGGGAAGTTCTACCGCACCGCTATAAGACCAACAATGCTTTATGGTAGTGAGTGTTGGACTTTAAAGGGATTACATGAGCATAAAATGGGGGTGGCCGAGATGAGGATGTTGAGATGGATGTGTGGTCATACAAGAAAAGACAAAATTCGTAATAATCATATACGTGAATGAGTTGGAGTGGCCTCTATTGAAAGAAAAATGGTAGAAAGTCGCTTGAGGTGGTTTGGACATGTTCAACGAAGGTCGTTAAATGCACCGGTGAGGAGGGTAGATCAAGCCGTATGGAGTCCTGTAAAATGAGGTCGCGGAAGGCCAAAGCGTACGCTTAATGAAGTCATAGAGAGCGACCTTTTGATTAATAATATACCAAAAAATTTGGTTTTTGACAGAGCATAATGGCATCGTGCGATCCATGTAGCCGACCCCACCTAGTGGGATAAAGGATTTATTGTTGTTGTTGTTGTTGTATTATAGTTTCAAATCATTGGTTATAGTCTTTATAGTTTCATAAGAATTTAGTCTTATTAAAGATTGGTCCTTATATTTTTAATGAAATTTGGTTTTAGTCCATATACTTGCACTTATATCAAGCCCTTATGAAAATATAGGGATTAAAACCAACGATTTGAAATTATAGAGTTTAAACTAGAATTTGATCAAACTATAAGGATAGAAATTGTTATCTTTTTTAATTTAGAGGGGCAAATACTAACAATTTGATGTTACCAAACGAGATCAAACCTACAACCTTTCACTTGTCCAAAAGTTTTCATAACCCTGAACTATAAGATCATAGAGTCATTGGTTTAATGATACTAGTATAAATTGGTTTGATTCACTTTTGATTAAAATAAACATGAAGGATAAAATGGACAATACGAAGAAGCACGGACGTAGGGAAAGAAACAAGAGGATGGTGAGATTACTTAGAATGAATATGTATCTGATTATTATGAAGAAAAGAGTTTTGTCATTTGTTTGTGTTTAATTGAACTTGGCAATTCAAAATTATGAGCTTAAGATCTCATATCTACTTAATGCAATAACTAGATGTACAATGGGTATTTATAGAAATACAGAATGGGAAAATATAGGAAAGAGAAAACAGAGATAGCGGAGAGATTGAAGGAAACGAAAGAGAGGCTTTCAGTGCTAGTAAAAAATATCAGGCTTGCACCAAAAGCCTTCCTAACTTCTAACGCTCCCCCTCAAGCTGGAGAATATATATTGATCATTCCCATCTTGCACCAAAATCCTTCAAACTTGGTTCTGCTTAGTGGTTTTGTCATAATATCTGCAATTTGGTCATCAGATCGTATGTGGGACAATCTCATGATGCCTACTTCAATCTTTTCTTTAATAAAGTATCTGTCTATCTCAACATGTTTTATCCAATCATGATAAACTTCGACCAAAAAAAATCATGATAAACTGGGTTTTTTACCATTTCAATGCTAGCTTTGTTGTCACACCACACTTGCATTGGTCCCTCATGTGGAATTCCTAATTCCTTGAGTAACCTGATGATCCAAAGTCCTTCACGTACTCCATTGTTAAGAGCTCTCAGTTCTGCTTCTGCACTGCTTTTTGACAACACAGTCTGTTTCTTGCTTCTCCACGTAACCAGATTTTCCCACATATATGTGCAATATCCTGAAAGTACAACAGTGTAGATTTTAATATCTCTAATAGTGCCTTTCTTGAAGAAGATCCCTCTTTCAGGATTAAGCTTTAAATAGCTTAGGATTCTATACACTGCCGCTATGTGTTCTTCCTGTGGTTGATGTATGAATTGACTTGTTATTCTAACTGCATGGCTAATATCTGGACATGTGTGCATCAAGTATATGAGTTTCTTGACAAGTTTTCTATATTGTTCTGGATTGACTGGGACACCATTTGGTTTGATTCTTAGGTGACAACCTTCTTCTATTGGTGTTCCTTCAGGTTGTGCCCCTAACATTCCTGCTTCATGCAACAAATCTAAGATATACTTCAGCTGAGATACATTGATACCCTCTTTAATTCTTGGAACTTCCATGTCCAAAAAATACCTCATTTTTCCAAGATCTTTCACTTAGAACTCAGTAGAAAAATTTTGTTTTAGTTGAGCAATTGATCCTTCATCGTTTCCTGTAATGACTATGTCATCCACATAGACGATCAAGATAGTGACTTTGTCATTAACATGTTTAATGAACAATGTGTCATCTGCTTGTCCCTGAGTGTACCCAAGTCGTTTCATTATTTTGGTAAATCTTCCAAACCACGCCCTAGGTGATTGTTTAAGTCCCTACTGTGATTTATTGAGTTTACACACAGAGTTATTAGGAGCTGAAATTTCATCTAGAATCTCCATATATACTTCTTCCTCCAAGTTCCCATTCAGAAATGCATTTTTCATGTCCAGTTGGTGCAACGACCAATCCAAGTTAGCTGCGATCGATAGTAGCACTTGGATGGTATTAAGTTTCACTACTGGAGCAAATTTCTCCTGATGATCAATTCCATATGTCTAGGTATATCCTTTTGCAACAAGTCTAGCCTTCCATTTGTTAATTGTGTCGTCAGGATTGAATTTTGGAGTAAATATCCACCTGCATCCTATTTGTTTCTTTCATTCGGGAAGACTTGTAATCTCCCACATTTTATTTTCCTTAAGTGCCCTCAATTCTTGTTTTGCAGCTTGTTTCCAATTCTGATCAATCATAACTTGTTGAAACATGTCTAGAATTTTCATCTGTGCACTGTTCACAACAAAGCTTTCCATTTTTGCAGACAGATTACCGTATGAAATAAAACATTGAATTGGATGTTGAGTACACAATCTTACCCCTTTTCTTAATGCAATAGGTCAACCCAGTTCGTCAGGATTTAATACTGGATTAGAGTCATAGTTTTTCCTTCGAATGGGAGAGATAATTCTACAGTGTTTGATTCATCTTGTAGTTTGGATTCTTCCTCTTGTTGCGATTCTCATTCTATCCTTGAATTGATTTCAACATTTATTTCCCGTTCATTCAATAAGGGTTCAGGTTTAGATAAATTCTGTTTGGTTCAGGATTACTTTGAGTAGGACTAGTTTGGTTTGTGAGAGGTAAAGAGTCAATGACAGGTATGAGATTAGGTTGTGGTTGTGATGGTGATAAGTGTTTTTCATTCAAGATTAGCTATTCACTGTCAATATACTCCCCCTAAATGGGTAATTTTGGACAATATGCTTCTTCTTCCAAGAAGACTGTATCCCTGGAGATAATAAGCTTCTTAGAAGTAGGACAATAGCATTTGTACCCTTTTTGAGTACGGCAGTAGCCAAGAAAGAGACATTTATCAGCTTAAGTACCAAGTTTGTTGCCATCATTTTTATGGACAAAGACAACATAATCAAATACCTTAGGAGGCAATGAGGTGATGATTGAGCAATTGGGAAATTTTTCTAAGAGTTTTTGGATAGGGGTGTTGCATTTGAGTACTTTGGAAGGCAAGTGGTTGATAAGATAAGCAGCAGTTAGCATGGCATCACCCCAGAAGATGGTAGGAACATTTCGTTCCATTAGTAAAGTTCAAGTTACTTCCAACAGGTGACAGTTCTTTTGCTCAGCTACTATATTTTGTTGAGGAGTGTACTGACAAGAGGTTTGGTGATGAATTCCTTGTTGGTCAAGAAATTCATTAAAGGTGTTGCTCATGTATTCCTTGGCATTGTCACTTCGTAGTATTTAATGGAAACATTAAATTGGGTGCACACAAAGGTATAGAAGTTTTGAAATATTTTGGCTACTTCGGATTTATCTTTCATTAAATAAACCCATGTGGTTCTCGTGTGGTCATCTATGAAAGTAATGAACCATCTAGCATTGGTGATTGTTTTTATTCTTGCAGGACCCCAAATGTCACTATGGATTAGTATGAATGGTGAGGAAGGTTTGTAGGGTTGTTTGGGATAAGAAGTTCTTGTTTATTTTGCAATCTGGCAAGTTTCACAATGAAAAGGAACAAAATTGTTATTGCATAAATTTGGAAACTAATGCTTAATATAATCAAAACTAGGGTGGCTTAAGCGACAGTTCCATAAGTGTGCATCATGATTTTGTGAGTTGGACCTAACCAGTGCTCTTCTTGCCTTCCTTGCATCTCTTGATTCTAGGTTTGATCCTTCAAGGTAGAACAATTCATCCCATTCTTTAAAAGCTCCAATCTTCTTCCTCGATTTTAAATCCTGAACAGTACAGACATTGTCATAAAAAATGAGTCAGCATAATTGACCTTTAGTTAATTGACTCACAGATATAAGATTGATAGTAAGTGTACTTACAAATAGAACATTATGAATTTTTAGGGTATTAGAGAGTATGGCTGTGCCAATTCCTTCAACTTTAGTGTATAGGCCGTTAGCAACTTTGACTCTAAGATTCTCATGAATCAGTTGTAAATAATGTGCGATTACTAGTCATGTGATCAGTTGCTTCTGAATCAATAATCCAAGCTTTCTTATTAGTTCGTATAGTATTTAAAGCTAAAATAGAGTTACCTGATTGTACAAGGTTGGTGTCAGGCGTATAATTAGACTTATTCTCTCTGTCTAGCATTTTACTAAACATCCACAGTTCCTCTTTAGTCAAGGAATCGTTATCTTCAATTTTTGGCTCAGTGGCAAAGATATGGCTTTGTTTGTTAACTCTTGGCTTTCCATAAAGCTTCCAGCATTCTTCTTTGGTGTGTCCCTTCTTCTTGCAATAATTACACCATTTATTTCTTCATTCGTCTTGTAGTCATTTTGCTGCCACGGCTGACCTTTCAATTGAGCTTCAGCTACCTTGATTCAAGAGCTTTCTGCTTTCTTCGAATTGTACATGGTTAACTACTTCAAACAGATGTGGCAAGGGTTTAAGGCCCATGATATGGCCTCTTATTTCTTCAAATGAGTCATTGAGTCCCAAGAGGAAGTCATATATTCATCCTTCTTCTACTGTCTTCCTATATAATTGGGCATCTTTGGTAGTCTCCCATGGAAGTGATTCAAAGAGATCTTGTTGTTGCCATAGTTTATGCAACGCTTTATAATAATCAGTAACTGTTGAATTACCTTGTCTCAGATCTCAAAGTTGTCATTTTAGGTGGATTAAAGCATTAATGTTATGAAGGGAAGAGTAAGTTTGTTTTACCTTATCCCATATTACTTTTGCAGTAGTTACGAGGAGATATCCTTTACTGATGTCATCAGTCATGGAATTGCACAACCAACTCATAACTTGATTGTTCTCAGCAAACCATGTATCAAAATAGGTGTCATTAGGGGCAAGCTGAGGTGCTGCTCCATTAATATACTTCTCTTTTCGCTTGCCACGAAGATACCTTAACACGGTTTGAGACCATTAGAGGTAATTCTATCCATTGAACCTATGGTTAATAGCCATAATTTGACTATCGGAGAGTTTTGGGGCTGTCACCGTTTTGCTAGTAGTGGAGGAATCAGAAGAAGATAAGTCTTGAGTCTCAGCATTAGTACCTGACATAAGTGCCATTGGAGTTTCCCCGATTATAGGTGGATTTCTAGGAAAAGATCCAAACACGAGGGAAAATTTAGAAGGATCTATGTTTTTCTGGAAGAAATTGTGACTGGAGAGCACTGTAGACAGCAGTGCATGCAGCTCACATGCTGCTAAGACTACAAAGCATGTATCTCACATGCACTAGACTATGACGGCACGTGTGAGTCATGTGCTAGTCAAATTGCTGCCAAATTTTTGGGAATAGCTTATCAGCACCTTTTGATTCATCTTGGGTGGGTGGAGTAAGCTCACTGGATGGCGTTGTGGAGATCTCAGATGACCGAGAGCTCCTCTGTTTACTGTCTCCGCTGTCTCTTTCTCTCTCACACAGTTTCTTGTCGCCAATCATCTTATGACTAAGCTCTGATACCATATGAGCTTAAGACCTCATATTTACTTAATGCAATAACTAGATGTACAATGGGTATTTATAGAAATACAGAATAGGAAAATGCAAGAAAGAGAAAACAGAGACAGCGAGAGATTGAAGGAAACGGAAGAGAGACTTTCGGTGCTAGTAAAAAATATCAGGCTTGCATCGAAATCTTCCTGACTTTTAACAAAAATACACATAAAAATTCCCTCAACCCTATTTTCTCGATCAAGTAATTCATTTTGGCAATCTCATCACTTCTGTTTGTCTTACGCTGCCTTCACAGCTTCATTCCCCTCTTGAAAACCATTATCTTGAAATTTAATTTTTATTTTCTAAGAGTTGTCATTGCTTAAGTTTCTGTTAATAGTCACATGACTCAAAGTTATTTCTTAAAATGAAATAGTAATTGATCCTAAGACTTAGAATTTTATAAGCTTAATTTTAGAAGAGTATAATTGTTGTCATTTCATATAACTAAAGTTGTTGATTACTAAAGTGAACCAGTCATTGATTACTAATAGTCAAAATTTTAGAAGCTGAATTTTAAGAGAGTAGTTGTCACTGCTTAAGTTGTTATAATCATTCCATACACCTAAAGTTGTTAATCAAGACCTAGTCATTTTGTACTATATTGAAGATGAATAGTGTAATATCTCGGATTTTGGGATTAGAGGCTTAGGGATAAGCTTGAATTAAGTGGACTGCTAAGCCTTAACTTAGCAGGTGTTCCAAACCTATTCCCTAATGTTTCTTCTATCCTTGAGGTATTAAAGGGAATAAAATGGTCAATTAAAGAGTATGGGAAATTTGTGTACAAAAAATGGAAATTGTTGAAGTTATAAGTGCATGTAGTTTCATTGCTTCCAGTGAGGCAGTGTTGTTATGCAATGCATTTCATTGAACAAATGATGTTCAAAAATTATGAAATTTTACAGGGTGAAAATAGACATCCTAAGCTTTAATTGGATAGGTATATGACTCAATTAGAGCTACATATAAAAATTTATGAATTTGTGAATTTAGCCAAGAAAAACTGTGAATTTTCTAGAATAGCATGTAAAGATTGAAAATCTAGGAATCTTGTGCTTCCATTTGGCTAAAGGCTATATTTTTTTTCTTGAAACTAGACTCAATAAGGGTTCTATAACCTTTGGAATCACTCTGAGATAATGTTTACAAAATTAGTTATGACTTTTCAAAATTTGGGTAGAAAATCTGCCAAAATTTCCAATTAATCCAAAAATGAAGGAAAATGACTTTGAAATTATGGGATACATGGAAAATTCAATTGGGCTTATGGAAGGACCTTCTAGGACATCTTTAGCATGGGCCAAGAAGAGGAAATATTATGTACATATTATTTGGGCTTATAACATTAAGTTTATGTACATAAAAGTTGGAATTTGTTATTTTTGGAAATTTGTAAATTGACATGAGCATAATCCACAGTGACAAAAGCCAAGTATTAAAAAGAAATTCTCCCTTCCTCTTCCATGTATTATCGTCGGTTTAGAACAGCCCAAGAGAGAGAGAAGAGTTAAAGCATTTTGAGAGAGAAGGAGAAGAAAACTCGCAAGGTAGATCGATTTCTTTTTGTCAATTTATACCTAACACGTATAACCTTATTCCTAAGCTTTTCTTTCATGTATTTCAAAGGTTGTGAAGCTCAAATTTGCTTGTTGGGAGCTTAGGGCTTTTGGCCATATTGAGAAAAGTTATATGGAGCTTGAGGTAACTTTCTGAAACTTCAATATTTGATTGTTTTCGCTGCTGTGGACAATTTAATTGATGAAATTTCGCCGAATTGTCTTTAGTTTTAAAATTTGGAAATGTATAGGCCTAAGGGTTATGCTACTGAAATTTAGTCCAAATGGTAGTTATAACCTAATTAAATAGTTAATAAAATGGTTAGGAGTAGAAAGGAACACGTCTGCAGAATCAGAATTGAAAAACCCCAATTTTCCCTGGAGTAATTGTTCAATTCAACCTGGGCAAGAAATGGGGATTAGAGTTAGATTTTTAATGATTTGATAATTCTATTGAGTTCCAGAGGGAAAATTAGGTGGAGTTACAGTTGGTCACTTTTTTGGAAAAGCCTGAAAAAGCATAATTACAAAAATGCCCCTGAAACCCTTAAAGCGGGGCTACCAAGGGCATTACAGTCTTTTGACATTGAATTTGGTAATTCTAAGTCTAGAAATGGATTCCTTGGGCAAAGATATGTCAGATTAGCCCAGGTCAAAATTTCAGAAAAAGTACGGTCGGACCGGGTAAGTCGAGACTGGGCAGGGTCCCTAGGGGCATTTCGGTAAATTTTCACAATAGACCCCTATAGCCACTAGAAACACTATGGAAGTTCCTGAAATAGTATATGAATAGGTTTTAACATAATTCTTGTACATTTGATATTTTAGGACTGAGTTATGAGCTCGGTTTGGCACGCTTTACGAGGCACATGTTTCGAGGCTGAAAAGGGTTAAAGTAGGAAACTTACCTCTCCTACGTTTATTTGATATTTGTGCTGGTATATTGATGCATGTTATTGCTTTTCTTGATAATGTGAAACATATATGAATTATTAAAGCTCTGTTTATATTTATGCTATAGCTATAAGTATGTTGTTTGAAACATTGAGCACGTAGATATGTCATTGTGTGAGCATGAGTTATGTAATGCAAGCATGTCATGCATTAAGCACTTATCTTGCATGCATATTTGTATCTGTTTTTTACTGAGATTCTCTCAAATCTAACCCTTCACTACCAACAATTTATACAGGTGAATACGGAAGGTACGCAGAGATCAGTGAAGAGAACTACACGAGAAGATTGCAGTGGTGGAATGAAGACAAGAAGATGTATCTATTTCACTGGGACAGGTTTAGCCACCCAAGTAGCCATGTATGGCTACATTGATGGTAATTATCATGTACGTTTATGAGGAATTTCTGTAATCATGCACATATTATCAGTATATTTATATTATTCTTGTGTTACCTATCAAACCACGGATTAATATTCCGCTGCAAGTCAAAATAAGTAAGGGTGTGTCAGATAGTTATCTTATATAATATTTTGCATTATAAGTGTTAGTGAACCAATGGTCATATGATTTTTTGAACATCACAAGGTGGTGAGATTAAATCACACCTCTTGCCAAAAAGTTTTGCAGCCACCGACGTCAAAGCTCCAATAGTCGACGGAGATGCCAACGGTAGTGGAAGCCAACGATTGGTGATGGAGGGAGTTCTTGTCAACATGACAGCAATTGAGTTATCTAAAAAACTTAATTTTAGAATTAGTCTTAAAGGAATACATAGGAATTAACACGTTTGGAGATACTACTTTGAGATTATCATATTTCAATGTTGTATATATTTTTTATTCCATTTACCATAACTCACGGTGGGGGTTGGGCCATTTAAATTAGGGAAAATTCCAAAAAACTACACTCAAAATATACAAAGGACAAATCAGTACAACGAAATTCAAAAAAGACAAATCAGGCGGGTGTCAGAAAAATGAGGAATCTGTCCTTTTGAAATTTCGGCCAAATTACGAAAATGCCCTTCAGCCCTCAGTCACAATAACAACATCGGAGTTGTTAATGGCGAATCATGATGTGTTAATGGCGAGGTGAGTGTTGTTATTGGCCCTGAAACTTGTTAAGTGTTGAAAGAAGAAATTGGAGTTGTTAATATCGAATCTAGAGTTGTTAATGGCGAGATATGTGTTGTTATTGGTCCTGAAATTTGTTAATTGTAAAAGAAGAATTGCAGTTGTTAATACCGAATCCGAAGGTGTTAATTCCGATGATCATGTTGTTATTCGAAGTGTGCATGAAGGGCATTTTTGTAATTTGGCCGAAATTTCAAAAGGACAGATTCCTCCTTTTTCTGACACCCGCCTGATTTGTCTTTTCTGAATTTCGTTGTACTGATTTGTCCTTTGTATATTTTGAGTGTAGTTTTTTAGAATTTTCCCTTTAAATTAGTATCATGTCTCATGAGGACCCTTTTTTATTTTGATTTTTCCAGTCATAAGGACCAATAAGATGTTAAATTCTTTTTTATTTTTTATTTTTAATTTAAATTATTTTTTACAAATTTGACACGCATAAAATTGGAGTTGTCTTCATGTAGCAATATTACAATTTCACTCAAATATATCCAATATCTTATATAGTTATATAAGCAAACTTATAATAATAATAATAATAATAATAATAAAAAGTATGCATTGTGCGAGTCTTGTGCCCCCCTTCTTTTGGAGGTGGCTCCTCTCCGGTGCCAACTTTATCCGTTGCCCATCCTTTTCCCTCATATGACATCGTTTCCCGTGTAATATCAATACTCCCCCCCTTTTTTTTTCAATTGCTAAAAACTGAACGGAACGACAGTACAAGTTAAAAGCTGTAACTGATGTAACACATGGCATTTACAATCACATCAACTAATATTAAAGTAATTAAAAATTTATAATATAAATGTAAATAATTAATTATAATTATATACTATATCTGATTTTAAATATAACAGTCACTTAAATAATTTTGGTAGATTTAAGATGCCAAACAAATTAGTTAATTATAACACATGTACCATAATTTTTTTAAAAAAAAATCCCCCTGTATAATATTAGGTTGTAAATCAATTTAATGTAGCATAATGTTTTTTAAAATACCCCTGTATAATATTAGGTTGTATATCAACTTATAAGTCAAATAAGTTAGTTTAGAAAAAAATGATAAATATAAGAGATAAAATGACTTAAAGTTTTATACTATTTCCAGATTCAACCCTCAACTAGCTCTTATAGGGACATGAGGAGGTGATATTTAATATAGGAGTTAGATAACTCACTTACAGAGCTAGTTGATGGTTGAATTTGGTCATAAGTATAAGATCTCAAGATATTTTATCTCTCATATTTATCATTTTTTTAAACTAAATTATCTAACTTATAATTTGATATACAACCTAATACTATATAGGGGTATTCTTAAAAAAATTATGCTACATTAAATTGATATACAACCTAATACTATACAGGGGTATTTTAAAAGAATTATGCTACATATGTTTTAATTAACTAATTTGTTTGGCTTCTTAAATCTACCAAAATTATTTAAGTGACTCTTATATTTAGAATCAGAGATAATATATAACTATAATCAATTATTTACATTTATATTATAAATTTTTAATTAATTTAATATTGCTTGATGTGCTTGTAAATGCAATGTGTAAGCATTCCCTATTAGTTACAACTTTACTGTGTGTTTGGATTATCTTTTAGAGAATAGTTTTTATGATTTATAAAATAAGTATGTGAGAGAAATTTTATCTCAATTTATCAAAAAGAACTTTTAAAACCGTGATTTGAGAGTTACCTAAACATACACTTAAACTTGTACAGCCATGAAGTTCAATTTTTGGCAATTGAAAGAAAAAAAATAGGGAACATTAATATGACACAAGAAACGATGTCGTATGATGGAAGAGCATGGGCAGCGGACAAAATTGACAACGGAGAGAAGCCACCTCCCCTTTTTTTAGCTTAGAGGAATAGGATTATTAAAAGGGAAAATTATTCAAAAATACCTTATTAGAAATTTATTTGTCAAATGGGACATTCGTGTGCAAACAATCTTTCTGTGTGTAAAAGATCTTCCCTTGTATTCAAAAAATCTTCTATGTGTTCAATATATCTTCTCTATATATGTGCAAACAATCTTTTCTTATGTGCAAAAAATCTTCCTTATGTCCATTTGGTAAATAAGTTTTTAATGAGGTATTTATGGATAATTTTCCCTTATTAAAATTTGACTCAAAAGTATCCAATATCTTATATAATTATATAAGCAAAATTATATAAAAAAGGGTCTCATGCAAAATTATATAAAATAAAATAATAAACCATCCAAACTGTGTATATAATAATAACAATAACAACAATTTAAATCAAAAGTATGCAGTGTGAGGCTCTTATGTTTTTTCCCCTTTTAGCTTAGAGGGATAGGATTATGATGAAATTTATATTTTTTTCCCTTATAAAAAAATTTTGGGAAAATCGTCCAAAAATATCTTTGGGGTAAATTAATTGTTGAATGCTACCAAGTGTGTAAGAGATCTTCTGTGTGTGCAAATAATCTTCCGTTATGTGCAAACGATCTTCCGTGTGTGCAAAAATCTTCCATATGAACATACAAACAATTTTCCTTTATGTACAAAATATCTTCCGTTCATGTACAAAATATCTTCCGTTCATATACAACAGATCTTCTAAAATAACATTCAGTAATTAATTTATCAAAAAGGTATTTATTCACCATTCTCCCAAAAATTTTCCATGCTACTCCACAAAAGGTCAAATTCTTTGGTTGGTTTGAGATTGAAAATAGGGAAAATTGTGAAAAAAATCTCTCATTAGTAACCTATTTGTCAAATGGGACCATTCTCGTACAGATTATCTTTCACGTGTGCAGAATATCTTTCCTGGTGTGTAGATGATCCTCCCTGTGTGTAAAATTATTCCCTATATATGTGCAAAAATCTTCCCTCCGTATGCAGGTATCTTCCCTCCATATGCAAGATATCTTCTCAGGTCCTATTTAGCAAATAAATTGTCCATGAGGTCTTTTTTAATAATTCTCCCTTGAAAATATCCATATCACTGAAATCCCTATTTGGGGGGGGGGGCATGAGGCTAAGTGTGTGTTCACCTATCCCAAAATCATGATTTCAGAAATATTTTTTTATAAATCGAGATAAAACTTATCTCAAATACATATTTTATAAATTATAAAAATTATTCCTCAGGCGTTAATTTGATTACGCACTTAGACGTACGTGTGGGTTAGGGGAACTTATTGGGAGGGTCAGGTCTTAGGTGGTGGGATTGGGCAGAGCAAGTGCACGAGTGGCCTTTGCCCCTTATACACCTCCTACCACCCTATGCACCCTACACTCTACCCCTCTCTCTCTAGACCCCGGATACACTGTTTTTTGTGGGCCCCATTTTCAATTATTCGTTCCTACCGACAAGGGATACCCCTCATGCGCTCTCTCGTCTCTTTCCCTCCTTTCCTTTTCACCTTTTTTGGTCTGTCTCTCAAATTCAAATTCAAATTCACCTCATCTTTCATTCAACTCTTATCCATAAGTCCTTCTTTTGGTCTTCGCGAATCGCGAAGATAAATTCACGCGAACTAAAACTTTAGATCCCTGGTTTTTAAATGATCAAAATCTTTTATTTGTTTGAGAACATGTTTAGATCTTTTAAAAATATTTATTTATATAAATTAAGATCAAATTTATCTTATATATCATAAATCATGATTAAAAAATTATTTTTAAAGACTACAACCATTATATTAAACAAATAGGACTTGTCTACTATGACCAATGTGTATTAGCCCTATTTTTAATCATTAACATGAGGTATCTTTTAGGGAAAAAATAAATGATCTCATATCAAGTCACTTGGTAGGTTACTTATGTAATGATTTGTTAAGAGAAAACTTGAAATTTAATAAGATATTTCTTATACTGTCAAATAGGGTTAGATTTTTTAAAAAAAATTATTCCGAAATAAAAGCTATTGAGTTAATCATATGTTTTTAGTTACAATGATGAGGTGATTAAACATGAATTATAGTAATGACCAAAGAAGTATTTGCGTAGTAAAAATAAAAACATTATACTTATATTTGGATTTGGGACTAACTTATATATAATGTTTGTTTGGAATAGTGATTAAATTATTTAAAAATAATTTTTTAGTCATGATTAACAGTATATAAGATAAATACATTAGAGGAGTATTGTCTTGGCTTACGTGCATAAGCACTTTTGATATCTCCAATAATGATTCCAAACATGCTTATATATTTTCATCTTTCAAGTGCCAGGCTATAAACTTCTAAGTTTTTATTTTTTTCTCATTATTATATTTTTTTAATCTCTTAATATTTATGTAAACTTTATACTCCCTCAAGCCTTAAATGTAAAATTTAGTAAAGAGATATGTTTTGGTTCTAAATATAATATTCCAATCTACTTTATTTTTCAAAATTATAATTTTTTCTAAACTCTTTCTATGAATTGTCCTCCTTCAATCCATTTTATAAGATATCTTCTAGAAGGTATTTTTAGTCCTTTCTATATGACATTTTGATAATTTAAATGACCATTAAATATTTTTGGGTTAATACAATATTTTGGTCTTTATAGTTTGATCTTATTTTGATGTTTGGTTTAATATAATGACCTAGACCATTTTGTATGTTGAGGGATCGAAATCTGTCGTTTAAAACTATAATCACCAAAACTAAAATAGGAGCATACTATAAGGATCAAACATTGTATTAACTCAATAGTTTTATTCAAATATGTCAATATTTGAATCAGGGTGGTGAGATAATAGAAACAAATATGATGTTAGAATTTAGTATGATTAATAAAGGTAATATTAGAAATCACTTGAATTTTATAACAAATTTAATATTTTTAACTATTTTTATTGATATGCCTGAATTAATTAGAAACGTCTTAAAAAATAGACATGAGAGAATACATATTAAAGGGATTTTGATCAAGGGAGTAGTGTTTACTTCAAATTATTAAAAGAAATTTTTGAGGAACCAAAACATTTTTTTATAAATAAATAATTTAACTAATTTTCTTAATATTATTAAATTAATCTAGTTTTTACATTTAAAATGAAGAAGAGTTATTGATATAAACATTTCGATAAAAAAAATGATATAAACAAACCTTGACTTTATTGTGAAAAGTGGTATTGTTGGGAGGGGGGAAATTAGATGAATGATCACACAAAAGGTTCCAAAAGTGTGGGGATCACTTCTGTTTGGTGTTGTCACAAGTCATTCAAATCAAGTCTCTTTCCACAATATTACTATGTCCCCTTGTAATATACTTGTTTCATATTCTTCCCATATAGACACAAAAATTGGAAATGCATTGTATTTGGAGATTATATACACCCAATTGAATTTAATGCTAATTTTTAACAAATTAAATTTAAGGTTTTCATGGGTTATTTTCTTAAATATTCATGTAATTGACGATTTTCTTTTCATCTATAAAATTTTAATATACAATGTCCTAAATTACACAAAACTCATCTAAACTTTAAAGTATGTGGATGTAATTCTCTTAACATTTTAAAAAATAAATCATCCTAAAGTCTTAAGTTTTTGCAGATAACCCACAACCATCAATTATATACTTGTCCCCTTAAATTTTATTTTTTTTAATGTACATATAACCATCAGAAATTCTGAATTATACGCATATAAACCCTTAAACTTTAACAAATGTGTATATCAGTACTTAATAAAACTAATAATAAGGAAGTTATCCACATGAATGCAAGAGTTTATGGAAGTTTTTTTTATAAAGTTTTAAAATGAGGAAGGGTATGTGTGCATGACATAAAGTTTATAAGAAGAGTTATGTATAATTTAACCAAATCACATTATTCAATATGATTCTATCATATACTGTAATCCCCTGAATTTTGGGATTGGAGGCTTGAAAATAAGTTTAAATTGAGTGGACTACTAAGCCCCGATTTAGTAAATGTCCCAAATATATTCTCTAATATTCCTTATATCTTTGGGGCATTAAAGAAAATAAAATGGTTAATTTTGAAGAAAGTGATTATGCTTACGGTAAAATTGCGTATGAGACAGTGAGTTTGTCATATAATTTTGTATGATCGAATAATGAGAAAAAATTATGAAATTTTACAGGGTGAAAGTAGACATCCTAAGCTTTAATTTGATAGGTCATATGACTCAATTAGAGCTATATATAAAAAAAGATATGAATTTTTGAAGTCAACATAGAAAAACTATAAAGTTTCTGAAACAGCATGCAAAGATTGAAATTCTGGGAATTTTGTGATTCCATCTAGCAAAATTCTATATTTTTCCTTAAAACTAAACTCAATAAGGGTTCTATAGGTTTTGAAATCACTTCAATTCAATATTTCTAAAATTAGTTATGATTTTTCAAAGTTTGGGCAGAAATCTGCCAAAACTTTGTAAAGATCCGAACAAATGAATAAAGTAATATTATATAATATAAGATATAACATCATCATCTTCCTCCCAAGCTCATTTCTAGTGTGTTTCAGCAGCCAATAGAGAGAGAAAGATTGAGAGGTTTTAGAGAGAGAAAGAGAAGAGAACTTGCAAGGTAAGTCGATTTCTTCGGTGAATTCGTACCTAATGCGTATAATATTGTTCCTAAGCTTCTCTTTCATGTTCCTTAAGGTTGTTAAAGCTGAATTTTCCTTGTTAAGAAGGGCTAGGGTTTAGCCATATCAAAGGAGAGCCAGTGGGAACTTGAGGTAACTTCCAAACCTTTTTATATTGACTATTATGGCTGCTGTGGACAATTTAATCGGTGAAATTTCGCCGGATTGTCCTTTGTTTCAATTTATGGAAATGGGTTGGCCTAGATGTTATGCTACCCAAATTGGTACTAAATGGTAGTTGTAATTTAATGGAATAGTCAATAAAGTTTTAGGAGTAGAAAGGAACGCATTTACGCAAGCGAAACCGAAAAACCCCAATTTTTCCCAGAGAGCCTATACATTTTGGTCAGGGCTGTTAGAGGGCCTTAGAGTTGGATTCTCAATTATTTGATGATTTCATTGGGTTCAGGAGGGAAAATTAGATGGGGTTACAATTGGGCAATTTTTCGG
Organism: Inga leiocalycina; assembly: GCA_963242795.1. Classification (NCBI taxonomy): domain Eukaryota; kingdom Viridiplantae; phylum Streptophyta; class Magnoliopsida; order Fabales; family Fabaceae; genus Inga; species Inga leiocalycina. The sequence continues at coordinate 26,704,057 of OY725331.1, read as the reverse complement.
AAAAGTTTGAGAAAGCATAATTACAAAAACGCCCCTAAAACACTGAAATAAGGGCCGCCAAGGGAAATTTCATCTTTTAGTAGTAAATTTGGTAATTCTGAGTCTGGAAATGGATTTCTTGGGCAAAAATATGTCAGGATAGCCCATGATAGAATTTCGGGAAAAAGTACAGCCGGACTGGGTATAGCAGGGGCGGGTTGGGTCCTCGGGGGCATTTTAGTAAATTTTCATAATAGGCTCATATAATCCCTAGAAACACTATAGAAGTGTCTGAACGGTACTTTGGCATTGTAGGATTGAATATGGAGCCCGAGCTGTTGGCACGCTTTACGAGGCACACGTCTCGAGGCGAAAAAGGGTTAAGGTAGGGAACTTACCTCTCATGCATGTATTTGATATTTGTGTTAGTGTGTTGATGCATGTTATTGCTTTGCTTGATTATGTGAAACATATATGAATGATTTGAAGCTATGTTTCAATTTATGCTATGGCCATAAGTATATTGTTTGAAGCATTAAGCTTACAGATTTGTCATTGTGTGAGCATGAGTTATGTGATGCAAGCATGTCATACATTAAACATTTATCGTACATGCATATTGGTATTGTTTTCCTATTAAGATTCTCTCGAATCTCATCCTCCCATACCAACAATTTAGACAGTGGAAGACAGAAGATATGCTGGGAATAATGCAGAGAACCATATGAGGGGATTGCAGTGGTGGAACGAAGATGAGAAGATGTCTCCGTTTCATTGGGATGGGTTGGACACAAAGTAGCCTTACGCGGGTACATAATTTATAAGTGTTATCTACAACCCCTGAAGGGAATTTCGGTAATCATGCACTTTTTATCAGTATTTTTATGTTATTCCTGTATTGCCCACTGAACCGCATATCTTTTTCCATGAATACTCTGGTAAAGGTGAAATTAAGATAAGGGCATGACATATGGTCAATGCCATACTTGGTCTAGTGGTGGATCAATTTAGATCACAAAAGGGGCTGACTGAGGCTTGATTTCCACTTTGTTAAGAAAAACTCTTAAGAAGTGATATTTTAGTTGCAAAGCCTTGATTTAGACTAGTAATTTGCTCAAATATATGGTAACAGGATCTAAAAAGGTGTCGCATGTAGAGTGCCTCAAAAGGGTATAAAAAATTATTTCTATCATATGTTGTACAAATACAGGGGACCCATTTTTTAATTATGAGAGTGCATATACTTGGATCAAATGAAACCACGATGTTATCTAACATACCATTCTTCATTCATCATCAAATTATATTTTGGAGAAATTTTGTGGTGCATTCAAATTTCTAAGTCTCACTTGCATATCTATCTACCTATATTTAATATTTCTATCTTCGTGTCTCCGTTAATTATATATATTCTTTTGAAGGGACTACTTACTATTAAGTCGTCCAACATATTTCACATTTAATATATATTTATATGGTATACTAAATTATATTATTTATTTTAGTAAAAAATTCCAGACTAAATTTTCTCTTTCATTTTTGACAAAAAAGCCATTGATGTGAAAGAGTGGTGGTTCTTGCCATATATGAAGGAAAGAGAGAGAGGGTTCTTAATTACATGTATACATATCCTATCATCTTTGATGCACATAGATATGCATATTTGACATCATGCAACATAATATACACATTATGTACATAATTTTCTGCACGTGAATCTATGAGATAGATAACTAATTTACACAAATGAAGGGAATTAGTTAAATTACTTATAAGAAATGTGTGTTATTTTCCTAAAATAATCTTTTAATCATTTGCATTAGAAATTATATACTTATGGAAAAAAGGCTCTAAATAAGCGCAATTAGTATGAACAATTTGGAGAATAATCATAAATTTGAGAGAGAAGAGTGAATTAGGATATTACATTTAAGGACTAAAACAAACCCTTCCGCTAACTCCTATATTTAAAATAAGTGGATTACTAAACCAATGAATGCTCAAAAAATAAATAACACAAAACATTTGAGCTTAGCTTTAATAGTATTTCAAAATTTAGCTTAACTTGATTTGTTGTAATTTTGGAAAACTTCAAGCAATCATGATTATGATTGGGCTAATTGCTGATTTGTGCAAAGGAGAAGACTTTTTGTCTAGTTCGATGTACTTTTTTTTTATACACAAAGGAGAAATTTCTCAAAAAATCAGCTTACATCAATAGGAGTATGCATATCCAGCTCCATAACAGCCGTTAACTCCACTGTTGAATACAAAATTGGGTGAAATCCCGTTACAGTTGATAACGCCTCTTTTGCAAGATAGTCGGCTACTTGATTTGCATTTCTAGGAACAAACTGCAATTCTATTCTCCATTCATGTTGCATCATCAAACGAATTTCTTCTATGATAGTAGCATCTGGATGATTTTGGCAGTTCCCACTATTTATCAAATTAAGGACTTCTTGTGCATCTGATTCTAATACCACTCTACTCTTTCCTTGATCCCAAGTTGTCTTCAAACCCAGAAAAATACCCCATAGTTCAGCAGTAACATGATCCCCAAATTCCAACTTATACATGAAGGCCATGATAAATTTCCTATTAGCCTCTCGAATAACTCCTCCGCACCCAGCACCCGTATGCCTTGCAAATGCTCCGTCGACATTTACTTTAGTCCATCCCTCATGTTACTATTGTACCTTGTAAGTTGATTTCGGCTAATTTTTTACTCGTCTTCTTCATGCTGGATAGAATTACATGAGCACGATTTCTCAGGCTCTCATTGCTCTCATTCTTATGCTCAAATAAACGTTCATTTCTCCTTTTCCAGAATAACCAACATAATGTTGCAAACCAGTCACCCCGCTCTGAGCGTCGAACATTCACATTCAACCATTCCTTTAGATTAAGATCAAAGAATGAGCGATCCCGTGGTAATGTTATCATCTCCATCCACAAGCGCTTGGTTTCAATGCAGTCCCACAACACATGTGAAATTTTTTCTGGGGCTTTCTTACACCAACCACACACATCATCACTAGTCATACCTCTTCTACATCTTTCCACATTAGTCAAGAGCTTATTGTGAGCAATGAGCCACATAAAGGTTTTACACCTAGGGATAACATTCAACTTCTAGATCTTCTGCCATAAGACTTCTTGGTTAACCAGTTCATTTGCAATCACTTGATATATGGATTTGACCGAGAATTCTCCATTTCTTGTGAGCTTCCATCTGACGTTCTGTCTTACCTGCTTAACTTCAGTACCCTCTTGCACAAATCTCCATGCCGCCTTAATCCCTACCCATGTATTTGACCCCATTCTTTGGAGGTCTATTTGAGGAATTAGATCATTTCCACATTTATATTTGCTTCTAATAATCCTTACCTATAAATCATCTTTTTTTCTTGATGAGATTCCATCCTAATTTAGTCATAAATGCTTGGTTTTGGGTTTTAATATGTCTCAACCCCAAACCACTATTGATCTTTGAATTAAAAACTGTGTCCCATGATACAGGATGATTTTTCTGCTTTTCCTGTGTTGTGCCCCACAAAAAACTTTGATTCTTCCGATCAATCATATTACACGAGCTGATAGGAAGTGAGGCTGTTTGCATTGTATATGATGGGATAGCTGATGTAACAAACCCTACTAAAGTAGCATGTCCAGCTAGAGATAATGAATTTGCTTTCCAACTAGATAACCTCTTCTTCACTTTGTCTACTACCTTACTAAAGCTATCCTTCGTCACCCTTTTATGATGCAAAAGAACTCCCAAATATTTACCTAGATCTGCCGCCATTTGGAATCCCAGAATGTTGCTTAGCTTAGCGCGTCTATTATGATTCACATTCCTGGAGAGGAAAAATCTAGTCTTTATAGCATTGACTTTTAAACCTGAACTTGCACAGAATTCTTCAAGACAATTCTTAACTTCATATGCCTGAAAAACAGAAGCTTGGCCAAACAATAATATCATCAGCAAAAAATAAGTGAGAAATAGGTGGCCCATTCTTACATAACCTGATAGGAAGCCATGTTTTTATCTCCATCTTATCTTGAATCATGTGCGCCAGTCGTTCCATACAAATCATGAATAGATATGGAGATAAAGGGTCCCCTTGTCTAACTCCACGGGAAGTTTTAAACATTAGTTTTTTCTCTATTCCATAATAGTTGCATTGACGGTGTCGTAACACAATTAAGAATAATTCTGACCAGATTAGAAGGAAATGAAAGATCATTTAAACATTGTTCCAAAAAACTCCAGTTAACTCTGTCATAAGCCTTCTCCAGATCAATCTTGATAGCCATGTACCCTCTTTTACCACGCATATTTCTCATAGAGTGAACAACCTCCTGCGCTGCAATAATATTGTCAGAGCTGTGTTTGCCTGGAACAAAACTGCATTAATTAGGGCTAATAATTTTAGGAAGGACAACCCTAATCCGGTTGGCAATCACCTTGGTAAGGACCTTGAAAATCACATTATATAAACTAATTGGACGAAGATCCTTTAACTCCTCAGGAGATTCTTTTTTAGGAATAAGAACTAGAAAAGTATTGTTGATACTGGCAATCTCTTCCGGATGTAGCCAAAGTTTTTTAACAAATCTATAAATGGAGACATCAACATGTTTCCATTGACTCTGGTAAAAGAGAGCATTAAAACTATCCGGACTCGGTGCTTCCAACGCTCCCATATTAAAGATCACCTCCTTTACTTCTTCATCCTGTATTTGCTTTCCTAGGAGATAAATATCATCATCTTCAATTCTTGGATATGAAGTCCGACAATTAATTTTCTCCCTCTGAATTCCTTCATCCGTAAACAAATCAGCAAAATAAGAAGTAGCCATCTCTTTAATTCTCTGCACTTCATATACCCATTCTCTATCATTATTCCGAATAGCTCCAACAAAATTTCTTTTTCTTCTTCCATTAGCTCGAGCATGGAAAAATTTTGTATTTCTATCTCCATTAATCGACCATTCTATACGAGCTTTTTGTGCCCACAATAAAGATTCTTGTAAAATAAGGCCCTCCAGTTCGTTCCACAAGTCTGTTTGAAGATTTTGGAGTGCCAATGATAGGCCATAATGTTGCTCAGCCTTGTTGATTCCACTAAGATGTCTCATTAACTCTCGTTTCCTCTTATCCGTATAACTGAACACTTTCTTGTTCCAACTTTTATAATCTTCAGTAAATATAGTAATCGCCTCCTTCCATTCTTCATCTCTCCTCCATTTTTACTTGAAAAACTCTTCAAACTCATCATGCAACACCCAAGCTACGATAAACCGGAACGGTTTATTATTCTGCTTTGTCATTCGTAACCCTTCCAATCGCAGTAGAATAGGACGATGATCTGATTTATACCAAGGCAAGTGAGTTACACTTGCATTCAGAAACATTTCCATGCAATCATTAGATCCAAGAACATGATCAATTCTGCTATGTGATTCCGTTTTATGCCATGTAAATTCTGGTCCATTAAATTCGAGATCATTTAGAGCGGCTACATCAACAAAATTAATGAACTCTTTATCAGGACCCCTATTCTCACCCACAGACCGTCGTTCATCCGTTGTCAAAGTAGCATTAAAATCTCCACCAAGAGCCCCAAGGCACATGAATCTGGTCGCTCAACTCGAATAACGCCTGCCATAATGTATGTCTCTGCATTAAATTAGGGCTGGCATAAATAAGAGTCAATTCCCATGTTCTATGATCATACCCACAAATCCTCATATGCATAAACTGTGGATGCTTCATTAATACATCAACTTTTCCCACTTTTTTGGACCACAAACACCAAATCCCTCCTTTAAAACCTTCTGCATCAATAATTTGCATAAATTGAAACCCCAATTTACTAGCAATCTTGATTGCTCTATTCCCACTGCATCTAGTTTCAAAAATAGCCATAAAATCCACATTATGGAATCATGACATTTCCCTAATTAGATTAGGAAATAGGTGAGCTCCTGTGCCCCGTGTATTCCACAAAAGGAAATTCATATAGACAGATTAACATTTTTTGGGGGTAGAATCCCCCATCAAAACATCCTCATCTTCTCTAACCGTCCCACCTTCACATATTGTTACTGCAAAAAGACCATTATCTTGATCCATAATGACCATACCTTTATCTATGATGTAGTTTCCTTTTTCCATTTCAATAGCCTGCATCGTTTCCCCTTTTCCCATCTCCATGCTTTTAATTTTTGTTCCATCAACCTGTGATTCTTTATTATTCTTCAAAATTTCACTAGGCTTGTCTGTCAATACAGAAAATGGATTTTGTGAGAAAACATTGCTTTCATCCTGGTCCCTACTCTCCCCCTCTTCTGTCGTAACCTTTGTCGGAACTTTTCCTCTTGCCATGTTCATTTTTTCTCGTGCACGTCTCTTTATACCAGTCAATCTTTTTTCTCCCACTGGAACCCACCTCTGTTCTGTACCAGTCTTTTTACTTTCCACACCAATTTGACGCATGTCTTCATTCACTCCATCACTCACGTCCTTCCTTTCTACCGTCTGCCCTTTATCCTTTGCACTAATCTAGTCATTTTTCTTCTGAGGACCCTTCTGACTTATATCCCCTTTTTTACCTCCTGGATTAGAACTTGATCCAACCAAATCCAGTTTATTAATATTCCTACTGATATCATGTCTTACCAACATTTGTGGCCCAAAAATGCCACCCTTTAATTCGCTCTTCTCAGTATCCCCGACATTCTTCCTTGGATTATCCATTTCCTTATCAGAGGATTTTCCTGGCACATTATCCGGATGAGTCTCCCCATTTTCCTTCATTTAAATAGGATTCTTAATATGACATATCCCTATATGATGTCCATACTGCCCACAATGGAAACAAACAAGATGTAATCCCTCATACTCAATCTTCCTGTCCTCACCAAAATGGTTAAAGAAAGGCAATAAAGGTTTTTGCAAATCCAACTCCATACAAATCCTAGCAAAACCTCCTTTCTCTGAAAAAGCAGTAGTTCTATCAATTTTTAAAGGTTTCCCCACCAAGTTTCCAAGCCTTCTTAAAGATTCTACACTATAAAGTTCCGCAGGTAAATCTGGAAATTGAATCCACGCTTCTATTTTCTTCTAGTGATCTGCTTTCCATGGATTAAAATTTGGTTGCCAATGTTGTACCATCAAATAATGGTCAGCAATCATCCAAGGTCCTTCTAACAGAGCGTAATCTCTATCATCTCTTGTAAAAAATGAAACAATAAAATAACCATTGCTTAGAGGGGTAACTTTCATCGGGCTCTTAGGATTCCACATTCTTTCCATTCTCTGCCTCATAAAACCCACTCTAAATGACTTCCCCAAAAGTTTAACAATTAGAGAATTTATATATGGTTTGCACCAAGCCTCATACTCTTCCTCAGTAAATTTCAACTTTGGATATTTCCCTCCTTGTTGCCAATTATCACCTGCTCATCGCCATATTGATCTTCCTCTTCATCCTCCACATCCTCTATCAAATTTTTACTACTTATTTTTGCGAAATAATCTTTCCATCCATTAAGAGCATCACATGCTGACATGTTTACTTCCAGGAATCCGGAATCTCCAAGACTCAACAATTTATCTTGGTACATGAATTGAGTCCCTGGATTCTGGTTTCCATAAGCGGCATCCTTTCCTTCCTTCCTTATTCCTGATTTCTCAGCCTTACTACTAAAAATCAGAGATTTCCCCCACTTCCATTCTGATTCCAAACACCCCTACTATCATTCCCTTTCCCTCCACCACTCAGCCCACTTTCTCTTTCTCCGTTCTCCCTCATCTATGGTTCAAAATCTTACAACTCCACAAGCAGAATACCAAAATAGAAAGAACAGCTATGAAAACAGAAAGAAAAAGAAATTTGATCGAGAATGATAGACCAAAATCACTGGTGGAAGCATAAATCAGAAATCAGAAAACAGACACAACGAGCAATTCACGACAGATTTTCAACAAAGAACCATAGCATCTACAAAGCAGATCAGACCCAAATCAATATGTTCCCATCAGCACCTCGTCGGACACTCCAAACTGAAGCAGGACGAAGTCGCCAGAATAGCAGCAACGAAGCAGATGATCAGCGTCTCAGATCTGGAACCAAAACAGCACCGTCGGCTTTGATGTACTTTATTAGGTGAAGTTGTAATCTTCTATCAATTTGTTCTATCAATACAACATGCATATGATTTTTTCATATCCTTTTTCAATCCAACATAAAACTTATGTATAGGAAAAACTAAATTTAAAACTAAGATGCTGCCAAACTATTTATTGGCCATTGCATGTCAAAAGATGGCATTCAACTACTTTTATATGTGTTTGGAATGGTGCAAAAGAAATAGCTTTTTAGCAAAAATAATGAAATTTTCACTTTTGTGTTTAGAGAAGTTCTGCAAAAACACTCTAAAAGTTGTGGTTGGATTAACGTTAACTATATTAAAGTTTGGGTAAAATTGATTTATAATCATAATTTTGGGTCTAATTAGTTTTTTTGTGTAACATGGTTTATATTTGGATATTATTTTTTAAAAAGTAATTTTGATTAAATGAAGATATTTGGATGAAGGTGGGAGTGACATCTATTGAAGAAAAATGGTAGAAAATCATCTGAGGTGATTTGAACATGTACAAAGAAAGTCATCGAATGCGCCAGTGAGGAGGGTAGATCAAGTTATTGTGTGGAGTCCAATTAAAAGGGATAGAGGAAGATCGAAGAGAGCGTTCAATATTGAGCGAGATCTCTTAGTTAACAATTCATCTTGAGATTTAGGTTTTGATAGCGCTTAATAGCATCGTTTGATCCATGTAGTCGAGTCCACCTAGTGGAATTAAGGCTCTATTTTTGTTGTTGTGGTAAAGATATTTGGATGACTTTAATCAAAATTACTTTAAGATATATAAATTACTAGAAGAGATATGAATTTTAAAATGACTTAGACTTTGATATTTATTAAAAGTACTTATAAATTACTTACCTATAAAGTCTATATAAATTACTTGACATCATATTTTTGTAAAATATGTGTCATATTCTTACTAGCCAACTACACCAAACTTTGGTCGAAAAAATAGAGATAGGATTTGGTGTCACGATTAATGGAAGACAGAGAGATATATAGTATAAGATGAATTGAATCCACAAATTTAAAATGAGAAGAAATGTGTGGCACGAGAATGAAGATGATGAAGGTACGTACTTGCGATTTTGGTGACAATTCATAAGGACTTGGGACTTGGCCTACCAAAACAGCTCAAATAGATAGTGATATGTTTTCATTCATTTCATTTATACATCCAAATTATAAATATGCGTGTGCGTTTATATCTTTAGGGGACAAAAGATAGAAAAGAAAAAAATAAATAAAATATCTTTGCTATATATATCTCTTTTATTAGAGACCTTTGTCCACTCTTCAATTATAGTGATTGGGCTTGATTTGACTATACATTGTTTGTTTCATCCATTTATAGTAAGAATTCAGACAAACATCACACCTTTTTGTCATCAGCAAGGAATTAAAATCCATGGTGGTTCATATAGGCTAATCGGTGAACTAATCTCTTGATCAACAGTTTTAGACATTGATTCCATCTGATTTGACCCCCCCCCCCGGGTTTTTCCTTGCTTAGTTAGATATGGCGTTATTTTGAGTTTTAAAAAATAGCAATATATCATATTTGTACTTTAGTAATTCCTTTTTATTTTTTCATGTAAACTTAAAGTATATCCAATTCACTTTAGATTGAGACTAATCTCTATCGAGTCCAAAGCATTAAGGCTAAAGTTCTCCTAATAAATGCGTTTATCATGATTCAAACTTGTCTTATCTTACTTACCGGGTGAAAGCGCCTACTATCTCAACCAATGTTTGCTCGATGTGCTTTGATAAGCAAAATGATAAACTCATGTAATTGGCAAGGGAAGTTGGGATTTTGATTTTTAATCTATAATAAGTAGCAAATCTCCTAAAGTACCATATTTTGGTGTTTTTATATAAAATGAATGGATATATAGAAACGAATGAAGTGTGATGGAATCTCTTGAAAATTAATCAATCAGTACAATCATGGTTTACTTAGGAAGTTAGGATAATGGGAGTTCAATTTCATCAAGTCCTTAATATGCCAAACCCCAAACTATCGTTTGAGACCAGTGAACTTAATTAATGCTTACTCCTATTACTGTAGTTAGCAAACACCTCTTAAAATACTATTAATTACCACTTAGTGTGTGATTAGGATTAATTAATGCAATTTATTGCTTTTAATGAACACCCAAATGAACACGCAATGCAACCTCACTTCAAATAACTATCTTGACTGTCAACACCCATTTCCATTTCGATAAACGAAGAGTAATAAAGACGGAATTCAATGGGCATATAGAAAAGTACAATTATATTGATAAAAATATTCGTTTACAATCCCAACGTCGTTCGTCGACGGAAACAGAAAATGCAGCGGAAGTTTTAATATTTACAAATTTCACCAAAATATCACAAGTGCGACTAATTATGACCACGATCTTGTCCTCGCCTCGAGACCCGTGCCGCTCACTTTCCGACGTCTACATCTTTTCCCTTAGACCCATTGGTACCCGCTGAGGTGTTTATTAAAAATAGGGTGAGATTCCAAAGAATCCCTGTAGAGACATAATATCGTTTATAGAAAATGCAAAAAGTAAATATGACATGCGCCAATGTATGCACAAATTAATGAACAATGTAAACACATCATCGTCATGTATACATGAGTAGGGCCCAGCCTCACAATCTACACCGGTTGAACTTCTGCCAACTCCCAGTGTAAGTGTACCTCTAGTACTAACTGCCCCTCTCTAGGCAAATCATATTGATTAATAAAGTGCATTTACAAAACAATGGCATCCACACAATCACATAACTTATGACATAGTGTATGAAGGATAATGTCCCTACCTCAACGCTTTATAATCCTCTGTTTAATGGTGTGTCTCGTAAAACGTGTTGTTCTGGCTTTCGAATCAGTCCTAAAATATTAAATATACCAGAAATAGGTCATAACCTATCCAAGTATCATTTTAGACTCTTCCATAGTGTTTATTGTGGTTATACTAGTCTATGGTGAAAATTTACAAAAATGCCCCCGGGAACCCGGCCCGGCCCCGCCATACCCAGCCCGAATGCCTGATGACATGTTTTCCCAAAATTTTGACTAAGGCTATTATGAATTATTTTCTCCCAAGGAATCCATTTCCGGGCTCAAAATTATCAAATTCACTATCAAATTACGAAAATACCCTTGACAGCCCCTATTTAGTGATTTCAGTGGCGTTTTTGTAATTATGCTTTTTCGGCCTCTAACGAAAAAGTGCCCAACTGTAACTCCACCTATTTTTGCCCACTGAGTCCAATGGAACCATTTATTTCATGAAAATCAAACTCCTACTACCAGTTCTGGTCCTGGCTGAAATATTAGGGGAAAATGGGAAAAATGAGGTTTTGTGTTTTAGCTCCCAAAACTTGTACTTTTCCACTTCTAATCCTTGATTAACTTATTTAAACACTTCTTAACCATGATTTAAAGGATTTTGGGCAGCATAACCCCTTAGGATCATGGCTTTTCTAATTTTACAACTCAACCCTAAAATCACATAACCAAACAACAATCACCAACAACAACTTCCATACACTAAGAAGTTGAGATTTTGGAGATTACCTCTTGATCCTTGATGTTTCTCTCTCTAGGACGTCCTCTCTCTCTCTCTTCTCCTTGAGCTAAGAATGAGTCTTCAAGATCATAGATTCATGAAGAAACATGGTTTAGAGAAGGATATAGGGGAAATGTTATAAGGAAAGCTTAAGAATCAACTCTTACCTTAAGATTTCTTCTTCATCTTCCCTCTAACTCTTCAAAGTTTCTCCAAAATCTCTCTCTCTCTCTCTCTCTCTCTCTATGTTGAATGAAAATGCTTGAAGGGAAGGGAAGAGAAAGCCTTCATAAAAATGCTCCCTTGATTCCAAACCATTGATCTCATCTAAGGTTGTTATAGTGACACATGCCAACCACCATACTTCCCTCCATGCTTGCACCATACCTCTCCACTTTATACCATACTTTGACTTGCTTGCTTCATTTGATTTCCGTTAGATTGGAACCAATTCTCTTTATTCCTTGGTTGGCCAAAAACGTGCTCCCTCTTATGCTCCAACTAAATCAAGTGTTCATTCCATTTACTCAAGTCAATTGGTACAAGAGTTGGCTACCTAACCTTATGACATAAGTAAGGACTTATGACACAACAACTATTTCCATCATCTTTCATGTGGTGTTGACACTTGGTCTCATTGGATTTTGACACTTGTCTTCTCCTCCTTCATCCCTTAATTTCTAAAATAATTAAGAGAAAAAAATGAAGATTACTTTATTTCTTAAATTTTTGGAATAATGCCAATTCAGGCATATTTTCTGCCTTAATTTTGAAAACGCATAACTAATTTTGTAGACATCGTTTCGAAGTGATTCCAAAGCCTATGGAACCCTCATTGAGTCTAGTTTCAAGCACAAATATAGAATTTTACTGGATAGGATCATATTATTCCCAAATTTTCAATCTTTGACTGCTGCTCCAAAAACTTTCCAGATTTTCTAGATTAACTTCAAAAATTTATATCTTTTTGTATATAGCTTTAATTGAGTCATATGACCTATCAAATTAAAGCTTAGGATGTCTACGTTCACCCTGTAAAATTTCATAACTTTTGATCATCATTTGATATTCCAAAACTACATGACAAATTCACTACCTCGCAGGCGATTTCACTGAAACCACTATTCCACTTTCAATTTTCAATATTTAATTTCGTTGGCCTTAAATATTCACCATTTCATTGAATATACATAATAATTACAATATATTCTTGGTGAATAAAATTTGGGGTGTTACATTGACACAAACATGCAAGATAATAAATCAATAATGAAATCACAAGGGGACACACACACACACACACACGTATATATTGAAATGCTAAATTCTAAAATATAATAACCAATCCACATCACATATGTTCAATCCACAAATATATACAAACAGTAACTTTAGTCTCAAGAATGTAAAATGACAAATTAAACCTACAACAAGGGAATCAAAACACAAAGCTAAGCATAGATTACACTAAATGAACTCATGCCCTAGCCTCCATCTTCAAGAATTGGAAGCCTTAACCACACATAATTTCAAGGACAATTCCAATAAGCATGCACCCTTCGGCCATAGCAGTTGGAAATGGAGGGAAAATGAAGGAAGTATGCAAAATGGTGATGAGGGTGGCGAATGGAGTGAAGAGTGAAACTGAAAGAAGAAGAAAAATGGAGATGCAATACAGGAAGTTAGTGAGAATCAATGGGTGCTGAGTATATAGGGTTAGAGTCAGGTTTTGGGTCAGTTCAGGGTTATAGGATCCAAATCTAGTGCATTATGGTTGCAAAATGACGTGCTATAAAATTCTCACATTTGCACCAAAGGCCTTATAATTTAGTAGCATGAAAGCTCTCCTATAGGCGCAAGGTTGTGAGTTTGACTCGCCTACAACTCAGATCGTTAGTGCTTGCCCTCATAACTAAAAAAAAACGTACATTTACTAGGGCGATAATTTTTTTCCCAAAATGCAGAGTTGCACTTAGGTCCTTCTTTGTCATTTTCGTAAATTTGGGTTCTTTTTTTTCATTAATTCTGCTTTTCACCAAAAGTGTCCTATAATGAAATTCAATAAAATATAGTGATTGAACCATATTTTTATATGCTTTTTCATAATTAATTTGTGATTTTAATTTGAATTAGGGACATTTGTATTGAATTAAATAGAATTAAGAGCAAAATAGTCATAATTTATTAATTATTCATACAAATGATTTCTTAAACTTTTGATGCTACCTTGTACTTAATCTTGCATTGTAAGTGTTTAAAAAAAACAAAGTGGAGAATGTGGAAAATGCCAATTGGGGTCGAATTAATATTTTTTAAGGATTAGAGAAAATTATAGAAAACCCCCAAAAATTCCTAAAAATTGTAAATCTGTGAAGAAAAAATGGTTAGAGACATTATAGAAAATGACCTAGAATTTTTGAAAATTATAGCCAATGTCACAATTTTTTCACAAATTAGTCCCTGCTAGGTCAGATTGCAGAAAACATATTTTTCTTCTTCTTGCATTCGACCAAGACAGTGCGGCAGAAACACGAAGACAGAACCAGACCCTCTAACCTTCACTTCTTCCATCGTCCCCTTCACCTCTCTTCTTCATCTCTGGCGAGTTCCTCCTCTGTTGTCCACCAAGCTCGAGCGTCGCGACTGAGAGAACACAGACGCAAGCTTCTCCTTCTTTGTTTTGAAAAACACAGCACCACAAGGAACTAGACCCGAGTTTCAGCGCCGTGAGAACTTCTGTCCATACCGGAGCTTGAGTTTTTGACGAAGAAAAGAAGGGGGCGGGAATCGATGGCAGTGGTGCTGAAGGAGAGACCATCTCCAACCACCACTAGACCAGAGAGCTTAGACCGAAGCTTCTATTGTCACCTTCGTCATCTCTGTTCGTCCTCACCACCACCTTCATCTTCAGCTTCTTTCTTTAGAGTTCTAATTCCAAATTTCCAGCGAGTCTTTACAGTTTCCGGCGAGCTTCTTTAATCTTAGTTCCATAGCCTTTACACTCTTGTTTGATGGATTGTTTGATCATTTAAGAAGCTTTGATCACTATTAAGCTAATGAGTAGCTGAATCTCTAGAGTTTTGGTGGTAAAAAAATGTGGCTCGAGGTTTAATATGCTAAAAGGGGAATTATTAGTTTTTCATTAGCTTTTATCATGTATTTGGATTTGCTGATGATCAATTTGTGCTGATACATGAGTAGAAGACTTGGAAAATTGGTTATTTGCCTATGATTACATTGCTCTTGTGTTGAATTTTGTTATTGATGCACTTGAATTTTGTATTGAACTTATTTCCTTATACTTTAATAAGATTATACATTGTATACGATTACTATGTGTGTAGTTGAGTTAATTCATATTAAATGTCATGATTATGCTCTCAAAGGAAGCAAATGCTTTAAAATGACTTTTAAACACACATCAAGTGATTTTTAACAATTTATCTAAGAGATGACTATAAATGCGATTGTAGAATTAATCATTAGTTAGATAAATAAACTCAATGTGATTGCTTGAAGTTTTCAATTTAACCTGATGAAGAATATCAACTCCCAAATTATTTTTGAGAAGCTAGGAAAGCCACCAACTTTGCTACCAAAACTCATTTCATCATATAATCTCTTTTCAATTCAAACATTTCTTCATTATTTTCCAAAAATACAAAAAGGATTAGAAATAGCTTTATTTTCATGAATTTTAATTTAGAGAAAACCAATTTCAAAACTCATTTTCTAACCATATTTTTAGCACTTAGTTTAACTTAGGAAATTCAAATTAAAAGGTTTCTTGATAAGAGAATGATCCTGAGTTATTTGCACTATATTTCATTTTAATTTGTGGTAAAAATTGTAATTTGACCCTGAGCCAACTAAGGTAGTGTCAAATCATGTAGCATCAATTATACTAGAAGTCAATTAATTATAAGGGTTAAGATGCGAATTTGCCTCAAAAGTTTTTATTAAGGAGCAACGTTACCTTGGAAATTTTTTTTATTCAATATTACACCGAAAGTGTTAAAATAAAGTAATGTTACCCTTTACTGGTAAAAAGTTAACGGTCAGTGTTAGCTTTTTAATGGTATAGGCAACATTGCTACGTTTTGAAACTTTCAGAGTGATATTAAACTTGAAAAACTTCTAAGGTAGTATTGATTCTCAGCAAAAAATTCTACGACAAATTTACACATTAACCACTACAAAAAAGGGCATATCACAGACGGAAATGGCGACGAAACATCGTCCGTGGGTAATTGCAAAGGGAACAGGGACGTACATTCCGTCAGTAAAATTGCCGACGGATTTGCAGATGAAAAGGCGTCATTGATTACCAACGAAAACTTTTCGTCGGCAGTGGCGTCAGTGAGTGAACATTACTGACGGAATTCGCTGACAAATAAATTCCGTCAATAATCTTACACGGAATTCTGACGAAATGCCAACAAAACTTTGTTGAGGAATTTTTCTTTCGATATCATAATAAATCAGAAAAGCTTGGTGACGGAATTGAGTGGGTAGGCTCGTCGCTCACTGATATGTTTCGTCATATTAGCAAAAGCTTCAAGTGCTAAAAATTTTTCCCTTCTTACCCAAAAAATTCCCTCTTATGCAATAGCCCTAACCCTTTCTAAGTTCAATTTGGTGCTCCCACAAAGGCCATCGGTGATTTGTACCTCCTTCTACAAGTTCAATAGGCCACTCCCTCGATTCCTCCATGGAGACGGCAAGATTAAGGTTCTGTGAGCCAAGGTGACGTGCGAGACGGGTGTCATCCAAAAGCCCTGCCTTTTTCTAAGTGTTTATGGTTGCTACCTCCTTAATTTGTAGCCGTCTCCAATATCTCCTTCCTCCCTCCCTCTGTCATTGGTGCTCAATCGGTGAGTCCTTAGTGTATACTCTCTCATCGATTATTACCTTATTCTGCATAACTGAATGCAACTGTTGGTGGAGTAGATTTTTTTTCATAATAATGGGTTGGATTCTTTTGTGACTTGTTTCAATGATTTTGAACATTGTCATGAAATATTTTCTATGGAGGCGTTTTGGTTGCCCTTGGCATTAAATGAGGAGCAGCATCAAGATGATGCTTGAAAGTAGGAATCACGGTTAATGATTGAGCTATATTGCATGATAACCTCAATTTGGATGTAGAATTGTGTATAATTATTTCTGTAATTTCTGCATTATGGGAGGTAGCTGAGGGCACATGGTTGTTTCCATGTCTGATGAAGGAATATCAATAGACCAGAATCCTTTATTGTTGGGTTCAGTGTCAGATTTGTTGGTCACGTAAAGTCAGTTCTTGTTGCCAATATTGCATAAGTTGGTAAGTTCTTCAAGAACTTGGGATTTGAGGTCAAAACTTGTTAATCAGGACATGACGCAGGCCTCTTGTACTTATACAAACTTGAACATGTTCAACAATTTTGGTTTCAGGGGTTGTTTGCGATTGTTCTAAAGTAAACCTACATTTGTAGATTTGGCTTTCTCTGTATGTATTAATTTGAAAGGGGATTGGTATATGATGATATATCAATTTTTTATGCTTCAGAAAATAATTCTCGCTTCTGCTGGTTCTTTGACTATAACTTATTCAATAACTAAATGTCGCTTGCTTTGCTGGTGTAATTTTTCTCAGATTACCTTTGAGTTTTGTGTTTTTTTCTAACCATGCTTTTTTAGGTTGCATGTGGATTCATGAATTCATTAAGCATTCAGATTTACATTTTTCTTATCATAAAGTCGGATTAGGTAGGGAGTATTCACTTTAGAACATATTGTAATCAATTGTTATAGTCTTGGGAAAATCTATGCATAAGGTTTTTCCTCCGATTTTTAAGTAGAAGTGAAAGTTTATATTAGAGAGGTGTGTTATTCAAAATATGCTACTCATTGAATATGGTTGTAAGCAACAAAGTGATATGCCTTTATTTGCTAAAGTTGATGAAGGCACCTTCTCAGGAAGGAAAATGTTCAAAATCCAACTTTATGCATGCTGCATTTTTTTTATAATTCCTGGGTCTTGCATTATTTATGACCATTAGAAGGCAAAGTAGCTATAGGCAGGTGAGGATGGATACTTTCCTAACAAGAATGTAATCAAAAGTGATTGAGGTTTTGTAGCTGTTTAGGCATGGTCCAAGAAGAGTAATTCTGGAAGGAGTTGTTTCACAAGCAAGTTAGACCTAAGTGGATTCCACACGAAGTGATGATTGAGTTAGAGAGAATGTAGACAACACCAGAATATCTGAGCAAGTGTGAGATAGCAAAGACCAATCGAGCATCTAACAAAGGGGGAACTCAACACAAAGGGGGCAGTATCCCTAATACTGAGCACAAGAGAAGGATGGTAAGAATTTATCTCCAAATGGTTCAGTCATTACTTATTTGATGCTTTGTATAATACATCTTTATATATACCTGCAGGTTGCAGATTTGGGAAGAGAGCCTTTTGTGTTTGAATTGTTCAAGAAGACTCATTATAATGAGAAAACTGGCAAATTTGCGGACCATCGTGCAACTGCAACTCATGTAAGTATATGGTTGCCCATTCCATGTGGATGAACATTATTACAGAACCTGTACTCTTATTCTAAATCTTATGAGGATTTTTTTGTTGTTGTTATTGTTTAATCAAGACATGACGTAACTGCTAATTAATAATAGAGCCATCTTTTTCAAATATCAATTAATTTTTAGTAGACATTTGTTGCAACCCTTGCCATTATACCAGCTAGCCATGCTTTGCACATATGACATGCCAAAAAACCAATTACAATTGAGATACATTCTTTAGTCAAAATAAATGCTGAATTTAAGGTTGAAAAGAGCAACATATTGTTGAATTAATAATGATCACTCAGTTCTCTCACCTAATTGTTGGGTCAAAAACCATTTAGATTTTAGAGAATTGAAATGACAACGACTTCCTATTATATATATATATATATATATATGAGAATGACCCTTTGTTTTACTGCAATTTTTGTATATAATGCCAATTTTACTTACCAATAAGACCAACAAAACAAAACATTTTGATTTGCTGAGTTGTGAAGCAAATTAAAGCATGCATGTATTTGATCTGACCTCCATCTCCAAGCTATATTCAATTTCTTTTTATTAAATCATTGACGATATGATATGCACATTATGTATATTTATGTACTATTGCCGAAGAGTTTCATAGGCATTGTACAATTGTGTCTGAATCACACTCAATAGGTGGTGTATATGTTGTCATTTTGGACTAAATAGTCCCTTTGCTGGATACTTTAACTATATAGGAGTTGGTTTCAAATTTTCACCGGATTTAGCTAATTGCACTTTATTGAGTGCTAGGTTAAAGTTGGGATTGACAATGAACATTGCTTTTGTGCATATCCCTAATCACTAATACGTTCTTCTGCTACTACTGCACTTAACTTGATTCTTATTGCATTCCATCAATTTGGCATAAGTACATGATGAACACTGCTACATAATCCTCATTACACTACTTGCTGAATTTCCCTGTATATCCTCATACTCAATTGCTTAGCCACTTGATTTAATGAATCACTAGTATCAAATTTGTTAATTCATGTGCTGTGCAATCTCATTGTGCATTTAAGTGTACAATAGACTTAATCACTCACTTCCCATCCGACAAGATTGAGTTTTAGAATATCAGTTTGGTTTGTGTCTTGCAATTCCCACAAGTCAAGAGGGTCTGAACCTACTTACCATAAAGGAGGTTGGAATGTTCACGTCCATGTTTTTCTAAGTTTTTAGCCATCATCACCCCACAGACATGCTGGATTCTAATTTAAGATAAAATAGATTATATTTATATAGCTTTGGTTTTTTTTTCTTTTTTTGCTCCTTTTTTTTGGTGAGGCACAAGCAGAATTGTTCCAACAGTAGCAATCTTAAAAGTTAAGGTTAAAACCTTTGTCTTATATATATATATATATAAAGAGATTAGCTAGAAGCAATGTCTTTGGATGGCTTTTGGTTCCATCTTGTAGGTTAAGCTTTTCTCTTTATGGTCTCCTTATATGATAAATCTGATCTGGAAATAAATATGTTATGATGTACTTATTTTATGTACTTTTTTTTGTAGGATGAATTTTTTAGACTAAAGGCATCTATTAGTTCTGAGACAGGCAGTGTCCAATCTAATCAGGATGAACTTAATCAGTGGTTAGAGGTTACTGGTGGTAAGAACAAGAAGGGTCGAATCTATGGGCATGGGTCTGAAAATCAAAATATTGTTTCTTCTATCTCACCTCCTTCCATCAACTCAACAGGGGATTCTAACGTTCAAGAATTGCACACGAGGATAACACACCTCACACAAGAGACTAAATATCTCAAACAAGAAAATCAACATCTTAAACAAGCAACTGATATGATTATGACTGCATTGCAAGGAATGGGGATTCAATTGCCTAATCTCTCTAACAATGCCAATACTACGGGTCCCTCTGCTACCAATGCAAATGAAGAACATGAAAATTAGAGTTGAGAACTTGTTGTAGCTTTCTTATGTTTAGTGTTTCTGTACACTTGTTAATGCTAAGTTCTAGACACTTTTTTTTACTATTTCATGACTTTGAACTTGTGATATATTGCCTTGTTCAGTGATCAGGTTACTTTGTATTTCAATGATCAGGTTACTTTGCTGAGCATTTTAAATTTTGTTTTCCAAAAATTAATGTTATGGAAATTATTAAAAAAAATGGCGCAGAAACAGATACTGTCAAATTTGTTTGCCAAATCAAATTTACCAACGGACTTGCAGACGCAATTCCGTGGGTAATTAGCCACGCACTTCGTCTCAAATTTCTGTGGGTAATTACCCACGCACTTCCGTCTCAGATTTCTGTGGTTAATTAGCCACGCACTTCCGTCTCAGCTTTCCGTGGGTAATTTCCCACGCACTTCCGTCTCAGCTTTCCGTGGGTAATTTCCCACGCACTTCCGTCTCTGATTACCCACAGAAATTTCCGTCAACTTTCCGTGGGCAATTACTAACGGAAATTTCCATCGGTAAGTCCGTCTCAAATTGCCCACGAACTCATTTTCCATCCCAAGAGACCGTTGCCACAGTTTTTTCACCCACAGATTTCGGTCTGTCGGTAAGTTCGTCGATAATTATTTACCGACAGAATTCCGTCTTAAATTTTCGTCTGAAATGATTTTACCCACGGAATTCCGTGGGTAATGGGATGTTTTTTTGTACTGAACTCTAATTATAATTTATCATGAAGTAGAACAATCTTCCCCCTATTTAAGCTTATTTTTATGGAAGCAATTCTAATTCTAAACAATCACAATTCCATGCATTTAAACCCAATAATTGTGATAAAAATCCCAACACTACTACAGAATCATCGATATATGGCAGTTATTACTGCCATAAATTATGATTTCGAACCATCATATATACGGACACTATATACACTCTGTAACACCCTTCCGTAATTATATCTGAAATATGTGATTAAAGTGAAATAGAGACCAATAACAATTAAATAACATTTACAAACCCATCTACCAGACGGGGTTTTCACAAATATGTTTCAAAATCTAATTAACCTGGTCTCATATTCAATTTCGAATATAATCACATCATGCGGAATATCACATTTATACAAATACCAGAGTGTACAACAATATCATCCCGGCAACTCCCGGGTTCATACCTTTACATAGAATTCATAGGGCATATCCACCCTTTATAATTCTTCGAATGAGGATTACACAGTTCTCATCAAATACAAATACAAATACCCAAATGCTCATTCCAAATACATAATCAAATATTCTCATTCAACATATAACCAAATATACTTTCCACAATATATACAACTCATATCCAAATACGAATACAAATCATCCCAATTATGATAACCAACTATCAAAAGATTACAACCCGAACGAGTCCCGTCGCCCTTGACTGCTTGCTCCATCCTCGATCCACCTACCCTGTCTAAAATGTTGGTAGGGGAGGGTGAGATTCAAGAGAATCTCAGTAGGAAATAGATACCTATATGCATGTATGATATGTGTTTAATGCATGACATGCTTGCAATACATAACTCATGTTCACACAATGACATATCTGTGTGCTCAATGTTTCAACAACATACTCATGGCCATAACATAACTAGAAACAGAGCTACAATCATTCATACATGTTTAACATAATCCAGCAAAGCAATACATGTATCAATACACAAACACAACATCAAAGCATGCAAGAGAGGTAAGTTCCCTACCCTTGTTCTTTCCACGTAAGCTCCAGCACCGCTTACTCACGATCAAAGTGAATATCCAACCCTATAACCAAATCAAGGACATAGGGTCAATCTTGATTCCAAATCCTTTCTTCCATATCACTTAAAGTTGGTTACCATTTACAACCTTTATGTAGCTATAATAAGCTCAATGAAAGCCTAAAGGATTGGGGAAGTACTAGTTTGGAAATCACTTTTCAAAATCACCAAGTACTGAAAATGGGGGTTGGCTGCAACCAAAACGCGCATAGAAGGTTTTTGGCTGCGGCCAAAACGTGCACAGAAACTTTTGTGCTGCAGCCAAGCTTTTCTGCTGCAGCCAAGGTAACTTCGAAAATTCATAACTAATTCCAAAAAAATCGAAATGAGGTGATTCCAAAGCCAAATGAAAGCTATTTAAGTCCTATTAATAGGAAAAATATGAGCCATTACTGGAAATCAACACAAAAATACAGAATTCCCCAAAATCCACTACTGTTCCAGAATCAAACCCAGTTTCGAACTCAAACTTTGGGCAAACATAAATCCCAGTTCACAAAACGAAATGACACAATTTATATGTCCATTTTGAAGCTTGGGATGTGAACTTCAAGACCAGAAAGTTTCAGAATTTTCTAACATCATTTGCCCATTCAAAACGGCAACACAAGCAGACTGTCCAGAACAGAGTTTCAAAAGACAGAATTCCAGTTTTTGCAATTTGGCTTCCAATGGTTTCATTTTCATACCAAACATCATTCCCACACAAATTTTCACAAGAAATCCATTGGAAACACCAAAACAACCAAATTCACATTATATTGACATGTTTTACCAACATTCACAATATGTCATCACAAATCACAACACAAATACCACATTGCCATTCTTTTCATTCTAAGTTCTCAAACCAATTCCAATGACACCAAAACACACTATGGCATCAATTTAACCACAATTCACCATTTTCAACACAAAACACATGAAAATTCATGCATTTCACAATTCTACCAAAATCAGGGCAAAATTCACAATTCACAAAACTCATCCACAAATCACAAAACTTAGATCAAAAGGCTTCAAATACTCACCTCTTCCTCTTTCCCAAACCAATTCTTTGATTCTTCATCTTTCCAAATTTCCTCAAGCCATCAAACACCTCCAATCAAGAATCTAAAATCATAGAGATGAAGCTCTCATCACTATGAACAACATTAAAGAAGGTGATTAGAACATTAGAGGCCAACAAACAAGCTAAATCTCACCTTGATTCTTTCTCTTTCCTCCTCCACTTTAGGCGTTCATGGAAGCTAAGGAGAGAGATGAAGAAGATGAAGAGGGTCAGATTTTTGGCCCTCATTTGACCATTTGGACGTCCAAATAAGGGAGGAGAGGAGAGAGGGAAGAGTTGACAAATTGACCAAGATCCAGTGGTCCAAATTGTGACACTTGTCACACCCTTATTCCATCTCTATGAGTTCACATGAACCCACACACATGGGATTCCACCCACTTAATCTCTACACAAATCAATCTCAACCATTGATCTTGAAGTTACCAATGAGTTCCCTCTTCGGTAATTGACCAATTGGTTGGTAACTTTACCATTTTGCCCCTGATTACAATAATTCCCACTGAATCACCACAAAACACTTCATATCGTTTCATTTATCGCAAAACATGCCTTCCCTCTATTCTAAGTCAATTTGGATGTTAATCCATAATTGAACTCAAATACAAGGTTTTGGTGCTGCTCATAACACAAGCGACTACAATCCACTTCATATTCTCCAAAAGGGTTTATTTATCACTAACCACATCCACTTTTAGAGTCATTATCTCTTAATCACAATTTGGGATCTTGCTAAACCGGGGCTTAGCAGTCCACTTACCTCAGGCTTATTCTCTAACCTCAAGTCTCAAAATTCGGGGTATTACACACTCAGCACAAGATACATGATGATTTCAAACTGTAATATATTAAGGGCGTATATAACGGTTATTTTTTAGTACCCGTAATTTATTGGCTTTATTTTTTATTGTATATTTTTATTTTTATTTTTATTTAATTTTATTCTTAATATTTATTATATAAAACATAGTATAATCACTGATAATAACAAGATAATAATATTAAATAAAAAAATTTATTTATAGTATTCAAAATTCAATACATTATAGATAAACATCACACAATTTAAAAGAAATTGATCACTTAAAACTCTAGAATATTATCTTATAATTTTTTTAATTCTATAGAAAATCTATTAAAATGATTCTACAATATTCTCCAATGCCTTTATTGCAGATTGTCGATCTCGTATTAGGACTCCAGAGTTTCAGCAAAAGGATGATATAAATATGAAAATTAGAATATATGTATATATATTAACCAAAAATTGGCAAATATTAAAAATTGGCAAATCTTGTATCTCATTTCAACATACCTGCTAAAGTTTAGGAACGTAAGAGGGTTAACGTTCAAGTAGATCATGATTCAATAAGCTGCTAAGAGAAAAATTATATTGATTTTAGTCTGTGTAATTTAGTGTAATTAGAATTATTTCACTGCAATAAAAATTTTGACATTTTACCTATTTGTTATTTCATAATCTCTATTTTTCTCAAATGTTTTTTTCTCTATTTTTATCTTCAACCCAAAGTCTATTATCAGAAATTAGATATCACCTTTTGTTTGAGATGATTGTTCTTCCTAAATAATCTAGTGACCTTGAACCTCAACTAGTGAGCTCTTTTTATATAGAAAAGACAATGAAACTAAAAATATTAATTGAAAAAAAATGAAATCTTACTCAAGGAAAAAGTGAAGATCTATGTTAGTGGTGGAGGATGGAACCTGCAGCGGCATACTAAACCCATGGAAAGAAGAAAATGAGATCCACTAGGGAAACTCAAGAACATTTAAAAAGGAGCTAGAAGAGTTGTGTCAAATAAAATTTTTTTTCATAATCTCACCTCCTTATATTTGATATTTTTTAGAATCCTGCCTTTTTAGATGAAAGTATATTTAGTGATTCTTTGTGAAGAACCCTAATATATTGTCTATAATACTAATTAATATATTAATAAAGAATATATTAATATATTGTTAGATTACTTAACGGTTCTTTGTGAAGAATCATAAGTTGTTGTCAAATAATTTTTTTATATTACAAATACTTAACTGTTCTTTATAAAGAACCATAACATATTGTCAAATAATTATTTTAAAATCCCCACCTTTTTATATTAAATAATCCTTAACAAGTTTTTGTGAATACCCGTAATATATTGTCAAATAACTTTTTTATAGAATCCCATCTCCTTATATTGGACATTTTTCAAAATTATGCTTTCTTATATATAATAGTTATCATTTTTAACCGTTAAGTAATTTCAAAGAATATATAATTATTCTTTGTGAAGAATCGTCAAGTATTGTGACATAAGATTTTTTTTGGAACCCAGCCTTCTTATACATTATGGTTTTCATTGATAATTGTTAAGTATTCTTAAAGAATACATGACAGTTTCAAGTATTATCAAATAAAAGTTTTTCAAAATCCTGCCTTTCCCACCTCTTAGGAAACTAATAGATATTATATATTAGACTAATATCTTAACATATTATATTTATCTTAAAAATATAAATATAAGATATTATTGGATATAATTATATCTTAACATATTGTATTTACTTTAGAAGTATAAATCTGATATAATATCTAATAATATCTTAGATTTATAATCATATTTTATGGTTAATTATTATAACCGTTATGTATTTATTTTTAATTTAGTGATACTGCATTAGAAGACGAATCGTTTGTAAGTGTTACATGATGGTTGTTTCATAAAAACTGTCATATTTGTCACTATATAAATAACGGTTATTAACTACAACTGTTATTTTTGTATTTTTACGAATTCTGCTTCTTAATACACGACAATGCGCATATTTAATCATTATATTTTAGCATTATATATTCTTACACGACCTCTATTTCAACATATATGACGTTTATTTGTTGTAATCGTTATTTATAAAGTGTTATATATGCCTGAATCTGTAGTAGTACAAATTTGGCATACAAAAGTACATAAAACACCGCATAAAATTAGGACTTATCAAGCTCCTACTCAAAAACTTTGAAGACAAATTTAAATCTTAACCATTGCTTTTATTTATATAAGACTTAAATTTAGGACCTTAATTAAAAGGCGTTGAGTTCCTTACCTTCAATTCAATCATATATATATATATGGTTGGCAAAAAGAAGTCAATCATATATGTTGAATAGGAAAATTTAATATCTTTTTTATTTAAATTTGAGTGAAGGAAATTGTGAAGATTTGATCACAAATCATATTAAAATTTGTCCAAATTTTATTAATTAATTTTCAGTAAATATAAAATCAATTAATTAAAATTCATACAAACTCATTTCACCCAAAAATATGAAATCATTTTTTGTTATTTATTACATGATGTAAGGAGAAACTCTTCACTTCCATTAGATACAGAAATAGGGAATGAATGTCTGAAATAATGAATTGGGATATCTCATTATTTATTTTGTTCATTTTTCCTGAGGGTGATATAGATATAGATATATATATATATATATATCAATTAATGTTGATTGAGAAATTAATGTGGAAGGATGATATAATACAGAAATATTCATTTTTTTTCGACCAGCGATAGAGAAATATTCAGATGACGATAAGGAATATCAATTAATAAGATTTAATTAAATTGACAGATTTTGACTAAATTACCTCTCAATGACATGAATTTCCAGGCACTTTCTGGTGCACAAAGATTCTAATTTATTATGCATTGTCTGGCAACCAACATACTTGTGGAAATAAATTAAAGAAGCCATATTCTATTCCTACTAAAATATCTACTAATTATTACATGTATATCTAATTCCTTTGTGTTGATATATCATATATCATTTCAAATTGGAAAAAAATCAATTTGCAGGTGCTTATGATTTATGGTTAAAGTACAAAAATACTCATAAACTTTTATCAAAAGTGCATCTAGCACTAAATTCTTTTCCGAGGTGCAAAAATACCCATGAATTTTTAAAATTGGAGCAAAAATACCATCCCCATTAGATTGTATTAACTGAAGTTAATTTTTGTAGTGGGGCCCGCATATTAAAAAAATAAAAAATACCTAAGTTTTTTAATTTCCGTTCCTGCCCTCCTCTTCTCTATTGCTCGTTGCTCCTTCCTTCCTTCCTTCCTTCATCTCCTGAGTTTTTTCTTAGATTCCGAAAATGAAGGTGACAGCTGACTCCTCCCCCAACGGCGTCAACCGCCTCCTCCGCAGTGGCAACAGCTGCCTCCTCCCCCAACGATGTCATTGATTCTCCTTCCAGATTCACTCTTTCATTTGTCACTATCTCACTCACTTTCGCTCATAGTCTTCATTGCTCTGCCTCTTCCAAGTGCCGACTTCAAACCTTGCCTCCCTCAACCTAGTCTCTAATAATTCCTCCCCCCAACCTGATTGCCTGCATTCATGTTCATGTGGCTTGGTTTCAACCTCCTCTTTACTAGTCATCCTCCCCTATTCGTCATAAGTGACTCTCGAGCATTCTCTCCCTTGTATTTAGTGTTTGGTATCTCATGATCAATAAAATTATATATTGTTACTTCTGTGTCTAAGTTTAAATGCAATACTCTCAAAGAGTTCAAGACCAAAAGAGGAAAAACTCAGATGCAATATTAATGTACAACTAGCAGAAGTTAATATATTAGCAAGCACAACAACCTCATCATCATTGATCGCCGGAGGCCACTTGTCGTAAATTGAGTTTTTCATGAGAGTGGTCATTCATCTCTAAGTTTAAAACTTTTCTTTGTACAACGTACCTATACTGGGCACCCTATTTTCACATTGCAGATATGGAAGGGAAGGTCGTAGATTTCATAATCTTGTTTAAATATTTTGGTTTTTAAAAATTTTCTTTTGGTTCTTTTATTCCACTAGTACAAAAAAGGTGTTTTAGACTAGCACATTTAGACTAGTTGTAGCGGATGAGGTCTAAAAGAAATGCGCAATGACATTTTTGTAATTATAAACAAGCTGGGAGACCGGTTATTATATTAACCGGTCTAAAAAATATTATTTAGACCAGTTCTACACTAATCGGTCTAAAAAAATATTTTTTAGACCGGTTACTTACATAACCGATCTAAAATATATTTATTTTAGATCGATTAATAATATAACCGATCTAAAATAATTCTTTTTAAGACAGATTCTTATAACAACTGGTCTTAAAAGTCCACTGACTGGTTGTTAGAGAATCGATTTTAAAAAGCTTTTAAAATCGGTTATTTTATTAATCGGTCTTAAAAGTATTCCCATTTTCAGCTCCCGCCCTCCCATTCTGTATTATTGCGCCTCAGATCAGCTCCCCATTCTCGCACCTCAGCTCCACGCCCTTTAATTCTGAATCGCACCTGAGCTCCCTATTCTCACGCCTCAGCTCCCCACCATTCGATTCTGAATCTCACCTAAGCTCCCCGCCCTTCCGTTTTGAAACCCCTCTTCCATTTTGAATCGCGCCTCAGCTCTGCGCAACTCTCGACTAGGGGCAAAAACAAGCCAGGCGGCCTGTCAGGGGCCTGTAGCCTGGCCTGTTCAGGTCTAGCCTATCAGGCTAAAAGGCCAGGCCAAGGCCAAAATAAAAGCCTGTTTTGCTTAATAGGCCAGACCAAGGCCTATTGACAGGCCTGTTAGGCCTATCATGCCGGCCTGAGCTTGTTAAAATATTTTTTAAAAAAAATCAAATAAGGGTTAAAGGATTATTTCGCCTAAGCCTGTAAATTTTGGCCTGTTTTCGACCTGTTTAAGGAGGCCTGTTAAGGAGGCCTATTTTCGGCCTATGGCCTGTTAGCCTATTTTGCAAGAGGCCTGTTGGCCTACCGGTTTGCTTATAAAATTTTAAAAATTTAGGCCTCATTAACAAGCTTCAGGCCAAGCTAGGCCTGTGAACAAGTCAGGCCTAGGCCTAAAAATTGGCCTCCAACAAGCCACAGGTCAGGCTCAGGCTAGTTTGTGCCTTAAAAGGCCAGGCCTATTAAGGCAAAAGCCTGGCCTGGCCTGACCTATTTCCACCCCTACTCTCGACTCCCCGTCCCTTAATTGAGCTTTGAATTGGAACAATCAAATCTGGTCAAGCTGCTTGTTCTTGTCACTAGTGGGTTGCTGTCATCCATTGCTTCAGGTGGTCAACTCCATCTGTTATTCACTGCGTTTCACATCCATCTTCATCAAGTATGCTTCCTCGTCTTCTTTATTAATGTGTCATAATCAAATTTTTTAGTGCCTCTCTCATATTTACGTTCATTGTTTGCTTCTCTTTGATTTTTTCTCTTCAATCATTATTTGTGATGCTATATTAAGAAACTTGTTAGTGTTTCTTTTCCAACATAACCTCTGTTTATCTGGAAAAAAACTTGTTAGTGTTTCTTTTCCAACATAATCTCTATTTATCTGGACTTAGAGGCTACAGCACATTATGCGCTAATCTGTTCTCAGAAGATAGATAGCACTTGTACATATCATATTAATTGATAGGTGATTCCAAGCTGCCCATAATAATTGTTCCCTGCTTGTCCCTTTTCATGTTCAGTCAATTTGCCACATTTTGACTTCTTGAACTGTTGGCAACAGTTAACCTTAAAATGTAGTTGAAAAGCTAGAAAACCCCTTCAATTATCAGACTTTGCTCTATCATGGAACTGTGTTAATTAGTGACTCATTTCAATAGCAACTGAGACTCAGTGGAGAACACTGTCAAAACCCAAGAGTAAACTTATTTGTTATATGGCCTATAGATGAACCCTCAAGTTGTTTGAGGTAAAGAACAAAGGAATTGTATCTAAGTTGAGTCAATTTTCCTTTGGTTTTAAGGTAATGTGATTGTTCAAACTAAGCTCTTCCACATCACTGAGCACTTGTGGATGAGTAAATACATACATACATCTATATATATATATATATATATATAAATGGATACTGTTGACACTGTTATGTTTTTCTGACAAAGACGCTGTACATTTCTTTATGACAAGTCCCTGTGAGCACATCTTGGTGGACTCATGAAAATCTGTACTTTGAGTTTGTTGCTACCTATGTCCTATGGGGAAAATTAATATTAATACATTTGTAGTTGTCATTTTCTACTCTTTCTTGTCTTAGAAACTATGCATAATTTGTTACTATCTTGGGCGATTTTTGATATATTGCTTACATGAAACTCTTTATGATGCTTGGTCTTCACCATGTTTTGTCATTATGGGCATGTATGTTGAAATGGCACTAGAGATTTAAGTTAGGCAAACCTATCTTGATAAACCTATGTTTTGCTGAGTAATTTATAAAAACAGGCTATATATTGAACAAAACACAACTCTGTTCTACCTATGCATAATGTAACCCCCTGCCGTAATTATATCTGAAATACGCGATTAAAGTTAAATAGAGACCAATAAGAAACAAAACTACATTTTACAAACCCATATCCCAGACGGGGTTTTCATAAATACCTTTCAAAATCATTCATAACCTGGTCTCACATTCACATTCCGAATACAATTACTACACAAAGATAAATCACATTTAAATATATCAGAGTACGCAATGTAATTATTCCGACAATTCCGAATTCCATTTATTAACTCAGGCTTTACAGGGCACAATCGCCCATACAAGCCCTCAGATGGGGATTACACAAACCTCTTAAATACATCTACAAATAGCATATCCAAACACATTCCAACCCATACATATCGAAAACTGAATCCAAATATACATAATACTTCCAACTATGATAACCAATCCCCCATATCAAATACTGAAGAAGCCCTTGTCGCCCTTGGATGCTTACTCCCTCCTCGAGCCTCTTACCCTGTCTACATGATTAGTAGGGGAGGGTGAGATTCAAGAGAATCTCAGTAGGAAAACAATATCAATATGCACGTATGATAAATGTTTAATGCATGACATGCTTGCATCACACAACTCATGATAACACAATGACAATTTGCAAGCTCAATGCTTCGAACAATATACCTATGGCCATAGCATAAATTGAAACATAGCTTCAAATTACACATAATTATGTAAAGCTAAGACATGCACCAACACACTAACACATATATCAAATACAAGCAGTAGAGATATGTTCCCTACACTCTTTCCACGTAAGCTCCAGCTCCGGCTGCTCACGATCAGGGCGAACACCAAAATCCTATAACCAAACAAGGACATAGGGTTAATCCCTTTTCCAATTCCTTAACTCTCAAACACTTAAGTTGGTTATCATTCACGACCTTTAGGTGGCTAACTAAGCCCAAACATATGCCTAAAGGCTTGGGAAACACTTGACCAAAGATCACCTTTTAAAAGTCCAAAATGCTGATTTTTGGGGGTTGGCTGCAGCCAAGCACCCTCTGGCTGCAGCCAAAACACGCACAGAAGGTTTTTGGCTGCAGCCAAGAATTTTTGGCTGCGGCCAAAACGTGCACAGAAACTTTTGCGCTGCAGCCAGGATTTTCTGCTGCAGCCAAGGTAACTTAGGAAATTCATAACTAATTCCAAAAAATTCGAAATGAGGTGATCCCAAAGCCAAATGAAAGATATTCAAGTCCTCTACACAGGAAAAATATTGGCCAATTCTGGAAATCACCATACAAATACAGAATTACACACATTTCATCACTGCCCCAAAACAGAATCCATTTTCGACCTCAAACTTTGGACAGCTATAACTCCCAGTTCCCAAAACGAAATGGCACAAATTATATGTCCATTTTGAAGCTTGGGATGTGAACTTTAAGACTGAAAAGTTTCATAATTTTTTGACATCATTTTCCTAGTCAAAACGTCCACACAAGCCTGTCCAGAACAAAACTTCAAGGGACAGATTTTCAGTTTTGCACCAATGATTCCAATGGTTCCCAAATTCACACCAAATACCATTTCCACATAAATTTTCACAAGGAATCCATTGGAAACACCAAATCAATCAAATTCAAATCATATTGACATGTTGCCACAACATGCCACACAAATCACAATTCAAACCACAACATCACAACTCTTCCAATTCAAGTTCCCAAATCAATTCCAATGACCAAATACCACAACATGGCACCATTTTCAACATAAAACACATGAAAATTCATGTATTTCACAATTCCACCAAAATCAGGGCAAAAACCAAAATTCACAATACTCATCCACAAATCACAAAACTTAGATCAAAAGGCTTCAAATACTCACCTCTTCCTCTTTCCCAAATCAATTCCTTGATTCTTCATATTTCCAATTTTCCTCAAGCTATCAAACACCTTCAATCAAGAATCTAAAACCATAGAGATGAAGTTCTCATCACTATGAACAATATTATAGAAAGGTGTTTAAGCTAAAGAGGTCACCAAGCAAGCTAAAAACTCACCTCAAACTTTCTCTTTCCTCCAAAGCTTTGGGACGTCCATGGAGTGTGAGAGAGAGAAGATGAGATGGTGCAAATGATGAAGCAAGTCAGTTTTTTGGATCCAAAAACCGACCTAAAAGGGATAGGAGAGAGGGAAGAGGTGTTTTGACACTTTGACCAATCCAAGGGCTCACATTGTGCCACTTGTCAAGATCTTGCTCCATCAACCATGAGTTCACATGAGCACACCACATGAGATTCCACCCTTTGATCTATTACATAAATCAATCTCAACCATTGATCTTGAAGTTACCAATGAGTTTCCTCTTCGGTAACCGATTAACTGGTTGGTAACTTTACCGTTTTGCCCCTAATTATGGCAATTCCTCTTGAATCACCATCAAATACATTTTCTCATTCATTTACACCATACATATGCCCTTCCCCTTATTTTCATTCAATTTAGATGTTAATCTATAATTGAACTCAAATACAGGGTTTTGGCGCTGCTCACAACACATACGAATCACATTCGAAACTCAAATCACATTGGATTCTCCAAAAGGGTTATTTGTCACTAACCACATCCACTTTTGGAGTCATTATCTCTTAATCACAATTTAGGATCCTGCTAAACTAGGGCTTAGCAGTCCACTAATTTCAGGCTTATTCTCTAAGCTCAAGTCTCAGAATTCGGGGTATTACACATAATATAGTAGTTAAACTAAGTACTTGGGCGTAATGATTGCATGCTCTCATCATACTTTTGCCTTTTCTAGGGGAAAAAATAGAAAACAAAAAAAAGGTGTTGGAATATATAAATCGTAGTTGGATACAAGCTAAACGGACGAGTGTTGAATATGATGTTGGGATGAGTGGTTTTTTAGACTTTGCAAAAAGAAATGCGGATGATGCTAGTGGGATGTTTTATTGCCCTTGTGTAAAATGTTTGAAAAAGAAGCGTTAAGTGCTGCAAATATATATACACATTTAATTTGTGAAGGGTTTTGTAAGACATATATAGTATGGGTATGGCATAGTGAATAATTAGAAATGTTAAGTGCATCTCAACAGGGAGGAGTGACTTATGATGATAATGACATGGATCTAAATTATCGGATAGAGGATATTATCCGTGATGTAGGAGAAGAGGCTTTTAAACAATCACATACATATGGTAATATGTGCAGTGATGTTGAAGCCGGTTGTAGGCACAACCAGTCTTAAAGGTGAGACCTTTAAGACCAATTGTAGGCACAACCGGTCTTAAAAGGTCTAACACTTAAGACCTGTTGTAGGCACAACAGGTCTTAAAGGTGACCTTTAAGACCAGTTTTAGGAACAACAGGTCTTAAAAGTCATACTTTTAAGACCGGTTGTAACAACCGGTCTAAAAAATAACATACTTTTTAGACCTGCTGTAACAAGACCTAATACACAACTGGTCTAAAAAAACTTTTTTAACCGATCTAAAAAGTCAATTTTCCACTAGTGTTCTTTCTTTATTTTTTTGGTAGCTGGAATTTTTTATTGAAGATGGGAGGGACATAGTCTGATGAGTGATGCAAGTATGATAAAGGGAGGATTAGAGAAGCAGGCAAATTGATAGGATCTTCAAGATAGAGGCATAGCTTGTGACAGTCTTCTATCTGTTGAACTAAGTATTAATAGAGGGTGGGGGACCTTTTTTTGGGCTTAAGGGTATTTTGGTATTTTCCTATTGTCAGTAGCATCTGTTAGGGGGGTCTAACAAAAATGGTATTTTTGCTCCGATTTTAAAAATTCATGGGTACTTTGCACCTCCGAAAAGTATTTGGTGCTGGGAACACTTTTGGTAAAAGCTCATGGATATTTTTTAAGGTAATTAAACCCGGACCAGTCAGTGAACCGGTCGGGGTACTGGGTCAAGGGTCAGTGGGTCAGACCGGAGTCAAACCGGAGCTAAACCGAGACCAAACCGGTGAGAAATAGAATATTTTAGGCTTATAGTATGAAATTCTAAAGGAAAAATTTTAAAAAAAATTTAAAAAATTTGACCTAAACCGGGTCACCAAACCAGACCGGTTTAGTGCCCGGGTCGCCGGTTTCCAGGCCGGTCCGGTCCGGGTCAGATAACATTGATATTTTTACACCTTAACCCTATAATTTATCTCAATTTTTAATTAGATGCATGTAACTTGTTTGTTTAAATTAGGTCTTTATAATGTAATTTATTATAGGCATCCATCCTTGAGTGTAAAAGATAAAAATTATGAATTTGATTTATCTCTTTGGTTTCATTTCACAATTCACATCATTTTAACACCGGTGTATTTTCATAAAATCTATAAATTAAAATTAATGGATTAAACAATAAGGACCTAACTCAAATAAAATAAATAATGGGGGTCCGTAACTGCTTAAATATCTTAATTATCAAGCCCAAATTGAAGTTTCATTTGAACATATTCAATTAAAAAAATAAAATTAAATCACATGCTTTTGTTTAATCCAACCAAAAGAATAAATCCACGGCATTGTGTTCCCAGTACAGCGTATCAAAACTGGGATTTCATTGGTTCTTGCTTTTTTTTTTTTTAAGGGAAAAAAGCAAAGAAAGAAAAAAAGCAGGTCGGTGATAAAATGTAAGGATCAATACGTTATGCACTGTATAAGAACGAAAAACAAATATACATTTTGTTGTAAAATAATTTTTATCATCCTAGGTTCCGTATTAAAAAAAAATTGTTATATTTAACCGACTAATCTATCTACAAAATACAACTTTGTTATATTATTGAAAACTTGTAGGGAATTTTTCTCCTTGCAAATATATCAAAATTTATGTTTAAAATTGTGTGCCTTTTCTTTTAGAATTGAAAAATGCGATACACTGAAGTATTTTATCATAAAATAATTATAATTATATTCATTTTTAGTTATATTATTCTTATATATATATATATATATATATATGGTTATCAATAGAACACTTGACATTTTTTCTAATATAGAATAGATTATTTTTTAACATAAAATAGGAACCTCTAAATGAAAATTTTAAAAATGGATATCATTCTTGGTGGTTTGTCCGTCATTCTTTATTTTTTGAAAACTTGTTTGTAATCTTATGGCACAAAAAAGAAGTCATATTGTTAAATTTTTAGTAGGGAAGAAGAAGTATTATTCCTCATCCTTAATATAAGACTTATTTAATTAGATTAAATAGTCAGTTAAGTTGGTTAATTATTTTGAGCAAAAAAAAAAAGTTGGTTAATTATTACAAATATGACATATTGTTTTTTAAAATACCTGTATTTAATATGGTCTTTGGCTTTAACTATTGTTGCAAAAGAAAAACCTACCACCTTATTGAGAGAGTATCAATAAAGATAATTTAACAAGAAATGATAGAGTATAATTTACAAAACAGAATTATGAAATGAGTATCTTACATAGTTATACTTTCACCAGTCCTATATATAAAGTATAAATTATACATAACCAAATTATGTAACTTAAAATGTTGGCTAAAATTGGTTAAACATAATAAATATTTAAAAAAATGTATATTTTTTTCAAATATAACAATAAGTGATTAATTCTTGAAACAAGAGATGAATGAGAATGAATGAGAACAAGAAATAAGGTATAATCTTCCAAAATAAAGAGAATAAATGGTTAACTCTTAATCAATTGTGATAATTAATTTAAAGGCAATTAATTAATTGGGGTAAAAATAAAAAAGAGAATTAAATTTTCAGATAATTTCAAAGTGTAACTTATAAAATTACCGGCCATATTCTGAAAATTGTAACTAATATAGAATTGGAGGGAGTAATATATTTAACATGGTCTACTTAATTGAAGATAAATTTATTTTAAAATCTTTCATATAAGTGAGGTAATGAATTTTCTTTTATATCTCTTTTTTCTTCTTTTTTTAATCTTTTGTTATGATAAAGCCAATAATAAGTGACTTTGTTAAAGAGAAGAGATAGTTTTATCAAAAAAAAAAAAAAGAGAGGAGAGACAGTTGAATTTTTTTATTGAGAACAAATTGTCAACAGTCTAAAATTTTATATCACTAAACTAGTTACTTAAAATGAAAATTTTAGAATGCTGACCACGGAAGGTTTCATTATTAATCAATTAAAATTAGCATATACTTAGGCGCACAATTGGGCTTTAATCCAAAAACAAAATTATCGAACAACTTAAAAGTAAAATACTCATGATACCCCGACATAAATCATTAAATCAAGGGATCAAGGCGTAATACGAACTTAAAGTAGTGTGAACCACGTGATTTTTTTTTTTTGAATGCAAACTAGAATACATTGCCCAAAGAAGAGGCAACAGAGTAACTCGCCCATGTCAAAGCGCAAAACAATAACAATACAACAACAATCAACCTTGATCAAACACCTCCTCCAAAAAAGAAGGTGGAGGTTGATCATGGATAACAAAATTTTTAGTAATACTATAAGCTAATCCAGCTAAGTAATCAGCAAGAATATTTTCCTCCCTAGGAACAAAAGAAAGGAGGACCTGCCAATCCTTTGACATCCAAAGTCTAGCATTTTCGATCAAATCCCTGAACGGGTGCTCTCCATCTGATCCTCTCGTGAGTAAATTAATGGCCTCTAGACAGTTTGTATAAACGATAATATTCTTCAAATTCCTATTCCAGCATATCTGAAGCCCATGAATAATTGCAATGATCTCAACGACCACGAGCGGCACCTGGATAAGTCTACTAATGTAGCCACAAATCTAGCTCCCATCTTCATCTTTGATAGCTCCCGCGCATCCTACCATGCCTGATTCCAGAACCGAACCATCTGTCTCCAGTGAAGCAAACCCGGGTCTACCCCCTCCTACCAACTCCTTCCTCAACTATACCACTTTTGTAAAAACGGCAGCTATTTTTTAAATCCATATCCCAACTGGCTCGGAACAAACTAGAATGACCATTCTAATGCTCAATTTGTTGGTCATTTCCAAACAGATTCGAACATTGAGCTGTCCAAATGTCCCAACATACATATCCAAATAAGATTGGCCAGCTAACCTTACTTGTGAAGTTTTTTCCAGCCTCGCTCTTGAGATTCCATTGTATCCACTCCAATCCTTGTAAGGTAGAAAATTTATCCCACAGGACTGGATTAACTAAGGATATCCACCTCTCCCTTGCATTGACACATTCCTTGAGTAAGTGCATGACGTCCTCCTCAGCATTGCATCCAAAAGAACACTTTGCATGTTCCAACAATCCTCTTTGTTCCCTCATCTTCGTTGTATGGACTTTTCCGTGTGCCACAAGCCACATAAAAGATTTAATCTTCTCTGGTACCCTCCATCTCCATAGTGTAACCCCTTCACCATAATTACATCTGAATTACGAAATTTAAGTGAAATTGAGACTAATAAAATGAAATCAACAATTTATAATTCCCTCAACACGGAATGGGGTATTTTAAAAATCAATTCAAAATGTAATTAATCATGGTCTCACATTCACGGGCGGATATAACTACTTGAGAAATCAAATCACATAACAAATATCAGAGTGCGGAAACTAAAATCCTGGCAAACTCCGAGTTACTTACATACATATAATGGGTTTAAGGTTCCCAAAATGGGGATTACATGTCCAAAATATTCATTTTACATCTCATATACACTTGGTAATCCCAAAATCAAAACAAAGATAACCAATTACCGCTAAGGTCACGGAGTAATCCTAACTACTCCTGGTTATCCGCTTCCCTTTCGAGCCACTCACCCTGTCTGAAAAGGTTAGTAATTTGGAAAGAGTGAGATTCTAAAGAATCCCAGTAGTAACAAATTATGCATACCACACGTAATTACATAGCATGTAAACGAATCATCTCATAACAACAGCAACACGAATCACATTCCCCCCTCATCCCCTTTTACTGCCAGGAAGGCTCACCGTCCTACCCGAACCGTTGTTAGCGACTCAGGGACTATTGGCATGGCAGTGCATACGAATAGCCTTACGGCTCACATATAACCTTTTGGCTTTCACAATTGGCCTGTCGGCCTTCACAAATAGCCTTTCGGCCCACATAATCACATATAACATACCCTAACCTCATCCCCTTTTACCACTGGGAAGGCACACAGCCCTTACCCGAACCGTTGTTAGTGACTCAGGGACTATTGGTATAGCGGTGCTTCCACGATTTCACATAAACACATATATGACACCTTAACCTCATCCCCTTTTACCGCCGGGAAGGCACACAGCTCTTACCCGAACCGTTGTTAGCGACTTAGGGACTATTGGTATAGCGATGCTTCCACAATTTCACATATCTTGCAGCATACTAAACCATCACATCACAATGATATAGCACACATACAATGTATCACATAAGGTATAAAGAAAGAGTCACTACAAGGGCGACAGATATCAAATCCTATACCAAATTAGGGACAACCGGTCAATCTCTTTTCCAAGTTCTTAATTTCATAATACACTTAGTTGGTTATCATATAGGACTCTTTAGGTGACCACTAGAGGCCTAAACATATGCCTAAAGGGTTGGAAGACACTACCCCAAAGACCCCTTTTTTGAAGGCACAACACTAATTTCTGACAGCCTCACTCGAGTGAATACGACCTCACTCGAGTGATGAGAGACTTGTGCTCGGGTGAGAACGACTCTCACCTGTAAGTGCTTGACAGAGAGCAACTACAACGACCAGAACGTGCTCACATCACTCGAGCACCAAGCTCTGTACTCGAGTAAAGACCCCAACTATGCTCGAGTCCCCGAAAGTGCAACACCACGAGTGACAGCCTGAGAGCACAACCACACCAGAGGCACCAACTCACTCGAGAATGACACCTTACACTCGGGTGAGACAACTATGCTTACGAGTGTCAAAGCATACTCTTGGCATCAACCAGCGAGTAAAGACCCGAGAGCAACCCCAGCTCTGGGCTCACACTATTACTCGAGTAAACCCAAGCTCACTCGAGCATGTTCATCCCTCACTCGAGAACAAAGAAGTGCACTCGAGCCTCATTCAAAGAATCCAAGCAAAACTCGAAGCAGAAAAAGGGAAAATGCACACAGCACTCGAGCATTATCCTCCTCTGCTCGAGTGTTGTGAATCAGAGACCAAAAACGCAGAAAACAGCAGAAAAAAACCAGATGGTCAAATTCATACCCAATGGTTCCCAAACTCTACCAAAAGCTCATACACACTTAGCACTAACTAGAAAACATATTGGCACTTCAAAAACACTCCCAAAACCAATTTAACCACAATCATACTCTTAGGTCTCTATAACACAACAAATGTCCAATTTCCCTTAACACATTTCCAACATTCCAACCTAAATCCATTACTTAAATATATTCACAATAGATCATTTCCAACATCAAACACAATGAAACTCATATTTTCAACATTTGGCATAACTAGGGCAAATTTCCAGATTTTACTAAAATTATCCAAAAATCACAAATAATACTTCAAAATGCACTAAATGCCTACCTCTTCACTTTGTCAAATCTAGAATCTTGATTCTCCAACTTCCAATTTTGACCAACTCACAAATCACCACTATTTCAAGATTCTGAAATTACCAAGTTGAAGCTCTCAATGAGCTGCATATCTTTAGAGAAGAGATTTAGGGCATTAGAGATCAAACAAAGCATCAAAATCTCACCTTTTCTTCTTCCTTTTCCCTTGATCACCGGAAACTATGGAGAAAGAGGAGAGAAAGAGAGAAATGGTTATATGATGCAAATGGTGATGATGAACAAGCTTCCTTTTCCTTCCCATACACACTTCCACCGAATAAGAGAGAGAGAGAGGAGAGAAAAAGTGATATTTTGTCCTCTTGTGCTACATCCAATGGCTCACCAAATGCCACTTGTCACCATCCTACTTATTCCTTTATGAGCTCATCCAAACGCAAAGCATAGGATTCCGACCGATAGTCAAAGAATCTCAACCCTTGATCTTAAATACCACACACATGTATACAAAAATCACATCACATTAATTCCAAAAGTGCTTAATTACACTAATTACAATAATAATCAGAGTCATTATCCCTAATCATAAATCGGGATATTACACACAGCATTCTCCATATTGATTCATTCTGGTTTCAGGTTTCTGCAAAACAAAAGTGATACGCAGAACTAACAGAAAAACAACCATCAGCCGTTGGTTTCCAAAAATATTTATCGTCACTTCTCTCCTCACAAGGGGGATGAGCACTCACAATTTGCTCTATAACTGGCCATTGAAACCACCTACTTAGTTTAGGTATATCCCATTCACCCTATGGATTAACAAAATCTTGAACTTTCTTATTGATCTCTATAAAGCCATCCAAATGGGGAATTATTTCTATCAACGGTTTATTTAGCTCCGACCAATTATCATACCAAAACGAGGCTAATATACCATTACCAATTTTAATTCTCACCCCTTTCTGGAACCCCTCCCAAATTGAGCAAACACATTTCCACGAATAAGAAGCATTCCTCCTAGGCATTAGTCTATTCATATGATCCTATTTATATTTACCCCTAAGCACATTCACCTATAAAGCATCCTTATTAGAAAGAAGATGCCAGCACAACTTCATTACAAACGCTTCATTCTGTTTACACATATCCCGTATACCTAGCCCTCCTTCTTTCTTATCCTTCTTGATTTAGTCCCAGGAGATAAGGTGTAATTTCCTCTGATCATCCCTCTCATCCCATAAGAAACTCCTGCTCCTCTTCTCTAAGTCTCTCAGGATTACTTTAGGTAGAAGCATACTTTGCATATGATAAGCTGGGACAGCTGATAAGACAGATTTTGTAACCCCCCTGCCGTAATTAATATCCGGATTACGCGATTAAGGTGAAATAGAGACTAATAAGATAAAACAACGTTTATAAACCCATCAACCCGACGGGGTTTTCACAAATGCATTTCGAAATCATTTCAAACCCGGTCTCACATTCACACTCCGAATATAATTACTATGCGAAGATAAATTACATTTATACAATTATCAGAGTACGCAATATAAATTCCCGACAATTCCGGGATCATATCTTCGCTCAATAACCATGGAGCACACTAGCCCATACAACTCCACCAATAGGGATTACACAACTTACTTGAAGACATTCCCAAATACTGCTCCAAATATACAAATACATAATCTCAATTAAGCAATGATAACCAACTACTAAGCTCTCACCCAGAAACGAGTCCTCTTTGTCCTTGGATGCTTGCTTCATCCTCAATCTTCCTTCCCTGACTAAAATGTTAATAGGGGAGGGTGAGATTCTAGAGAATCTCAGTAGGAAACAGATACCAATATGCATGCAAGATAAGTATTTAATGCATGACATGCTTGCATCACAATAACTCATGTTCACATAATGATATATCCGCATGCTCAATGTTTCACAACATACTCATGGCCATAGCAAAACTAGAAACAGAGCTACAATTATTCATACATGTCTCACATAATCACGCAAAGCAAGAACATGCATCAATACACAAATACAATTATCAATACATGCAGGAGAGGTAAGTTCCCTACTCTCTTTCCACGTAAGCTCCAGCTCCGGCTGCTCACGTTCAGAACAATCATCAAATCCTATATTCAAAATCAAGGACATAGGATTAATCCCTTTTCCAATTCCTTAATCTTTAGACACCCAAGTTGGTTATCATTATTGCCCTTTAAGTACTCTCAAACACCTCAATCCATAGCTCTAAAGGGTTGGAAGACTATCCCCAAAGATCCCTTTTTGAACACTCAAACATGATATTTTTCACTGCCTCACTCGAGCATAGATGCTCTCACTCGAGCACAAGTACGGACATCACTCGAGCACAAATGCTCTCACTCGAGCATTGGTACGGACAGCACTCGAGCACAAGAGAGTGAGAACAGAAAGTGCTTGCCCGAGAGCACAACAAGTCTTCAGAAACAGGCTCACTCGAGCACGCTAGACCTCACTCGAGCACAAGACCAAAAGTATCACTCGAGCACCCACGAGTACAACGCCACGAGTGACAACCCGAGAGCACACAACGCTCTCCAAGACAAGGATCACTCGAGCACAGCCATATGCACTCGAGCACACACCTCACACCCGCGAGTGAGAAGGCACACCCGAGCACCTTACCCGCGAGTGACCACCCGCAAGCACTACTCTCACCTGAGGCACAAGCTCACTCGAGCATGTTCTTCGCTCACTCGAGCATCATTCATAAATCCCAGGTGCACTCGAAGCAAAACAAGGGAAAACTCACGTATCACTCGAGCAGGATCTCCCTCACTCGAGCAATGTTCCTCCCTCACTCGAGCACACCCATGTCTGCTCGAGTGAATCTATCAGATTCCAGAAAAACGCAGCAAAACTGACCAAATTCCCTAACAATTGCCCCATTGATCCCAATGGACCTAAACTCATCATTTCTCTAAAATCACCAACCTCACACATTTCAATCCTAAATCCATTCTATCTATTCAAAACTCATACCAATATACCAATTCTATAACCATATCATGCCAAACTACCCATTTCCCATATTTTCACAATTAGGGCAATAAAGTCCAGAAATTCCCAACTTAATCATTTGGCAATGAAACATAGATAGAAGGATTGGTTTCACATACCTTATCAACTTTCTCAAAGACACTCTTTGATTCTCCACACTTCATATTTTCGTGATCTTCGAATCACCACCAATGGAGAAACTACAATCACCAAAATAAAGCTCTCAACTCGAGGATTAACATTGGAGAAGAGAGTTTGAGCTAAAGAGGCCATTTGCTTACCTCAAAATCCAGATTTTCCTTTCTTTTTCCCAAGCTCCATGGCTTCCGCACAAGAGAGAGAAGAGAGGAGATGGAGATGATGATGATGTGTCTCACATCACTTATGCTTCATCCAAGGGTCCACACTTTGCCACTTGTCACCATCTCACTTCAACTCTCATGGCTCACATGCACACACATACACATGATTATGCCCCTTACTCAATTACACAAATCAATCCTAGCCATTGATCTTGGAACTACCAATGAGTTTCCTCCTCAGTAACCGATCAACTGGTCGGTAACTTTACCGTTTTGCCCCTGATTATGGAAATTCACTTGGAATTACCATCAACTCATTTTCATATTTCTTAATCACAATTTGGACTCTTGCTAAACCAAGGCTTAGCAGTCCACTAATCTCAGGCTTAATCTCTAAGCTCAAGTATCAAAATTTGGGATATTACAGATTTAATAAGAGTAATTCTTCCCACCATGGTGTTTGTTCAAACACCCTTTCTTCCAGCCTAATAATCTCTTCTGCGTCTTTTCAACAATAGGGTAAAAAAGAACATTGGAAACCTTTTTGTGAAATAAAGGAATACCAAGGTATTTACCCAAATCTCCAGTTAAGCGCACACCCATAGCTCTGCTAAGCCCATAGGCTGTGTTGAAATGAACATTTTTAGAAAGGCAAACTCTGGTCTTACTTCTATTCACTTTCTGACCTGAGACATCGTAGAAGGCCTGTAAACAACGTATCATCTGATCAACCTGACCCTCCGACGCCTCACTAAATAGAATAAGATCATCTATAAAGAATAAATGCGAAATAGGAGGACCGCCTCTATTAAGACAGATTGGTTTCCATAATCCAGCATTCACTGCATCTTGAATAAGATGACTTAAACGCTCCATACACAGGGTAAAGATATAAGGAGAAAGGGGATATCCTTGTCTGATTCCATGAGAAGAGTTAAAGGTATATGTAGTATCTCCATTCCACAACACTTGAAAGGATGAACTCGAGATGCATGCCATAATAGGGTCACAGATTTTCCCTTCCATACCCACCTCTTGAAGCGTGTTCTGTATGAATAACCACTCCAGACGATCATATGCCTTATTTAGATCCACCTTTACAGCCATCCAACTCTTCTTTCTCGTCTTGATTCTCATCGAATGAATGACTTCTTGCGTAATAATTATATTATCACTACTCTAACGCCCTACAATAAAACTACATTAATGTTGCCCGACAAGTTTCCTCATTACCTCTTGAAGGCAACAACTAAGAATCTTGGTAATAATTTTATAGCTTGCATTGCATAGCAAGATGGGCCTAAAGTCCGTAATACTCTCTGGATTATCCAATTTCAAGATGAGCATGATGTTTGCATTATTAATGTTTCTCAC
The DNA here is from genome assembly GCA_963242795.1 of Inga leiocalycina. Classification (NCBI taxonomy): domain Eukaryota; kingdom Viridiplantae; phylum Streptophyta; class Magnoliopsida; order Fabales; family Fabaceae; genus Inga; species Inga leiocalycina. The sequence continues at coordinate 26,659,392 of OY725331.1, read as the reverse complement.
CTGTTCCAGATTTAGAAAAATCTCAGTCACCAAATCAACAATACGCTCCCCAACTACAGGCCAATATTCTTGATAAAACACCGCTTGAATACCATCTGGCCCTGGGGCCTTGAAGGCGCCAATATCAAAAGTTGCTCTTTTAATCTCCTCTTGAGACACCACCACATTAATCTTGGTAATTCCTGATTCACTCAAACTTTGAAACCTGGTACGAGTAACAATGCTGTTGTAGTTTTGAAGGCCACTATGGAACAAATTTTTATAATACTCGACAGCAATACTTGTCAATTCCTCCTGATCAAAGGTCCACTCATCATTACTCTTTTTTAGACCTTCAATCCTATTACACTTTCTCTTGATGATCACTGCCGTGTGAAAGAATTTATTGTTTTAATCCCCCTACTTCAACCAATGGCATTTGGATTTTTGGTACCATAACATTTCTTCCTAAGCCAAAAGTTTATTATACTCTTTCCATAACTCATTTTCAGTCTGGATCAAATATTGGCTATCTTGCCTAGCCCTCGCTCTCCCAATGCCTCCAAGTTTTTGAAGAGTCTTCCGTTTCCTTTCATTTAAATTACCCACTCTCCTTTTATTCCACTCTCCTACCTTGTTTGCGAAGTTATTAACCTTTGCATTCCAGTGGTCCTCCCTCCAAGCATCCTCAACCATATCACGAAAGCCTTCTTCTAAAATCCAGGCGACTTGGCAACGAAAAAATGTTTTGGCCCTTCAGTACTTCGAAGGATGAGATTTTAATAGGATAGGCCGATGGTCGGATCCGAATTTACACAAGTGATGCACCTTTGTGAGAGAATATGACTGATTCCATTTCGAGTTCATAAAGGCCCAATAATTTTTTCTTTAACAAAACCACGTTCTCAAGTGAATCTTTCACCAACAGTTTTAGTTTCAATGAGTTGACATTCCGAAATACAATCTTGAAACTGCCTTATGGATCTAACATTTGGCTCAGAACCACCACATTTGTTTTCTCCATATAAATATGCATTAAAGTCCCCTACAACAATCCACGGAATGTTGACTGAGCCACTAAACTCATTTAAATCATTCCATGATGATTGACGAAGAATACGGTTTGGTTCAACATAGACACAAGACAGCATGAACACCTTAGAGTCTTTAGTCAACATTACTCTCGTGTGAATGGTCTGTGTAGTAGAAGAAATATATTAAATAGAAGTATCCTCCGCATTCCATAATATCCATATGCCTCCAGGAAAACCAGTAGCTTCCAACCGAAGCTAAGTATTGAAACCCAATTTTTTAATAATTCTACTAGCCTTACTACCACTAACATGAATTTCCATAAGGACCATAATATTCACCTCATTATTCCTTAACACATCTTTAACTCTACCAGGAAAGGTTTTAGATGCTGCACCCCTGCAGTTCCAAGATAATATATTTATAGAATCCATAAAAAAAATTTAGGATAGAAAAATGACCTGAACTGCAAACTATTGGCCCAGCTCGGTAACTTGCATAATTTCCACGTCCACCAACACCTCTTCGCTAGACCCATTGGATGTTTCAACCTCATCTCTAGATCCCGCATCATCATTGTTGTTCAAATTCGGTGCTTCTTGTATGTTCACACTGTCCGGTGGTCTCGTTGGGTGCATCATAGCTTCATTGTTTAGTCTCATATTTCCACCATAGTTATTTGGTCCTTCCTCACGTTGAAAAGTAGAGTTGATATTATTCTCCATGGCTATGGACATATTATTTAGTTCCATTTGGTTGGACCCATTCTTTGAAGTAGATCCAAAGACCAATACATGATTCCTTCCTACTTGCTTCTTTTTAAAACGTTGAATTGCATTTTTTAGCCCACCTCCATTAGTCTTTTTCTTGCATTTTAATTTCTCCAAAAAAGGGCCCTTCCGTTGCTAAATTTCCTTCCTGGACACCTCCGCTACTTGGGCTTCATTCGGACCAATACTTCCTCCATTGTAATCAGCTCCCCCTCCTCTTGTATCACCACAATGGGCCCCATCGTGTCATCCTCTTATTGAACCCTCTTATCCCCCTCTTGCTGAAGACTTCTATCGTCCTTCTCTTTAACCCCTTCTCTCTCCACTGCTGCAGAACCTGTGTTGCTGCTCCCACTTACCCCGAAAATGGAAATCAGATTTTCCATTTTCCTAGTCTTCTTTACATCACCTCCACACGTGCTTAAGCTTTGATTTTCTTTCTTTCTCCACTGAACTTCAATCCCTTTGTTCTTCTTAGATGACTTCGATATATCTTTAGATATGACAGGCGAATCCAATCCTTGTAAGACGCTAAACCTTGATCCCAAAGTTCGGTCAGCGTCTTTTCCACTTTTCCGATCTGGACTAGCCGTTTTTTTCCTCGATTTGTGTTCTGGGGGCATGATCTGACTGATGACCTTACTTGCATTCAGGAGCCATACTCTTTTTCCACTGAGATGCTAGGAACGGCTAGTATTGGGTGTTTCACGGTGAGCTCTCTTCCCTCTACCCCCGTCTGAATTTTTTCCAGCGCCGTCTGAGATAGTATAGGCTGTAATTTCGATGACTTAGATGAACATATTTCTACTGTATGTCCATACAATCTACATTTAAAGCAAATGGCGTTGAGTCCCTCATACTCTACTGTGTAAACTCTATTTCTGAGGATAAATCTTGATTGCAAATTTTTATTGAGGTCAACTTCGACACTTACTCTTGCAAATTTTCCTCTTTCCGTCGTCTGCTTGTTGATTCCTTGATTAGCTAAAGTGTTCATATCCACTTTAAGGGTTCTGCCTATTAAGTTCCATATCTCAAACATGCATTCCTCTGAATACATGTGTACAAGAAGAGTAGGAACTCTAATCCAAACAGCAACCTTTCTAACTTTGTTACAATATGGATTAAAATTTGGGCTCCAACATTGAACTGCAAGTAGTGTCCTTGTATTAACCATGGACCATTGAAAAGTAGCTTAGAACATAGCATTTTATCCATTGTTCTAAACACAAAGTAGTTGTTTGGGAGGTCAATTAGTTCAAAGTTGTCTGATCAAATAAGGCTCTTGACTATATCCTTCATCATATAAAGATTCGTTCTTCTACCTAATGCTGTTAAAATGAGGGCATCTTTCCACTGTATGCACAGCTCTTTCAATTTGTCATTGAAGATAATCAAGGATGGAATAGTATCTAATTTCTCCCTTTGTTCCTCTGTTAACTTTGGAGTTTGTTCTTCCTCTTCTTTTATCCACTCCATCATCTTTTTATCAAATTTTTTTCTCCGAGAATTCTCCCCCCCCCAAGAGTTTCACTTTATATGAAATTTAACTCTTACTGATTAGCTTCATACTCTGTTTTTGTTATGTATCTATTCCAGCATCCATAATCATTTCATCAAAGGGCTGAACTCTCTTCCCCTTATCACTCCTTCCCACATCTATCTCTATTTCAGTCTACATTTTCTTGATATTTCTTCCCAACAGATCATCTTCTTCTTTGGACTTACCTTCGTTACCTTCAAAAGTATTTCCAGTTTCAGTATTCCACGCCTTCTGTCTCTCACTAGTTTTCTCTCCCATCATGTCCTGTTTTTATATCTCTTGTTTAATAACGAACTACGTAATTTTCAATACTATCTCTCTTTGTTTTTTTTGTGCCCGACTCTCGATACCATCTCTTTTTACACACATACACACACATGTAATACCCTGAATTTTGGGATTGGAGGCTTGAGAATAAGCCTAAATTAAGCAGATAACTAAACGTCAGTTTAACAGGTGTTCCAAATCTATTCTCTAATATTTCTTATATCTTTGGGGCATTAAAGAAAATAAAATGGTTAATTTTGAAGAAAGTGATTATGCTTAAGGTGAAATTGCCTATGAGGTAGTGAGATTGTAATATGATTTTGTATGACCTAATAATGAGTAAAAATTATGAAATTTTACAGAGTGAAAGTAGATATCTTAAGCTTTAATTTGATAAGTCATATGACCCAATTAGAACTATATACAAAAAGATATGAATTTTTGAAGTCAGCACAGAAAAACTGTGAAGTTTCTGGAACAACATGCAAAGATTGAAATTCTGGGGATTGTATGCTTCCAACTAGCAAAAGGCTATATTTTTCCTTGAAACTAGACTCAATAAGGGTTCTATAGGCTTTAGAATCACTTCAATTCTATTTTTCTAGAATTAGTGATGATTTTTCAAAGTTTGGGCACAAAATCTGCCAAATTGCCAATGGTTGCGATTTTTGGAAAAATAAATAAATTATTATAATGTTATAAGATATCATAATAAAATGTCATCATCTCCTTCATGCTCCCCAAAACTGACGCCATTTCAGATGTGAAGAGAGAGGAAGAGAAAAATTGTAGAGAGAGAAAAGGAGGAGGAAAAACTTACAAAGGTAAGTGATTTCTTCGATAAATCGGTTCCTAATGCGTATAACTCTGTTCCTAAGCTTCCTTTGCATATGATTTAAGGTTTCTAGACTCAAATTTGGATGTTTGGCACCTAGGTTTTCAGCCATATCAAGGGAGAGCCAGTGGGAGTTTGAGATAACTTCTAAACCTTTGTATATTGACTATTCTAGCTGTTGTGGGCAATTTTATCAGTGAAATTTTGCCGGATTACCGTTGGTTTTAAATTTTGGAAATAGGTTTCCTTAGGGGTTATGCTGCCCAAATTGGTACTACATGATAGTTGTAACCTAATGGAATAGTCAATAGAGTAATTAGGAGTAGAAAGAAATGCGTTTACGGAGCCGAAACCAAAAAACCCCAATTTTCCCTAAAGTACCTGTATATTTTGGTGAGGGCTATAAATGGGCCTTAGAGTTGGATTTTCAATGATTTGATGATTCCATTGAGTTCAGGAGCAAAAATTAGGTGGGATTACATTTGGTCACTTTTTCGGTAGAGGCCGAGAAAGCATAATTACGAAAACGCCCCTGATACCCTTAAAGTGGGGCTGTCAAGGGTAATTTTGTAATTTGACATTAAATTTGATAATTCTAAGTCCAGAAATGGATTCCTTGGGCAAAAATATGTTAGAATAGCTCATGTCAAAATTTTGAGAAAAGTACAATCGGACCGGATACGGCGGGGGCGGGTCGAGTCCCCTAGGGCATTTTGGTAAATTTTCAATATAGACTCATATAACCCTCAGAAACACTATGGAAGTGTTTAAATAGTACAGTTGACATTTTAAGATTGAATATAGAGCCCTGAGCTGTTTGCACGTATATCGAGGCACGTGTTTTGAGGGGGAAAAGGGTTAAGATAGGGGACTTACCTTATTTGCATGTATGTGATAGCTCTGCTTGTGTAGTAATGTATGTTATTGCTTTACTTGATTGTGTTGAGCATATTTGAATAATGAAGCTCTGTTTCTCTTTATACTGTGGCCATAGTCTTGTTGCATGAAACATTGAGCATGCAGAAATGTCATTATAAGGCATACATCTAGTTAAAGCTAAAATGTAATACATATAGCATCTATCATGCATACATTATGGTATCTGTTACCTTCTGAGATTCTCTCGAATATCACCCTGCCCTACCAACAATTTAGACAGGTGTATACAGAAGGTATGTCGACAATGAAGGAGAGCACCGTAAGAGAGGAATGCAATAGGAAAACGAAGACGGGAAAGTGTCCGCGTTTCACTGAAACGGATTTAGACACCCTGGTAGCCTTGTGTGGCTACATCATTTGTAATTATTAAGTATCTATATATCAGTATATTTATATTATTCTTGTGTTGCCCACCGAACTGCATATTGTTTTCCGCAAATACTCTGATAAATATGAAAATGAGATAAGAGCGTGACAACACACACACTAGCATATATATTATAATAAAATGTAAATATAATAAAATTTTTAAACAGTTATATTATTTACAATTATGAATCATACGGCTTACTTATATTATATAAATGAAAACATATGTGCTATAAATATAAATCACCATTATGTTGTTGGCAAAAAAAAAAAATCAGCGGTTTGTTAATACTATTGAAGTCAGATTTGCACATAAAAATAAAGTGATTAACAATTTAACACAAAGTTAAAAATATTTAGGTCCCGCCAGTAATAGAGATGATTTTCTCTCAAGCTACTGAAAATAAAGGTGGGCTCCGTTGTATAGGTGCAAGAGTTGAAATTCAAACTTATCACTACTTGCTTTTTCTTTTTCTTTTTTTAACAGAATATCACTCTGTGCTTTTAAGTGATGAAAACTTCTATAATGTCAGATTGAGTTGGTATGAAGAATACCCACACACACACATTGCAAACAGATTAAGTACTCATTTAGTACAAAGAACATTTTGGTTCCAAAACAAAGAGAATTCTTGCCAAATTTTTTGGCCAAATATATATGTAACCTATACAATAACAACAAAAGCCTTTTTCTACTAGGTGGTGTGGACTACTGGACTACATGGATCACACGACGTTATTGTGTTCTATCAAAAACTATATCTTTAGATAGATTATTAACCAAAAGATCATGTTTTATAACATCATTGAGTATTCATTTTGGTCTTTTTCTACCTCTTTTGGGAGGATTCCATATTGCTTGATCGACCCTACTCATCGGCACACCCAATGGCTTTCTTTAAACGTGTTCAAATCATTTTAAATGATTTTCTACCATTTTCTCCTCAATAAAATGCCGCTCCAACTCATTTGCATATATAATCATTACACATATTATCTTTTCTTGTATGATCAAACATCTATCTCAGCATCATATCTCAAGATATGTAACATATATTAAAGAAAAAACTTATACAATTATTAGTTTAATATAATTAATGTGCTTTTTTTAGTCAAATTATGATCTGTGAATTTTTTATATTATTTATTTAATAAAGAAAAAATTGCTTATAAATCCATATTTGAAAGTTTATTTGTGAAATAGGAATGAAGACCATGTAAAGCTATAAGGTCCTTGAATATGAATAATTGTGATAGGAAAAAAGACAAAATTGCCCTTAAAAAAAACATTCCCTTCGTGCAATCTCTTCCCGTGAACCAAACATTCATCATAAAATAATTCTCCTCCACCAGTGCTAATTTCATCAGAGAGCCCTCAATGTGGTTTAGCCTGAAGAACCATGGAAGCAAATCATCATCGTCAAGCACAACATAATTCAATATAGGAATAATCAATATCAATAAATATTAAACACATATAACCAATGAAACTATAAACAAAAAAACATGTAGTTAATCTATCGAAAGCCCATGATAACAGAAGCAACCGTCAAGTTAAAGGCCATATTCTTTAGATATGTAAGAAGATATACAAAATAAGACACATCAAGCAAAGCCGCCGTCTTGCTTCTGTCATATAGAAGGTGATGAGGAGTTGGGAGGAGAAGAAGATGATTGAAGAGGACCCAAGTCTGTGAAGGTAAAGGTGCATGTATCAACAAGGAGCCTGATCTAGAGGTAGAAGTGGAGAAGATGGAAGAGGCGAAGGTCGCTAAGTGAAATAGATAGAGGTGATCGCCGCTGATGATTGGGGAGGTTGTTGGGGGCAATGGCATCAATGAGTGAGATGGTTGATAGTAGTTATGCGTCTATTGTTGGTCCAGAAAGTAGGAGGACCATAAGCTTAAAAATGCAAAGGGGTAAAAATGAATTGTGGGTCAAAAAATTGAAAATTCTGATTTTTTTATGGAAGATGAATTGCACATAAGGGAATATGAATTGCACAAAGGAAATATGTATTGTGTGTAAGGAAAGATATATTACACAAAGAAAGATGATTTGCATGTAGGAAGATGGATTGCATATAGGAAGATCGTTTGGATATAAGGGAAGATTGTTTGCATATAACGGAAGATGATTTGTATAAAACGTAATTGCACATTCGAGACTAATTTTGCATATATGAAAAATAGATTGCACATAAGAGAGGATGGTTTACATTTAGAAAGAATGATTGCATAAAAGGAAGAGCATTGCCCATAAGGAAATATCATTTGCACATAAGGAGAGATTGTTTGCATTAAAGGATGATTGCTTGCACATCACACTAATTTTACAACACAAGGGAAAATAGATTGCATATAAGAAAGACGAATTACACACAAAGAAAGACAAATTGCACATAAAGGAAAGATATATTGCATAAAGGGAATGTTTTCTTTAAAGGTAATTTTATCTTTTTTCTATCACAATTATTTACATTTAAAGACCCCACACCTATATAAGATTCTAGGTTCTAATTAACAAATACATTTTCAGATAGTGATTTATATGCAATTGTTCCTTTTATAAAAAACCCATTGTCATTAATGTTATTAATACTTTAAGGGGTTGACAAAAGTGCCATGGAAGTTTCCATCAGTGGTAATAGGTATGGGAAAGTTTTTGAGAGGACAATATTGTCCCAAAAGTTTAAAAAACAAAGCACTTTTGCCATGCCCTAAGGATCCAAAAGGCATACCCACATTGCATTAATGTAAAAATTTTTTGGGTTAAAAGATATTTTTGTCTTAAAAGTTTTCACAAAAGAGGTGTGCATATACCAAAAAATTTTTTGAGGGGGTAATATCGCCATGGAAGTCACATATTTTTTTATTGATTTATTTTATATTTTAGACACCGCCATTAAGCACCGACAATCATTCCATTTACTTCTTTTCATAGTTATTTTTAAAAGTCCGTCTAGTATAATTAACAAATCTAACGGGGATAATAAATAGCTAAATGAACATCTAAATTATACTCCTTCTAGTTGTTATTATAAGATATATTTATCTAATTTCATTAAATTAAGAAAGTTAGTTGAGTTTGTTAATATGATATATATTTTTTAAAACACTCTAGCCATCTTTCTTAATTCCCTCATTCCCTCTCCTTCTTGATTATTGTTGAAAGAGTATCAACAGAGATAAATTAGAAAAATATTGACAAATATAAAATTTATGTTTTATATTTAACACCAAAATCAACTCCCCAAATATCACTCTAGTCCTATTTATAAGTCATTTTTTATCAAAAATTTGATCATATTTATAAGTCCAATTTCAAGGTGGTAAATGCATTTTGTACCTTTTTACCCTTATTAATTGCAATAAATAAAAAGAATCTATTCATATTGATTTTTGGAACAAATCATAGATAAGAACGAAATTGAAAATTTAGCTCATAGTTAATAAGTTAACTAACTCTCTTTGGTACATGAGAATTAGTTAAAAATAACTTATAAATAGAATCAGAGATATATTTTATATTAGGGTTAATATAATTTTTGGTCCCTGAAGTTTAATCCAATTTTGGTTTTCGTCCCTCAAATTTGAAATCGGTGGTTTTGGTCCCTGAAGTTTCACCCAATTTTGGTTTTAGTTCCTCAAGTTTGAAATCGGTGGTTTTGGTCCCTGAAGTTTCACCCGATTTTGGTTTTAGTCCCTCAAGTTTGAAAAGGACTTGGCGATCCGTTTTTGAAACCCGACCCGATCCAAAAAAATCAAGTCCTTTTCAAACTTGAGGGACTAAAACCAAAATCGGGTGAAACTTTAAGGACCAAAACCACCGATTTCAAACCTGAGATACCAAAACCAAAATCGGGTGAAACTTTAGGGACCAAAACCACCGATTTTAAACTTGAGGGATCAAAACTAAAATTGAATCAAACTTAAGGGATCAAAAATTATATTAATCCTATATTAAAAGCTGGATGAAGTACGAAATTAAGTGGTGGCTATTTGATTTATTATTTTGAAAAAATGAAAAATAAAACCAAGAGAGACATGAGATAAGTATATATCCTCTGTGCGGGTGTGTGGAGATATATATCTGTATATATAAGGGTGTGTGTGTCTATATATATATATGCAAGTTGCTTGTGATACAGAGTTCTTGTCAGGGGAGTTATAAAGGAGGGAAAGTTAACTAATAAAATAAAATGATTTGGAAATCCGAAAAGGATACGAAATTTCCTTTTGTTGTGTGTGAAAAGAGGCATTGGGCCCAGAGCTCCCACCAAATGCTTCCCCAACTGACTGTTTCATCATGTTCTCGAACCTGTTCTCCCTCCCAAACTCATCCCCACATATTCCCACCCTTTCATTAATTAATTATTTTATTTTGCCACAACAAAATAGTCCTTTTTATAAGGGTTAAGGTGCAAAAATATCCATAAACTTTTCTCAAAAGTGCATCCAACACCATAAACTTTTTCTAGGTGCAAAAATACCCATGAACTTCTCAAAATGGGGCAAAAATGTCAAACCGTTAATTGTTACAAACGTCCGTTTTGTGGGACCCACAATTTTAATTTTTAAGGTGCAAAAATACCCATGAACTTTTCTAAAAAGTGCACCCAACACCATAAAATTTTTTCTGGGTGCAAAAATACCCATGAACTTTTCAAAAGTTTATGGTGTTGGGTGCACTTTTTAGAAAAGTTCATGGGTATTTTTGCACCTCAAAAAATAAAATTGTGGGTCCCACAAAACGGACGTTTGTACCAATTAACGGTTTGACATTTTTGCCCCATTTTGAGAAGTTCATGGGTATTTTTGCACCTAAAAAAAGTTTATGGTGTTGGATGCACTTTTGAGAAAAGTTAATGGGTATTTTTGCACCTTAACCCTTTTTATAAACATGGATGTTCCTCCCGTCCTATTTATAAGTTTTAAAAAAACTAAATTATATAACTTAAAATGTTAGTTAAAATCAGTTAAAGAAAATAAATAAGTAAAACATGTAACTTATTTTTTCAAAACACCCTTATTTATGGAAGGGGTGAGTGAAAGAAAGAATAAGTAGAAATAGAAAGGAGAGAATGATGCATGATATTTGGACTTGAGGAAAAAAAATACAAAGAAATAGAGAGGAAAGAGAATTAGTGAAAAAACAAATGAGAGGCATATAATTAAGGGAAAATTATTTAAATATCATATGAACTTGCAAAACCCACAAAAGTTTGTTAACACTTGAAAATGATATAAAGATAACATGTATTAAATTGATATTTTAAAGTGTTAATGTTTTTACCATTTTGCCCTTTAAAAAAAAAAAGAATGGTGCCCCTACCGGAGCACCACTGCCAACCGCCCAGCTAGCCGACCTGTGGGCGGTAGGAGCTTTAGCCGGTGGAGGCTTTTTTATGGAGGGGGGAGGGGTGCAATTTTTTTTTTACATAAATGATTTAGGATGGCAAGAAGTGGGATTGAACCCATCCCACCCCTTTATTAAAGGAGCATAGGGCCACTAAAGCTCATATGATATATATATATATATATATATATATGCATTACTATATATATAAACTGAAAAAAGGTGTAATATATTTGACAAAGTCAGTAATGGAAATAACAAAATTCGTAATGATATTGATTAAACGGATAATATATACATATGTATGTATGTATGTATGTATGTATGTATGTATGTATGTATGTATGTATGTATGTATGTATGTATGTATGTATGGTATGAATAAAGGCATAATAACTTTAACAAAATCAGTAATAGAAATGACAAAATGCATAATGGTATTGCCTAAACGAGTAATATACATATCTATAATATAAATGAAGCCATAATGTCTTTAAAAAAATCAGTAATGAAAATAACAAAAACAGTGATGGAAATAAGAAAATCTGTAATGCCTTTAAAAAATCAATGATGGTATTGACTAAAAGAGTAGTACATGTAACACCCCAAAATTTATATTCATCAAATTTATTATAATTATTTGAGAAATTCAATCAAATGGTGAATATTCATGAATTTGGAACTTATGAATTTTATAAGTGTTCATTTTCATGAGACATTGGGCAAAACTAATTATGGAATTAATTTGGATAATTTAAAAAGCCCAATATTAAGCTCCAAAAATGGAGGAAATATAGAGAAAATATTTGATCCAAAAATAAATGGTAATTGGCCAAATGAAATGAAGAAAAAGAATTAAATCGGAAATGTAATAGTAAAATCATAATTTTTGCCAAATTAGCACAAAATTAATTATTTTTTGATTAATTGAATTTAATTTCAATTAATTAAGAAAAATAAAGGAAAAAAATATATTTAGAATATTTTGGTCAATTAAATATGAATTTATGAAAAATTTGACTAAAAAGTGCAATTTTGACAAAAATTGGGACTTTATGTGTAGCCAATTGAGACCAAAGGGTAGGACCCCTGGGAATCTCTTATATGTAGCAAAAAGAAAGAAATATTGGTTGGGCTTAATGGACAAGGTTACATGTACATAGGGATTTATGTACAAAAAGGTCAATTTTTGGAAATTTACTTCAGTAAATAAGTAAATGCATAAAGTAAACATATGATATGTTATTAAATCACCTCCTTCCTCCTTATTCAGCCATTTTCAAGCTCAAACAGACCTGAAATAAGAGAGAGAACGTTGAGATTTTTAGAGAGAGAAAGGAGAAGAAATCTCACAAGGTAAAGTTGATTCCTCCGATGATTTAGCTTCTAACGCGTATATCTCCGATCCTAAACTACTCCACTATGTTATTTAAGATTGTGAAGCTCAAAATTTTGTGTTAGAACAGCTAGGGTTTCAACCAAGTCAAGAAAAAGTTAGTGGGAGCTTGAGGTAACTTCCAAACTCTTATATATTGACTATTTTGGCTGCTGTAGGCAATTTAATTGGTGAAATTTCGCCGAATTGCTATTAGTTTAAAATTTTGGATTTTGAGTTGTCTAAGGGTTATGCTGCCCAATTTTGGTTCCAATGGTAGTTGTAATCTTATTAAATAGTTAATAAAGTGATTAGGAGTAGAAAAGAACGTGTTTACTGAGCCGAAATTGTAAAACCCGAATTTTCCCAAAGGATGCCATAATTTTGACCAGCTCTAGAATGGGTCTTAGAGTTTGATTTTCAATAATTTGATGATTCCATTGAGTTTAAGAGAAAAAATTAGATAGGGTTACAGTTGGTCACTTTTTCGGAAAAGCCCAAAAAAGCATAATTACGAAAATGCCCTTAAAACCCTTAAAGCGGGGCTGCCAAAGGCAATTTTGTAATTTGAAATTGAATTTGATAATTTAGAGTCCAGAAATAGATTCTTTGAGCGCAAATAGGTCAGAATAGCCAATTACAAAATTTCAGAAAAAGTACAGCCGAGCCAGATTGGGCAAGGCCCGAGGTTTCGAGGGCATTTTAGTAAATTTTCACCATAGGCTAATATAACCACAATAAACACTATGACAGTGCCTAAAATGATATATAAATGGGTTTTGACCTAATTCTTGTACATTTAACATTTTAGGATTGGGTTGAACGTCTAAAGCCGACATGTTTTATGAGGTACGCGATACGAGGTGATAAAACTTTGAGGTAGGAACATTATCTTTCATACATCATGCTATAGTTCATATGAATGTTGGAATGCCATTGTTTGTGCTTTTAATCAATATGGTTTGCTTAGACGAGGCAGTTAGTGCCGAAGGAGCGCTTACACCTGAGAGTTGGTTAAGAATCCAACTGGCGTACGAATAGTGGGGCAGGTGCCTTACTCATGTATACAAGACAATATCTTATATTGTTCATTAACTGATACATACATGGCGCATATCATAATTACTTTTTGCATTTTATATGAATGATAGTATGTTTATACTGGGATTCCTTAGAATCTCACCCCTTTTTATGAAACAAAACATCTCAGCAGGTGCTAGTGGTTCAAAAGGCAAGGACATATGTAAAGGGAATTGATGGGCACGTGTCCCAAGACAAAGACGAAGTTCGTAGTTATATATAGTCTATGTTTGACATTTTGTAATAGTTGTAAATATTATTGAATTCTGTATGGTTAATTCTGGTTTGTAAACAAATACTTTTATCAGTATATATATAGTTTTTCCGTATGTCTATGGAACTTAGTCTATATTACTCTATGTATATTGAAATGGAAAGAGGTGTTGACATTATACATATGTATAATATAAACGAAGCTATAATGCTTTTAACAAAATCAGTAATGAAATTAACAAAATCTGGAATGATATTGACTCAATGAGTGATATATATACATTAATATATATATATATATATACACACTATAAATAAAGACATAACGGCTTTAACAAAATCAGTAATAGCTTTAACAAATTCAGTAATAGAAATAACAAACGAGTAATGAGAATGACTAAACAAGTAATATATATAGACATTAATGTGTGTGTGTGTGTAATATAAATAAAGGCATAACTACTTAAACAAAATTATTAATGGCTTTGACAAATTCAGTAATAAAAATAACAAAAGAGCACTAAGATAAGAATGACTAAACAAGTAATATATATAAACATTAATATATGTGTGAGTATGTGTAATATAAATAAATGCATAACTGTTTTAACAAATTCAGTAATGACTTTGACAAATTCAATAATAGAAATAACAAAACAAGAAATGAGAATGAGTAAATGAGTAATATATACATATATATAGACATTAATATATATGTGTGTGCATGTGTGTGTGTGTAATATAAATAAATGTATAATGACTTTAATAAAATTAATAATGGAAATGACAAAATGCATAATGGTATTGACTAAATGAGTTATATATATACAGTAATACCATTGTGTATTATGCATTTTATTAATCTCATTACTTATTTAGTTAATACCATTACGTATTTTGTCATTTTCATTACTAATTTTGTTAAAGCCATTATGCCTTCATATATATATATATATATATGTCTCTATATATATATATATATATATTTTACTTGTTTAGTCAATCCTATACTCATTTAGTTAATACCATTACGAGTTTTGTTATTTCTATTATTGATTTTGTTATAGTCATTATGCCTCCATTTTTATTATACATACATACATACATACATCAAAAGTGTCACATCCTCATTTTATTTTCACCTATTTTATAGTATTTACGGAAAACGATACGCAATTCAGTGGGCAATATAGAAATAGTATAGATATATTGATATTATGTGCATGATTACAAAAATTCTCTATAGGGGTTCGTACTTGATAATTACAACTATTGTAGCTTCACAACTATGTGGGTGTCTAAATCCGTTCCAGTGAAACGAAGACATCTTCTCGTTTTCATTCCACCACCGCAATCCCCTTATATTGTTTTCTTTTTTATTGCTTTCAGCATAGCTTCTGTCTTCGCCTGTCTAAATTGTTGTAGGGGAGGGTGAGATTCTGGGGAATCTCAGTAGGAAAGTAATACCAATATGCATGTAAGATAAGTGCTTAATGCATGACATGCTTGCATTACATAACTCATGCTCACATAATGACATATCTGCATGCTCAATGTTTCAAACAACATACGTATAGCCATAGCATAAACAGAAACAGAGCTTCAATTATTCATATATGTTTCACAAAATCAAGCGAAGCAATAACATGTATCAATACACCAATACAAATATCAAATACATGCAGGAAAGATAAGTTCCCTACCTTAATCGCCCTATCCTGATCTTCGAATAACATGCCTCGATTTGCGTCCAATCCCTCGTGCTCTATACTTGGTCCTAAAACGTCAAACGTACCATTTAAACACTTCTATAGTGTTTTTTGTGGTTATATTAGTCTATGGTGAAATTTTACCAAAATGCCCCCGGACCCTGGCTCGGCCCCTCCGTACTCGGCCCGATGGCACGTTTTCCCAAAATTTTGACAAAGGCTATCCTAACATATTTTCACCCAAAGAATCCATTTTCAGGTTCAAAAATCACCAAATTAGCTATAAAATTACGAAAATACCCTTGACAGCCCCTATTTAGGGATTTCAGTGGCGTTTTCGCAATTATGCTTTTTCGGTCTCTACCGAAAAAGTGCCTAACTATAACCCCACCTATTTTTGCCCATTGAATCCAATGAAGTCATTTATTTCATGAAAATTCAGCCCCAACCCCCTGAAACAATGCTGGCCAAAATATTCAAGAAAAATGAAAAAATGTAGTTTTGTGTTCTAGCTTCTAAAACTTGTACTTTTCCACTTCTAATCCTTTATTATCTCATTTAAATACTTCTTAACCATGATTCAAAGAAATTTGGACAGTATAACCCTTTAGGGTTAGGGCTTTTCCAAATTTACAAACTTGACAAAAATCACCAAAACCAAACACAAACCTTAACAACATTACCATACTAGTTTAAATCTAAGGGTTGTGAGATTACCTCTTGAGATCTTGAATCCTCTCTCTCTTCTTAAGCTCAAAATGTATCTTCAAAATCATATATTCCATGAAAAAGAAAGATTTAGAGAAGGTTTCTAAGTAAAATCACAAGAAAACTCTAAAGAAATCACACTTACCTTAAACTTCTTTTTCTTCCTTCTCTCTAGAACTTGAGAGCTCTCTCTCTCTCTCTCTTCTCTTCTTGTGTTGGATGAAAATGAGGAAGGGAATGAAAGATAAAAGCTTCATAAAAATGCTCCCTTGATCCTACACCATTGATCTCATCAAGGATTGAGATTTCAACATTTGTCAAAGACACCATCCCTCTTCTCATACCTCCAACCATGCTTTCTACTTTATGCCATACCCTCTCATCATTTAGGTCTTCTTGGCTCTTAGCCCTTGATCTCATCAAGGGACCATAATGTGACACTTGTCATAAGCATACATCCACCAAGAATATTTCAATTATGTATTTTCTTTTATTTTCCTTGATTAATTGAAATTAACTCCAATTAATTGGAAAATAATTAATCTTGGGCTACATTGGCAAAATTATGATTTTGCTATCACCTTTGTAATTTAATTCATTTCTTGAGTTAATTTGCTCATTTCCTTATAAATATGAATATTCCAAAATTCACAAGATCCAAATTCATAAATATTCACCATTTTATTGAATTTCTCAATTAATTATAATATATTTTTTATGAATATAAAATTTGGGGCATTACAAAAAGAGCTTGGTGGCCTAATGGCCACCCAGCTCCTAAAGTATAGGGGTGGGGTTGGCGCCCTTAAACAATTTTTTCAAAAAAAAAATCCTCCCACCCCCCACAAAGGCCTTTGGCGTAGGAGCTCTGGCTGCTGGCCAGCGATGGTGCTCTGACAAGGGGCACCTTTCCTTTTAAAAAAAAAATTGAGAGGCAAAATGGTAAAAATAACAAGACTTTAAAATTTCCATTTGATACCTATCACTTTTGTGTTATTTTCAAGTGTTAACAGATTTTTGTGAGTTTTTCAAGTTCATTTGATATTTAAATGAGATTTTCCCTGTAATTAATTAAGCATAACAATAAAAAAAATGCAATAAATGTTCAAACATTTTTAAAATAACGCTTATAAAAGAGACTAAGCTCATTTAAAATATTGAAGCTTATAAAAAGGGCATAAGGGAATGCATTTATAGGTTCGTCTAGTCCTATTCATACAATATTCCCTCTTGTTTATAAAAACCTTGCTTGCATTTTTAAAACTTCTATAATTACATAAATCAATATAAAATTACAATGGCTCAATCTAAATTATCCAAAATACCTCAGTGTATTGCTAATTTGAATCAATTGAGTTCAGAAATACACCTTTAGTTGAGGCAGGAGCTCAAGGAAACAAGTGGCGGAGACTGGTGAAATGAAGAGGGCAATGAGGAATTGAGTGAGAACCAAGGTATTAAAACCCGGACCGGGTATTGAACTGATCGGGGTACTGGGTTAAGGGTCAGTGGATCAAACCGGGACCAAACCGGTGAGTAATTGAAAATTTTAGGCTTATAGTATGAAATTCTAAAGGAAAAAGTTAAATTTTTTTTTTTTTTTTAATTTGGGACCTGGACCGGACCGTGAACCGGATTGGTCTAGTGACCGGTTCGGCGGTTTCTAGTCCGGACCGGCCGGTCCGGTCCGGGTCCGGGAACCATGGTGAGAACTGAGAGAGGTTTAGGTTACGTGAATAAGTGAACTAGAAATGACACATTGATACTTGGGTTATGTTTGAAAATTGTATTGGGGAGGGGGTTCAAATGCTTGTTTGGAATCATATTTGAAATCCTTAAAAGTGTTTATTAATATAAATTGAGACAAAACAATTCTCACATGCTAATTTCGCATAATATAAATCACGATTAAAAAGATGCTTTTAAAGGCTCTAATCACTATTTAACTAATCACTATTTAAAAAAAAACACTTTAAAGTAAGTTTAAAATTTTAATAATAAGGGAATGCAATGGTGCGGTGGTGCAAGTTATTTTCTTTTCACCCACAGGTATAAGTTCAACACCTACTTTCTACTCAATTTTGCATAATATTATAAATTTGGGGATTATTAATCTGCAGTTCTTTATAATATCAATAAATTTTTAATTAGGTTTTTATAGTTTTTTTTTATCAAGTCTTCATACTTTCACTTATTTTTTATTAGGTCCTTATATTTTTTTTCCCTTCTACCGGATACTTAGGGTGTGTTTGGTTTGAGGGAAGGGGATGAGAGAGAGGGAAAGAGAGGAGGGTTAAATTACCTTTTTGGGTTGAAGATATTTAAATTTTGAGCGGGAACCCAAAATTTAAAAGGAATGAGAGGGTAAATTTTAGGCGGGAATCCAAAATTTAAAAAAATGAGAAGGTAAATTTTAGGTTTCAGTTGGACAAAATTGCAATTTCTCCCTCCCTCTCCCCCCTCCCCCTCACCTATAAATGCTAACATTCTAATAATAATAATAATAATAATTTTATTTTAACATTACTTTTTTGAATTATTTTAATATTCTTCTTTATTTTATTTTTACATTATTTTTATGAATAATTAATTATTTTTATAATTATTAATTATTGATTTAAATTTATTATTAATAAATTATATTTTAATATTCTTTATTTATTTAATTTTTAATTAAATTAAAAAATAAAAATAAAAACCTACAAGAACCTAATTAAAAATTAGGTGAAACAATAAGAACTTGACAAAAAGAAAAAAAAAGTTATAAGGACTTCATTAAAAACATATGAATAAAAAGAAAAATCTTGATTGAAAGTGATTGAAGTGAAGTTATGGAACTTATTCAATCAACGGTGTCTCAAGAACATCCAGATTTTCATCTTATCATGGAGATTCGAGCGTTGATGGATCGTGATTGGGAAGTTGAAATGTTACATTGTAATCGAGATGCCAATACAGTTGCAGACGCTATGGCAAAGGAAGCTTGGAATATGCCGATAGATCTCCATATCACTGAATCGCCTCCGTTTGTAATTACGAGCTTATTACTTACTGATCATTATAGCTCAAGATCTTATGTTGACTCAGGATGATAGTTTCTGAGGTGTTTTGTAGTTTTTTCATATACTATCAAAAAAAAAAAAAAAGAAAAAATTTTAAGGGCCTAATTTAGAAATTAGTTGAAATTATAAGAATTTATAGATTAATTATCCCATTAGTTTATAATAGGCCCACTAGCCTAACATGCTCAATAGGTTTGTCAATAGGATTTGACCTCTCTTCTTTTTTTTTTCCATGTCCGCTCCTGCCTTTTATCCCCTTTATAACTACTAAATCAACTACATTCTTATTTGTAATGACGGAAAGTGTGAGAGATAATAAATATAATAAAATGATAAAGTTAAAATAATGCCATCAATATTTTGACAAATGAAAATTATATTTTAATTCGTCGTTATTATTATCAAATTTAAAGCTTATTCTACTATATATTTAGGGGTTGGTTGGTATGAGGGATTGGAATGGGAATGGAGGGGAGGAAAATTTTTTATTATTCTGATCCTATTTATAAATTTTTTTTAATTAAATTAGATATTAAAAAGAGGTGATTAACTCAATGATTATTAGATAAATTTTCAACTATATCCTCTTTTATGAATGAATATTTTTCAACTCTTTTTTATTTATCTATCTTTAAATTATTTCTTCATTGGTATAATAAATAGGAGAAAAATTTTCATAATCTCATTTATTATAATGAAATTGGATTTATAAATAGGATCAAATTTTTTTGTTAAAAAGACTTATAAATAGGACCAGATTAATATGACTTTGATTTAAAAAAATGAAGAAGTGGGGTTGAAAATTTTTGATTAATTTTTTATTTTAAATTTCATCTTTATTAAAATTTTATAACCACATTTCTTTAATTTTTTTAAAATCAAACTCAAAAAATTTTTCTTTCCCTCCATTTCGTTCCTACCAAACAGGCCTTAGAGACGGAGGTAATTAACAAATAGGAGGTGAAGATTGTGGGAGAACACGTGGGCGTACGAAAGCAATGAAGAAGACAGGGCCCCACATGGGAATGGCATTCCCATAACAAACACTCACGTGGGACCCACTTTCTCCCCACCACATGCCCTTGTGAATCCAACGGTTCAGATCTTTCTCTCACAATTCCCCAGATCGAATCTTGACCGTAGCTCTGAATCCTCCCACCCTGTCCCAACCTTGTCCTACATTTTCAGCGACATCTCGCTTTAAACTTTAAAGCTGCTCCTTTTACAACCGACACCCTTACTTTGTCTTTGTCCATATTTTATGCCCTTTCATACCCAATATTTTCCTTCTTCATCTTTAGCCCTTTCCCTATAAAACACAATCCTCCATTTTCATTTCTGCCCACAGTTTCTTCTCAAAGCTTCAAGCTTCTCTTTCTTCGTCATCTTCTTCATCTTCTTCAGCCCGTTCTTGTACACCATCAAGGATCGAAAAAGGTTCAAGTTTGGTTGATTTCTCAGGTTTTTGGTTAATTCTCTTCACTGGGATTTTTGGGTTTTAGTCAAAGAAATGGAAAACAAAGTGGCTTTTGAGAATGATCTGAATCTCAAGGATACAGAGCTCAGATTAGGGTTGCCAGGAAGGGAAGAAAAAGAACAAAAATCGCTGGTTAGCTCCAAGAACAACAACAAGAGGGCTTTATCTGAAGCTTCTGAGGATTGTGGAACAAAGGGTTCAAAAGAATCAGCTCCTCCTCCAGCCAAGTAGGTTAAACTTAAAAACATGTTTATATTGATGATATTTATATTTTTATGTGGTGGATCTTTTGGATCTGAAGCTGAAACTGATGATTTTTGGTTCATTCTTTGACAGGGCAAAGATTGTGGGGTGGCCACCAATCAGATCTTACAGGAAGAACAGCTTGCAGGAGGCTGATGCTTCTGGGATTTATGTGAAAGTGAGTATGGATGGAGCTCCATACCTCAGGAAGATTGATTTGAAGGTTTACAATGGCTATCCAGAACTCCTCAAGGCTTTAGAAAACATGTTCAAGTTAACCATAGGTAAGAGAGAGGGATTTGAGATTTTCACAAAACATATTTTCTCTCTCTGATGCAACTTGGAAATCAAATTTCTGAAGTTGAAAATGACATGGGTTTTGTGTTTTTTTTCTCCCTTTTCAGGTCAGTACAATGAAAGAGAGGGTTACAAAGGGTCAGAATTTGCACCTACATATGAGGACAAGGATGGTGACTGGATGCTTGTTGGAGATGTTCCATGGGAGTAAGATCTCTCTCTCTACACACACACACCCTTTGTTTTTCTCTACTGGCTTAACCACTGTCTGTGACACTCATTCTTACTGATATGTATTTCTTGTTTTTCTGCAGCATGTTTATGGCTTCCTGCAAAAGATTAAGAATCATGAAAGGATCTGAAGCTAGAGGATTGGGTTGTGGAGTATGAGAGACAACCATAGAGGTTTTCAATGATCTGAGGTCATTGATCAGTCAGTAAGCAAGAGAGAGAGAGAGAGATTAAAGAAGTGTTTTTGGTGTAGAAGAAAAGCTGATTTCTTCAAGCCTGGGTTCTCGGAACAAAAAACTGGGAATTTTGAGTCATGCGTCATGGCTATTTCTGGGGCTGGCCTGATAATATCTTTGTAAGGAGATGGTGGAAGAGAGAGAGAGAGATATATATATATATATATATTGCAGTTTTTTTCATGAATTTTTCTGGCTCTATTAGGGAAAAAAGAATAGATCTCTGGTGGTTGGATGATTTGCTTTTATTTTCTCTGATCCTTTTCAAAAGGGGCAACTTCATTGAAATGTGTTTCAATTGAAGAAAGATGGACAGAGTTTGATGTGTTCAATCATCCTTGCTTGTTTTTTCCTTATGTTCTTTTGGTTGTTGTATCTATACAATATTGCAGTGAAATACACAAATTATTATACCTACGTATAATTCTGATTTGTGATTTGTATCAGCATATATAGTAAGCTATATATTTGTGACATATCCAGATCTTTCCTTAATTTTCGCAAATCTTTCCCATAATCCTACTTACAAGTCCAAATTGGAAGAACACTAATAAACAGGAAAAAAAAGGTCATATGCAGGATATGACCAGGCACAGTCTGAGGTTGAAGTTGGTCCATATGAGAAAACCTAGATCATATCTCTTTTCTTGTACCTCCAGTGAAAAGAACAACACTGATCCTCAGGTTGATGAAGCTGGTCCAACCTGGAAAACTTGTTCATGTCTCTTCCTTGTCTCCAGGGAAAAACATACATGTGATTCTATGGATGTCTATATATGTATGTGTTTATGTATATAGTGTTTGTATACAATATGCAGCTAATGGCCATGGAGGGTCTGAGGTTGAAGCTGGTCCTGCCTAAAAAAACACGTTCGGGTGTCTTTCTCTGAGTTCCCGGTGAAAACAACATTATTGTTTCTTTCTTTGGGCTTGTTTGGATTAAGCTGGACAAGAGTTACTTTTATTTCAATGGACTGTCCCAAATTACAGTGTGGATAAAAATTAATTAGTGTAATGTGATTTATATTTGGATAAGTTGTTTTTAGAGATGTTGCATCAACTTAATAGGATCATATATTGAAAAGTTGGTTTTACAATGTTTATATGTGAAGAAAATTCAAAAGCCAAAAAAGTTATTTCAACTTTAGTGTGCGTTTGGAATGGCTTATTTTTGTCCAAAACGTGCTTATAATTCGTGATTCACGGTATATGAGGTAAGTATGTGAGAGGAGTTTTTTCTCGGCTTGCGTAATAAGTGCGTTTTGACTGTTCAAAACGCTATCACAAACACCCCCTTAATATGGCTTCTAGGCAAAAGTCAGTTGCATTAATATCAAACTCATTGTTTTATTTAAAGGTTTGTTTGGATTAGCTTTTTTGGGGAATAGTTTTTACTATTCTTGAGGTAAGTATGTGAAATGAGTTTTGTCTTAGTTTGTGAAAAAATATTTTTGAAACTATGGTTTTAGAGTTATCCAAACACTCACTAACTTAAGGATGAAGTTCTTTTTACGCTTAAAACCCTGTCACCATTCCAAACAAGCCATTTATATGATTTCAGCCTCAACCTTGGTCCAAAAAAAAAAAAAAAAACCCCCGAAGACCCAGAATGCCATTGGTTGACCTCCTTTGGTCTTATTTATCAAGGTATTAAAAATTGGAGGCTTTTTTACCGGTACCCTATATGCAGAAAAAAAAAAAAAATACCGAAATGCTATAAGGTAGAAAATATTTACCAATATACTACACCTAAAGTTCATCACGCCAAGAACGATTTTAGATTTGTACAGAAATTCATCACGCCAAGAACGATTTTCACTATCTGATGTGATGTTATGATTATTTTTTAATTAAAAAGCAAAATCGTTCTTTGCAAGAACGATTTCACTTTTTCTGATTGAATTGACAGGAAGAGAGAGAGAGTGGGAGCTATGAGGGGGAGTATCACTGTCAGAGGAAAAGGGAGGGATGGAGATAAAAGAAAGTGAGGGAAATAGAGAAAAATACATGACTTTTAAAATTTATTTTTCTCTCAATTCCACTATTACCAATTTCTCCACATCCCTCTTAGACTCTTACTCATTATTGTTAAACTCACAAGTTGACTCTTCGAATTTACCGTTTTTATATTTTTAATTTATAAAATTGTGTAAGTTTGTGCTTAAACTCATGCTAGTCATAAACTTAGTTAAACTCGCGAGTTTACACACTAAATGTACTCTTTTTATGTTTTTATCTCATAAAAGTGTATCAGATTGTTCTTAAATATTATCAAAATGAGAAAATTAACACGATTTTAAGAACAACCTGACACACTTTTATGAGATAAAAACATAAAAAGAGTACATTTAGTGTGTAAACTCGCGAGTTTAACTAAGTTTATGACTAGCATGAGTTTAAGCACAAACTTACACAATTTTATAAATTAAAAATATAAAAACGGTAAATTCGAAGAGTCAACTTGTGAGTTTAACAATAATGAGTAAGAGTCTAAGAGGGATGTGGAGAAATTGGTGATAGTGGAATTGAGAGAAAAATAAATTTTAAAAGTCATGTATTTTTCTCTATCTCCCTCACTTTCTTTTATCTCCATCCCTCCCTTTTCCTCTGACAGTGATACTCCCCCTCATAGCTCCCACTCTCTCTCTCTTCCTGTCAATTCAATCAGAAAAAGTGAAATCGTTCTTGCAAAGAACGATTTTGCTTTTTAATTAAAAAATAATCATAACATCACATCAGATAGTGAAAATCGTTCTTGGCGTGATGAATTTCTGTACAAATCTAAAATCGTTCTTGGCGTGATGAACTTTAGGTGTAGTATATTGGTAAATATTTTCCACCTTATAGCATTTCGGTATTTTTTTTTTCTGCATATAGGGAACCGATAAAAAAGCCAAAATTGGACCGGTCAATAAACCGATTAAAGTAGTGGTTCAAAGGTTAGTGAGTTAGATTAGAGTAAACCGGAGTCAGACCGGTAATAATTAAAATCAATTAAAATAGGTCAAATATTCATATTTTGATTTAAAAAATATTTAATATTTAAATATAATAGATATTTTCCCCATCTCTAAGTAATATGTATTTTTTAATGAATAATCACATCCACATGACTCGCTAAATTCATAATATTTGTTTCCAATTCTTTTTTTTTCTCCTTTCTTTGCTATTCTCTATGCAATTACATGAATATCTGGCTTCTCTCTTTGAACATGCACAAGCATTGTCAGATAAGATTGAAAGGCAATACTGGAGCGTAGGGGTCTTTCCTTTTTCTCTTCTGTCCTTTCTTTCCTCCATTCTTCCTCTCATCTTCCACAAGCATCGGTGAAGACAATCGCGGTTGCCACAGATCGGAGTGCCAACAATGATGACGGAGCTAGAAGGGAAGAGGATGTCGATGCTAGCGTCAAGAGCACAAGCACCAACAAAGTCCGATCGTGACAAACGCGGATGGTTTTTCAGCTGCGGCTATGGATGTCTCGTTTTCCTCCTTTCTTTTATTTTTATTTTTTATTTTTTTAAGATACCAAGTAACCCACCAACTCAGCAGGTTACCCGGGTTCTTCCCGATTCACACCAAGTTCAGCCGAGTCATCCCGAGTCGATTTCTTCCGGGTTTGGGGGGTCAACCGAACTGACAAGGTGGACAATGTGCTAGGTTTCGGTCCAAACCGGCCGGTCCGGTCTGGGTTTTAATACACTGCTATTTATAGAGTAGAGAGAGAAGCTTTTTTTTAGGTCATATTTATAAAGCACCTCATTAAAGTTTTGGGATGTGTGTATAATTTAACCATTCATTTATTATTGTGTTAATTTTGTTTTCATGTGGTATTACATATATTAAGTAGGGATAAAATTAGAAAGTTGTTGAATTTTATGATTGAGTTATCGAGGTTTAATGTTTTCCTTGATTTGTGTGAAAAATATTAGAAGTGCCTTATAAATAAGATCATATGAGTATATGATGCATGTTTGTACCACTCTAGTCCATATTACCATTAATTTAGTTTTACTTTGATCAACCCCCACCGTGGAGAGCAACGAAGGAGTTTAAGTTTCTGTTGTCAACACCCATTTCCATTTCGATATATATAGAGTCATAGAGACCAAACTCCACAGACATACAAAAAAGTACAAATATACTAATAAAAGTATTTGTTTACAAACCAGAATTAACCATATAAAATTCGAAGATATTTATAACTTTGTACAGAACTATCCAAAAATATTCAAATTACAGACTATATATAACCACTGTCTTCATCTGGGGAAACGTGTCCATCAATTTTTCATATCTACGTCCCTTCCTTTAGAGCCGCTGGCACCCGTTGAAATGTTTTATTTAGAAAAAAAGGTGAGATTACAAGGATTCCCAGTAGAAACATATTATCGTTCATATAAAATGCGAAAAGTAAATATGATATGCGCTATGTATGCACCAATTAATGAACAATATAAACACATAATCATTATCATGTATACATGCGTAGGGCCCATCTCCACTAATCATACATTGGTTGGATTCTCACCAACTCCCAGTGTAAGTGCACCTTTGGCACTAATTGCCCCTCTTTAGGCAAACTATGTTGATTAATAAACTAAATTTATAAACAATGGCATCCACACAATCATATAACCATGGCATGATGTATGAAGTATAATGTTCCTACCTCAAAGCTCTATCAACCCCTTTTTCGTGTGCCTCATAAAACGTGTCGACTTTTGGCTCCCGACTTGGTCTTAAAATATTAAATGTATAAGAAATAGGTTATAACTTATCCAAGCATTATTTTAGACACTCCAGTGTTTCTTGTGGTTATATTAGCATATGGTAAAATTTTACCAAAATGCCCCTGGGACCCCGGGCGTACCTGGCCTGATTGCACGTTTTCCTAAAATTTTGACTAGGGTTATCCCGACTTATTTTCGCCCAAGGAATCCATTTATGGGCTTAAAATTACCAAATTTAATGTCAAATTATAAAATTGCCCATGATAGCCTCGTTTTAGGGTTTTAGGGGTGTTTTCGTAATTATGCTTTTTCGGGCTTTTCAGAAAAAGTGACCAACTGTAACTCCACTTATTTTTGCCTCCTAAATCCAATGGAACCATCAATTTCATGAAAATCCAACTCCTCCCCCCAAAAAAGTGCTGGCCGAAACATGCTCCAAGAAAAGGGAAAATTGCAACTCTATGATTTAACCTCTAAAGCTTGTGTCTTTCCACTTCTAATCCATTATTAAGCCATTTAAACACATACTAATCATGATTTAAAGAAATTTGGGCAGCATAACTGTAATATCCCGATTTGTGATTAGGGCTAATGACTCTGATAATTATTGTAATTATCTTGATTAAACACTATTGGGATTAATGAAAATGTGAATTTTGGAATAAATATGTGTGGTATTTAAGATCAATGGTTGAGATTCATTGATAATGGGTCGGAATCCTGTGCTTTGCGGTTATGTGAGCTCTTTGATGGAGTGCTTGAGATGTGGACATGTGGCATTGTGGTAGTGGTTGAATGAGGCCACAAGAAGACAAAACTTCACTTTTTCTCTCTCCCTCCTCTCCATTTTCGGTTGAGTGTGTGTGTGAGAGAGAGTGAGTTGACTTATCATCATCATCATCATTCCATCTCTCATCTCTTCTCTCTCTCTCTCTCTCTCCATTTTCGCTGGATCAAACAAGGGAAGAGGAAAGAAAAGCTTTGATTTGGGTGAGTAAATGTCTTCCTTTGCTCAAACACCATTCATAAATGTTGATCTTTGAGTGATAAGCTTCATTTTGGTGGGTGTAGCTTGTCCATTGGTGGTGATTTGAGTTTTGGGCGAAATTGGAAGATTAGAGAATCAAGATTCTGGATTGGGCAAAGTGAAGAGGTAGGCATTTAGATCATTTTGGTATATTGTTTGTGATTTTTGGCTAAGTTTGGTAAAATCTGGAAAATTTGCCCTAATTATGCCAAATGATGAAAATGTGGATTTTATGGTGTTTGATAGTGGAAATGAGTTATTGTTGAGTTATTTGATTATTGGAAACAATCTGGAATGTTGGAAATGTGTTAAGGGAAATTTGGAGAATGTGTATCTTAGAGACCTTAGTGTTTGATTGAGGTCAAAGTAGTTTTTGGGGTGTTTTTGGAGTTGCCATTGTGTTCCCTAGTTAGTGCTTAGAGTGTATGAGCATTGTGGAGAGTTGGGAACCTTTGGGTGAAGATTTGACCATTTGGTGTTTTCTGGTTTTGCTGCGTTTCTGGGTCTCTGATGCACATCACTCGAGCACGGGATGATCATGCTCGAGTGATGGGAGAGTTTTTCCCTGTTCTGCTTCGAGTGCGCCTGGGATATATGTATAATGCTCGAGCACATCGCTTTGTGCTCGAGTGAGCGAAGAACATGCTAGAGTGAGCATGGTCTGCTCGAGTGATGGTGTGAGTTCAGAGTGAAGGGTTTCTTTCGGGTCTTCACTTGCTGGTGGATGCCACGAGTGTGCTCTGACACTTGCGAGCATAGCCTTCTCACCCGAGCACTGGGGGTCATGTTCGGGTGAGCTTGTGCCTCAGGTGAGAGTAGTGCTTGCGGGTGGTCACTCGCGGGTAAGGTGCTCGGGTGTTCCTTCTCACTCGCGAGCATTGGGTGTGTGCTCGAGTGCAAATGGCTGTGCTCGAGTGATCCTGGTTTTGGAGAGCGTTGTGTGCTCTCGGGTTCTCACTTCCTGAACTTCACTCGCAGGTGCTTGAGTGAGGCATTTGGCCTTGTGCTCGAGTGAGGTTCAGCGTGCTCGAGTGAGCCAGTTCCTGAAAGTTTCTTTGTGCTCTCGGGTGCTCACTCGCAGTCTCACTCTCTCTTGTGCTCGAGTGATGTCCGTACTGTGCTCGAGTGAAACAGTCAAAAATCAGTGTTTTGCCTTCGAGTAAGGGGTCTTTTGGGTAGTGTCTTCCAACCCTTTAGGCATATGTTTGGGCCTCTAATAGTCACCTAAAGAGTCCTAAATGATAACCAACTTAGAGTATTATTGAAATATACATATGGATAAGAGATTGATTAGTTGTCCCTAATTGATATAGGATTTGACATCTGTCGTCCTCGTGAGGCTAAGGTGCCAGAGCCAGTCAGAAAGGATACAGGTAGTAACTCTTTCTTTATACCTTGTGTGATACATTGTATGTATATTATGTCATTGTTTGAAATGGATATCGTATGCTGCAAGTGTTGTGAAAACTGTGGAAGCACCGCTATACCAATAGTCCCTGAGTCGCTAATAACGGTTCGGGTGAAGGTCGTATGCCTTCCCGGCGGTAAAAGGGGATGAGGTTAGGGTGTCATATATGTGCCTATGTGAAATTGTGGAAGCACCACTATGCCAATAGTCCCTGAGTCGCTAACAACGGTTCGGGTGAAGGTCGTATGGCTTCCCGGCGGTAAAAGGGGATGAGGTTAGGGTGTGTTATATGTGATTGTGAAGGCCGACGGGCCATTTGTGAAAGCCGAAAGGCTATATTTGAGCCGTGTGGCTATTTGTATGCACTGCCACGCCAATAGTCCCTGAGTCGCTAACAACGGTTCGGGTAAAGGTCGTATGCCTTCCTGGCGGTAAAAGGGGATGAGGGTGGAGTGACTTGTGTTGCTGTATGGGATGATTGGTGTGCATATTCTGTGATTGCATGTGGTATGAAATTGTTGTTACTACTGGGATTCTTTAGAATCTCACCCCTTCCATATGACTAACCTTTTCAGACAGGGCGAGTGGCTCGAAAGGGAAGCAGACAACCAGGAGTGGTTAGGCTTACTCCGAGATCTAAGTGGTAGTTGGTTATCATAGTTTTGGATTTGGGATTGCTAAGTGTACATTTAATGTAAATGATATAAATATATGGATTTGGTCATGTAATCCCCATTTTGGGAATCTGTAAACCCATGATATAAATATATGTAGACGAACCCGGGGTTTTGCCGGGATTTTGGTTTCCGCACTTTGATATTTATTATGTACTCTGTTTTCTCAAGTAATTATATCCGCCCGTGAATGTGAGACCAAGAATATATAACTATGTTTCGGAAAAGATTTTAAAATACCCCATCTCTTGGATGTGGGACTATAAATTGTTATTTCATCTTATTGGTCTCTATTTCACTTAAATTTCGTAATCCGGATGTAATTACGGTGAGGGGGTTACAATAACCCCTTAGGATTAGGACTTTCCAAATTTACAAACTTAACCAAAAATCACCAAATCCAACCACAAACCTCAACAACAACATCATACTAATATAGATCTAAGGTTTGCGAAGTTACCTCTTGAGTTCTTGGGCTCTGTCTCTCTAGGCGTCCTCCTCTTTCTCTCCTTGAGCTCAAGATGTGTCTTCTAAACCATTGATTCCACAGAGAATAAGAGTTTAGAGAGGATCTTATGCTATGTTACAAGAAAAATGATTGAGAAATCATCCTTATCTTAAGTTTTCTTTTTCTCCTTCTCTCTAGAACTCAAGATCTCCAAAGCTTTCTCTCTCTCTCCCCCTCTCTTCTTTTTCTTTTCTTTGCCGAAAATGAGGAAGGGAAAGAGGAAGGAAGAGTTTTATAAAATATCTCTCATCTCTTTTAATCACTTCATTTCCAACATTGCATTTTATGGTGACACTTGGCATTAGCTTATCTCCTTCCAATTGGTATCATAAGATGCAAGTAGCCTTGAACTAATTTTTCTCCACTTTTGGTTAGCTCAAAAACCGTCCCCTCTCATGCTCTCACAACCAAATCACTTCTTCCAACTAATCCGACTACATACTCAAGTGTTGTACCATAATCATGATTACTATGTAAAAGAAGCATTATTTTAACACAATTAGACATGTGCTCATCTTTAACAATTAAAAATTAATCCATTTACCATAGGATAGTGACACTTGGCATGTTTATAAGCCCAATAATTATTTCCCTTCCTATTTTATTTTTTATTCAACAATTTACACAATTGTTAGTACATTTTATTTTCAAATTTTCAGAATAGTGCTAATTCTGGCTGATTTTCTTTTCAAATTTTGAAAAATCATAACTAAATTTGTAGACATCGTTTCAAGGCAATTCCAAAGGCTATGGAACCCTTATTGAGTCTAGTTTCAAGAAAAAATAGGGAATTTAGCTAGTTGGAAGCACATCATTCCCAGATTTCATATATTTGACTACTGCTCTAGAGACTTTCTAGATTTTCTGGGCTAACTTCAAAAATTCATATATTTTTGCATATAGCTTCAAATGATTCATATGACTTATCAAATTAAAACTTAGGATGTCTACTTTTACCTTGTAAAATTTCATAATTTTTGTGCATTATTGGTCTTCCAAAACCACATGACAAACTCACTACCTAGGCGATTTCACTGAAAACACTGTTCACCTTTCAATTTTCAATATTTAATTCATTTGACATCAAATATTCACCATTTTATTGAATATATAAAATAATCACAATATATTCTTAGTGAATCTCAAATACTGAGAAATGGAAGTTAAGACATTTAATATGTCTTAAATTGATTAACTTTCTAAATTTGCCCTTATTTAATAATGAGTATAGAAAAAGATTCTATACATTTTCTCTCATCTACATTTATAATAGAGGTAAAATTGGAAACCAATTATTAATGAATTTTAGGGTGGACTTATCTTTAGGATAATTTTTTTTAACGAATTGGACTCATAATAAGGATGAGAGGGATATATACTCCTCTGGTCCTTTTTTTTTATTTGAATAAAAGGGACAAGTACTAACGGCTTTAGATTATAAGTGGAATCAAACTCATGACCTTCTACTTACCAAGGAGTTCTTATACCATTAGGTTATAAAGTCATTGGCTTCTCTTGTTCTATTTATAGGGAAGAGAGTGTGTATTTTTTTTTTTTGGTTCTATTTATAGGGCACTTCAATAAACTTTTTATATGATTGTACAATTTTATCTTTAATTCATTATTGTGTAGATTGTTATTTTCTTGAAAAGTGTCTAATTAAATAAAGGTAAAGTTGGAAAGTAGTTTACTTTTAAGGAAGAGTTAGTGAAGTCTCAGGTTTCTTTTAGTGTATATGAAATATGCTGGATTGAAGTGTCTTGTAAATATGATTAGGGGAGCATGTATGGTTACTTTTAGTATCCGTTATGTTTTGTTGGGTCATATCATGGTCAGAGATGACCTACGAGAAATTTCTTGCGGTTTGTGTAGAAGTAGCTTTTCTTTTTAATGTGTTCACCAAACTCCACCAGCAAGTTATAAGTGATAACCACTTATTTGGGCTAATTAATTAAAAGGTCAGTCAAAATGTGTCCGGTTTGAATTGTAGACAAAGGCATTTAGATATGATGCAGTCAGTTAGGTTAGAGAAGAAAATGATACCTAACTAGCTGCTTGCCATTCTAATAATATGACTTTGAAATTAGGAATATGCCTAAGACCCAAGACTTTTCTTCTCCCTTTGACTGTTTTAAGAAAATTACCAAAAACTACCCAACAAATGAGCAGCATATAACTGGCTGTGATTTCTTGTAGCAGATCTTGTCATTACATGTTACTTACTTATTGTAAAATTTTTTAATAATTAGATTGTTTAGATGGGATTGCACGTTAATTCTCTTCCCCCCTAAATTTAATTACTCCTATGGTTCTTAATGTAAGATATAATTAATTAGTTTGATTAGATTAAATAAGTTTGTCAATATAACATGTTTTTTTTTAAAATATCCTAATCAACTTCCTTAATTCCCTCATTCTCTCTTTCTCTCCTACTTGATTATTGTTGAGAGAATATTAATATGGCTAATTTGAGAAAAATTGATAGATATGTAAAGTATATCTTACATTTAGGGCCAATATTAACTCTTGAATTAGGCCATACATTAGGGACCAAAGGAGTATTATTTTTTAATATTCAAACTTTATTTTTGATTTCTCAGTTAAGCAACTGGCTTTTAAAAATGAACTGGATTCTGGACCTCTTGCAAACTTGACAGTTGTATTGTTCATGACTTTGTGAGCGACAGTGTGGTGTTTGAAAGAGCATTTTTATATAAATATAAATATGTATAATTTAATATTTTGATAGTGATGATTTGATGGAGATGGTGTTGGTGAGGGAATAATGAGAAACCGTGTTTTGTGAGATTTATTAGGGCAATGGATATATATATATATATATATGAATGATTGAATGAAGGAAATGATGTTCGGTTGGTATGGTGAGAAAAAAACTTTCATCATTTTCTCTTATTTTTCAGGAATCTTCATTGTATTTAGATCACTGACCTGACTTGGAACAAACCCAAAAACTATGAGCCTCTATGCCAAACTCTACCCCTATCAAAGATGGGGGGGGGGGGGAGATTTTTGTGTGTGGATATATATAGAGAGATTGGTTGATACCAACTTGGTTGAAACTAATAAAAGGGTTTAGTCTCTTACAACATGGTAAACAAAAGTTTAAATTTCTGCGAGTAGAGGTGCCTAGTGTCTAATAGTTTCTCCAATAAGAGAACGCTTGTGCCTATAAAAAGAAATCATGTTAGAGTTAACAATCATCTTATTCATTTTTTCTTCTTTTCTATGAATCTATCTTCGTTGTATTTAGATCACAAACTTGACTTGGAACAAACCCAAAAGCCATGAACCTCTACGCCAAACTCTATCCCTATATTGTTTTGGGGGGGGGGGGGGGGGTTCCGAGATGCCAACATGGTCGAGACTAGTGAAAAGGGTTAGTCTCTTGTAACATAATAAACAAAAGTTCGAATTTCTATGAATAGAGATGGCTAGTGTCTAACAGTTCTTCCAATAAGAGAATGTCTATGCCTATAAAAAAAAAAACCATGTTATAGTTGACAATAATCTTCATTTTTTTCTTCTTTTCTAGGAATCTATCTTTATCGTATTTATATCACAAACTTGACTTGGAACAAACCAAAAATTATGAGCCTCTATGCTAAATTCGGATTTAGCTTTTCTCATCTACCTTCCTCTCACTTACCCTCATTTCTCCTTCATTATCATTGGATTAAAATTTTAATGGTTTAAATTTAACATTTTATAAAAGTCATATTATAATTTTAATTAAAAAATATATAGAAAATTTAAATGGCAAAAATTTGATCTAAAGAGCTCACAACTGTATATTATTATTATAAAATAGTTTATGTAGAAGTATTATATACCCATAACCTAGTTTAAAGGAATCTAAATTCTTGTCTAATAGCATCTAGAACCAAGTATCCTCTTTTTGTCTATTGTGTTAATACATGTTTCTTGCAACTTCATGCTAATTCCTCACGTCTGACTAGCATCACATGACACGAAGTACTCTCACTGTTATATGATTTTTACTTTCGTAGCGTTCAAACTAATTTCCTACAAACGCTTTCATCTTTCTTTTACTTCTTCACCAAGATCTCATACTGTATGCAATATGTAAAACATTTCTTACTTAATATCATTTTGTCTTGCATTAAAAAAGGAAATATTTATTAGTAATCAAAATTTAAAAAATTATTGTTAGATGAGTTTTAAATGCATTTAATTTAATCCAACTTGATTATTCAAATTAATCATGTTCTTATCATAATGAAAAAATATTTTTAAAAAATCAAGATGGCATTAATATATCTAGTGGCTATGATGCCATCTTTGTAAGATATTTTTTATACAACTAATAATAGGCTTTATTTTTAACATGAGGAATTCTGTATAACTTATATATATTTATACATCTTTTTTCTATTATTTATATACATATTAGTAAATAGAATTTTCTCATACTAAAAAGATTATGAATTTATGATCCGTTGGATAAATTTTAAGAAAAGAAACACAGTTTTTATGGTAAGTGCAAAGTGAAGGACAGTCATGAATAACAGTGAAATGAAACATAAAATTAAATTAATCTACTAAATCTAAATAGACAGAGCAACAGAAGAAGAAGGGAGCTTTTTTTTGTTTTTTTTAATAAGAAAGAAGAAAGAAAAAAAGGGTTAATATCCTTTTTAGATTTTTAAGTTTGTTTTAATTTTGGTTTTGATTTCTATAGAAGCAAATGATCCAGGTTTTTATTGATTTATAAGGATTAATATTTTAAACAAAATGAAATTTGAAGGATTAGTATCTATGATTTAAAATTTGAGAGATTAAAATTAAATTGAAGGTAAATTTGAGAGACTAAAAATTATATTTATCAATTAAAAAAAAAAAAGTACCCTTTCACTTGTGAAGGTGCCTTCCCTCTGTTTTATGTCTCTGTCGTTTTGCTCTCAGAATTTGTCTACACCAACATTACCATATGCTGTACACAGTTTGCTTAATTTAATTACTTTTTTTCCTGAGATAATCTTATCGAGCAATGAGAAAATCTTTTTGTTAAATATTTTACTCAAAAGTTTACATCTTAAAATACATAAAATATTAGTTAATTAGAATGCTTGGCCTTTTGTTTTGCTTTTATCAGTTCAGATTTCAGAAGCAGCACATAAAGGTGTGTGCATTAGTGTCAGCATTTACTTCTTTTCAGAAAAAAAGTGATCAAACGAGTTACTGTTATCCCAAAGGGTCGTTTTATTTAATTAATAAATATTAATCGTCACTCACTAGACATAACCTCGAGACATGATTCTAAAATGATAGCCCTGCAAGGAGCAATCCTAATTATGACATACATACATACATATATATATATATATATTAATAAACTAACCTGGTCCCATCCATTAAAAAGTTAATTACGGTTTGTGGAAGTTTTCGTACTATAAATATATATATATGAATTTAGAAAGATAGTTGAAAATTTTCCTTTATAAAATTAAATTTATTGTCTAAAGGAACATAGAAACCCAACTCTTTCATCACCTACAGCTTATCTTCCATGGGTGAACTTTCCTTTATATGTGAATATCTATCTTCAACTATTTGCAAATATCTTTCCTTTTGCATATAATTAAAGATGAGTTGCACCTAATTGAAATATGTTGCACTTAATGTAACAACCCAAATTTTATTTATCAAATATATATTGTAATTATTTGAGTAATTCAATAAAATGGTGAATATTCATGAATTTGAATCTTATGAATTTCGAAATATCCATATTCATAAGGAAATGAGCAAATTAATTCAAGAATTGAGAAATTAGGGCGAATTATACATAATTCAATTATATGAATTATGGAATGTATGAAAAATATTTTTCTCCTCTTCCTTCCCTAAAATTCGTCCAACTATGAAATAAGGGGGAAGAAATGGGTTTAGTTAGAGTAAAAAGAAGGATGGATGTTTGTGTAACTAGAAGGGATTTAGTCCCAATCCAATTGGACCCAAATGATGTGAAGGGATGGCATAAAGTAAGAGGGTGGTGTGGTTGGAGGGATGGTGCATGCAAAGTGGAGCAATCACAACCATTGATTAAATCAAGGGCTAGGAAGAAAGATGACTAAGTCAATAAAACATCTTCCCTTCCTCTTCATACACACATTTCTTCCAACCACAAGGAAGAGAGAGAGAGAGAGAGCTTGTGAAGTACTTGGGAGATTTAGAGAGCAAGAGGAAGTAAAGTCTAAGGTAAGAGTTGGAGTTTCAAGTGATTAAGCTTCTTATCTTGTGTAGTTCATCCTCCAATGTCTTGTTCTTCATGGAAATCATGGTTTAGTAAGCTATTCTTCAAGGTTGAGGAAGAGAGAGAGGACGTCCTAGAGTGAGAAACACCAAGAATCAAGAGGTAATTATACCAATCTCAACTTTATGTTAGTAAGAAGTTGTTGTTGGTAATGGTTGGTTGGTTTATGTGATTTTTGGTTGAGTTATGAAATTTGAAAAGCTATAACTGTCACATCCTTATCTCAATTTCAACCTTTTTCAACCTTTTTCAGAGTATTTGTGGAAAATGATATGCGGTTCGGTAGGCAACACAGGAATAACATAACTATACTGATAATATGTGCATGATTACATAAATTTCCCATAGGGGTTCGTACCTGATAATTACAATTAAGGTAGCCGCACAAGGTTACTAGGGTATCTAAACTCATCCCAATGAAACGGAGACTTTTTCTCATCTTCGTTCCACTATTGTAATCCCCTCATACGGTACTTTGCATTGTTGTTTGTATATCTTCTGTCGTCTCCTGTCTAAATTGTTGGTAAGGGAGGGTGAGATTCGAGAGAATCTCAGTAGGAAACAGATACCATAATGCATGCATGATTGATGCTATGTGTATGACATGTTAGCTTTATCTAGATGTATGCCCCATAATGACATTTCTGCACGTTCAATGTTTCATACAACAAGACTATGGACACAGTGAAAACAGAAACAGAGCTTCATTTATTCAAATATGCTCTACACAATCAAGTAAAGCAATCACATACATCATTACACAAGCAAAGATATCAATTACATGCAAGTAAGGTAAGTCCCCTACCTCCAATCTTTCTCCTTGATTTGCGTGCAAATAGCTCGGGGCTCCATATTCGATCCTACAATGTCAAATGTACTATTTAGACACTTCCATAGTGTTTCTGGAGGTTATATGAGTCTATCTTGAAAAATTACTAAAATACCCCCGGGGACCCGGCCCCATCGTACCCGGTCTGGATGTACTTTTCTTGAAATTCTAACCTGGGCTATCCTGATATATTTTCGCCTAAGGAATCCATTTCCGGACTTGGAATTACTAAATTCACTATAAAAAGATGAAATTGCCCTTGGCAGCCCTTATTTCAGTGTTTCAAGGGCATTTTTGTAATTATGCCTTCTCGGCCTTTTCCGAAAAAGTGCCCAACTGTAACCCCACCTAATTTCCCCCCTGAACTCAATGGAATCATCAAATCATTGAAAATACAACTCTAAGACCCATTTACAGCCTTGGACAAATTATATGGGTTTTCCGGGGAAAATTGGGGTTTTTCGGTTTCGGTTCCGTAAACACGTTCCTTTATACTCCTAACCATTTTATTGACTATTTCATTAGGTTACAACTACCATTTAGTATCAATTTGGGCAGCATAACAGCCCTACATACCCATTTTCCATTTTTGAAACCAATGACAATAAGGCGAAATTTCACCGATTAAATTGTCCACAGCAGCCAGAATAGTCAATATACGAAGGTTTGGAAGTTACCTCAAGCTCCCACTATCTTTTCTTCTTCTTGGCTAAAAACCCTAAGCTTTCAAGAGTGAAGTTTGAGCTTCAAAACCTTAATCCACATAGAAGAATAGCTTAGGAGCGGAGTTATACACGTTAGGTAGAGATTTACCGAAGAAATCAACCTACCGTAGAAGTTTCTCTTATCCTTCTCTCTCTACAAAATTCTACACTTCCTCTCTCTTGTTGCAGAAAAACTGACGAAAATGGGTGGAGGAAGATGATAAAATATAATTTTATAAGATAATATAATTATACAATAATTATTTTTCCATTTTCGGATTTTTACAAAATTCTGGCAGATTTCTGCCTAAACTTTGAAAAATCATAACTAATTCTAGAAAACTCGAATTGGAGTGATTCCAAATCCTATAGAACCCTTATTGAGTCTAGTTTCAAGAAAAAATAAATTTTACTGAACAGAATCACAAAATTCCCAGAATTTCAATCTTTGCATATTATTCTAGAAATTTCACAGTTTTTCTGTGCTGACTTCAAAAATTAATATCTTTTTGTATATAGCTATAATTGAGTCATATGACCTATCAAATTAAAGCTTAGGATGTCTATTTACATCTTGTAAAATTTCATAATTTTTTATCATCATTTGATCATTCAAAATCACATGACAAGCTCACTACCCCATAGGCGATTTCACCGAAAACATAATTATATTCTCCAAGGTTCACCATTTTACTTTCTTAATACCCCAAAGAAATAAGAAACATTAGAGAATATATTTGGGACACCTGCTAAATTGGGGCTTAGCAGTCTGCTTAATTTAGGCTTATTCCCAAGCCTTCAATCCCAAATTTCGGGGTATCACAATAACCCTAAGGGGTTATGCTTCAAAAAATCCTTTAAATCATTATTATGAATTGTTTTAATGAGTTAACCAAGGATTAGGGTGAAAAAGTACAAGTTTTGGAAACTAAAACACAAAGCTTCAGTTTTCTATTTTTCCTAGAATATTTTGGCCAGGATGAGAACTGGTATTAGGAGTTGGATTTTCATGAAATAAATGGTTCCATTGGACCCAATGGGAAAAAATAGGTGGGGTTACAGTTGGGCACTTTTTCAGTAGATGTTGAAAAAGTATAATTTCAAAAACGCCACTGAAATCGGGTCGGGTTGAGGTCCCGAGGGCATTTTGATAAAATTTTTCCATAGGCTAATATAACCACAAGAAACGCTATAGACGAGTTTGAAATGATACTTGGATAGGTTATGACCTATTTCTGGTACATTTAATATTTTAGGATCGAGTCGGATGTCAGAACAACACGTTTTTCGAGGAACATTGAAAAAGGGATTTAATGAACTTCGAGGTAGGGACTACCATATTTTATATACTATGTGAATAATTATATGTATTTGTTACTGTATTTTGTGATATGATTGCGTGCTAGAGGCACAGTACCTAGTTGTGGTTCGCTACCCAACAATGGTATATCGAAAAATCCTAGCTGTGGTCGATGACTCAGTTGAGGTATATTATTGGAAATCCTAGTTGTAGCCGGTGACTCGGCTGAGGTAAATATATATGAATCGAATCAAACTTTCATTTTTTCCTAATATAGTGCATTACATATTTAATTTTCATATTTTATATGTCGATCGTATGTCTTTATGGGGATTCTTCAGAATCTCACCCTTTTTCAAAAACAAATATCTCAGCGGGTACCAGTGGACAAAAGGGCAAGGACATAAACACTGGAAAGTGAGTGGCACATTCCACGAGGTGAGGACAAGATAGGGGTTATATTTAGTCTATGTTTTGGATATTCTGATGAAAATTGTAAATATTAAGTTTCCACTGTATTTTTTTGTATTTCGTCGATGAACGATGTCAGTATTGTAGACAAATATTTTTATCAATATAATTGAACTTTTCTGGATGCCCATTGAATACCGTCTTTATTACTCTTCGGTTATCGAAATGGAAATGGGTGTTAACATTTTTGGTATCATAGCTAATAAGTGATTTTGGCATTATTAGAAAAGTATACTGATAAGATTTTGTTTACATGTCGACAGGATATCATGGACGGACTGAAAGGACCGATGATAGATTATTTTGGTATCGGTAGTATGAAGTTGCGCTACACGGCACGGAAGAGCGTGCCAATGCTTCCTGTACACATACCGCAAATGAGGCCTGAAACTCCACCGAGATCTGAGGTAGGGGAGTCGGGGCATCCGCTCGCGTACGATCTGGAGGAAGACCCCGTTGAGATTGGTTCGAGCGAGGAATTCTCAAGGATTTAGACAATACATGTACCGTACAACATGCAGCCAGATAAGGAGCTAGCTGACTTCTTGTGGGTCAAGTTGAGGCAGGCGAAATGGGAGTTTGCTGACTCAGATGACTACTACCTTACGTACTTGGGCTCTGTTGAGAAGTTGTACAACCTATGGTGCCTGCTGGATATTAATCTACCGGACCCAATATGGATTCACACTACTTATGGTGAGACTGTAGAGCTGTATTGTGACCATAATAGTTTGAAATACTTGTACGATCAGAAAGAACTCAATATGAGACAGCGCAGATGGATGGAGTTGTTGAAAGATTACAATCTTAAAATCAAGTACCATCCCAGTTAAGCTAATGTCGTAGCTGATGCATTAAGCCGAAAATTAGTGCAGGTGGTAGCTATGATGCTCTATAAGCAGAAACTGATTGAGGATTTTTGAGACCTAAATCTGTCTAGTCAAATTCTATCAAGCAGTGGGGTCAGCCAGTTATACAACGATATGAGGGCGGCAATTGAAGAAGCCCAACAACATGATGATAAAGCGTTTTATATCGAAGGTATGATTGATAGGGGTGAGACTCAGGATTAGGACTTATCTCCCAACAGCCTTGTCAAGTACAAGAAACAGGTTTATGTTCCACCGCAACCAGAACTGAAAGAAAAATCCTAGAGGAGGCGCATAAGAGTAAGTATACTCTACATCCAGGAGCTACAAAGATGTACCATAACTTGAAGTCTCAATACTATTGGCTAGGGATGAAAAGAGAAGTGACTGAGTTTGTTGCTCGTTGCTTGACATGCCAGAAAGTGAAGGTTGGACATCAATGACCATCGGGGCTTTTGATGAATCTTGAGATACCTGAGTGGAAGTGGAAAAGAGTTACCATAGATTTCATGACAGGATTGCCTAAGGTTAGGAACCATGACGCTATATGGGTGATAGTTGACAGATTCACGAAGACAGCTCACTTCCTATTGATTAGTGTTCACTACTTTCCTGATTGACTGCGGAGATCTACGTCAAGGAGGTCATGAGATTACATGGTATTCTGAAGAACATCATCTCCGATCGAGATCTGAGGTTCACTTTAAAGTTTTGGAAGGTAGTACATGAAGCTTTGGGTACCAAGCTCCGATTCAGCATAGCATATCATCCTCAAAATGATTGACATACCAAGCAAACGATCCAAACCCTTGAGGATATGCTAAGTGCATGTGTGCTTGATTTTAAAGGTAGTTGGGACAAATTCCTTCTGTTGGCAGAGTTCACCCACAACAAAAGTTACCATTTGAGCATCCAGATGGCTCTGTATGAGGCGTTCTATGGGAGGAATTTTCAATTGCCTGTAAACTGGATTGAACTATCTGAGAGGGAATTGATAGGGCCAGATCTTGTTGATCATACAATGAAGAAAATAAAGTTGATCAAGCAGAAATTGTTAGTTGCTCAGAGCTGACAGAAAAGTTATGCAGATAAGAGGCGAAAACCTCTGGAATTTGAAGTTGGTGACCACATGTTCATGAAAGTATCACCTATTACAAGTATTGACAGAGCATTGAAAGCAAATAAGCTGCAATCAAGATACATTTATTCGTTCGAGATCTTAAAGAAGATTGGGCTTGTAACGTATCGTATCGCTTTGCCACCAAGTCTGATCAGGCTACACGACATTTTTCATGTTTCTCAGATGAAAAAGTATCAACCTGATCCAAAGCACGTAATAGAGTATGAAGACGTGGAAATGTGTGAAGATTTGACTTATGAAGTCATACCTGACCGAATCATCGATCGGCACGAAAAAAAACTCAGAAACAAGAGCATTCTGTTTGTCAAGGTTGTCTGGAGAGGGTTAACGCCTAGAGAGACTACATGGGAAACGGAAGAAAATATGAGGAAACGCTACCCAGAATTCATGAATGTATAAGTGTAGCAAATTTTAGGGACAAAATTTTATTAAGTGGGGGAGAACTGTAACACCCCAAATTTTATTCACCAAATATATATTGTAATTATTTGAGTAATTCAATAAAATAGTGAATATTCATGAATTTGGATCTTGTGAATTTTGAAATATTCATATTCATAAGGAAACGAGCAAATTAATTCAAGAATTGTGAAATTAGGGTGAATTATACATAATTCAATTATATGAATTATGGAATATATGAAAAACATTTTTCTCCTCTTCCTTCCCTAAAATTCGTCCAACTATGAAATAAGGGGGAAGAAATGGGTTTAGTTAGAGTAAAGAGAAGGAAGGATGTTTGTGTAACTAGAAGGGATTTAGTCCCAATCCAATTGGACCCAAACGATGTGAAGGGATGGCATAAAGTAAGAGGGTGGTGTGGTTGGAGGGATGGTGCATGCAAAGTGGAGCAATCACAACCATTGATTAAATCAAGGGCTAGGAAGAAAGATACTAAGTCAATAAAACATCTTCCCTTCCCCTTCATACACACATTTCTTCCAACCACATGGAAAAGAGAGAGAGAGAGAGATAGCTTGTGAAGTTCTTGGGAGATTTAGAGAGCAAGAGGAAGCAAAGTCTAAGGTAAGAGTTTGAGTTTCAAGTGATTAAGCTTCTTATCTTGTGTAGTTCATCCTCTAATATCTTGTTCTTCATGGAAATCATGGTTTAGCAAGATATTCTTCAAGGTTGAGGAAGAGAGAGAGGACGTCCTATAGAGAGAAACACCAAGAATCAAGAGGTAATTATACCAATCTCAACTTTATGTTAGTAAGAAGTTGTTGTTGGTAATGGTAGTTTGGTTTATGTGATTTTTGGTTGAGTTATGAAATTTGAAAAGCTATAACCCTAAGGTGTTATGCTTCCCAAAATCCTTTAAATCATGATTATGAATTGTTTTAATGAGTTAACCAAGGATTAGAAGTGGAAAAGTACAAGTTTTGGAAACTAAAACACAAAGCTCCATTTTTCTATTTTTCCTACAATATTTTGGCCAGGACTAGAACTGGTATTAGGAGTTGTATTTTCATGTAATAAATGGTTCCATTGGACCCAGTGGGAAAAAATAGGTGGGGTTACAGTTGGGCACTTTTTTGGTAGATGTTGAAAAAGTATAATTACGAAAACGCCACTGAAATCCCTAAATAGGGGCTATCAAGGGTATTTTCATAATTTGACAGTGAATTTGGTAATTTCGAGCCAGGAAATGGATTCCTTGGGTGAAAATACGTCAAAATAGCCTTAGTCAAAATTTTGGAAAAACGTGCCATCGAGCTGGGTATGGTTGGCCTGGGTCCCGGGGGCATTTTGATAAAATTTCACCATAGACTAATATAACCACAATAAATACCATAGATGAGTCTAAAATGATACTTGGATAGGTTATGACCTATTTTTGGTACATTTAATATTTTAGGACCGAGTCGGACGCCAGAATGACATGTTTTTTGAGGCACATTGAAAAAGGGATTTAACAAACGTCGAGGTAGGGACTACCATCTTTCATATACTATGTGAATAATTATATGTATTTGTTACTGTATTTCGTGATATGATTCCGTGCTAGAGGCACAGTACCTAGTTGTGGTTCACTACCCAACAACGGTATATCGGAAAATCCTAACTGTGGTCGACGACTCAGTTAAGGTATATTATCGAAAATCCTAGTTGTAGTCGGTGACTCGGCTGAGGTAAATATATATGAATCGAATCGGACTTTCATTTTTGTCTAATATAGTGCATTAAATATTTAATTTTCACATTTTATATGTCGATCGTATGTGTCTACGGGGATTCTTCGAAATCTCACTCTTTCAAAAACAAATATCTCAACGGGTACTAGTGGACAAAAGGGTAAGGGCATAGACACCGAAAAGTGAGCGGCACGTGTCACGAGGCAAGGACAAGATAGGGGTTATATTTAGTCTATGTTTTGGATATTCTGACGAAAATTGTAAATATTAAGTTTCCACTGTATTTTTTTGTATTTCGTCGATGAATGATGTCAATATTGTAAATGACTATTTTTATCAGTATAATTGTACTTTTCTGTATGCCTATTGAATACCGTCTTTATTACTCTTTGATTATCGAAATGGAAACGGGTGTTGACACTTAATTCTTAAACAAATTTTAAATACTAAAAGTAATAAATTTTGTAGTAGGGGATTTTTTTGAATAAATTTTACTCTAAAGGGGTTAGTGCTTGTTTGGGTTGGCCGTAGAAGTTACTTTTCTGACGTGATTTACAAATTACGGGGTAAGTATGTGAGAAGAGTTTTGTAATATCCTGACTTTTGAGACTTGAGCTTAGAGAATAAGCCTGAGATAAGTAGATTGCTAAGCCCTTGTTTAGCAAGATCCCAAATTGTGATTAAGGGTTAATGACTCTAGAAGTGGATGTGGTTAGTGATGAATAACCCTTTTGGAGAATATGATGTGATTTGACACTCGAATGTAATTCGTGTGTGTTGTGAGCAGTGTCGAAACCCTGTATTTGAGTTCAATTGTGGATTAACATCTAAATTGACTTATAAGAAAGGGAAGAATTGAATAGGGTATTGTGTTGGAAATGGTGTCATAGTGCGTTTTGATGTCATTGAAATTGATTTGGAATTTTGGAATGGAAAAGTTTCAATGTTAGGTTTTGAAATGTGAATTGTGTTGACATGTTGAGATTGTCGTGAAAACATG
Source organism: Inga leiocalycina (assembly GCA_963242795.1). Classification (NCBI taxonomy): domain Eukaryota; kingdom Viridiplantae; phylum Streptophyta; class Magnoliopsida; order Fabales; family Fabaceae; genus Inga; species Inga leiocalycina. The sequence continues at coordinate 26,614,574 of OY725331.1, read as the reverse complement.
TCAATGTGATGTGAATTTGATTGATTTGGTGTTTCCAATGGATTCCTTGTGAAAATTTATGTGGGAATGATGTTTCGTATGAAAATGGGACCATTGGAAGCAAAGATGCAAAATCTGAAATTCTGTCTAGTGAAACTCTATTTTGGGCAGTCAGTTTGTGTGAAATTTTTGAATGACCAAATGGTGTCTAACAATTCTGAAACTTTCTAGTCTTAAATCTCACATCCCAAGCTTCAAAATAGATATATAATTTGTGCCATTTCGTTTTGTGAGCTAGGAGATATGACTGTCCAAAGTTTGGGATGGAAACTGAACTTTGTTTTGGGGCAGCGATGGGTTTTATGTAATTCTGGAATTTTTTGGTAATTTTGGGTAATGGACCATATTTTTCCTATAAATAGGACTTAAATACCTTTCATTTGGCTTTGGAATCACCTCATTTCTATTTTTCTAGAATTAGTTATGATTTTTCAAAGTTTGGGCAGAAAATCTGCCAGAAAATCCGAAAATGGGAATTATGACATCATCGAAATAAAAGATGACATCATCATGGAATTAAATATTTTCTCATCATCTTCAGCTCTCCTTTCTGACGTGCTGAACCAGCTGAAACTTGTGAGAAAAATTTGAGGGCTCTTAGAGAGAGAAAGAGGAGAAATCTCACCAGGTAAGCCGATTTCTCTGACGATCTAGCTCCTAACTCGTATAGCCTTGCTCCTAAGCTTCTCTTTCATGTTCTTTAAGGTGTTGGAAGCTCAATTTTCATGGTTAAGAAGGGCTATGGTTTCAACCACTCTTGAGAAAAGCTAGTGGGAGCTTAAGGTAACTTCCAAACTCTTGTGTACTGACTATTCTGGCTTCTGTGGACAATTTAATCAGTGAAATTTCGCCGGATTGTCATTGGTTTCAAAAATGGAAAATGGGTGTGTGGGGCTGTTATGCTGCCCAAATTGGTACTAAATGGTAGTTGTAACCTAATAGAATAGTCAATAAAGTAGTTAGAAGTACTAAATGGTAGTTGTAACCTAATTTTCCCCGGAATACTTGAGAATTTTGGCCATCTCTAGAAATGGGTCTTAGAGTTGTATTTTCAATGATTTGATGATTTCATTGAGTTCAGGCAGGAGCAAAAATTAGGTGGGGTTACAGTTAGGCACTTTTTCGAAAAAGGTCGAAAAAGCATAATTACGAAAACGCCCCTAAAAACCTTAAAGTGGGGCTGCCAAGGGTAATTTTGTAATTGACATTGAATTTGATAATTTCAAGTTCGGAAATGGATTCCTTGGGCGGAAATATGTCCGAATAGCCAATGTCAAAATTTCAAGTAAAGTACAGCCGGACCGGGTTCAGTGGGGCCGGGCCGGGTCCTCGGGGGCATTTTAGTAAATTTTCAATATAGCCTCATATAACCCCCAGAAACACTATGGAAGTGTCTAAATAGTATTTTTGACAGTGTAGGATCGAATATGAAGCCTCGATCTATTTGCACGTAGATTGAGGCACACGTTTCGAGGCATAAAAGGGTTAAGGTAGGGAACTTATCTCTCCTGCATGCTCTGATAACTGTATTAATGTGTGTTGATGCATGTTATTGCTTTGCTTGATTATGTGGAACATGTATGAATGATTTGAAGCTATGTTTCAATATATGCTATGGCCATATGTGTATCGTTTGAAGCATTGAGCTTATAGATTGTCATTGTATGTGTGCCTGAGTTATGTGATACAAGCATGTCATGCATTAAAAACTTATCTTGCCTGCATATTGATAATGTTTCCCTACTGAGATTCTCTTGAATCTCACCCTCCCCTACAACAATTTAGATAGGGCAAGTGGCTCGTAGAGGGAGTGGTTAGGACTCCTTCGAAATAAGAGTTGGTAATTGGTTATCAATGAGTTGTGAAGACTGTATATGATTCGGTTGAATATAGGGTTATGAATTTGAGATGAGATTGTGTAATCCCCATTTGAAGAATTGTAATGGGCAATTGTGCCCTGTGTAAGTGCACTTCTAGCACTAACTGCCTATCTCTAGGCAAATCATGTTGATTAATAAAGCGTATTTACAAACAATGGCATCCACATAAGTATATAACTATGACATGATGTATGAAGTATAATGTTTCTACCTCAAAGTCCTTTTAATCCCTTTTTAGTGTGCCTCGTAAAACGTGTTGGTTCCGGCTTCCAACTTGGTCTTAAAATGTTAAATATAGAGAAATAGGTCATAACATATCCAAGTATCATTTTAGACTCTTCCATAGTGTTTCTTGTGGTTATATTATTCTAGGGTGAAAATTTACTAAAATGCCCTTGAACCCCCGGCCCAGCCTCGCCGTACCCAGCCTGAGGACACGTTTCCCAAAATTTTGTCTAGGGCTATCGTGGCGTATTTTCACCCAAGGAATCCATTTCCGGGCTCAAAATTACCAAATTCAGTGTCAAATTATGAAAATATCCTTAACATCTCCGATTTAGGGTTTTAGGGGCGTTTTTCGTAATTATGCTTTTGTGGCCTTTTCCGAAAAAGTGGTCAACTGTAACCCCACTTAGTTTTGCCTCTTGAATCCAATGGATTCATCAAAGACATGAAAATCCATTTCCTTCCTTCATTTCTGGATAGACAAAAAACTTAAAAGAAAAGGAAAAATAGTTTTTTGAAATCCAACTTTTAAAGCTCTCTCATTTTTACTCCAAATCATTTATTTACTCTTTAAACACTTATGGCTTAAGATTTAATGAAATTTAGGCAGCATAACCCCTTAGGGTTCGTGCTTTCCAAGTTCACAAACCAACGATGAAACTTGAAAAAATTAAGAAACATCAACAAGAACAAAAACAACAACCACAAGAAAACAAGTTCATGAAGTTACCCTCTTGCTTTCAATCTTGGCACCTTAACTCCTTGTCTTCCTTATAGACTTGACTTGCTAAACACATGTATACATGAAGAAGAGAACATTGGAGGAAGTGTTACACAAGAATAGGAAGCCAAACCATTAAATCAACACTTACTTACCTTAGTTTTTTTCTTTTGAACTTTCTCTTGCTCTTCCTTGCTTTGTGAACTCTCAAGCTCTCTTTTCTCTCTTTTTTTCCTATGACTTGGATGTGCAATGGCTATTAAAGGGAGTATGAAAGCTTTATCAAGTGTATCTTGCTTCATTTATTGTGTACAATGACCTTTATGCCCTTTTGCCCTTTTAGTGTTTCCTTAACTATGACTTGAACTTAGACATTATATTTGAACCATTTCTTCTCCTTTCCTCCTAGCCCATCACTCATAAAGGGTCCTTAAGAAACCAAATGGACTTTCATTGAAGTGGCTTCATCCTTTTTCTCAAGTCAATTGGCACAAGAGTTGGCTATATAACCTTATGACATAAGTCAAGACTTGTGACACAACAATTATCTCTATCATCTTTCATGTAGTGTTGACACTTGGTCTCATTGGATTTTGACACTTGTCTTCTCCTCCCTCATCCCTAAATTTCTAAAATAATTAAGAGAAAAAGAAAGATTAATTTATTTCTTCAATTTTCGCACAAATAGAAAATATGGGCAGAATTTTCAATAATGTTTGAAAATTCATAAATAATTTTGTAGATATCGTTTTGGAGCGATTCCAAAGGCTATAGAACCCTTACTGAGTCTAGTTTCAAGGAAAAATATGGACTTTAGCCATTTGGAAGTATATCAATACCATAATTCATTTCTTTGACCACTGCTTCATAGACTTTCTAGATTTTCTGGACTAACTTCAAAAATTCATATTTTTTTGCATATAGTTTCAAATGATTCATATGACGTATCAAATTAAAACTTGTGATGTTTACTTTCACCCTGTAAAATTTCATAATTTTTTCTCATAATTTGTTCTTCCGAAACCACATGACAAAGTCATTGCCTCACAGGTGATTTCACTGAAAACACTATTTACCTTTCAATTTCCAATATTTAATTCCGTTGGCCTTAAGTATGCAACATTTTATTGAATATATAAAATAATCACAATATACTCTTGGTGAATAAAATTTGGAGTGTTACAGCTCTCCCCTACTTAAATAAATTTCATCCCCAAAATTTGCTACACTTATACATTTATCATATATGCTATCTGCACTATCTTACGGGTCAATACGTCAATGACAATATTAGCCTGCCTTGGACACATTTACATTCCAGGTCTTAATCTTTCAACAACTCTATCCACTTACATTACATCATATTTCACTCCTTTTTGGTCATACACACATTTCAATCTTTATGGTCACAATACAATTCCACAATTACGCCATAAAAGCAATGTTTCCAGATTCAATACAAATATTCTTATCATCAACTCAAGATTATGGATGGAATAGTTCAAGTCCCGAAGCTTCAGTTGATGAAATACGTATACCCTCACTTGACTCATATCAATTCTCATCTCGATCTATGCCTGCTCGTATCTGGGATTCAATTCCCTTCCCAATCCATGCCATCTGGCATCAGTGAAGACAACAAAGGTCCACTATGGATATGGGATTATCAATATTGGTACTTTAATAAATTTTCATCATCATCTCTCTGAAGCTCCTCTTACAATCACTATCCCATGCATAATGTTGAGTTCTGAGAAATTTTGATATAAACATCTCATAGTAATCAACTAGACTCAAAATACTGAGTATCACAACCACAATTTCTGGCCTTTTTAGTTCAGTACTGCTTTCACTTTAACAGGGTCCACTAGGATCCCTTGTTACGAGACTATATGACCCAGAAATGTTACCTTTGAAAGCCATAACTCACATTTACTCAACTTGGCATAGAGTTGTTTTTCCCCTCACAATGTTCAATTCCATTTGTAATTCAACCAACCAGATTTTGTGAATTACCGCTAAGCCAGGCAGCCATGCAACAATAAACAATCAAGTCTACTAGTGATTCATATTCCTCAACATTTGTTATACCATTCATACATATATTGACTGTGACAACCTTGACACTCGTGGGTATAGGCACATTCTATTCGTATGGGAATCTAAGTATACTTATTGATTTTACTACCCTTTCTAGGGTAACCTATTCATATCCTTCAAAAAAAATTCCAGAGAACTCCTCATCCTACCATGCTGTCAAAACACGATTCCTTACCATCCTTTATTTATACCTTTCAACACACTATCTGCCATCTACCAACCGATTTCTAGTAAAGCCTCAAGTTCGTAGGATAGCAAGTAAATCAATTCTTTTTTTCCTCAAGATACTTTACCCTCATTGTACAGGGAAACCAAAAGCCACTCATATATTTTATTCTCTGTCTCAACCTTGAGACCCTATCTCATGGCTACCTTTGTTCTATCAAGAACTATTCTCATTCAATAAGGGAATATTCTATTATCAAGATATTTCCTTATGCTAGATTAGTGACTAGCAACCTTAGGAAACCTCATTCACATTTTGATTCATCTCAGTATCATGTTTAGTACCTCAGACCATCTAAGTCAATTCAAATTCTTAAGAAATCAGATCAACAATTATGTTTGATTCTTGGATCTTGATTCCACCTAAAACCTTAGCATTAGTTGGGCTGGGAAATCACTTTCCTCAATTCCATAGGTTATCACTAGTACAATACGATTCTGAATAAATTTGCTGCCTAAGGACATACTAGTCCACTAGATCTTAAGGCCTTTAAACACGCAGGTCCATTACAAGATCCGGCATGTGCAGTGAATAAATAATTAAACTCAAATCGTGCATTACTTTAGTCTAATTCAGCCTCTTCATAGCTTCCCCAGAAGATCCACCCTGCTCTTTCCTCTTCTATCCTAAGCTACCACTTCTGGAAACACTTTGATTCCCAGTCGGTGTTGCCCAGTTCGACATGCGTTTCTCAATGTATCGGTACTCTTATGTCGCTTTGTTGAATTCCGTAAAGTGTTGAGAAATCGGCCTCTCTTTCAACTCGGGTCTTAACCCTTCAATTATCATGTCTGCGTTCTACTCTTCATAGTCATTCAGCTTGTGGTATGATGAGTATTGTGACAATCGAATGTACCGGGCTAGGTAATCATCAAAGCTTTCCCGGTCTTGCTATTTGATGCAGAGGAATTCTTTCTCCTTTTCCCTTCTGACAGTTAGGGGAAAATATTTCTCATTGAACTTTTCCTGGAATAATTCCCATGTGATAGGAACATTCCTCCCTTTCAGGATAAGATCTATGCCCTTCCACCAGCGATCAGCATCACCTTCCAGCTTGTATATTGCTAATCGAGCTTTCACATCATCCGGGTATTGCAGTATATCAAAGATCTTGTCCAAACGAGCTAACTAGTCTTTCGCTTATTGAGGATCAAACTTCCCCTTGAACATAGGCAGCTGTTGTTTACTGATTCTACTCAGCCAAATTTGAATTTCCACATTAGGCTAAGGTGGCAAATCTTATAGTTGTTGTTTGTTCAGTATCTCTTCATTGTTAAATCTCATAAATTCATCCAGACGATTCTCCAGATGATCTTGCCCTTATTGTACTCCCTGAAGGTCAACCCTTATTTCGTTTATTGTTTGCTGCTGTTGTTGTTCCAGTATATCTAGATTCACTACTGTACTGGATCAGGTCGTGGCTCATCGCTACATGATTATGCCCTGCACGTGGCTTGCCACGAGGTCTACCAGGTTGAACCATCTCTGTGTTTCAAACTTCCAAAAATACCGACTCTGGCTAATTCTTTCTCTTTTTATCAGTTCTGCCTGACTGCCTTTAACTCATAATACATGCTGGTCAGCTCCGGTCACCAGAATAGCTCGCGTACGCCCTACATCACAGCTTGGTATACATGAACATGAAATCCCACACTAACCCTCTGATATGCTTCCGAAAAGTCCATAAGTTTGCCTTCGGGCCCCACACTACACTTTAGGATTCGTCGTCACGGTGGCTGCATCCTAGGGTTCGTCGAGTGGCTGCACTCTAGGGTTAGTGTCACGGTGGCTCCACTCTAGGGAACTATACTCGGTTCTGCACATAGGCGCCCATACACCTGGTCAGCCCCTCTGGTCAGAACTTTCCGTAGGTAGCCCTCTTCGATTAGATTTCACCGTAGGTAGCCCTCTCCGATCAGAACTCTCCGTAGGTAGCCCTTCTCCGATCAGAACTTTCTGTAGGTAGCCCTTCTCCTATCAGAACTTTCAATCTTTGTGGTCGCAACACAACTCCATAATTACGCCATAAAGGCAATGTTTCCATATTCAAAGCAAACATTATTATCATTTACTCTAGATTATGGATGGGATAGTTTAATTTTTGAAGCTTTAGCTGACATGATGCATACGCCCTCACTTGGCTTGCATCAATTCTCATCTCAATTTATGCCTGCTTGCATCCGGGACTCAATTCCTTTCCCAATCCATGCCGTCTGGCATTAGTGAAGACAACAATGGCTCACTATGGATCTGGGATTATCAATATTGATACTTCAATAAATTTTTCCTTTTAACTCTTTGAAGCTCCTCTCACAATCATCATCCCATTCATAATGTTGAGTTCTAGAAAATTTTGATATAAACATCTCATCCTTTTTATTGTCACACCCCGCACTTCCTAATCCCAGGGACTACGAGCGTGGACTTACCCGGATATCTGCGGCCCCTCCAACTCAATCACATTTCTTTTTCCTCCCGCAGCCTCGAACACACGACCCTGAGGGCATAAGATTGTGGTCCTGACTAAGGCTACTACCATTAAGCTACTCATAATAATCAATAAAACTTAGAACACTGCGTATCACAACCATAGTTTCTGTCCTTCTCAGTTCAGTACTGCTTTCACTTTACCAGGGTCTACCAGGATCCCTTGTTGTGCGACTATGTGGCCCAGAAATCTCACCTCTGCATGCCAGAACTCACACTTCCCTAACTATGGTCGATTTATGCCCCTTAGCATTTACCACATAATTTAAACAAACTTCAGCCGTCACAATTCGAATGCCCTTAGGCATAGATACACTAAATCATACGGGGATTTATGCATCGGTACACATAATTATCTCAAGCAATTGTATGTAATGAATGAATGGCTTGTACTAGAATCATACATAACATGCACTAAACTGCCGTTCAAAGAAATCGTACCTTAAATCAGCTCCGGAGACTTTCTAACTTCTTCCTGTGTCAGTGTATAGACCCTGCCAGAAGCCTGGGTCTCGTCTCCTGCTGTAGCTGCTTTTGTGGACAATCCCTGGCCATATGTCCCGGCTTGTCGCAATTATAACAGACAGGTGGTCTACTCGGGTTTGGCCTAAACAGAATCCCACTGTAAGATCTACCAAGGTGTATTGGCTTCTGGCAACGCCAACAAGTCCTACTTCCTATAGAACCCTGACCTTATTGACCCCTAGATTTATCCATCCTTTTAGGATCCCTTCCAGAATATCCACTCTAATCCTTTCACTTCTGCGTTGAGCTACCGCTTCCAGAAGTACCTTTGTTTCTAGGCTGTGTTGACCAGCTCGACAGACGTTTCTTGATGTATCGGCACTCCTCTGCTGCTTTGCTAAATTTTGTGAAGTGTTGGGAGATCAGCCTCTCCTTGAACTCAGGTCTCAGCCCCTCTATCATTATGTCCGAATTCTACTCATCATTGTCATTTAGCTTGGCATATGAAGAGTAGCGTGATAGTCGGATGTATCGGGCCTAATAGTCATCAAAGCTCTCCCAGTCTTGCTGCTTGATGCTAAGGAATTCTTTCTCTTTCTCTCTCTTGACAGTCGGAGGAAAGTACTTCTTGTTAAATTCCTCTTGAAATATTTCCCATGTGATCGAAACATTCTTCCCCTTTAGGATAAGGTCCATACCTTTCCACCAGCGATCGGCATTACTCTCCAGCTTGTATATGGCTAGTCGGGCTTTTACTTCATCTGGACACTGCAACATATCAAAGATCTTGTCCATACGAGCCAACCAGTCTTTCACCATCTGAGGATTTAACTTCCCTATGAACGTGGGCGGTTGCTGCTTACTGAATCTGTTAAGCCATGCTTGAATATCCACCTCAGGCTCCGGTGGTAAATTCGCTAGTAAAGGTTCCTTATGTATCTCTTCGTAGTTCCCCCACATGAAGTCATCCATGCGGTTCTCCAGGTGCTCTTGTCTCTACTGTACTCCCCGAAGATAAGTTCTTATCTCATTTATGGTTTGTTGCTGTTGCTCTAGAATCTCCAATATTTGTTGTTGGATAGGGTCAGGCCTTGGTTCACCCTCATCGTTATCACCCTGTCTTTCAGGCCCTCGGCCTCGACCCTTACCTCGTCCTCTACCGTGGCCCCTACCACCTTCCTCGGGTTGTATCATTTCCATAATTCACTCTACATAAAATTTAAAGAGTAAATTTTGATACAAAAGCAAGGGCATCTTTGTCATTTCATAAATAGTCAGGGTACAAGTATGTCATGCATAGCATATCATAACTATTTACAGTAGTGCAGAGAAATAGAAATACCATACATCCTACATACTATTGTACATGACATATTGTTCGATATATAGCCAAAATATTAATTTATAGCTTCCTCTGTACCCTTCCCAAAATACATCTTCCGGCTAAAATTTATTCTGTCTGCCGGTATCCTATGACTTTCCTAACCCCAAAATACGTGCCGGTAATTCCCGGTCACACAAAATGCAAATTAGTCCCACATCACTCCTCCTCGTCTAGGTACTCCCTCGTATACACGTTGATGTGGTCTATAAACTCCAGAAAGTTGCTGTTGGGACCCTCCTCAACAATGCTGATCTTCTTCCGATTCCAAAAAGCGGTATCTGGGAAGAAGCTCATAGTGGTGAAAATCCAAGTCGAGTCCGGTGAGTTAATATCAAACAGACGTTGTCGGCCATACAGCAACTCGACGAAATCCAGATACGACAGGTAGTAATCATCCGAGTCAGTGAACTCCCGTCTCGCCTGCCTCAGCATAACCCACAAGAAATCAGCTAGTTCCTTGTCCGGTTGCATGTTGTACGAGACATGTACTGTCTCTATCCTCAAGAAGCCCTTAATTGGATCCAGCTCGACGGGGTCCTCCTCTAGGTCATATCCTAGTGGATGCCCCGACTCCCCTACCTCCGATCTAGGTAGAGTCTCCGGCCTCGATTGTGGTATGTGGACGGGCAGCTTGGCATGCTCTTCCGTGCCGTATATCGCAGCTTCGTACCGCCGGTACCGAAATAGTCTATCATCGGTCCTCTCGGTCTATCCATGATATCCTATCGACATGTAAACAAAATCTTATCAGTATACATTTCTTATAATGTCAGAACCACTTATTATCTCTGATACAAAAAATGTCAACATCCGTTTCCATTTCGATAATCAAAGAGTAATAAAGACGGAATTCAATGGGCATACAGAAAAGTACAATTATACTGATAAAAATATTCATTTACAATTTCATTATCATTCGTTGACGAAAAATAGAAAATACAGAGGAAACTTAATATTTACAAATTTCACTAAAATATCACAAAATAGACTAGTTATGACAACGATCTTGTCCTCGCCTCGAGACAAGTGCCGTTCACTTTCCGGCGTCTACATCTTTTCCTTTTGCCCCACTGGTACCCACTGAGGTGTTTATTGAAAAATAAGGTGAGATTCCGAAGAATCCCCGTAGAGACATGATATCTGTAATATCCCAGTTCTTGATTAAGGGATAATCATGATTATTATGGATAATTATGGGTTTAATTGGGATTATTATGTATTTTATGACAATATTAATTTATGTCATAATTAGTGGAAATTGGAAATATTATTGCATATATGTGGTATTTAAGATCAAGGGTTGAGATTCCTTGACCGTGGGTCGGAATCTAGTGTATTAAGCTTGTGTGAGCTTATTGTGGGAATGATTGAGATGTTGACATGTGGCAGTGTGGAGGCCATTGGATGAGGCCACAAGAGGACAAAAGGTTACTTTTTCCTCTCCTCTCTCACTCCATCTCTCCATCTCATCTCTCTCTCTCTCTTTCGGCCATTGAAGAGGAAGAAAGGAAGAAAGGAAAAGCTTGGATTTTTGGGTAAGTAAATGATCTCCATTGCTCAAGTTCCCTTCTTAAATGTTGATCCTTGAATCATGGGCTTCATTTTGGTGTGTGTAGTGTAGCCATTTGGTGTTGATTTGTGCCACACAAAAATCTGATTGTTGGTGAATCAAGAACTCCCTTTGGAGAAGTTGATAAGGTGAGTGAAACTAATCTATCTATCTAAGTTTCATACCATTTGAAGTAGTTTATAAATTCTGGAAATTTTGGCTTGAATCCGAAAATTGGATGCCACTGTTCATTTGGTATGTTTTTGGCATGAGAATGGTGTTTTGGAATGAGTTTAGGATAGATAGATTGATTGGTAATGGAAATGTGAAGTTTGGTTAAGATTGGTGTTTTGAGGAGATTGTTGCCCAAAACCCAAAGCATGATAATGGAGTAGGATTCTGAGGATTCTGAGGATGCCATTGAGTTTATTGGGTGTCTTTGTGTGGGAATGGCTTTGGGTTAAGTTTTGTGTCCATGGGAATCAATTGGGCAAGTGTGAGGGAGAGTGCCTCTGTTTTTGCGTTTCTGCTATCTGATGGATTCACTCGAGCAGGGATGGGTCTGCTCGAGTGAAGGATGAGCATCACCCGAGCAGAGATGGGTCTGCTCGAGTGAGGGATGAATATCACCCGAGCAGGGATGAACTCTGCTCGAGTGCTGAGTGGTTTTTCCCTTTTGTGCTTCGAGTTCGTCTGGGTTTTTATGAGCAATGCTCGAGCACATCGCTTTGTGCTCGAGTGAGCGAAGAACACACTCGAGTGAGCATGGTCTGCTCGAGTGATAGTGGGAGTTCAGAGTGAAGGGTTGCTTCGGGTCTTCACTTGCAGGTGGATGCCAAGAGTGTGCTCTGACACTCGCGAGCATAGCCTTCTCACTCGAGCATTGGGTGTCTGCTCGAGTGAGCCTGTGCCTCAGGTGGGGGGTGGTGCTCTCGGGTTGTCACTCGCGAGTAAGGTGCGCGAGTGTGCCTTCTCACTCGCGGCAATGGTGTGTGTGCTCGAGTGATCCAGTTCTTTGAGAGCTTTGTGTGCTTGCGGGTCCTCACTTCCTGGACTTCTCTCGCGGGTGCTCGAGTGAGGCATTTGGCCTTGTGCTCGAGTGAGGTCCTGTGTGCTCGAGTGAGCCAGTTCCTGAAAGTTTCTTTGTGCTCTCGGGTGCTCACTCGCAGTCTCACTTTCTCTTGTGCTCGAGTGCTGTCCGTACCAATGCTCGAGTGAGAGCATTTGTGCTCGAGTGATGTCCGTACTTGTGCTCGAGTGAGAGCATCTGTGCTCGAGTGAGATGACCAAAAATGAGTGTTTTGCCTTCGAGTAAGGGGTCTTTGGGATAGTTCTTCCTGCCCTTTAGGAGTTTTGTTAGGGGTATTTAAGGACTCTAAAAGAGCAATAATGATAACCAATTAAGTATTATAAAGTGGATTAAGTCTTGGAATAGAGAATAACTCTTCGTCCCTAATTGTGAAAATAGGATTTGATATTTGCCTTCCTCGGGAGAGACCGGCGCTAGGACACGCCCGGAAGAACTCAGGTAGTGACTTTTCTCTCTTATCTTGTATGATGTTTTGGTATGCATATCTTATCATTGAACTTGTAAATTGTGTGCCATGGTCCATTACGGCGTGAGCAGGTCAGCGTGAGCCGTATAGAGAGTGACAGTGGTCATCTCTAGGTCGGCCGTTGGACTGCCGTCGTAATTGACATGGATCTTTGTGAATCCGACCCGTGGGGGCGGCGTTTGTGAAACCAGCCGTGGGCTGCGTGTGTGTATCTTGCCTATGTGGCTTGCGATTATGATATGCTTTATATGGATCCCAGCTGTGGTGAATTATACTGTGTTGATTGTTGTGATGCAATACAACGTGAGCAATTCAGCGTGAGCAATCGTCAGGGATGACATGTGTCATACTAACCATTGCCGTTGTAACTGCCGTTGTAGTTGCTTGTGTGGATAGTGATTTGATTACATGCATTATTATTGTACATTATATGATTGACTTGTTACTACGGGGATTCTTTAGAATCTCACTCTCCCAAAATTAAACCTTTTAGACAGGGCCGAAGTATCGAGAGGCAAGCGGGCGACGAAGAGTAGTTAGAGCTCCTGTTTAGGAGTGTATTTTGGAATTTATGGTTATCATTGTATATTTTGGAATTGGATATAGTGGATTTTGTGTAATCCCCAAGTTAAGGGTATTGAATTATGGCTTGTGCCTTGTAAATCCCTTATCTAATGAATGGAACCCGAGTGAGTCGGGAATTTATTTGCACTCTGATATTTGTAGATGGAATCCACCTGTTCAGTCTAGTATTATTTTGTATTGAGAACTTGAGACCATTGTGAATAAGTTTTGAAAAATGTTTTTGCAAATCCGATTATTGGGCAAATGAATATCTTATTAAGTCCCAATTTCATTATGGTCTCTAATTACAACTTAAATCCCGGCCTAAGGTGGGAAGGGGGTTACAATATCGTTCATAGAGAATGCAAAAAGTAAATATGACATGCGCCAAGGTATGAACAAATTAATGAACAATATAAGTACTTCATCATCATGTATACATGAGTAGTGCCCAGCCCCACAATCTACACTGGTTGAACTTCTGCCAACTCCCAGTGTAAGTGCACCTCTGGCACTAACTGCCCCTCTCTAGGCAAATCATGTTGATTAATAAAGTGCATTTACAAAACAATGGCATCCACACAATCACATAACTTATGGCATAATGTATGAAGGATAATGTCCCTACCTTAAAGCTTTATAATCCTCTATTTAATAGTGTCTCGTTAAGCGTGCTGTTCTGACATCCGACTCGGTCCTAAAATATTAAATGTACCAGAAATAGGTCATAACCTATCCAAGTATCATTTTAGACTCTTCCATAGTGTTTAATGTGGTTATATTAGTCTATGGTGAACATTTACAGAAATGCCCCCAGGAACCCAGCCCAGCCTCGCCTCGCCGTACCCGGCCTAATGGCACGTTTTCCTAAAATTTTGACTAAGGCTATTCTGACTTATTTTCACCCAAGGAATCCATTTCCGGGCTTGAAATCACCAAATTCACTATCAAATTACGAAAATACCCTTGACAGCTCCTATTTAGGGATTTCAGTGGTGTTTTCGTAATTATGCTTTTTCGGCCTCTACCAAAAAAGTGTCCAACTGTAACCCCATCTATTTTTGCCCACTGAGTCCAATGGAACCATTTATTTCATGAAAATCCAGCTCCAACCCTCTGAAACAATGCTGGCCGAAATATTCAAGAAAAATGGAAAAAATATAGTTTTGTGTTCTAGCTTCCAAAACTTGTACTTTTCCACTTCTAATCCCGTATTAACTTACTTAAGCACATCTTAACCATGATTCAAAGAAATTCGGGCAGCATAACCCCTTAGGATTAGGACTTTCCAAATTTACAAACTCAGCAAAATAACCAAATCCAACCATAATCATCAACAACAACCACATACTAGCATAATTTTAGGATTTGTGAAGTTACCTTCTTGAGTTCTTGAAATTCCTCTCTCTAGGAGTCCTCCTCTCTCTCTCCTTGAGCTCAATATTTGCATGCTAAACCATGGATTTCATGGAAAGGAAGAGATTAGAGAAGAATTTATGGAAGATTAGAATGAAAAAGCTTAGGAAATCTCCACTTATCTTAATCCTTCTCTTCTTCTTTCTCTCCAGAGCATGAAGCTTTTCTTAAGCTTTTCTCTCTCTTCTTTCTTGTTGCAAGTGTTGAAAATGAAGGCAAGAGAAAGATGAAGTATTGCTTAATTTCTCTTAATTAACAAATGGATAGGAAATTTCTTTATAACCTCACTCTTGTACTCACCCTTATCTACTTCTAATGAGTGTCATAAAGTCCATTTAGGTTTGGACTAATCTTCCTCTCTTTCCTATCTAGCCCAAACGTCCTCTTGGTCCTTAAGAAACCAAGTGGACCTTCATTCAATTGTCTTAAGCTTCTTGGTCCAAGAAACATTATCTTAAGGTATTAACCCATGTGCTCATATTGAAGAATCATTGTTTATTCCTCTTAGCTTTAGATGATGCCACTTGGCATATTTATCTTCCAAGTATATATTTCCTTTCTCCTAAATATCCACCAATAAAATAAAAATATGGGTTTTTATTTTATTCCACAAATCTTAATTTATTCCACCAAGAATATTCAATTTATACATTTTTTTTATTTTCCTTAATTAATTGAAATTAACTCTAATTAATTGAAAAATAATTAATCTTGGGCTAAATTGGAAAATTTATGATTTTACTATTACTTTTGTAATTTAATTCAATTCTTGAATTTATTTGCCTATTTCCTTATAAATATGAATATTTCAAAATTCAGAAGATCCAAATTCATGAATATTCACCATTTTATTGAATTATTCAAATAATTACAATATATTTTTTATGAATAAAATTTGGGGTGTTACATAAACAGGCCTGAAGTGCACACCTTTAAGACTTAATAGTGTTTTTGAAATATAATTGTCTCTTCTTCTTTTTTTCTTTTTCTTTTTTTTGCCTGTCAAATATAATTTTCTCAAGTAGAAGGATGTATGTGTTTATTAAAACCAAAGAGTCCAAATTCACTGAACTGTTACAAAATAAGGAGAAGAGCTGAAGGAAAAGGAAAGAAAGAATTAAAAAAACAAAATATAATAATTGAGGAAAACAGAGATGGCGTGGACAAAACAACGTGTGTGTTCTGCAAAAGGACCACATGACAACTTTCATATTCACAGGCCAAAAACCCCAAGACACAGACATTGAAGCAGCAGACTTATGTTGGAATTGGATCTATCCCTAAGCCAAGTTCTTATCATCTTCACATAATTGCTCTTATTCCCAGTTTTTTTTTCTAAAAAAATTTTATATAACAAAATGACTCATTTCAATTTAATTTTAATTATCCAATCAACTTGTTTGATGGTTCAAATTTAATATTCTTTAAACAAAATCTTCACTTTAAATGCTGTGGACTTGGAAATATTTTTTTGGGAGACTAGCTCTAGTCCATAATTAAGTTTTAATTATATTCAGTACTACTGAATATTATATACTACTTTCCGTTCATAATATAAGAGCTAATTGGAAGATTTGATCATAAATCTAAGATTTCAACCCATTTTATCCTTTTTATTTATCAATTTTTTCTTACATTTCTGAAGTGTTTAAAAACAAGAAAAAGCGTCCTAATTGTTTAACATTAGTATCGACGGTTAAAAAAATTAACACTAATCATTAATATTTTTAATGGATAGGGACGACATTGTTCTTGTTTTAACACTTCTAAGTTCTAACATAATGTGAATCTAACAAAAACTTTTAAATACCCGCGGCTCATATATACGCGAAAATATTTCAAACAAAGCTGGACCTTATCCTTCAGGAAAATAAAATAACCAAAACAGAGTAACACTACCCATACAATTAGCCCTTGTGAAAAAAAGAAAAGAAAAAGAAAGACTACAATAAACTTTGTTGTCATTCATTTGATTGATCTAACAAGAGCCTCTTGTCTTGTTCAGAAAACACAGTACAAAATAGCGTATATTGACAGACATTTGTAGCTGCTGTAAATATACTCTGTGCATGTACGGTGACAGAATTAGTACTAACTGTATATAATTATATATATATATATATAGCCTCTGCTTGCAATAAATAGCTAGAGAGGTGTGTGCTTTTATTTATGTGAGAAAATTATTTAAGAAAAAAACAATGGTTAAGTTAAATGAATTGACCTGAATAATCATTTTATCATAATAGGTTGGGTTGCAAAAGATAACAATTCTAATAGAAGCAAGCTTTTATACTAAGGATGCCTCCACGGTTATTCATGCCTCCACGGTTATTCAACGGAAAAGAAATCGAGTTCAAGTTCTGCAGAATGACTCTGGGTGTTGGATTACTAATCAAGAAGAGCTGCAGAACATGGTGGGTAGGTTTTTTCAAGACTTGTATACTAAGGATGATCTTCTCACGTCTTCGTCTGATTGGCCGTTGGACTTTCCTCCTTTAACAAGTCAAGATGATATTCTCATCCATAAGGAGATTGAAGACCTTGAGATTAAGAATGCGGCGTTTATGATAGGGGCGTTCAAAGCACCAGGTCCTGATGGTCTGAATGCTCATTTCTTTCAATCTCAATGGGAGCGGGTAGGCATAAAGGTGTGTGAATATGTCAAATATATTTGGCAAGACCCTACCCAGGTGAAGGACATTAATCAAACGAATATTGTGCTTATCCCAAAAAACGACAGTCCCAAGTCGGTGCGTGATTTTAGGCCTATTGCCCTGTGCAATGTGGTCTTCAAGATAATCACAAAGATTATTGCTGGTCGCCTAAAGAAAGCCATGACTTACTTGATTGGTCCCCAACAGTGCAGTTTCATCGAAGGGAGACAAAGCTCTGATAATGTGATCATAGCACAGGAG
This sequence comes from Inga leiocalycina, assembly GCA_963242795.1. Classification (NCBI taxonomy): domain Eukaryota; kingdom Viridiplantae; phylum Streptophyta; class Magnoliopsida; order Fabales; family Fabaceae; genus Inga; species Inga leiocalycina. The sequence goes on along the minus strand of OY725331.1, from coordinate 26,597,047 downwards.
GTCACACATACATTGCGACAGAGACGTAGAAAGAAAGGATATGTGGTGGTGAAGGTCGATATGGAAAAAGCGTATGACCGTCTGGACTGGGACTTTCTGAGATCGACCCTTATTGGAATTGGACTTAGAGGTCATATTGTTAATATCATCATGCACTGTGTCTCGACGGTTTCCATGAAGATTCTTTGGAATGGGGTGGAATCTGCCTCTTTTCTGCCGTCTCGGGGTCTTCGACAGGGCGATCCTCTAAGCCCGTATTTGTTTGTGCTATGTATGGAAAGGTTGGGTCAACAAATCCAGCGGGCTGTTACCAATGGTCAGTGGTCGGGATTTAAATTCAATCGAAATTCCCCTGTATTATCTCACTTGTTCTTTGCTGATGACCTGCTCCTTTTTGGAGAAGCATCGGCCAATCAAATAGGAGTAATGAAACATGTTATGAAAGATTTTTGCGGTGTCTCAGGACATCGGGTCAATTTAGCAAAATCGAAAGCTTTCTTTTCAAAGAATGTGAATTTCCACCGAGCTCTCGAGCTCAGTACGGAGTTGGGTATAGGTATGACTGGGAATTTGGGAAAGTATTTGGGTGTGCCATTGCTCCATGAGCGTGCTACGAAGCTTATCTATTTTCCTATCATTCAGAAAGTCAGGAAGAGATTGGCGGGGTGGAAGACCAGGTTTCTTAGTATGGCAGGTCGATCGGTCCTTATTAAGGCCGTATTGTCGGCTTTGCCGGCCTATCAAATGCAAACTGCTCTCCTCCCTAAAAGTGTTTTACAAGATTTGGAAAAGATTAGCCATTCATTCCTCTGGAATCAGGATAATGATGGCAAGAAGATGCATCTCATCGCTTGGGACCAACTTAAGCAAGGGAAAGAGAAGGGCGGGTTGGGATTTAAGGATCTATACAACCAGAATGTGGCCTTTATTATGAAACTGTGCTGGGGGTTGTTAACAAATTCCGACGCCCTATGGGTTAGGTGTCTTAAGACGAAATATGGATGTCAGGATGGTATATATCCGATGGTGTATACCAAGCATAATACCTCCAGGGTGTGGCGGGGTATTTCATCAATTTGGAGCAGATTTTATTCAGGGGTCGGTAGGAAATTGAATGACGGTAGGTCTAGTAATGCTTGGTGGGATTTATGGACCCCCGTTGCTGTGCCTCTCATTCAATTGGTGGATCGAAATATACAGGACATTAACCCTTGTGCCAAAGTTCGGGACTTTGTGCAATCGGATGGTAGTTGGAATTTCCTGCTGTGGAGGCAGTTTCTCCCGAATTGGGTGGTTGATATCATAGCCCATATTCCTCCCCCGAGGGGACAAGTAGCTGATACTTTCTACTGGAGGCCATCTTCCGATGGAAATTTTAGTGTCCGTGCTGCTTATAACTTTATTTCCACATAACGAGATCAGAAAGTTCAGTTTCAATGGCAAAAGGTGTGGAAACTCCCAGTACCGGAAAAAGTGAAATTTTTCCTATGGCAGGTGATCCATGACCGACTGCCTACAAACTATCTCAGAGCTAGGAGAGGGTTGACCCAGAGTGACGAGTGCCCATTCCAGTGTCAGAGAGTGGAAAATACACTACATATCCTTCGTGATTGTGAGCTAGCCCGGAGTGTGTGGTTATATTTTGTTCACCCTAATTCTCGTTTTCGTTTTTTTCAAAATGACTTGCAGGGTTGGCTTAGGATGAATAGCTCCCAACATCTGGGAGTTCAGCGCTTCAGGAGATGGCCTTGGTTCAAGACTTTCAGTCTGATTTGCTGGCTCTTGTGGAAGAACAGATGCAAAGGAGTGATGGAGGGATCTCGTATGCATGCACAGGGGGTGGTTCACCAGGGGATCTTTTCTTTGATGGAGAGCGATATGGTTGTGGACTTCAGTCACAGTTTGTTCCAGTCAGATAGTGTGGGGACTTCCAGATGGTTCCCACCGAAGTCGGGGTATGTCCGTTTAGATATTGATGCCTCTGTTGACGGAGCGGGGTGGGCGTCCTGTGGTGGTGTGATTCGGGATGATCATGGCAGATGGGTGGCCGGCTTCCAGCGTCATTTAGGGGTTGTTCCGGTCGTCGGTGCTGAATTATTGGGGATAGTGACGGGCCTCAACCTCTGCAAACAGCTAGGACTGCAGATGGTGCAGGCTTATACAGACTCGATACAGGCTTACCAGTGGATTGTACGTGATACCTTAGGTCTCCTTCGTCATCCCTTTATAGGGGAGATTCAGGAAGCTCGGGAACTGCTCTTCTCAGGGTGGGATGCACGTTTGCATTATACTTCCAGGGAGGCTATTGGATGTGCCGATTTCTTGGCCAGGGATGCTCAGCAGTTAGTAGGTGGCCTGATTTTGTTACCGGTAGTTCATCCGGGTTGTATGAGATATATGCGTGAGGATATGGCAGGTGATCATGTAGCCTAGAGTGGCTCTTTTATTTCCAAGCTTTCGCCTTGGCCGTCTTGTATTAAAAAAAAAAAAAAAAAATAGAAGCAAGCTTTTCTAAATTATCAATTTTATTCTTTGAATGAATATGATGAATTATGTTAGGTTTCAAGAATATATATTAAATGATGTGTATGACGTTTTATGTAGGTTTAAAGTGAGTCATGTGGATTATATATGGGATAAATTTAGATTTTAATTTGGTGATGAACAGCCTGTCACGAACCCAGGGTCACGTTCGTCCTGGGTGTCACATGAACGTATGAAAACGATCCCGTTCAGGTCAAAAAAAAAAAAAAAAAAAGGGAAAATCACTCCTAGGTCCTAAACAAATAAGATATTATTAGAAAAGTCCTTGGTTACAATCCTAAAAACGTGTATTCACAATCTGTTGTGTGTGTTTTACAACCTCCATGAATCTTTCTAATAATATTTTGTTTACTTGAGACCTAGGAGTGATTTTCTCAAAAAAATTTAGATTTTAAAATTTATTGAAATTAATTGAAAAAATTATGTGGGTTGACAAGTTGGCCCATTTAGCCCACTAACTTTGGGTTGAGCCAGGAAAATCCTAATATGAAAATAGGCTAGCCAAATCCAAATTTCCCCCTCAACCAATGAGACAACTTATATATGTCAACCAATGACTTTGTGGTATAAAAACTCTTTTGTAAGTAAGAGTTCAAGTTTGATTTCACTTGTAACCTTAGGTTGTTAGTGCTTGGTCCTCTAATTCAACTTGTTTAGCCTAAACTAACCTTTATTCCTTTTTTACAGGGTCAAGGTGTAATTTTATCCCGGGAGTTTTCGCCTTGAAGTGATGGGTATTCGGAAGTTTTTTGAGGAACAATGTCGCCTCATAAGTTTTAAAATAGGCGCAATATTACCCTTTTCTAACAACCAAATTACTAAGAACTAAGGTCCAATTTTGGCCCGAAAATTGTCATGAAGGAGTGATGTTGCCTCAAAAGTTTTTTTAGGAGCAATGTCACTATGAAAGTTTCTAAATTATAGCAATTTAGCCTTAGCCATTTTCTTAGTTAAGTTTAATAATTAGTTGATCAAATATGTTGAGCTGGCAGATCCATGTGTTATCCATGTTATTTTGTTAAGGCGCAAATTTACCCCAAAAGTTTTCATTTATGAGCAATGTTGCCCTAGAAGTTTTTTTGATTCAATTTTGCCTTTGAAGTTTTCAAATCGTAGCAATATCGCCTTGACCGTTATCCATATTAAATTTCACCATTAGTTGATCAAATATACTAAGCTAACATTGTGCAAAATAGTGAAGAAGAATAAGCCGCAGATGAAGGAGGAGTTCACCTTTGCCAGAGCGTATTGAAGAAAAAGATTCAATTACTTGATGCAGGACACATAGGGAGATTTTTGAGAATAAAGCCGTTGGAAACCCTTTGCCGTTGTACCTCAGTGATACTAAGATGGGAGGGTACCTCTTCGATTTTCTCTAATCCTTTTATACAGGATGCATTTTTTAAATTTTTTTGCCCTATCTATAAATCTATCTTGAAAAAAGAAGAGTGGATGACACATGGACCTGCCATATTAGCATATTTGGTCAACTAATAGTCAAACTTAACTTGGATAATAGTTGGGGTGAAAATCACTACAATTTAGAAACTTTTCAGGGAAACATTGCTCCTGAATGAAAACTTCTGGGACAAATTTGCATCTTAACACAAAATAAAAATGGTATGGATAATATGTGAACCTATCAGCTCAAAGTGTTTGATTAACTAACGATCAAACTTAACCTAGATAACAGCTAGGACAAAATTGCTAATATTTGAAAACTTTTAGGGCGACATTACTCCTCAAAACCCTAAACCCTTATTTAATAACCAACTCGTGACAATTTTCAGGAAAAAATTGAACCTAAATCCTTTTTTAATAATGCAGCTTGTATTCCTAACTCTAGTTAGTATAGAATATAATAGCAGCCATTCTTAAAAGAGTTGTGTTCAAGGAACTAAAGTAGCAATGATTTGATACAAGAGACCCAAATGTCACTCTCTTCAAATTAAGCCATTAATTATAATTAGGTCTAAGGGAGTTCACAGGATGGGACGGGACTAGGACAAGCCCATCCAGGGTCCCGGCATTTCTGTCTTATGTCCAATCCCAATCACATTTGGACTGGGACGTTCGGTTTATTGTTTTTTCAAAAGGACCTGGACTTGTTGATAGTTTTTTTTTTCGTCTTTTCTTGACCTATAATCACTAAAATGTATGAGCACAGGTTGTATGTTGGACGTAAATGATTGAAAATATATTATACAAATCCTATTTTATCATTTTTATCGACATAGGGATCAAAGAGGTGGACAGAGAATAGAAGAATGAACTCGGGAATCAGGTTGTGTTACGGTTTAGACAAGTCACAAAACATAAAATAAAGTAATAATTTAATAAACTAGATAATTTTTTGAGAGAATGACAGAAAAATACCATTTGAACTTTAAAATCCCGCTGACAAGAATGGTAATGGAATTGACAAGAATAGTAATGGGATTGACAACGCAAATTTTCGTCTTTTCTTGACCTATAATCACTAAAATGTATGAGCACAGGTTGTACATTGGACTTAAATGATTGAAAATATATTATACAAATCCTATTTTATCATTTTTATCGACATAGGGATCAAAGAGGTGGACAGAGAATAGAAGAATGAACTCGGGAATCAGGTTGTGTTACGGTTTAGACATGTCACAAAACATAAAATAAAGTAATAATTTAATAAACTAGATAATTTTTTGGGAAAATGATAGAAAAATACCATTTGAACTTTAAAATCCCGCTGACAAGAATGATAATGGAATTGAAAAGAATGGTAATGGAATTGATAACGCAAATTTTTGTCAAAGAACTAATTTAGGATTTTGAAGTTCAAGTGGTATTTTTTTGTCATTCTTCCTAATTTTTTCTTCAAAAATATTGACATTCTAGGATAGGACAGCCTATCCCAATAGTAATTTTGTCACGTTTCGAAATGGCCAAAATTAGAATAGGACGGTTGAGGCGGGACAAAAGTGAATACCCCAAATTAGATCAAATAATATAAATAAAATATCTCTGAAGCAAATTCATAATTTCAAACTTAATGCATGGAAATATCACATTAATAAATAAAGTTATTTCTATTCAAGCTTACATGCTTAAATTTGAATTAGTTACAAGATTATTTGATTAAAAAAAGATAATTATATCATTAAAGTGAAGCTTCAAGAAAATCACAAATTACCAATGGATTGAATAGAGATATAGTTATGTCCTTATTGGGGAAGGTTACAAGTTGGAACGTGTCTTGAGTGTATGGAGGTATAGTTATGTCCTCAATTGTTAAGATTGAAAAATAAAATAAAATAAATAACACAAATAATTCTAGAAATTGGAATCCCATGCCAACCTTCATCCACAAAAGTTTCCAACTTTCAACATAAAAGAAACCAAATCTCTTTTCATACCCTGCAATTGGGTCAAACTTCACAAACATTTGAAGGTGGGGGCCACTGGCCACTACATTTTCTAGGTCTTGGATTCATACAAGTTAACAAAATGGACAAATGAGAGAATGGCTCCCTACTCTAGCACTTGAAAACTGTGGTCCACCTTCAAAAGTAACTGTTGCCTATAAATATCTGTGGACAAACGAGATTTCTACAACAGGTTACAGAAATGTATTGGAAATAACACAACAAAAAGGAAAAACAATTAAAATTACATTCTGTTAGACGAGCCCAGTGCACAGGTCACAAGGAAATAAATTACGTCTCAGCCTCTGGCAGCAGTCTGAGAAGGCACATCTAACAGACCAGTTTATGATCCATAGCTTCAGGCCTGTAGCTTCATGTACACAGTATCAAAAATTTGCCAGAATGATCAAAACTATGCTTTCGGCTCATGAACAAACTAATGAAAATGAGAGTTATGTTTCAGGTAGCAATCCCAGAAGTTTCAAAGGCACAAATGCTCTTCACCGCCCATGAATATGATCCACTTGCTTTAGCTCACAGTTCGTATGATCTTTCATGCTGCATGGAGTCTCTATCATGTTGGGTTCTACCAGCACTATAAGTCCCCCATCTTCACACTTCAGGTAGATACATCTGAATCATGAGTTTGGTTATCATTTTGATCACTGTTATGGTCAGGTGGCGAATGGTCGTCACTTGGGCTTGGGATAACCAAAACTGCATGGCTTTGTTCAACAGTTGGTTCTTTCTGTTGGGCGGTCTGATCATCACGAGGCAGATCAGGTGGATCCACATATGATATACCATACTTCTGCCCATGAGTTAATCCTGGGCAAAAACCCTGTGTAGTTACAATAAGATGTTCAATATTAAAGAACTGATCCAAAGCGCAGTGAGAAATTCAAAAGTACAAAAAAAAAAAAAAAAAAAGCTTTTAAACTTCACTTTTCTGCTATGTATGTGTTGTTACTTGTCCATTATAAGTTCATATCACTTTAAACCTTTGAAGCAAGGAGATGGTTATGAAAATTGGGGTCATGATATTTTAGAAAAGAATGGTGGCATGAGGAAGCTCAAACACTAGGATATTATATTTATGTGAATAAATGCCAGGAATGATGATAAAGGAAGACACAAAGATGAGGTTTATAAAAGTAGGGTAAAAAAATAAGGCTGAACGAACAAAAATGCCCATGTTAATTTGTCAAAAGTGCTTCTGGCACCATATTAAAACCTTGGGTGAAAAAGTGCGTATGAAGCTTATAAAAGAGGCCAAAAATGCCACAACAGTCAAAAGGCTATGACGTCCGCCCTTTTTTGTGGGTCCCACTATTGTTCAACTGTCCTCCTCATCCACATCTTTTACTTTCCAACCTTTTCTCTCTTCACTGTTCAACATAATATTCAGAAATGAAGCATCCTCTCCCACTCTACAGCCTGTGAAGAAGGAGGACTCTTCACCTCACCCCAACGACAACAAATCCATGAAGAAGGTCAAGCTCCAATCAATGCAACCAGATAAGTTTGTTGTTGCCATGGTTACTGAGGACCAGGCACTGCCTTATGATGACGAAACTTGCAAGAAGTAGATATGGAGGATGCTCCGAAGCAGTTCAAAGCTGATTCATTGAGAGCGACGCCTGCTGGTTCACTGTAACCATAGGTTTCCTTCTCAATAAGCTTCTGAACAAAGGGCACAAGCCCTCCCCAGGAAGAGGATATCATGCAAGAAGAGAGACGTCTCTATTGACCAAGATGGAACCTTTCCTTCCATTAACTTCTTTCCATGAGTTCACAGGTTCTAGGATGAATAAATGAAATACGCTGTTGCACTCAAGCTTCTTGGTCGACCCATAGGGTAACAATACCTATGTGATCACCTCCTCTGCCTCTAGATTTTTTCTAGTTGAGGCAATGTTTATGGTGGTTCGGTCTTTGTCGGCAGTGGTAGTGGGGGCTGGGTGCGACTGTGTTCAAGGTGGTCCGATATTCGTTGACGGCGGTGAGGGGTGTTGGTTGCGGCAATGTTTATAGTGGTCAGGTGCAATGGAGGTTGTGCAGGGGTTAATCATTGAAGAAGAGATGGAGGAATGGTGGGGAGAGAGAGTGTTGTTAGTGGGGGGAGTATATTGGTTGAACGATTATGTTGAAGAGTCGAGAGAGAAAGTTGGAAAGTAAAAGATGAGGAGGAGGAGGACAACTGAGCTATCGTGGAACCCAGAGGAAAAAAATATCAGATGTCACAGGCTTTTAACGGTTGGGGCATTTTTGGATTCTTTTATAATCTTCATAGGCACTATTGCACCTAAGGTTTTAATAAGGTATCAGACGCACTTTTGACAAGTTAACATAGATATTTTTGCCCCTTGACCCAAAAAAATAAATACGTTCCTTCATTTTGGAATGCTAGGAATACAGGAGAAACCTGGTTAAATTTTGCATCAGCAGGCAATGCAATCACTTGTCTGACTAGTCTTTATATAAAATAAAATATGTCTTGTTTATGACATACTGCTTAAAGCATCTAAAACACCATTGATTCGATTTTTAAAATCCAGGGAAAAGTAAGTAACTGATTCTATCACTATCAAATTGTTGCAACTGTCTCGTTATATGGAGAATCAAGAGAACTGTAATTTTGCAGCAGAAACCAAATATGAAGTAGATGACTGGGTTGTTGAACTTTTAATTATTTAATGAAAACAGTGAAGAAATTTAAGCATTACAAGTGAAATGGAATAATATTCAGTGAGTATACCATGAATATTGCAAAAAGCAGAAAGGAAGAATTCTACAGGGTTGGTAGGAAAGAGTACCGATCACTCACCTTGATCAAACCTGAAACAGATGTTGATTCAAAAGTATTAAAATCCGACATATAATCTGTGTGAGTCCTGCTGATTGTACTGTCATTGGATTCTTGTAGATCATTTTCAATCTCTGAGCTAAAAGATCTTTGTCTTATATCATTCATTCTACAATAAGACCCATAATATAAACAATGTTCCTTGACAAGAGAGATTTGAGGAGTAGCTGGCAGTAAATGGCCTTCAGTGCTGAAGATGTATCTGCTCCAAAGCATAACAGAGAAAACACGTGACTCGGTTTTATTTAAAAAAGAAATCTGCAGTCAATCCTAATCAATGAATTAGTGTGCTTACTTGTATGGCCCGTTTTCCACAATGTTGTCAGGACCCACAGCCAAATCAAATAGAAGCCACAGATACTTGACCTAATTGTAATCAGATCAAATCAGCATTTCCCTCCAAAATATAAATAGAACAAGTTGAAAACCAAAATAACAACAGAAATGTTCAGGACTGTAAAATCCCTTAATATTAGGATCCCTTGATTTTGGCATCTAGATATCATATCCTGTTATCTTAGGATCTAGATTGAATTTAAATTTCAAATTGATTGTAATCCCTTATTTCTCTCCCCAATTACTCTCTCTAAGTCTCTATATATTGTAACCTTCCCATTGGAATACAATACACTCAATAAGGGAGTATTTTGCATCTCTGATTCAAACATGGTATCAGAGCTGTTGGAATTATTCCAGTTGTGAGTTTCCAGGATATCAACCGAACAAGGGAGGAAATTGAGAGGGATCCATCTTTCTGGACAGAAGAGTCGCTGGAAACCATGGTGGACGACGGCCCATGAGGACACGCGCTTGGGCTGTGACAGCATGTGCGCTTCATGCGCTGCTCAGATGACGATGAAACTTCTGGGAAGTGCCGATTGGCGCCGTCTGATCCCTCTGGAGTGGGCGGTGACAAGCCACGCGCGTTCCTCTGGGAAACCCAAGAGCGCGTGATGGAGTGCTCTGTTTTAGTGTTTTCCTCACAGCTGCTCGTGTTTGCTCTCTCTCTCACTAATTCTCTTGCCTCTGCTGGTGGTGGATTGAAATCAACAGCTCTTATGACCGGTACAAATTCTCAAACTCACAGTTCTTCCTCTACTACTAACAGTAGTACAATGCCTTCTAAGGTTTTGGAGATGGCACTAGAATTCTTAGAAAATCAAGTTGTGGTCATTAACCATAAATTTCATGGGAAGACCTATCTCCAGTGGTCCTAGAGTGTGTTGAGATATTTACGTGGCAAGAGAAAGGAGAAGTATATTACATGAGAGGCCCCTCAACCAGCCGCCGATGATTCAAATTTTGACACTTGGTTCGCTGAGAATAGCCAAGTAATGAGTTTGTTATGTAACTTGATGAATTTGGATATTAGGAAAGGTTATTTCCTTGCAAATACGGCAAAAGAAATCTGGGATGCAGCCTATTGTTCTCTTGATAACTCCACTCCCTTGATTCATTTGAAGAGACAACTACGTGATTTGAGACAAGGTAACATATCGGTGACTGACTATTATAATGCCTTGCTAAAATTGTCACAACAGCAGGACATGTTTGAGGTTCATCCATGGAAAAACATCGAAGATGCTCAATTGTACAAGAAGATAGTGGAAGAGGGAAGGATACATGACTTTCTCCTAGGCCTAAATGACCCTTTCGAGAAGATAAGGGGCAGAATCATGGGAATGAGACCTCTACCACAACCATTTGATGTTGGCAACATTGTACAATTCAAAGAAATCAGAAAACTCCTGAATCAAAGTGGCCTAAGTCAAATTGAGAGCTCAGCACTTGCCGTGAGAGGACCACAAAGTGACTGAAGGAACAACAAATGGTGCAATTATTGCAAGAAGAAGGGCCATATCAAAGAAGAATGCAGGAAGCTACAAGGAAAGCCATCAAATGGAAAATAGAACTTCCAAAGTATATCTCCACAGCTGAACAGAAAGTGGAGGATGATGGTCACCTAAGCCAGGAAGAATTGTAGGTGCTTCACTAGATACTTGACAAGCAAAATAAGTCAAACTCAGTGCCAAGTGTTAATCTGGTGCAGAAAGGTAATTCCATTGTAGCTCTCCTGACTCTGAGAAGCCTTTCCTTTAAGTTTTTTGCTCATGGTGATAGGTCAAGCACACTACTTGAAGGTTTTCTCAGTGCAGCAGTGATGTGGGTATCCCATATTTGTATCCCTATTGCTCAAAGGTTGTTGTACTAGAATATAATGGTTCTAAAGACTCATGGAGATCAAAATGCATTTGTAAAGCTCCTGATCCAAGTACTTATGTGTCTCGGCCTCTCCAAGCTGGTATACAATAATGGTATCACAATGTGTCAACAACTCTCTGAACTAGTAGTGGTTGTAAGTCAACTTTCGAACTCTGTCTCTGCCTTCCTGGCTAAAAGAGTTAACTTTCTTCAAGCTCTCGAAACATCACGGAACACACTAGGGAGGATTGTTGATTTTGGAGCATCAGATCATATGACTGATGGCCACAAGTTGTTCACCATTTAAGTCCCATGTGCTAGTAACCTAAAAGTTAAAATTGCAGATGGTTCTCTTGCTCCTATCACTAGGAAAGGAAGTATTAGAATTTCAGAGTATATAACTTTGGAATCTGTCCTCCATAGGCCAAAATTAGCATGCAATTTATTATTTGTTAGTCAATTGACAAAGAAATCAAACTGCAGTGCTAATTATCTACCAACTCACTATATTTTTCAGGATCTATCATCAGGGATGATGATTGGCAGTGCTAAAGAGTGCGAGGGGCTCTACTTTCTTGATAACATTGACGTGAGTCACCAACATATGACAAGTGTATGCAATTCTATATCAACTCTAAAAATGAGGATATTATGTGTCATCCAAATTTTCATTATCTATCTCATATGTTCCCGTCCCTTTGTCCAACCACTAACATTGATATGAGATGTGAGATCTGTGAACTAGCTAAACATCACCGCTCATCGTACCCTAGAGCTCCATATACACCCTCCAAGCCTTCCACTACTGTCCATAGTGACTTGTGGGGACCCTCTCGTATTCCAAATTGTACCAAAACCAAATGGTTCATTTCCTTCATAGATGACCACACTCACCTTTGTTGGGTTTATCTCTTAAAAGAAAAATCTGAGGCTCCCTCCGCGTTCATGAAATTCTTCATAATGGTGAAGAACCAATTTGATGCGAGTATCAAAGTCTTGCATAGTGATAATGGCACGGAGTATTTCAACCACACCCTAAGTACCTTCCTACAAACACAATGTATTATCCATAAAAGCTCGTGTTAACACACCCAAACAGAATGGAATCGCAGAGAGGAAAAATCAACATATCCTAGAGGTTGCTCAAGCACTTATGCTCACTTGTAATGTGCCCAAGTTCTATTGGGGTAATGCCATTTTACATACCACCAACCTCATTAATTGAATGGCAAATCGAGTTATATCCTTTGAAACTCCTATGAAACAGTTACAAAGTGTCTTTCACACTACCCACCTTGAATCCAACCTTCCCTTTTGCGTTCGGCTGCTCTGTGTTTGTTCATGTGTATCCCAACAATAAATTTGACCTCGTGCCGTGAAATGTATATTTCTCGAAACCTCTTATACTAAAAGGGGTACATATGCTTTGACCAAATTTCAAACACCTTTGTAAGCTTTGATATCACCTTTCATGAAGAGATTCCCTTCTATCCCAAGCCTTCAATTCAAGGGGAGAGCATGGGTGATGAACCTCAGACTTGGGAATCAAAACCCAATAGAGAATATGTTCTCCTTGAACAATTCGACCGATTATTACCACCCTTACCATTATTAGAACTAGAGCCACTACCATCACCTTCACCTTTGCTACCAGAGACATTACCACCACCTTCACCTTCCCTTATGCAAACCTTAGAACAAAATGCACAAATCGGGGGAGATACAGAAAAGCAGAAAAACAAGTATAAGGATGGGTTGGTGTACTCATGAAAACAACAATTGAAGGGAGAACACCTTGTACTTGAAGCACCAAAGGAATCAGAACCGGTGGTAGTTCTTGCAGTATCAGAAGAAGTAGAAACAGTAGTAGCTGAAGAGGTTGATGTCCAAATTCCTGAACAGGTTAGTGAACAATCTGACCATGATTTGCCTATTGCTCTCAAGAAATAGCCTTGATCTTGCACACTACACCCAATTCAGAAACACGTCTTATAAGGCTCTTTCTCCTTGTTACCGATCGTTTGTTACCAATTTGGATAAAGTTTGCATTCCTAACTGTTGGAAACCATCACCCGTGAGATCCCATGATTTCAGATCATATCTCTATCATATCCCTAATTCTAGTCTAGCTTGTTTAGGAAAGATTGTGATTTCAATTTGTAATCTCATCATTATTGCTCATTATGCCTTACCATTATGTACTCTGTTTCTCTGCCTATATATACTCTGTAATATGCATTGTGATGAATAAGAGAGTGTATTTTATACTTACACTTCCAATATGGTATCAGAGCATAGCGAAACCGAGTGAGAGTGAGGTTGAACGACTGTGAGGCAAATACCCAGCGGCCGTGAGCGAGACATAGCGGAGAGAGGGAGAGAGAACAACAAATCGGTGTTCTCAGATCTAGAGCAGGAGGGCACGTGACGTTACACCGCCACCACAAGCAGCACTGCACGGCGCAAATCGGTGGATCCCAGAGCAGCGGCGATGATCGGAGTGGCGCATGATCACCATGTGCCTCCACAGTTGGCGTATGAACCTATGCGCCGCCGTCCGGCAGCTTTCCGGCAAGCATTTTTTCAGAACCATGAACCCGTCCGAATTCCCTCCCTTTTTCGGCTCCGTCCTTGGAAACTCATCTAAAAACGGTCTTCATCCTGCTACATGCATGTTCAATACCAACTCTACCACCTCTTCTTCCAACCACTCATCTTCCACTATCAACAGCACCCTCATGGGATCAGAATTTCCAGAACCTTGGAGTATGGTCATTAACCATAGGTTTAATGGAAAGAATTACCTCCAATGGTCCCAAAGTGTGTTAAGGTATATCCGTGGAAAGCGAAAGGAGAAATATATCAATGGGGCAGCACCACAACCGGCTCCGGATGACCCAACCTTTGATACTTGGTTTGCTGAAAATAACCAAGTTATGACTTAGCTATGTAACTCTATGAATGTTGACATCAGCGAAGGCTACCTCCTGGAAAACACTGCAAAAGAGATTTGGGATGCAGCCAGAAGAACTTATTCCTCTCTTGATAACACTGCCGCCTTGATTCATTTGAAGTGCCAATTTAGAGATTTAAGACAAGGTACCCTAACAGTTACTGATTACTATAATGCATTGATAAAACTCTGGCAACAACAGGACTTGTTTGAAGTGCACCCTTGGAAAATTGTGGAGGATGCTCAGTTATACAAGAAGATTGTAGAAGAGGGGAGAGTTTATGAGTTTCTTTTTGGACTCAATGATTCATTTGAGGACATACGGGGCAGAATAATGGGAATCAAACCCCTACCACACCTCTTTAATGCCATTAATCATGTGTAGTTCGAAGAAAGTCAGAAACTCTTGAATCGCAGTAGCCGAAGTCTTGTTGAGAGTTCAGCAATTGCAGTACGAGGGCCACAAGAGGAATGGAAAAACAAATGGTGCAATTATTGCAAGAAGAAGGGTCACTTCAAGGAGGAATGTTGTAAATTGCACGGCAAACCATCCACTAGCAAACCACAGGGTTATCTCATCTTCACTGAACAAAAGGTTGAGGACACTACTTCACTAAGTCAAGACGAACTGCAGATGCTACATCGGATGCTTGAAAAACAGAATAAGTCCAACTCTTTGCCGAGTGTTAATCTTGTCCAGTTAGGTAATTCTATCATAGCCCTCAATACTATACGGACTAGCGACGATGCATGGATAGTTGATTCAGGAGCCACGGATCATATGACAGGTAATCAAACCTTATTTACAACTCTTAAACTTTGTCCGGAGCACCTTCATGTCAAAGTTGCTAATGGGGTATTTACTAAAGTTGAAGGAATTGGCACCGTCACACTATTCGATTCACTCCGCATTCACCATGTTCTATTTGTCCCAGCGCTTACTTATACCTTAATCTCTGTGAGCAAGTTAACGAAAGGACATATATGCAGAGTGATATTTGACATTGATATGTGTCTATTACAGGATTTACACTTGGGAAAGACGATTGGGACTTCTAAAGAGTGGGATGGACTTTTCTACCTGGAGAGATCGAAGATGGCGAATAAAGCAATATGGAATGCACAACATGCCCTAATCAGCTCAATTTCTCAAGACAAAGATGTACTTTTATGGCATTGTCGTTCAGGACATCCTATTTTTGATTATATGAGATGTGTTTTCAAGTTTATTCAATAAAGATTCTGTTCCTTTTCACTGTGAAATGTGTCAATTGGCTAAACAAACCTGATCCTCCTATCTGAAACAACCCTACCAACCCACCGCTCCTTTCCAACTCATCCACAGAGACATTTAGGGCCCAGCCAGAACAACCACCAAGAAAAATGAAAAATGGTTTGTCACGTTCATTGATGATCATACCAGACTCACGTGGATTTACTTGTTGAAAGAAAAGTCCGAGGTGGCTCAAGTTTTCCAAAACTTTCACAAATTAGTCCAGACCCAATTTCAATCCTCTATCAAAGTGCTTCGCAGTGATAATGGTCGAGAATACCTCAATCATACCTTTAAAGAATTCCTTGATCAGCAAGGAATTCACCATCAAACCTCCTGTACTTACACCCCTCAACAAAATGGGGTTGCCGAACGAAAGAATCGTCATCTATTGGAGGTCACCCGCACACTGCTGATGGAAAGAAATGTACCCACGACTTTCTGGGGAGATGCAGTCCTAACTACGGCCTAGCTCATCAACCGAATGCCCTCCAAAGTCATCAATTATGCCACCCTTATCCAAACACTTCTTAGCACCTTTCCTAATTGCCCTCTCATCAACTCGTTACCTCCAAAAGTGTTTGGGTGTGTTGTCTTTGTCTATGCCCCTGATGGAAGTAAGTTTGATGCCCGGTCCCAGAAATGCATCTTCCTTGGCTACTCCTCCACCCAAAAAGGGTACAAGTGTTATTGTCCGAGTTCCAAGAAGTTGTATGTCTCCAAAGACACCGTGTTCTATGAGGAGAACGCTTACTATCCCAAATTACCTATTCAGGGGGAGTACTCAGATATTGAATGGCTAATTTCACATGAATCAACTTCCAAAGCCACTAACGCCCTACCTGTTACCCTAGAAAACCCTGATACCTTACCTAACTTCCTTGATGCCAATGATACCTTGCCGCAAAATCTTGAGACCTTACCTTCTACACTTCCTAACACCAATCCTAATAACCCGGAAACACAGGTTGAGATTATGACTAGGATGGATGCAGAGGATGGATCAAAGGGAGATACCAGGCAACAATCTCAGGAGGCAGAGAGAAGCGTCAATCCTACTCTAAGGAACGACCATGAATCTGACTCGAGAGTAGATCCTGAAGAGATGGGCTGGCCTATTGCACTAAGAAAAGGGGTAAGGTCTTGTACTTAAATCCAATTCAACGGTTTGTTTCGTATGGTAACCTGTTTGTCAAGATGCAGAGTTTTGTTGTCAACAATGCACAGATTGAAATCCCTAACACCTTCCAGCAAGCTATGGCTGACCTAAAGTGGAAACAGGTTGCGGAAGAGGAGTTAAAAGCACCTGAGGAAAGTACGACGGGGGACATCATATCTTGCCCTCCTGGAAAGAAATCTGTCGGGTGTAAGTGGATATTTACCCTGAAATTCAATCCTGATCGCATTATCAACAAGTACAAAGCAAGACTAGTTGCGAAAGGATATACACAGACCTATGGAATAGATTACCAGGAGACCTTTGCCCCAGTAGCCAAATTCAACACAATCCAAGTATTGTTGTCAATAGCAGCTAACTTGGATTGGTCACTACATCAGCTAGATGTAAAGAACGCATTTCTAAATGGTGATTTGGAGGAAGAGGTCTATATGGAGGTTCCAGATGGAGTCCTTGCTCCAAACGGGTCAATCTGCAAACTTAACAAGTCACTGTATGGACTAAAACAATCCCTAAGGGTGTGGTTTGGCCGCTTCAACAAATCAATAAAGAAACTTGGGTACTCCCAGGGGCAAGCAGACGACACTTTGTTTATCAAACATGACGAGGGAAGAATAACGATTCTGATCGTCTACATGGATGATATAGTAATTACTAGAAATGATGAAAACTCTATTGCTCAACTGAAGAGGGATTTGTCCACTGAATTCCAGGTTAAGGATTTCGGCCAAATGAGATACTTCTTAGGTATAGAAGTGGCAAGAACAGAGAGAGGCATCAACGTATCCCAGCGGAAGTATACCCTAGACCTGTTGCATGAGACAGGAATGTTAGGGGCACAACCCGAGGGAACATCGATGGAAGAAGGTTGTTGTCTAGAAATCAAAGAGAATGGTGTCCCGGTTGACTCTGAACAGTATAGAAGACTTGTAGGGAAGTTGATATACCTGACCAACACACGCCCAGATATCAGCTATGTTGTCGGAATGGTAAGTTAGTTCATGCATCAACCACAGGAAGAATACTTGGCAGTTGTCCACAAAATCTTGAGTTATTTGAAATTCAATCCAGGAAGAGGAATCTTTTTCAAGAAGTGCATGGCTAGAAACCTAGAGATCGACACCGATGTAGACCATGCAAAAGATAGAGAAACTAGAAGGTCAATGGGGGGATACTTTACATGTGTGGGGAAATCTGGTGACATGGAGAAGCAAGAGGCAAACTGTTGTGTCAAAGAGCAGTGCGGAAGCAGAATTGGGAGCTGTGAATGACAGAACATGTGAAGGACTCTGGGTTATCCAGCTACTAAAGGAATTAGGAATTCCGTATGAGGGTCCCATGTAGGTTTGGTTTGACAACCAATCCAGCATTGAGATGATGAGAAACCCTGTTTATCATGATTGACCAAAGCATGTTAAGGTAGACAAGCACTTTATTAAAGAGAAAGTTGAAGCAAGCATTATGACATTGTCCTATATACGGTCTGAACAACATATTGCAGATGTAATGACCAAGCCACTGGGCAGATCTAAATTTGAAGAGTTTCGATGCAAGCTGGGAATGTTTGACATATACTCTCCAGCTTGAGGGGGAGTGTTGGAAACCACAGCTCGTGAGATCCGCCTGTGAGATCCCATGATTTCAGATCATATCTCTATCATATCCCTAATTCTAGTCTAGCTTGTTTAGGAAAGATTGTGATTTCAATTTGTAATCTCATTATTGTTGCTCATTATGCCTTACCGTTATGTACTCTGTTTCTCTGCCTATATATACTCTATAATATGCATTGTGATGAATAAGAGAGTGTATTTTATACTTACACTTCCAATACTAACAACATCCAAGAGGCACTGGAGATACAAGAATGGAAAAATGCGGTTATGGAGGAAATGAGAGAACTAGAAAAGAATGGAACGTGGGACATAGTTGAAAAGCCTAGAGGCAAGAAACCTGCAAGCGTTTACCCCTAAAGTTAAAAGCCCACCTGGTAGTAAGAGGGTGCACTCAAACATATGATCTAGATTATCAAGAAACATTTGCACCAGTGGTGAAACTAAAAACTATTAGAGTTTTATTGTCTGTGGCAGCCAACCTAGAATGGCCACTTCAGCTGCTAGACATCAAGAACGCCTTTCTCAATAGTGTGCTAAAAGAAGTATACATGACCCTACCTCCAGGTTTCGAAAAGGGCAAACTTGATATAGAATGCAAGCTAAAGAAATCTCTATATGGCCTGAAGCAGTCTCCCAAAGCATGGTTTGACAGGTTCTCAAAAGTCTTCAAGTCAGAGGGCTACAAAGAAGGATTATCAGATCATACAATGTTTGTCAAAATAGAGAACAGAAAAGAGTATCCTCATTGCATACGTTAATGACATAATCCTTACAGGAGATCATATTAAGGAAATATCAAGGATAAAAATTACACTTGGGAGAGAATTTGAAATCAAGGATCTTGGAAATTTGAAGTACTTTCTTGGGATGGAGGTTGCCCAGTCAAGACTAGGTATCTATGCCTCTTAAGAAGTATATACTTGATCTTCTAAAGGAAACATGCATGCTGGGTTGTAGCCCTGAGCCAACTCCTATTGTGGTCCAGAAAAAGAAATCTAAGAAGAACAAAGAAGAGTCAGAAGAAGACGACTCAGATGATGAGACTAAAGAAGAAGGAGGAGGAGGAGGAGGAGCCAACGAAACTATCGACAAAGGTAGATATCAGAGACTTGTTGGGAAGTTGATTTATCTCTCTCATACAAGACCTGATATAGCCTTTGCAATAAGTGTGGCTAGTCAGTACATGAGTAAGCCAAAGAAGTGTAATGACCCTATTTGAGATTAAGGGCTAATGACCTCGAATGTGATTATAATTAGTGTAATTAAACACTTTTGGAGGTATGTGATATGGATTTGATATAAATGTTCTTGGTGATAATTTATTCAACATAGTGAAAATCAGGGGCAAAATGGTAAAATTAGAAATTTTACCGACCAATTGGCCAGTTGCCAAAGAGGAAACTCATTGGTGATTAAAAATCAATGGTTGAGATCTATTGTCTATGGGTCTGAATTATATGCTTTGCATTTATGTGAACTCATGGGAGAGTGAGCAAGATGTTGACAAGTTGCTTAATATAGACCATAGGATTTGGTAAATGCTTCAACTCATCTTTCTCTCTCCTCTCTCCCTCAAATCGGATGGGAGCCTTGGGAAGGGAGAAAATCGTGCTTGCTTCATCAGACAAGGCAAGTGGCTCCAAGGAGAAGTGGGCAACCAGGAGCAATTAGGATCTTGTAGAGATGTTTTACCTTTTGGACTGTTGGTTATCTGTTTTGGTTTGGGATTACTGTAGATATATGGAATGTAAATATTATTTTTGGATATGTAATCCCCTATTTTGGAAACTTTACACCTATTTTATATATACATGAACCCCAGGGTTGCCAGGATCTTAGTTGTGCACTCTGATATTTATGAATGTGATTTAACGGCACAGGTAATTGTATCCGAATGTGAATGTGAGACCAGATTAATTATATTTTTGAACTGCTTTTCTGGACACCCCATCTTGAAGATGAGGGATTATAAATGTTGAATTTGTCTTATTGGTCTCTATTTCACTTAAATATCATAACCCGAATATAATTATGGTGAGAGGGTTACAAGAAGCACATGGATGCAACCTACAAAATCCTGAGGTATCTAAAAGGCACCCCTAGAAGAGGGTTATTCTTCTGGAAACAGGACTGAAGAACTATAGAAATATACATCGATACACATTGGGATGCAACCTACAAAATCCTGAGGTATCTAAAAGGCACCCCTAGAAGAGGGTTATTCTTCTGGAAACAGGACTGAAGAACTATAGAAATATACATCGATACAAATTGGGGAGTAACTCATCTTGACTAAAGATCGACCTCTAGTTATTGCTCCTTTATATGGGGAAACCTGGTTACCTGGAAGAGCTAGAAACAAAGGGTTGTGTCTAAGAGCAGTATTGAATCTGAGTTAAGGGCATTGGCTCAAGGGATTATGGAAGAATTGTTGCTGAAATGGGGTCCTAGATGAGACACAAGTCAGCGTGGATTTACTGTTGAAGCTCTATTGTGATAATAAGGCCGCCATAAGTATGGCCTTAAATCCTATTCAGCATGAATAATCGAAACATGTGGAGATAGATAAACACTTTATCAAGAAGAAAGTAGAAGAAGGGGTCATATGTCTCACTTATCTACTAACAAATCTTCAAGCTGCTGATGTGTTTACAAAATGATTGCTCAAACCTGCATTTGAAAGTTCTATAAGCAAGTTGGACATGATTAACATCTATGATCCAAACTTGAGGGGGAGTGTAGGAATATTGTGTATTTATTATATTTTAAGATTAGCTATGGATATATTATATCTTAGTTATTTTGATTTGATTAGATTAAATTAGATTCTAAGGTTTGCCTGTATAAAGACCCATAAGTACCATGTATTATTCAAGGATTCATAATAATATTTCTCTCTCAAATGGTCCATAGAATGATTGACATATACTCTCTAGCTTGAGGGGAAGTGTTAGAAAATCCCTTAATATTAGGATCCCTTGATTTTAGGATCTAGATATCATATCCCGTTATCTTACGATCTAGATTGATTTTAAATTTCAAATTGATTGTAATCCCTTATTTTTCTCCCCCAATTACTCTCTCTAAGTCTCTATATACTGTGTAACCTTCCCATTGGAATACAATACAATCAATAAGAGCGTATTTTGCATCTCTGATTCAAATATGGACAAAAAAACATATTCTAACAAAAGACATCTTATCAAGGAAGGAAGGAAATATAATGTGATCATTCTGTTAAGGGAGCCTTTTTTTTTTTCGAGTGTTAAAGGGAGCATTTCCAATATAATGAAAGATACTGAAGGCTGGGAAAAAAAAATTAAAAAGGGTTAATATAACTTTTAGTCCTTGTAGTTTGGTTTCATTTTAGTTTTGGTCCTTGAAGTTTGAAACCAAGGTTTTGGTCCCTCAAGTTTGCTCCGTTTAACACCGTTAGTCCTTATAATTTGAAAAGGACTTGAAGCTGGTTTAACAGTGTTAAAGTTTCCTACATGTTGCTAATGCCATTAAGTTTGTGTCTGACTGGACAAGATGAGATGGCAAAATAAATAGATCTAGACATCTGAAAAAAGAATAGGAAAAGAAAATCCGCTTTTAGAGATCTTGCCTCCCTGTAGTGGTTTATTTCTAAAACCGTCTTCTCTCACTGGCACGGAGGAGTCACTGGAAATTGGGGTCGTGGGTCTTTGTCACCATTGTTCTCTCACTTGCCTCAGGTTGTTGACGTTCTCACTAAATCTCAGCTACAAGAACAACATCAAAAAATTGCACAATGCTTATGGTTCCTCTCCACCATTCATCTCTCATCCAGAAACAAAATAAAAAATCACACAATCCTTTTGGACTTCAATTGGTTCTTTGTTTCATGAGTTTTTAGAGAGAGAAATTAGTTATGAACTTTCTCTCTCCTTTCTTTCTCTGTCTGCAGATAAGTGCAAACTAAGGGAAAGAAAGATCTTCTCGTGTTCGTCTTGGATTAAGGAAACAAGAGGAGATAAGGTCTAGCTTTTGATGTCAAATTTGAAGAAAAGAACCCACTGGCCAAGCATCCCCGCCGTTTGATTTTGGTGCTGCGTTTTTCAATCTGAATCAAGCTATGGATCCCAATTTGGTATAGATACGCCGACAAAGCAAGCTGAATTGGAGAAAAATTGGATTCGTTTTCTTTTTTTTCTCCTTTCTTCAAATGTCCAGGTCAATATATTTTGCCACGTGAGCTCGCCCAATCAGCACAAACTTGACGGCGTTAATGACACATAAGCAAATTTAACATCGTTAAACCAGCTCCAAGTTCTTTTTAAATTGTAGGGACTAACGTTGTTAAACAGAGTAAACTCGAGGGACTAAAACCATGAGTTTCAAATTTTAGAGACCAAAACCAAAATATAGCCAAACTATAAGGACTAACAATTATATTAACCTAATTAAAACCATGTCTTTGCCACAAAATTCTTGAAAGAAAGGGGCCAGCATGTGTGGCATTGGCTCAACTTTTGGAATCTTAACTATTCAGCAAATGGAAAAGGTTATCATAATTGCCTCAAGTCGGAGAGATGATTGTGAACACACTAAACTATTCTCATTGTTATGCGCAAAACTCATTCAAAATAAACCTAATGATCTCTCCAGCTGATACACATATCATCACAGCAAGTCTCTGCAATATTCTAAATCCTAACGGAGATATTAATTGGAACCCTAGCCAAAGATCAATCTACCTACCCTGGTAACTATCGTCAATGAAGCATCACAGAAAGGAGAGATACATAAACTAATGTGGAATTGATTCTTACCGTCTCAGCCAGGAAGAAGCTCTCCATGTGATCTTCCTGATTGTGAGACTCAACATCTGAAATGTGACAATATCCACAAGGGCATCGGGCCCCATACTGCAAACTAGCAACTATGTCCCGTCCAACATCAAGATATCTTCAAAGATACACAGAGCAACAGAATTTATATGAATAAAGCAAAATTGTAACCAATATTATCAGCAAATAAAATAGTTCGTATAAGTTGAAGCAGAATAAGTAAATCCCACTTCTCCATAGCAATAAATAAATAAATAAATACAAGATTTATGAATAAGAGAAAAAATTTGCAAGATGGATGATAATACAGCCTCCGAAAGCAAAAGAGGAATGAAAACAAAAGGTCCAACAAAACACAATTGAAAATTCTATTGTCTACTTAATTCCTTCCAAAATGCAAAAAATGGTTAAAAAAATAAGATGAACTATCAGCATCCATCTTACAAATAAATAGTGATAAAAAAAGATCACCCACGCTGTTGATACCTGTAAATCTGCATGGTAACTCGACCCACTAAATGGACACACAAGAAATTTTAACACCATCCATTCATTTCCCTTCAGAGACTAGCACTAAGTATTGAGCAACGATACTCATTCAATGTCAGCTAAAAGGTGTTTATTGAGCTATGTTTTCGTGGCAAAGATCTTTCAACAAAGCCATAGGAAATAATCTTGATGCTACTATTCAAAACTTTCATTCTCACTATTTCCCCCATCAAAGTCCATGTCCAGCTAATCATTATGGACCAAAAATTTGTAATTTCATAAATTTTAATGACTCATAGAACTTCAAATGTAAAAAGATGACAAATTTTAATTTTCATAGAAGGCAAATTACTTCACAGGGGTCTCCCTATTGTCAATAACATCGAAGGCAAATTACTTCACAGGAGTCTCCCTATTGTCAATAATCCATTCTGAAATCTGCATTTTTTGTAATGTTCAAAGCAACATGAAGAGTGGCTGCAAGGTTCTCATTCTTCATAATTTTTACTTTTCTGAACGATCACAAATGATTGCAGAGAATAGTATGGGACCAGTAACAGAACCACTTACTCTAACAAGAATAAATTTATAGAGAAAAGTGAAGCCCAAATGTCATCATTAACAAACGAAAAGCGTTAACCACAAAAGAAAATTAAGAAACTATAACTAAAAGCCGTTACGAGAATACCTAGGATCTCTGGTAGCTTTGTACAGCCAATATGTGCTCTCTATTAACTCTGGCCGCAGAGGGTAGCTTTTCTGCGCATGCTGAAAATAAGGGGATAAAATAGAATGATTCATAAGTACTGTAAGAAATATCTGAAATTCTTTTCTATCCAGCACACAAAAAGAAAAGATAAGTCTCTATTAGCAGGAAGAAGTAAGCCTCAGGCTAAGCCAAATGTAAATGGTGATAAAGAACTACTGACATCAGGGAGACAACAGATTGAAAGATAATTTTATAATCTTGTGTTTGCGTGCGTGAGAGAGAGAGAGAGAGAGAGAGAGAGGCTGTTGGTTGAGTATACCTTGGGAGGTGAGGTTAAATGATAGACCCATTAACTATTGGACCAAGACTAACTCACATTGGGTGTTGTGTGTGCACCTCAAATACCCAATGTGAGTTATAGTCTTGGTCCATTACGTGTCAATCAACATCAAACAGACTTTATCAAAACTATCCACAGCATCAAGCGACCATATATTTAGATTGACATATCACTTTGAAGAATCCAACTGATTAAATCCATCACACATGTAACCTATTGGCCAAGGAGTCTTAGTATCAAGCTTATTTACTAGATCATAGACAAGCATCGCACAAATTTCAGCATAGAAATTTTGTTGACCACCAACCGATTTAAGAGAAGCTCACCAATATACAAGAATGCTACTGCTCGTATAAATGGAAATTCATGTCAACACTAAAAACTCCAACATTGACCGTCATGTAGATAGTATGGAATATACCTGAACACTTAGGGTAGCAAGATTAAAACCCTCTGGTGTAAAGCCATATCTTCTCCATACACTAAAGAAGGCAGCATGGGTTCGAATTGCAGGATCAATGTCTCCAGCTAAAACCTTGAGAACATGAGCATGCTTCACTAACCATTTATGATTTTCGTATTAACAATCTAGGATCCATTGTTTATACTATATGCGATTAGAAATTAATAAAGAAAAACCTGGAGGCCAGGCCAGAATGCCTGCAAACTATTAAATAATGGCCAGACAATAGCAGCAGAATCCATATTCACTTCTACATACCTGCAAAAATAAACCAAAATCCAGGTTTCATACTTGGGATATGTAAGAGGTACTAAGGAGAGAGATCTTTCTGAATCCCTTTAGACATGGAAACCCTAATTGCCTAGACAGTCACAATTAAAGATCTTGGTTCAATTCAAGAACCAATCATGGTGAGCTTATTGGAAGAGCTGTTCAAATGCAGAGGTTGGTCATTAACAAGAATATTAATAGCTCAAATTCTTACGTTGACGGTTGAATACTTTTTGAGTTGTGTACACACAATTTTTTAGCCTTGCAACAATTTATGTCGTTTGGTTTTTTTCCATTTTCTCCCTAACTTTGCCAGAATTTTTGGAAAGTTACATTACAAACAAGCATGAGAGTTTCGAAGAATTACAGGAGACAAGTCAACTGGAATTACAGGGAGGCATGTAAAGCTGCAAACAATACCAAGGGTCATTGTAAAGATAACGCATGGCGGCAGCATAAGCTTCTTGAAATATATACAAGTATTCCTCATCACCAAATAATAAATAAGCCTGAAAAAATTCATGAAGGAAGAATTAGAGAGCCTGCAAACTAGTGCAAAAAATGAAATTATCGGATAACATAAAAGATATTTACATACTTATGAGTTGGTACCATAAAGAACGTCAGCAAACAAAATACAGCTAGTATGATTCAACAGACTGGCACAACAAATATACTAACTTTATGTGCTTTAAATAAGTACATAATCCTTCATGAATACAATGAAACCAAAATTGAGTAATTAGATTTATTTGTTTATCTTTTGACGGGGAGAAAAAAGATTTTTTTTGTTTGTTTGGATGGAAGGATTCATTTATTGAAGAAGAAACCACATAATCAGGGAATAAGATTCCCACCCTGCCTTCTAAACAGCCAACAAAAACCCAGGTAAAGGAAAACAGAAATAAAAAGAAGAGACTAACATTTCAGAAAACGAGCCATCTGATCCCTGGAGGTCTAATTATGAAACCCATTCAATAGAACCATGAGCCAGGCACCAATTATGTAAATAATAGATGTCAGTACACTATTACACAAAAATTCCCAAACACATTGTAGCCACAAATGATTAAAGGGAATCAAGATGGTGACTACGTGGAACAGTGAACTAGCACGCATAGAAATGAACAATGAGAACTAGAAATAAACTTCAGTGATCCTTTCAATATTTAACTTACAATGAAGTTATTACTAAAATGAATATAGTTCAAATGTTTCTGAAGAATTGTCAGACATTGGAGGGCCAAATATTTTTTCCCCGTTTTTAATCATCCCCAACTTATAATCCTTTTTCATTTCTTCCCTTTTCTTTGCTGAGTCTCTCCTTTTATCATGAAATAAACAATAAAAATAATCATTCCAGTCATGGCCACTGACCTTTAACAGGTACTCGTAGAAAGAATCAATACTTGTTCCTATCCCAGCATCCTGCAAAAATCATAGAGATGGCTGTAGTTTCTGATACTAATAGAAGGAATAATCGATGCCACTGAGGTTGGGTTAATTAAGGCAGGAAAAAGATCATTAGAGCAATGACGAGAAGAGAGGTAATATCAAGCAACTGATAAGCAATATGTAATTAAAATTGTTAGAAGTCAAGAGGGCTTTCGGTGCAAGCCTGAAATATTTGACTTGCACCGAAAACCTCTCTTCCGTTTCCTTCAATCTCTCCGCTTTCTCTGTTTTCTTTCCCGCGTTTTTCCCATTTTGTAGTACATCTAGTTATTGTATTAAGTAAAAATGAGATCTTAAGCTTATATGGTATCAGAGCTTAGTCATAAGATGACTGGTGACCAAAAACTGTGAGAGCGAGAGAGAAAAACGGCAGAAACAGAAAACAGAGGAGCACTCGGTCATCTGAGATCTCCACAACGCCGGCGAGTGAGCTTACACCACCCACCTAGGATGAATTAGAAGGTGCCGATCGGCCATTCCCAGAAATTAGGTAGCAATCTGACCAGCACGTGACTCACACGCGTCATCACAGTCCCCTATGTGTGAGATACACGCGCCGGCAGTCTGAGCAACACGTGAACTGCACGTGCCGCCGCCTATAGGACTCTCCGGCCACCATTTCTTCTAGAAAAACATGGATCCTTCTAAATTTTCCCCTGTGTTTGGATCTTTTCCTAGAAATTCACCCATAATCGGGGAAACTCCAATGGCACTTATGTCAGGTACTAACACTGAGACTCAAGACCCATCTTCTCATTCCTCCACTACTAGCAAAACGGTGACGGCCCCAAAACTCTCCGATAGTCAGATTATAGCTATTAACCGTAGGTTGAATGGACGAAATTACCTCCAATGGTCTCAAACCTTGTTAAGGTATCTTCGTGGCAAGCATAAGGAGAAGTATATCAATGGAGCAGCATCTCAGCCTGCCCCTGATGATACCCATTTTGATACATGGTTTGCTGAGAACAATCAAGTTATGAGTTGGTTGTGCAATTCCATGACTAGTGACATCAACAAAGGATATCTCCTCGCAACTACTACAAAAGAAATCTGGGATGAGGCAAAACAAATTTACTCTTGCCTTGATAACACTGCTGCTTTAATCCACCTGAAATGACAACTTCGAGATATGAGACAAGGTAACTCAATAGTTACTGATTATTATAAAGTGTTGCATAAACTATGGCAACAATAAGATCTCTTTGAATCACTTTCATCGGAGACTACCAAAGACGCCCAATTATATAAGAAGACGGTAGAAGAAGGACGAGTATATGACTTCCTCCTGGGACTCAATGACTCATTTGAAGAAATAAGAGGCCGCATCATGGGCCTCAAACCGTTGCCACATCTGTTTGAAGTAGTCAACCATGTGCAATTTGAAGAAAGCAGAAAGTTCTTGAATCAAGGTAGCTTAAGCTCAACTGAAAGGTCAACCCTAGCAGCAAACCAAGGTAGCTCAAGCTCAATTGAAAGGTCATCCTTGGCAGCAAAACGACCACAAGACAAACAAAGAAATAAATGGTGTAGTTATTGCAAGAAGAAGGGCCACATCAAAGAAGAATGCTGGAAGCTTTATGGAAAACCAGGAGTTAACAAACAAAGCCATATCTTTGCTACTAAGCTAGAAATTGAAGATAACGATACCTTGACTAAAGAGGAACTGCGGATGTTTCACAGAATGCTAGACAGACAGAACAAGTCTAATTCTGCTCCCAGCACTAACCTTGTACAATCAGGTAACTCTATTTTAACTCTAAATACTACACAAGCTAATGAGAATGCTTGGATTATTGATTTAGGAGCAACTGATCACATGACCGGTAATTGCACATTATTTACAACTCTTAATCTAATTCATGAGAATCTTAGAGTCAAAGTTTCTAACAACCTATACACTAAAGTTGAAGGAATTGGCACAGTCATACTCTCTAATACCCTGAAAATTCATAATGTTCTATTTGTGCCTAGACTCACTGTCATTCTTATATCTGAGTCAATTAACTAAAGGTTAACTGTGCCGAGTCATTTTTGATAATGATGTCTGTACTGTTCAGGATTTAACATCGAGAAAGAAGATTGGAACTTCTAAAGAATGGGATGGATTGTTCTACCTTGAAGGTTTAAACCTTAAATCAGGAGATGCAAGGAAGGCAAGAAGAGCACTGGTTAGCTCCAACTCACAAAATCATGATGTACGCTTGTGGCACCGTTGCTCAGGCCACCTTAGTTTTGATTATATGAAGCATTTGTTTCCAAATTTATTCAATAACAATTTTGTTCCTTTTCATTGTAAAACTTGTCAAATTGCAAAACAAACCAGAACTTCTTATCCCAGACAACCCTACAAACCTTCCTCACCATTCACACTAATCCATAGTGATATTTGGGGTCCTGCACGAATAAAAACACTCACCAATGTCAGATGATTCGTTACTTTTATAGATGACCACACCAGAACCACATGGGTTTATTTAATAAAAGATAAATCCGAAGTAGCCAAAATCTTTCAAAACTTCTACACCTTTGTGCGCACCCAATTTAATGTTTCCATTAAGGTACTACAAAGTGACAATGCCAAGGAATACATGAGCAACACCTTTAAAGAATTTCTTGACCAATGAGGAATTCATCACCAAACCTCTTGTCCGTACACTCCTCAAGAAATGGAGTAGCTGAGCGAAACAACCGTCACTTGTTGAAAGTAACCCGAACCTTACTAACGGAACGAAATGTTCCTACCATCTTCTGGAGTGATGCCGTGCTCACAGCTGCTTATCTCATCAACCGCTTGCTTTCCAAAGTACTCAAATACAACACCCCTATCCAAAAACTTCTAGAACACTTTCCCAATTGCTCAATCATCACCTCATTGCCTCCTAAGGTATTTGGTTGTGTTGTCTTTGTCCAAACAATTGATGGCAACAAACTTGGTACTCGAGCTGACAAATGTCTCTTTCTTGGCTACTACCCTACTAAAAAATGGTACAAATGATACTGTCCTACTTCCAAGAAACTTATTATCTCTAGGGATACAGTCTTCTCAGAAGAAGCATATTATCAGCAATTACCCATTCAGGGGGAGTATACTGATAATGAAGGGCTAATACTAAATGCAGAACACTTATCACCATCATCACCACAACCTAATCTCATACCTGTCATTGACTCTTTACCTCTCACAGACCAACCTAGTCCTACCCAATGTAATCTTGAAACCGAACAAAGTTCATCTCAACCTCCCTCACTGAATAAACTGGAAACAAATGTTGAAATCAATTCAGGGATGGATGCAGAATTGCGACAAGAGGAAAAATCTAGACTATAAGATGAATCAAACATTGGTAGAACTATCACTCCCATTTGAAGGAACAACCATGACTCTAATACGGTATTAAATCCTGAAGAACTGGGTTGGCTTATTGCATTAAGA
Organism: Inga leiocalycina; assembly: GCA_963242795.1. NCBI lineage: Eukaryota > Viridiplantae > Streptophyta > Magnoliopsida > Fabales > Fabaceae > Inga > Inga leiocalycina. The sequence goes on along the minus strand of OY725331.1, from coordinate 26,567,039 downwards.
AAAGGGTTAAGATCGTGTACGCAACATCCAACTCAACATTTTGTTTCATATGGTAATCTGTCTGCAAAAATGCAAAGCTTCGTTGCGAACAGTGCACAGATGAAAATTCCAAACACATTTCAACAAGCTATGACTGATCAGAATTGGAAACAAGTTGCAAAAGAAGAATTGAGGGCACTTGAGGAAAATAAAACGTGGGAGATTACAACTCTTCCTGAAGGAAAGAAACTAGTAGGATGCAGGTGGATATTTACCCCTAAATTCAATCCTGACGGCACAATCAACAAATACAAGGCTAGACTTGTTGCAAAAGGATATACCCAGACATATGGAATTGATTATTAGAAGACATTGGCTCCAGTAGTAAAACTTAATACCATCCAAGTGCTACTATCGATCGCAGCTAACTTGGATTGGTCATTGCACCAACTGGACATGAAAAATGCATTTCTGAATGGGAACTTGGAGGAAGAAATATATATGGAGATTCCAGATGAAATTTCAGCTCCTAACAACTCTTGTGTGTAAACCAACAAATCACTGTACAGACTTAAACAATCACCTAGGGCATGGCGTGGTTTGGCAGATTTACCAAAACAATGAAAAGACTCTGGTACACTCAGGGACAGGAAGATGACACATTGTTCATTAAACCTGTTAATGACAAAATCACTATCTTGATCATCTATGTTGATGACATAGTCATTATAGGAAACAACGAAGGATCCATTGCTCAACTAAAACAAGATTTGCCAACTGAGTTCCAAGTGAAAGATCTTGGACAAATGAGGTATTTTTTGGACATGGAAGTGGCAAGAACTCAAGAGGGCATCAACGTATCTCAGTGGAAATATACCCTAGATTTGTTGCATGAAATAGGAATATTAGGGGCACAACCTGAAGGAACACCAATAGAAGAAGGTTGTCACCTAAGAATCAAACCAAATGGTATCCCAGTCAATCCAGAACGATATAGAAGACTTGTTGGGAAAATCATATACTTGACTCACACACGTCTAGATATTAGCCATGCAGTTGGAAGAACAAGTCAATTCATACATAAACCACAGGAAGAACACATGGCGGCTTTGTACAGAATCCTAAGCTATTTAAAGCTTAATCCTAGAAGAGGGATCTTCTTCAAGAAAGGCACTGTCAGAGATATTAAAATCTACACTGATGCAGACCATGCAAGAGACAGGGAAACTAGGTCAGTCTCAGGATATTGCACATATGTGTGGGGAAATCTAGTTACATGGAGAAGCAAGAAACAAACTGTGGTGTCAACAAGTAGTGCAGAAGCAGAACTGAGAGCTATTAACAATAGAGTATGTGAAGGACTTAAGATCATCAGTTTACTGAAGGAATTAGGAATTCCACATGAGGGACCAATGCAAGTGTGGTGTGACAACAAAGCCAGCATTGAAATGGTAAAAAACCTAGTCTATCATGATAGGACAAAACATATAGAGATAGACAGACACTTCATTAAAGAAAAGATTGAAGCAGGCATCATGAGATTGTCCCACTTACAATTTGATGACCAAATTGGGGATATTATGCAAAACCACAAAGTAGAACCAAGTTTGAAGGATTTCGGTGCAAGCTGGGAATGATCGATATATATTCTCCAGCTTGAGGGGGAATGTTAGAAGTCAAGAGGGCTTTCGATGCAATTCTGACATTTTTGACTTGCACCGAAAACCTCTCCTCCGTTTCCTTCAATCTCTCTGCTGTTTCTATTTTCTTTCCCGCGTTTTTCCAATTCTGTATTTCTATAAATACCCATTGTACATCTAGTTATTGTATTAAGTAAACATGAGATCTTAAGCTTATAAAAATTAACATGATCATCACCTGAACTTCAGAGTTGTGGTACAGAAATATAATTTTCTTCAAACAATTTATGATTTTTGTCAAGTGAAATCTATGCAGTACCTTCTGGGTCCATTCACCAGTAAAAACATTAATATGAGCACCAACTAGATTAAGCCTTGAACGTTGTGCCCAAAGTCCGCGCACTGCATTCTTAGTCACTTGTTCAAAAACTGCAAGTCAACAAATGTACATGTGAAGAACTGTAAAGAATTAACCCACCCCTTCCCTTTCCCCAAACAACAAAAAAAATTAATGTTAAAAGCGATGATTTTCGAATTGACCAGAATGGCCGGTTAAACCAGTTGAATTGGGAACTAGTCAAGTGTCCAGTCTGATGATGGAGGGCAACCAGATAAAGAGAGAGCGATGATTTTCGAATTGACTAGACTGGCCGGTTAAACATTGACAATAGTCCAAACAAAAGTTACTCTATGAAAATAGTCAAAACCATGCATACAAAAAGAAATCCCTATTCCCAATCCAATTTTGCGAAAAAGATCATAAAATTTTAAATATGGTAAATGTTCAACACAAATTTCATTCCTCCAAAACGCAGGCATATAGGAGATTGCCAGCAATAACTGTCCATCAATCTCAATAAATAGCAAAGAAAGTAAGGCCCATATAGCCAAGATTTAGATACCCTAGGACGTAAATAATTAATAAAAAGTTGACTAACGACGGAATAACTACACTGATTGCTCTATAGCAGAATTCATGATATTAAAGGACAATCCAAAATAAAGGAATTAAATTATGATTCTCCACAGGGTATCCTTGAAAGAAACCACAAGCTGAGTCCCACCAAAATGGTAGAAAGACGATCCTATGCTATGGAAAATCTCAGGACTGAGGAATCTCAACGTTGAGGATTTCATAGTATCCAAATGCACTATAAGACAAGAACATGGCACACTGTTACATGGATGAGTCAATATTAATTCTAAATAAATACTTAAATAATGATATTTCAAGGAGATGCACAACCCTTGCGTGCAAAATGAGATACAAATGTTTTACCCAATTATTAATGATATTTCACGGATCTCAACTTATCATTGGTAAATTTATCTTCCCAGTGAATACTAGGTCATATGCTAAAATAATACCTAGTTCCAACTTTGTGATTAAGCACCGCGTTCAAGCCCTTCCTAGAGACTACTTCAGTGGCAAATATGACCTGAGAAAGAGAAAGAAATGTAAACTTACTGGGATCATCTGTCAAACGGCTCAGAACTCCAAATTCAAGAGTCAATGTCCCACCTCCAGCTGTTGAAGTTATCTAAGCACAAAAGTAATTATTATTAACTCATTACAAAATACAGAAAATAGATTGAAGGCATAGAATGCCTATGTTAAAGAAAGTAGCAAACTAAGAAGTTTTAGCTTACAATCAAATTCTAGTACTAAAGTGTGGAAATCCTATATATTTAAATATGTGAATATTTGTATTTATTGTGGATAGGATTTAATAGGAATTATTCTTATTCCCTGTATCCTCATAATTTCAGCCCATATCAATTTTGCCATCTCTGTATTTATTTCCCCGATTTCATGCAATGAGAAGCATGAAGAATTATTCTGACTCCCTTCTACATAAACAATGCTCCACAAACAATTCCCTTTATTTTTTCTATACCCTTTTTCCAAGTTAAATACAATTTAATCATAGGCAACTTAATCAGATCAGTGAGTAGCAAAGATTTTGGACATACAGATTACTAGACAAGTGGATGAGGCATAGGTCAAGACTTTACCTTGCTTTCATGTTTATCAACTCCATGTAACAAATTTACAGAACCAAATGGAATTCCTGCAATACAACATTGCATGACATGGCAGGAATGTGATGGACTGAAAAGCTAGACAATGTTATCTATAAAGATATGGTGAAAACTATTAGCAAGCAAGTTTTCATCCATCTAAGCAAATAAATACCGGAGATAACATAAGGACTGATAAGAACAGTTGAACAATACATTTCGACTTCCAAGGTGTAAGAATCCTATTTGAACTGTACAGTTATGACTTATGACATGTACCTAAAATAAAAATAAACTCTAACTTAAAGGAAAAAAGGAAGCCTGACTTAAACTTCAGGTAAAAGAAAACATTAAATGGTAAACAATCCAAGAAAGCCGGACAGGAAACCCTATAAAGCCATTATATAAATTACTAAAACAGTAAATAAATCCTTCCTAACGTCACATCAACAATTTAGCAACATTGTTCAACAATTGGGAAGATCACAAGTGAAACAGATCACTCAGTATTCAATGCGCATTAAGCATTTGGCCTTTACATATTTCTAGTTGTCTATGTAAATGATATTGTTATAACATGAAATTATCCAGATTCAACCTTATAGCTTAAACAAACCTGATTAAAGCTGATTGTCAATTTGTCAAAGAAAAATTAGCATTTGGGGGTTCTGCTCTTTTTCAAACAAGAATTGGTTTAGGAAACGACAACTAGCAATGAAACAAGAGATCTAAACAGAAATATCCAGCTTGAGAAGAGAGTGTTAGAAATCACTTTGTGTAAATACAACTTTTATCTTTTTTATTCAATTTTTTTATATTGTCAATTTTAATCCTTATATCTCAGCCAGTTTGTTTAGGCTCTTAGGAAAAGATTAGTTGAATGTTTTGGTTAAGATAGGCATCCAAGATAATGAGGATCTTCAAATATTTTATCATTAGCAATTGTAAGGATTTGAATGCCAAATTTTGTTACATCTTTTTCTATACAAGTTTGATTATTTTAATTCGATAAAGTCCAAAGGATGAATAAACCCTGAATTTTTAGAGATATCTATTGTTTGTTTAAGTGATTGGATCCCTATACTTTTAGAAAATTTTAATTTGATCCATGGTAAATTCTGTAAATGTACCAACATCAGGCTACATTAACAGTTGCACAGCCAATAACATGCTATCTTAACCGGATGTGTGGTAGCAGGAAAGCCCAAAGGCTTTTCTCGTCGTTGTTAGGAAAGATGCCAATCATCTCCCCTTTCTAAGAACACAAAATGTGCTATCTATGTGCTCTTAATCTGTGTTGGCCATGCTAATAACATCAGTAAAAGTAGGTTATGAAGAGAAATCCTCTTACATGTTTAGCATATGATCCGCCTAGGTAGGTTGACTGGCTCCAACAAGTAGGCATGAGTCGCATATATTAGGAGTGTCTAAATTTAACGGCATAATAACATAGGTTTAACAACAGGGATCAAATTTTAAACCATAGGGACCCAGTTGCAGACGTTTTAGCCATGTAGATCAAGTTGAAAATCTGGTAACAGAGTCCAACAAAACAATTTAACCTATTTAAAATCACGTATTCTTTTATTTCATATTCACATGTCGTGTTCTCTGTTAAGGGGTTGTCTTATCCTCCTTTCTTATTATTCTTATTCACTTTAATTAAATTTTTCTATTAAAAAAATGAGACATAATACCTGTAGGAGTGTCGAATGCAGGTAACAACCTCCTGCCAAGATCTTCAGCTAAGTTCAGTAACTGATTGTCATATGATGGAACTCTCATACCCTGCGCCAAATGCATGTATAGATGATTCACTCACCAACTTCAAATGATGATATAAATTTACTATATACAAATTGGAACACTATAATCACAGTGTAAGCACCTAGAGAATAAAAACCATAAACAACTAACAAGAGAAGCACAACTTTCACCAGAACAAAGCCCCAAATGATATAAAAACAGAAAAACAAAAAAGGTAAGATAAGACTTCATATTTGCACCAACTGGTAGACTAAATACAATCAAACTTTGGAAACCCTCAGCAGCAAATTTAGATTGGCAACTTTCAAGTTTCAACAATTTGATGTATAGAATGCTTTCTTGAATAAGGATCAAGAAGAAGTTTCAACAGAAATCCCTCCTGGTTTTGGCACTAATAACATCAAGGGTAAGGCATACAAGCTAAAAAGACCTTGTACAAGCTCAAGTAGTCTCCAAGGACCTACTTCACATATCACTATAGAACAGAGAGCTATGGCTTTGAGTTAGGGAAAGCTGATCATACAATCTTGTTAGAATAGACAGAAACACACGTGCATGATTATTTATGCTATGCTAGTAGTTTTGTGATAAATCAAGTATAAAATGAAGAATTCCATCTAGTTACCCGAGGCTAAACCTGCAATGACATATTTCCTTCATCATATGAGATTATAAGAGAATAAACATGTATGGATGCATATAACTGATACCGTAGCATAATCACTGGCAATTAGATGAGCAGAAAGTAAGCCTCCAAGCACTCTAATAGTGGTTTCAAAAACAGAAACTGTTTTATTCTGCAAAAGCGTCACCAAACAGGTTCAGATACACATATATAAAGTATTCATAAGCAAAGATATAAGAGATGTGGCAGTGAAAATTGTAAATTATAATCAATAATTTTATTATAAAAAATGCAAACAAGCTAATATGGATAATGTTGAAGGAATACGTCATGAAACATTGACTTAGAAATGCATCATATTCTTAAATGCATCATCAAGGAAAGCAAGGACTTATAAGAAATTGACCATCAGGAATCAATTGCTAAACTACAATAAATGAAATAGAGACCACGCCAGGTACAGCCTCCTTTGATATAATTCTAACTGTGACTCAGAATTATTTATTTGCTATCTGCCATGTGTCATATTTTAACATGAGAGGCAACCCCCTCTAGGAAGTAGAATTAGAGCTTGCTTCCAACAATTCATGATCCATAACAAGTATCTCTCTTCACCCACATAAATGAACCGATTCTGAAAAGAAATTTATAGACAGATTTCTGGGTAAAACAAGAACATGATTTCAGATAATGTGCTCCAGAGTCTGCACATCAAAAGTCAGCCCATGGTAATTTTAATCTGAATGAATAAGTTACTTAACCAAGAATACAAAACAGAATATGCACATATAAAATGCATCCTATTGATCACATAATAGAACATTTCCCTTAAAATAAAGAAATAGCATTTAAAAGAAAATAAATATAAAGCTCCATGTACATGTGTTAAAAGAAGAATGAAAAACCAAATAATGCCCTTTACTCACTATATCAAACCGAAGATTTTTACCAATCCATTCAATTGAACTTGCGAAGCGTTCATGGTCACCAAGTAAAGCCAATGTGTCTAACGAGTCAATCTGTTTTGGACACATTACAGACATCAGCATTGCAGACATATTCTTAATCTCTTATCATAACGCAATATATATGAATTTTTCTTACCACAGTTAAGGCATAACCACCAAGCGAATCTTCTCCCGCACATGAAAGAGGTCTCAATTCATCAAGCGGAAAAGCATGCTCCATATATCCATTAAAAGCATGATAAAACATCCCACGAACCTACATTTTCAGAAGAAAGAAAAATTCATCGGCTAAAGGAAAGTCATAGCTTCAGAAGCAAACTTAATACCACTACCCACTACGTGACACAGTTTGAAATAGTGAAATTCAGCCCGAAAGACACTATGGATTATTTTGGTCCAAATTCTCAACAGTACAAGAGATTGGAACAGCATGATCACTGTTCAGTATGCAAAATCAAATCATGCCCAATGGTTGGAAGGGCAAGGAACTTATTCAAACCAAAGCTGCTTCATAAGAACCAATTATGTGAGCGTTGAATCAATGTCCTCCCCTCGATATATATCACCCAATATAAAGTCCTGTCAAATGTCAATTTTCCAAACTACTATGGAAATTGACAGATATATCTAAAGAGGAATTCCCACTCTGAAATTCGTGGCATTCCAATAGCCAAGGGTCGTAAAACTATTAGATAATGCAGTTCCAATGAATTAGCGCATCAAACCGATGTGTAGCGACTGAAGATCAGCAGGGACAGTAAGAAAGATTCCAATTACCAATCACCAACCCAAAAGAAAAAAAATTGAACTTTATTCGATATATATAATAATTGAAAAGATGAAAATCACAGGAGGAGCAACCTCATCTCGAAGTTCTTTCGCTTCCTCAGGGGTAACGCCATCGGCGAGTGTTGTTTGTATGAAACAAACAGATGCTAATGCAAAGTATGAGAAGATCTGAATCAATAGTTGAGCTTTCATGGGTTCCAGTGTCTCAGTTTTCACTCTCTCCGACTCAGCGGAGTCGCAATTTCAAGAAGGTAGCACCGTTTTCAGATTTCCTTGCCCCAGCTATGTTCTACCGGCTAGCTTCACTAGACGATGGGTGGAAAAATTTATGCAAATCCAAAATTCTATTTTATAAATTTAGTTAAAATTTTTTTATATGGTTATTTAATCTAATGCATGGAAAAAGACAAATAAATACATTTAAAACATAAAATCATATAAGATGGCTCAAATTTGACAAAGGACAAATGAGGAGTCGAGGGTATGATCTTGAATATGAAAATGTTTTAAAATGACCATCATACCCCTCTCGTCTATTCAAAAGAGGACAGAGGTGAGAGAGAGAATTTGTCTCATGCGAGAGTGGAGAAAAGCACTCTTCATGTTCTCATTCTCACTCTCAGTTGGAGTAGAGAAAGTGAGCTTTGGTGATAAATTGATCATCTTTTATGATTGATTACTCGGTATGGCTGTGTGTGAGCGCGGGTTGTTATTCTAGTGTTGACGAGGTGGAGACCAATTTTCCGACCACTTTCTCTACTTGCCCTAGTATTGTCTCTGTGGCTAGCATCAACAAGAAAGAAATCTGTTGCTTCCTGTAGAGTAAGGAAATCAACTGGTAATCTAGTAAGTTCATTTCATCAATTTCTTATTTCCTTTATTATCCGATTGGCTCTAAATACCAATTACCCTTTTGTTTGGTGAATCCACCCTCGCTCAAAATCTATATCTCTCCGGTGCATTGACATTACATAGCATTTCGTTACTTTTTGAACTGTGAGTTAAGATACAAATTTAGCAACCAATTGTTTTTCTATGAACACCCAGCACAACTAACTATTTTCAGGTGTAAAAGTAAATATGATCAATTTATTCGCGAGTAGATATAGTAACGTCGTTAACTCAAGTTAACTTCTGTTATTTTTTGAACTATGGGTCCAACTAATCTTATCACTCTTTATTATTTGAATATATTTTTAAAATGGTTAAGGTGTAAATTTAGCAATGAACTATTTTTTTATGAGCAACACAATTATTTTTCATAAAAGCATTTATAAGACAAATATAAGCATTTACATAAGAGCATTTACATTGAGGCCCTTATTTTATTTTTTTCATAAGGGTATTTATAAGATAAATAAAGGGATTTAAAAGAATCCAATGAGTTAAAAAAATTTGGTCATTCACATATTGTCTTGTAAATGCCAATATTTGTCTTTCCATTAGTAAAAATTAATTTTATTTTGACCCCATGGGGTGTAGTAAAAAATTTTTTTAGCTCATTGTATTCTTTTAAATCCCTTTATTTTTCTTATAAATGCTCTTATGAAAAAAATAAAGTTAGGGAATTAATGTAAATGCTCTTACATAAATGCCTATATTTATCTTGTAAATGCTCTTTTGAAAAATAATTGTGTTTGGTACATATAGGGAAAGAGTTCATTGCTAAATTTGCACATTAACCCTTTTAGAAATATATTAAAATAACAAAGAGTGAGAAGAATGGTGAGACTCATATTGCAAAAAGTAACGGAAATTTAGTTTCCTTAACGGCGTTGCTATATCTGCTCCCATGTAAATTGTTTATGTCTATTTTTACATCCAAAAATAGTTAATTGTGTTAGGTGCTCATAGGGAAATAATTGGTTGCTAAATTTGCACCTTCACCCTATTATAGCTAACCTTTATTGACATTGCTTTTAGATACTCTTCTAAGAATTTTCTTAGCAATTTTGATATTCCTTTGAGAATGTCCTTCGAGTTGAGTACTCAGGTAGGATGTGGGATCCATCTAAGCCTAAGAGATGAGAACCTTTTGATGTAATTTTGTAGCTTCTTCTAATATAGCATTTTGACACATTTAATTACAACATTATTTAATGTGATCAATTTTCTCACAAGCAATAATAAGCTTAGAAGTATCCACAATGTCATGAAACTCATTGGTGTCTTTAATGATTAGTTGCTTCAACTGTTGTGTCACTTTACAGTTATAAAGGACGTGCTGGATGGAACCAATTCTAAAACTATGAAATTTGACCTCATGCATATGAAGTTATCCAAAATTCGACAAAGAAAGGGTACAATGCCTTAGACTTTGAAAACAATTGATGTACTTTATATATTAAATCTTGTGTTTAGAAGTAATATTGTTGGATTTCAATCTATCGTGTGGCACCAAATGATATCTTCAGTGGGAACTTAAATAATTGGTTGTTTTTGTAGGAAAACAAAGAAGCTGAAGGAAAAGGGTTCATCAAAACCTAGCAGGAGTGGTTTGGATTTGTTTAGAAATGAGTTTGTGAAGGATTCTAAAACGAAATATAAGAATATGGAAAACTCAAATAAAGAGGTGCTGGAGGATTAGAATGTATTGCCTGATTTAGAGAAAAAAGAATATATCAGAGGCAAGGAAATATAGGCCGAGAAGGGTGAAAAGGATGTTGGAAATTGTGCTCAAAGGGTCAATCATTATACTTTGAACATTATTAATTTAATGAAATTTCTCCATTCTGTTATCATATTATTTGCATGTTAACTATGATAATTGTATCATTGAATAAATCATAAAGATTATCCTAAAATGTCCCTAGTCGGTCATCTATGCGGGAGCAAAGATGAAATAAGACCAGTATGACGTTGATAAGAAATGGAGATACGAATCAAAGTCTTGGGCACTTGTAAGAGTACAAGGTGCTGGACCGACCTACTATGAGAAAGCTATATGGATCAAGCCATAAGTTTTTCTCATATATAACCACGTCACAATTAGTACTGGTAAATCGGGCCAGCTCGAGCCCGTCAGGCTAGCCTGACATGAGCTGGTAGCCCATTGGGCTGAAAATGTTCAGCCTGACCTTGGCAGCCCGAGCCCGATTGATCGGGCTGGCGGGTTGAACAGGCTAGCCCGCCAGCCCGATAAAAAGGTTTTTTTAAAAAAAAAACTGTTGAGGCTCAAATCGCTGTGCAGCCCAAAATAATGACATTCAGTGTTACATGGTGAATTCGCTTGGATTTTACATGGTTAATTTGCACCAACAATTGGTCTATTACCTTTGAATTGTACAATTTATGATAGTATAAACAAAAAAACTGGATCAGCACACAAAAAAAACAAATTGATCACAAGTAAACAAATAAAAAACATCATCAATCAAGCATCTACAAAGAAAAAATATATATAAAAACAAACTTGCATTTCAATAATTCATCACAATTAATGTCAAGCACAGAAGCCAATCAAGCCATAGGTTTCTGATCATGAATTGTACCCAAAAAAATATACATATATATCTTCCCATGAAACACATAATATTTGCAATTCATCATGTTCCTCTAATGTCCAATCCTCCATCACTCTATGCGTGCTTGTTTGAAGCAACATATTTCATCATTCCAATTTCCATAAACATGACACATCTAAGTTCAATTCACTTAATTTCTCAATTTTAGCTTGTCAATGTTATGAAATCAAAATAAACGCAAGTCCACAACACATTACAAACATAATCTAATAAAAGGCAAATTAATAGACAATGATGGATAATAATAAACTTATAATCTTCCTCATTCTTCAATCATCAATAATGATATTTGAAGCATTATCTGAAGCAGCAAAAACAGGAACAGGAGCAGTTTCCCTTTTCTCTGTCTCAGAATCCTCTGGCACGCATAATGACAAAAACAACACAAAGTGCTAGTTAGATAATTAGTTTTCTTAATTGTTTTGAAGTGTAGAGTAAAAAAATTAAAGAATTAGATATTACCATCCCAGGGAAAACCAAGAAGCCAATTTCGAGTGCAAATAAGAGCTTCAACATTATCAGGAAGAAGACAAGATCGATACTTTGTGAGAACACGAGATCCAATGCTAAAAGCTTATTCGCTGGCAAAGGTTGTAATTGGAATGCTAAGAATATCACATGCCATCTTTGAAAGGCAAGGAAATCGAGAAGAGTTAGCTTTCCAATAATCCAACACATTAAATCTCATCGCTAATCTATTATCAAGTATCGCTTCTTCCAAATACTAGTCCAATTCTGACTTTTCGATTGTTGACTCATCTTGACTCTTAAATGAAAAAAAATCCTATATTGCATATAATTAATAAAGGGTTAACACAAAATAGTAAAGTGACAATCAAAATAACATTAAATCGAGCAGCTAACTAGTAAAGAAGTTAAAACTTACATAAAAAACATCATAGTCATCTACTTGATTTGAGCGAGAGGCAACAACTAATTATGTGATTTGCAAGTTGGCATTAGAGCTTGATGCAACTCCAACAAGTGGAGTTGAAGGTGAAGGTAAAGATGATGTTCCACTTCTATACTCATTGAAAATAAAGTATAACTTACTCCTTATATTTTCAACCTTTTCTTGACAATTTAAGGGATTAACTTTCCCAAAAGTGAACTTAATCACTTCAAGCTTCATCCGAGGATCAAGGATAATTGCTAGAGCAAGGATGACACTATAGTCACTCCAATATTTGTCAAACTTGTCAAGCATACTCTGAGCCATTTCCCAGATCATAGAATCATTACTATACAAATGTCCCTTCAACAGCAACTCAATCTTTGAAATCTGTGTGAAATACATGTTAGCAATGGGATATGATGATCCAGAAATCAAATTTGTTATCACTACAAAAGGCTTCAAGAAAGTGCACATAGTCTCTGCTTTAGTCCACTCTTCATCTGTCGGACAATGACTGTAATTTGTGTCATTTAGAGCTAAGCTAGCAAAAGCACGATGATACTTAAGTGCACTCTCAAGCATTGCATGTGTGGAATTCCATCTGGTCGGGACATCATACCGTAAACCCATTGAAGTGTCAATACCACCAACCTGTTCAACCCTTTTCCTAAATTCTATCATCCTTGCCTCTGATTTCCTCACATATAAAATACTGTTCCTAATCTTGTTCAAAGCACCTTCTGCTACTCTCATGCCATCCTAAACAATGAGATTTAAGATATGGGCAGAATATCGAACATGGAAGAACTCCCTATTGCATATCAAGCTATTACTCAAGTTCAAATTCTTTTTCAAAATTCTTTGCATCTGAAAATTTGTTGAAGCATTGTCTAAAGTGATAGAGAATACTTTCTTTTCAATCCCCCATTCTATCAAAATCTCATGCGCCCTTTTTGCCATTTCAGATCCAGTGTGAGGAGGCTTCATCTTAGAAAAAGAAAGTATTTTGCTATTAAGATTCCACTGCTCATCAACAAAGTGAGCAGTTAAGCAAAGATAGCCTTCAGCAGTTATTGCAGTCCAACAATCAAAAGTAAAACATATTCTGCTCGGACTCAATAAAAGCTTTTTCTTCAGGTTATCCTTTTGTTGAAGATAGAAATTCCAGACATCTACTATAGCAGTTTTTCTAGTAATGCTCCTATAGTCCGGATTTAAATATGTGAGTAACTCCTTAATTCCATCATACTCAACAAAAGTATATGGAAGATTATGCTTAATGATGCAATAATCAATGATTTCTTGCACCCTGTTCGGGTCAATCTTTCTAGCTCGAACAATCCCTGCTTGGTCTATCATCATGCTACCAACATCCTTGTATTTTGGGAGTGATTTACATTGTTCAACATGACGTCGAAGGTGTGCAGTGCCACAACCTTGCTTCCTACAACATATGGTTTCCTACAACGATTACATTTGGCTTTTTCTTTACCATCAACTACGCCAAGTTTGGTAAAATATCTCCAAACATCAGATGTGGTACACCTCGCCTTTTTACTTGGAGCAGGACCATCTTTATTTTGTGTTCGTAAACATGAAGAGTCAGGTTCAGCAACTTGTTCAGATTGTGTTGGCACGACATCATCAACATCTATTGCAGAAATTGTACTATTGTCAACATTCTTTCTTTTGTTATCTTTATCCTTATTCACATTTGTAATTGTAGCCATCTTTTTATAACAACGAATTAATCAAAAAGTCCAGCACATAGCAAGTTTGCAACAATCACATATGCAATGTAGAAATCAAGATTAGCAGCATAATTGAAAAAATATTCCACCAAGCAATTTAGAATTCTAAATTCAAAGGCACAGTGGAGAAACTCACTCATTCAGATTTCATATTGAAGCAGTTCATAACATTACACATAATCTAATAAAACAAAAATTACAGTAATATGTCGATGTTTAAATAGAATTTAATAACAAGTCTGCCTTGGGAAATTGTGATTCTGTGTAGTTCGTCACCTAACATTTCTTTTAAAGTTGATCATGTGTGGTAACATTGTTCTTGATGTGTAATTATACGTCAAGATTCGTGCAGAAGAGTTTGTACCACATTCCATATGGTTAGATTTCATGCTATTCCTCATGCTCTCCAGTATCCAGTTTAGAATAAAAATTGTGGATAGTAAGTTCTTTCAATTTCTTATTGGATTGTAAAAGAAATATTAGTATATGCCACACCCCACACATAATCTATTAGAAATAGAGTCAGTGAAATACACATATTACAGACTACTATTTAGAAATTTTACATTCAAGAATGGAGACCCATGAGTGACAACCAGCGTCCAGCAACAATGCAGCATCATAACTAATATTAATTTCATGGCTATTTTCTAACAACCAGCGTCCACCAGCAACAATGCAACATCATGACTATTTTCTAACTCCTTGATGTACAAAAGATTAATTTCCCTTTATCTCTGCCATTATTTGTTGATCAATATCAATATGCAATTCAAGCAATCAACTATCAAGACAGAATTGAGAAATTTTTTCCTCTAAAACTAATTAGAAGACCACAGGAACAGGTGATTGAAGAGAAATCGATGAGAAATTTTGCAATAGCAGAGAAATCGAAGGAAATTTTTACCTCTCGGCTCTCGCACAGTCGCAAGCGGACGTGTCACTCCAGACAATGAAGGCCACAATGGAAAATTAGAAAGGGGGAATGGGGCGCCGTTGCTAGTTAAGGGTCTACGATCAAAGTTGGCAGTCCACTGTGTTAAGAATGAGAGCAGAGGACACGAGAGGAAGCCGATATAGAGGATTAGGGTTTGATTTCAAATGCCGCACCACCACCACGCAACTCGCCAGACGGCGGACCCATGAGACACAAGAGGACTCGAGCCGAAGAGGGACGAAGAGACGGTTCTGATCGGCGAGCCGCAGTGGTGTGCGTGAGAGACGGAGAAGTGAGAAGCTGAGATGAGATGAGAAGTGCCGAGCCAGTCAAAATCGAATACTCGAATCTGAGAAAGTGAGAACTGAGAAGTGAAGTGACACAATGAGGACTTGTGTGTGTCAGCGAGACCGAGAATTTTTTTTTAAACAAAACGAGCTAACCCGTTTAACATGTGGGTTAACCCGCGGGTTAAACGGGTTTAGCCCGTTTGGCCCGAATACTAATGGGCTGGCTTTTTCTCAGCCTGAACCAGATTTTTTAAACAGGCTGGCAGGCCCAACCCGCCAACCTAACCCGAATTACCACTCCTAGTCACAATGCCCTTAGACTCAGGTCATCATGGATTCCTACATGAGAGTTGCTAAGTTTTGAACTAGTCAAAAGTCACTTTTGATCAGGTGATGATAAAGGCTACGATCGGGCTTGGTAGTTTTTCATGCAGAGGAATATGAATGATCAAGATGGAATTTGTCCCTCACATTAGTAGAAAGGTATTACTGGGCCCCTCGATGAGTGAGTCTGAGAAATGTATGGCCATACTACAATGAAAAGGAGTTTCCATTTCTATTGTCAGGTTACTCAGGAATCGAGAAAGTAATGGTCAGGAACAAGAGGATGACATTATCCATGGCTTATCCTTGAGCGATATATCGTATGACAAAAGGAACGTGACATGGTTGTATGACAGGTTTAATCGTGATAACGATCCTCATATGAATTGGATAGTCATAATGTCTTACTAGAGGTCGCTTGTGACTTTTGGGTTAGTACAGTTATTGGCCCATTGCCAACTTTATATGGGCCTACAGGGTCGCACGCAAGAATGGCCTTACACGAGATAATGTTTAATTTAGGGTGGACGAATTTTATATTTATATATATAATATAAAATTAGTTAATAATATTATATAGATATATATTTTCAAAATACATATCTTATGTGTGTGTGTGTGTGTGTATTATATGATATTATTATATTGTGTTAGTTTTAAATTTAATCTATTAAGATATATTAAATTTAATAACTAACATGATAGAGATATAGTATCTCAGATTTAATTTATGAAGATGATTTAAATCTAATGGCTCTTTATTTGGATTAAATAAATAGATTAAATTAAAATGGTTGGATAGATTTAATTTAAACTGAATTTATTTAATTAGCTTATCAAGATAATTAATTGTTGATTAATTTCAAAATTAATGAAGATTAATTTTGAAATTCGAATATAGCCCTCATAGGTTATAAACTTGATAGAGCATATATACTTATACACGCATAAGAATTAAGAGCCATAAGGAAAACCCTAGGAGACATTTGGAGGCGCTAGCATGCAGTCTCTGTTAGAGAGCATTCGTGTAGATACTGGTAGAGAGAGCGGACCTGAGGTGTTGGCTTCTAGAGATCGTGAAAACCCTAAGTTGAAAAAGGTACGAATCTTTCTCACTCGATTTAAATGTCGTTGATGGATCCTCGATTATGATCGGTAAAATTTTAAAATTTTTCCTCTATGTCTGCCGATCCTAACAAAGGAAACATAAGGTTGCCTTTCACACCAGTAGCTCTTTGCAGTAGTTCGAGTTGTTAACAAAACATATAAAGAAGGATGAGAGTTTAGGAAGAAGGTTGAAAAAGTTGGTTTCTCTATGTTGCTTGATGTGGGATTTAGGAGATTCCCTCGTGATGTATGTTATCATATGAACCTCGAACATGACAATTTCAAATTAGGGGAAGACCAAACAACTGAAGGCTAACGATATGGAAAAGGCCCTTAGCATACCCCATATAGGAAGAAAGATTGTGACAATAGAAGTTGGTGACAAGGATTCCACTTTTGTACAGTTGAAGGAAGATTATTTTCAAAAGTCTTATAAGGATATATTAGAACTGATATTATCTGGAGAGGAGGAACATAACTTTGAATTTTTGTTTATACCCTATACTTTAGGAATTTTTTTATGCCCGACTGCATGTTCAACTCTGAGCGAGGGGTTGTTGAAGTTAATGTGTTGCACAATGGATGCATTTGAGCAGTATGATCAGTTTATATATGTGATGAATAAATTGTGTAAAGAAATGGAAATTATGCCACAGTATTAAGGAAGAAGAAGGAAGCCAGCTACAATGTTAGTGGATGCTTATACTTCTTAGTGGTATGTATTTTAATTTTCATTACTTTTGTTGCTTAGATGTATCTACTTTGGTTTAATGTAAGTAATCATAAAGATATATTTTCTTGAGAATTTTCCATTGGTTGAGATTGATGAGCTGGACTTCATAATCCTATTAAGTTTTGGACTCTGAAGAGGATGAAGGATACGGTTGATAAAGAGAGGAGATACTGCATGAGCATTCTCTATTTAGGAAGTGGTGTTGAAGTGAGGATTAGTAGAGACATGGGCCCGATAGTAGCTAATTTGGACCCAGTATGTGGTCTGTTTCCTACTGTTTTGTTTAATTATTTAATTGTTTTAGTTGAATTTTTGTATAGTGTCATGCAGGACTTGGAGGAATTATATTTAAGATTGATGAGATAGCTTAGTGTAGTTGTTAGGGAGGTGTTTATGAAAGTGCAGATAAAGAGAGAGGGTAAGGAACAATTTGAGAAAATGATGCATGTAGAGTAAAATGACGACACAAAAGGTCATGGAAAGGAAGAGGCTTGTGAGGGAAAAGAAGATGGAAAAGAAGAGGTTAGTTAGGGAGATGATGATGAGGTAGGTAATTTTGAGAAGGATTTTGATGGAAGAGAAGAAGAAAAATTATCATTCCATGCATCTCCCAAAAATGCATATGACATTGATAGAGAAAGAAGACATGAGGATGAGGAAGAAGTGGATAACTTAGATCAATTGAGGAGATCAACGAGGCACAAGAAACTAGCACTTGACACTCCCTAGATTGTGACTAAGGAAGTGAAGAGAACAAAAAGGAAATTGGATGATAAGGATCATTTGTTCAACATGGTCTCCTACATATGCCCTTGTGTTGAGGGTCACGAGTAAGGCTGTTATTGCTAGTAATTAAATGTAAATCATTCATCTGTAATCAAAGAGTAAGTTTGTTATTGTTCTAGGAAATTCATTCAAATGCATGGTAACTATGTAACTCGTAATTAGCTTAGGTCTTTGGGTGAAATACATAAAATAAGCAATCAAATTAGGAAATCTGAACTAATGATTTATCATTTATGAAAATATAATTATCACTTATAATCCTTCCCCCCTAAATGCAGGTGATGTTAGTCTTGTGCAAGACATTGATGGTAGAAATAGTGGCGGGAGGAAGTGAGATGACACATTTGACGTTGACTTTATGGTAAGGTTGTTGTAAATTCACATTCATTGCGTAATAGTTTATGTTAATATTTCTTCATTGTCATATTTTGAAGAGCAAAATAGTATTTGACCCCTTTAATTGGAAAGTTTTTACCAATAGAAAGCAAATATTGGATGAACATTTAGGTTAAAATATAGGAAAATGTGACTTGATATTGGGCCTAACACTTGTGAATCAACACTAGTTCTATTATATGCTTGAGCCATAGACCATGAATTTTTACATCCTAGATTCATTGATGCAAAATGTAGAGGATAAAAATACAAAGAAGAAAAACAAGGGTCTGATGGATGACTATAGACCACTGTTCACAATGAATGTGTATGTACCTGCAGTGTGCTATAGCAAGTATTTTATAAGTTGTATTTTAGTAAATTGTGGTTAAAAGGTGTTATTTATTTTTCCAGCGAGACTGGTTTCATGACATAATAGAACTGGTTAAGCCCAAGCTTATTGGAAAGAACCCAAAGGATGATATCACTTATCTATTGTTGTATGATAAAAAAACATGTGAGTTTGATGAAATATATTGTTATTATGCATGTTGGGGATTTTGTTGCAAGTAATAATAACAATTATTCACTTCATATGTACAAGAGAGATTGCGGAGTCTATGTGATGTTGTGGTAAAGATCTTGGCATCCGAATGCTACACTTGATTATAGTGATGTATATTACTTTACTCGAGTATTTATAATAATTTTTCATTTATATCTCCAATAATTTTAAACAAATGCATTTGGACACTTTTATGCAGGGACAAGTGGCTCAATTTAGGCGTGACTTGCTTTGGTGGCTAGTCAATGATCCTAACAATATATTGTCCTAGAATGTTAAGAGAGTATTGAAAGAACAAGACTAGCAGAGAGCAAACAAAAAAGGGGTGTTCAACACAATAAAAAGTAGTAGATACCAACTATGAGAAGAACATGTTGATGTTGGAAGAATATGACAATGTAATACTAATATTTTATTGATGTTGAAATGTTTAATTTCAATGTCTGACTCTACATCTATCAATATTGCTTACAATGAATTTGGTATTGTAAACTGAATCATGGATACCGATTTTACAACTATATTGACGTAACCGAAGATGAACCATTAGGTCTCCATGCGATGTATGAACACAAACCATGTCATTTTCATAAGGTTCAAGCTCCATAAATTCTGATTAACACATACTTTCCATCAGTTTGGCATCAATGCTTAAGTGTACACCATTTCTCCATCTGGTCATTGCCTGACTTGTTACATACAGTTTGCTTGCTATCTTCTCATGATGCTTATGGATGAGTTGGGCAACATTGTGTCTTCTTTCTTTCACCATCCAAGAATTATATAAGTTGGCAAGGTTTGTTGTAATATAGTCCTATAGTCTAAATGGGAACTTACTCATAGCCTACTTATCAATATCCCATGATTGATAAGCCATTCATATAGTTGCGAGTCAACATTTCGCATATATCCCATTACCTTGTCAAATTCAGAATCAAGCCTTACATAAGCAACATCATCAAGCAACTTCAATACATCATCCTTCATTTAGGAACTTCTTTTCCTTTTCCCTCTATTCAATTTCATCAAATCTAAGCCGAAGTTCTCCTTCACGTGCCTATAGTAGAATGCATGCATGTCACCTCCAAATATTGCTTGGACACCTATTATGGCATTGTGACAGTCTGAGACAATGTTCAATTCCAATGAACCAACCATCTGTTTAATCATATGTAGGAACCATGACCACTCTTCTAATATCTCTCCCTTTACAATGGCATATGCAAATGGAAGCAGTTTATTATCTGCATCATACACCAAAACTACCAATATTGTTCCCTTGTATAGCCCACTTAAATGAGTGTCTTCAATGAAAAGCATTGGCTTAGCACCTACCAAAAAGTCCTTAATACAGCATCCATATGCAATGAACATAACTCTAATGTATTCCCATTAGCCACCTATTCAGTTATAGTCTTGTTATTAGTTTTCTTAAGTTGTTGACAGATTTAGGGTATTAGCATATAAGTCTGCTCAGGTCTGTTGTGTATATCCTCCATAACTTTTTCCTTAGCTTTATAAGCTTGCTTATATGCCAACTTGAAACTGTAATCCTGTTGCAACGTCTTCCTTATTTCATATGGACGTTTGTTAACATGATTCTTCATCTCATCAATTATAATTGTTGATGTTAAGCTAGATCTTCTAGTGTGTTTGATTTAGAAAGTCTTTTAAGCATTGTAAATATGTTTATTTGTGAAATTGTCACACGTAGGAAAGGAGTGCTCTTACCCACTACACTTGCAGTTACCCTCCATGGACATTCTTCAACCTTACATTTCACTAACATCCTATCTTTACTGTTCTTCATATACTTGAACTTAAATTGGTGTGTAGTACATAACTTGTACACTTCCTCTTTGAAAGCATCAGCATGTGAAAACCTTTGCATCACTCGTAAGAGTAATGCCTTCCCTTTTGCCGAGAACTTAGGCATCGATGTTGGTGTATTCTCTACTCCACATGGTTGAGTTAAACTATGTGCTCTACTAACTTCATAGGCTAGGCATTCATTCGCATTTTCATAAGACACAACATTATAACTGTTATCCTAATTTATAGGTAGATATCGTTGCTCTAACAGTCCCAGTAAGTTCTTAAAGTTGCAACCACAATTACACCTCCTGTTACCATATTAACAATAATGATGTAGCAAATAACAACTTATATTTACAATGAAAGTGTCACTTACATGTATGGATCATCCATTACTTCTTGTGTGTTGTCATTTTCTTTACAAGCAAGATATACATGCACATTGTTGTCATTATATTGAAACAGATTTTCAACTTCCTCCTCATCAACAAGATCTATTAATGTCATCTCATATATTGCGTTGAAAGCTAGGGTTTGTTCATCATAAAAAAGGGGGAGAATGTTAGCTCTTACATCACAATGTTTTGATGATAAGAGAACTTCAAGACTATGGAGAAAGAAATCAATTTGGTAAGCAAAGGACAAATCCTATAGAAAAAGCATAGTGTTGAAATGAGGAGTAAATCAATTTATGGCTTACATAAATTGATTTACTTTATAACAACAGGAACTTCTAAACAATGAAGTAAATCAATTTTCAAGTGTTGTAAATTGATTTACCACAACAGAATAACCAAATTTCAAGTATGAAGTCAATCAATTTTCTAGTGCTGTAAATCGATTTACAAAAGATGGCCGAGAAGCACTCAAGTTTGTACACATGAAGTAAATCATTTTACAGGTGCTATAAATCGATTTACACAAAATGCAAAGAGTAGTCAAATGACCAAATGTGAAGTAAATCGATTTATGAACGTTGTAAATCGATTTATCAAAATTGGCAGAGAACTAAATGTTTTCACAACTCAAGTAATAAAATTGATTTACTACTGCTTAAATTGATTCAGTATGATATAGAGTAAATTGATTTATTGCCAAATAAAATGATATAGAGTAAATCGATTTATTGCCAAATAAATCAATTTATATAAGAAAGGCAAAGTGAGACAATCCTTAAGTAAGTGATACATCGATTTATGGTCAAGGTAAATTGATTTATATCATGTTGGCAATTCAAATTGCAAAAAAGAAAGTGTAACAGTTTTCATAGCTATTTATTTCCAAGTGAGTAAATATGTTTGCGTTGGAATGAGCCACAACTTATGATAAGCAACTTCATATTCTTGAGTTACAACCATTTATATGTGCTAATAGATCATACATGCGTCAATATCATGCATAAGGATCAATGGAAAATGAGACATCTATGGTCTCCTAGACCTGATTTCTTGAGAGACTATAAAATGTAGGGTCTAATTTAGTATAAGAATATGGTCTACATTATACATACCTTGGGTTTAATTCAACATTTAAATTAACATATGTCTCTTTAGAAATTTGCATAACAATTACAAGAACCATAACTTGTAATAAAGTGAGTCCAAATTTGATTTAATTTTGAACTTGCTATAAATTTCAATAACGAAATATTGTGAATACAAATGAAGGCAGAGAAAGTTATTTATAATTTTGATGCAACTCCAGACAAAGAATAAAATTAAAAATTTATCTTGAATTGCAAATGCCATTCAAGAAACTCCATTGTTTACACTGGAAGATTAGGTATAAATCTCCTACATATCACAGTCAAGCAAAGTTTATATGTGTCCATGTTTATGACAAATTTTGAAACTTTGTGAACCGTGTATTATCTGTAGGGGCAAGTAAGGTTTAGTTATAATAAGCACTCTCTTTTATTCCTCTGATTCTAAATAAAGTGTTTTAAAAGGTTGGTTTATTTGAATGCTTATTGACAGATTGTGGTGGAAATGTGTTAAATGTATAGTGCACATTGAAACCAGAAAATCTTTTTGAGAACCTCAGTTGGAAATGAAATTGTAATTAATTAAGACTAAAATAAGTAGTATGCAGGCAAACATAGCATGAACCACTAATCTACACCTGGAATGAAATTTATCACTAATCCTACATCTAGTACGCAAGCAAACCACAATTTTTAACTTTATATTAGAAGATTGTTAGCTTTAGAAATATTTTAGAGTTAATATTATGTCACCTTTATCTTTTTATCAAGATGTTGCCGAATCTTTACTGTATGTGAATGTTAAGTTAATGCTATTTATTAATATTATGAGATTATGAGATAATATGACTGTAAAAATATAATAAAGATTAAATTATCAATATTTATAATTTACGAGAAATGCATAATGAAATAAAAAGAGACAAATTCCTATCAGGAGTTGCAATAACCC
This sequence comes from Inga leiocalycina, assembly GCA_963242795.1. Taxonomy (NCBI): domain Eukaryota; kingdom Viridiplantae; phylum Streptophyta; class Magnoliopsida; order Fabales; family Fabaceae; genus Inga; species Inga leiocalycina. The sequence goes on along the minus strand of OY725331.1, from coordinate 26,543,712 downwards.
TATCTAAAGAATTCTCATGGTAAAATCTTTCCATAACATAAGAAAAATGTTTAGGAGCTAAATTTCACTGAACCATCTTCTCATGCACTTCAGTGCATTTCTGCATTAATACAACAATCTGATCAAAACCAGCCACCTGACTAGGAACGTAAGGTACCTCATTAGGAATGTGAGGTACCTAGTTAGGAACTTGAGGAAACTCATTAGAAACTTGAGGTACAATATGAGGTGGGTGCTTCCCTCTGGTATCATGGGATGAGCCTCATTAGCCTCTAGAAGCAGCTCAACATCCACGTCGATCGATGCCACTACTGCCGAAAGCTCTATTAGTTTCTGTTATGTGTCTAAAGATAATAAAAAGCCTTCTCTAATTGTCACCAGTCAATTTAGACTTTAGCTACAATGCTACCTGAGACTCTCTGTGCTATATTTGAAAACAAATGAGTTGAGTGCCAACTAGAAAATCCAAATTAAAGTTAAATTAAAATGAACCTAGTAAGATCAACTTACTTGGTTATTATAACTATTTCAAAAGCAACTCATTTTGTTTCGAATGTCAGTTTCTGTGAATCTTGTGTCAAGCGTTTGATTGAGCTCCTTAGCAATTACATCATTTCTAGGAGGAACCCTGGTCATGTTATTGTTGTGGAGCTGATTGTGTAAAATTTCAATGAAAGCATTCAAATGGCATTCTTCCCATATGACGTTAGCACCGCAGGATGGTGAATTGGATAGGCCAGCACATCAGAATTAATGTTAGACCTTGATCTCATATTAATAGAACCCATCTCCTTCAAATACAACTGGAAATACAAACACATTTTTACACGACACTTCTTTTTTAAAGGGAGATATCTAATTTTCTAAAGAACCAGTCAGATAGAATAGAGATATCTTTTTTAAGCAATGAGAAAAAAATCACAAAAAAAATTTAAGAAGTTTGTCTTGCTTTAGAACATGATCAAAACCACAAACACATACAATCTTACACATACCTGTACATAAAATAACAAACAATAAAAGAAGGAGAATGAAGAAGGAGAAAAGGAAGAAAGACCTTAAGATAAAAGAATCGGGTTGCTTATCTCACTCTTCACTCTTCAGGTATACATGCACATAAAATAACAAACAATAAAAGAAGGAGAATGAAGAAGGGGAGGGGAAGAAATACCTTGAGATATATAGATGCTTTCAAAAAACACAAGGAAGAATGAGACATATCGCTTTGGTTAAAATCAGCTTTGACAAGGAAGAACGAGAGGAATCTATGGTGTTACACTTGCGTGGGGATTTGGGGACGTAGCCCTCTGGCTTGGGAAGGAACAAGAAAGCAATCTCTGACCACCCTCACAGAGACATATCACTTTGGTTAAAATGAAAAAGCTTTAATAATAAAGGGACAACTTGTTAGATCACTTTATGGGTCCAATGATAGTAAAGAGGAATAGGGAACAAGTTATGGATGATGCCATATGGTATGCAAAAATGCATTATTCCTAAAAAGGTTTTAAAAGGTTTTTAACGAGGCAATATTATATCAGTGAATTATGTACTCTTGGTTAGGTTTTTTTCACACTAGGTTTTTCCTAGTTAAAGTTTTTAATGAGGCATATTCATGGTGGACATCCAAGGGGGAGTGTTATGAATATTATTTATGTGGATGTCTATAACTCATAAGCCAACAACAGGCTTCCTCTACAAGCCATCAAGAGGCTTCCTTTACAAGCCAACAAGCAGCTTCTCCTACAAGCTTCTCTAAAGGAACTCATTTGATTTCCAACATTAGTTTTCGTGAATCTTGCATTAAGCGTTCGATTGAGTTCCTCAGCAATTACATTGCTATGGGCGGAACCTAAGCCATGTTATCGTTCTGGAGTTGATTGTGTAAAATTTCAATGAAATCATTCAAATGATGTTCTTCCCATATGACGTTAGCACCACAGGATGGTGAATTGGATAGGCCAGCACCATTAGAATTAATGTTATACCTTGATCTTATATTAATGGAACCCATCTCCTTCAAATACAAATGGAAATACAAACACATTTTCATACGACACTTCTTTTTTAAAGGAAGATATCTAATTTTCTAAAGAACCAGTCATATGAAATGGAGATATCTTTTTTAAGCAATGAGAAACAAATTACAAAAAAAAATTTTAAGAAGTTTGGCTTGCTTTAGAACATGATCAAAACCACATACACATACAATCTTACACATACCTGCACATAAAATAACAAACAATAAAAGAAGGAGAATGAGGAAGGACAAGGGGAAGAAAGACCTTGAGATAAAAGAATTGGGTTGCTTATCTCACTCTTCAGGTATACATGCACATAAAATAATAAACAATAAAAGAAGGAGAATGAAGAAGGGGAAGGGGAAGGGGAAGAAATACCTTGAGATATATAGATGCTTTCAAGAAGCACAAGGAAGAATGAGACATATTGCTTTGGTTAAAATCGGATTTGGGAAGGAAGAACGAGAGGAATCTCTGCTGCTGAGCTCGAGTGGGGATTTGGGGACGTGGCCCTCCGGCTTAGGAAGGAACAAGAAAAGCAATCTCTGACTACCCTCGCAAAGACAGATCGCTTTGGTTAAAATGGAAAATCTTTAATACTAAAGGGACAACTCTTTAGACCACTTTATGGGTCCAATGAAAGTGAAGAGGAATGGTAAACAAGTCATGGATGATGCCCTATTGTATGCAATAACACGTTATTCCTAAAAAGGTTTTAAAAGGTTTTTAATGAGGCAATATTATATCAGTGAATTATGTACTCTTTTATTTGGTTAGGTTTTTTTCACACTAGGTTTTTCCTAGTTAAAGTTTTTAATGAGGCACATTCATAGTGAACATCCAAGGGGGAGTATTATGAATATTATTTATATGGATATCCATTAACTCACAAGCCAACAAGAGGCTTCTTCTACAAGCCATCAAGAGGCTTCATTTACAAACCAACAAGAAGCTTCTCCTACAAGTTTTGCTTAATAGTGGCTTCTCAAATATAGGCCTTGTGTAAGCATTGAAAACATATGAGAAGTGCTCTCCATTTTCTCTCTTCTTTATCACTTTCTCTTGCTCTTGCTCTTGCTCTCTTATCCTATATATATTTATTGTCATAACATAAATGGAATATATATTATATGTTGAAAGAGTTCTATTTATTTTCTATCTATCAAAGTCAACCAACTTGAATCTAAACTGATGGTTAATATAGAATACCATAATGAAGAAAGGAAAGGAAATAAGAGATGCTAGGGGCGATGTAGTCGACATATAAAAATCAACTTTGGGAAGGAAGGAGAATAAAATTACTAGAAAAGGATGAGAGGAAAAAGAGGATAAAGAAGAATAGAATAGGAAGGGGAGATGCAAGTTGGGATTAAAGGAGATGAAACAAGAGAAAGAAATGAGGTGGCGAAATAAGTAAAGCAAAAGGGCATGTGAGTGGGGCCCCCTCAGGAAGAGGAGCATCCCACAAATACAATCAATTGGTGAAGACTAGGTGGAAGCCGATGATTGTGTGCCCCCTTCATCTCCCACGACGTCATTCTCAAGGTCAATTTTCTTGCAAAATGAGGCTTGCCACCTTGCTCTCCTTATTCAACTTAAAGCCCTAAAATTAACACTTTTGATCAATTCCCCCATACAAGGTTTGGCTTAGACCATTGCTTTGTGCCCTACCCAGTATCCTCTTTTTTTATTTAGTCCTTATAGAGATTTTTCCTTATTTATATGTTATTCCACGCTCATCACTTCTCTTCTATGCGTAATTTTTTTGGTCAACCTCTACATAATTTAAAGTCAAGAAAATGTCCCTTGCCCATCAGTCCATATTAATGTATTCATCTAAAAATGATTTAGTTTGAGTCTATTTTTTTTCAAAACATTACAATGATTATGATGATACCTTGTTTATCATAACTTGATATATAAGATCAAGTCAAAGTAAATATGATATATATATATATATATATATGCTCTATGCATGCATGTTCTCTTCCATAATATATGACATTTAAACTATATCATAAGAAACAAGAAATAAATAACAGATAAGTCATTTTATTTGTAATGGGGAACAAGTCATGAATGATGCCCTATGGTATGCAAGGTAACACGTTATTCCTACACTGATTATTAGGAATGAAATGTGAATTGTGGTGCCACGTAATACTTTTATGTGATTGGTTCCATTACCCACCATTGGCTATACTAAACTACACCCTTTTCTTTGATTTATTAAAGAAATCATATCTTGTAACCCCTTCCGCACCATAAGCCGAGATTAGTTCGTAAAAATATAATTAAGTTTGAATTAGAGATCATATATGGTGATTTGGGACTTATCAAAATAAAACTTCCCAAAATCAGGGTTTTCAAAAACTTTTACAACATCTATTCCACAATGGTCTCTTACTCACATTTCAACATAAATGGCCTGTATAGGTTGATTTCATTCATACATATCAAAGTATAATGCAAATTCTCGACACACTCGGCTTCCATTAATTAGAAAAAAGATTATAGAAAGGCACAAGCCAATAAGTCTTTTCCCTTATCTTGGGGATTACACAAAACTACACTATACTTCCAAAATATACAACTATTTACCACAAAATATCCAATGAATTTTACATTGATAACCATTAACCAAAACAAACTTCTAAACAGGAGCTCTAACTGCTCTTTGTTGCCCGTTTTCCTTTGGGTCCTTCGGCCCTGTCTAAAGTTTGTTTTTGGGAGAGTGAGATTCTAAAGAATCCCCGTAGTAACAAATCACTCATAATATGTATAACATCAAAGCATGAAAGTAAATCATCTACACAACACACGGCAATCACAACAACAGTTGCAACGGTCGAGGGTAGGTATCATGGGCATCGCCTCCCCTACGATGGCTTACGCTGAACTGCCTGCTGTATTGCACATCCATATGAACATATCACATATATCACCACAGCTGTGATCTATATAAAACATTTCATAACACGCAGCCCCATAGGCTGGATACTCAAACAGGAATCCACGATTCCATAATGCAGCCTCGGCACTTATAGCGGCAGATACAATGGCCAGGGTAGATATTATGAGCATTGCCCCCTATGACGGCTCAAGTTGAACTGCTCACACTGTAATGCCCAATGGCCGATAACACATTCACAATGATAAACATGCATACCAAGTATCATACATAACATAAGAGAAGAGTCACTACCTTGATCCTTTCGTGCGTGTCCTGACGCCGGTCTCTCCCGAGTAGGGCAAATGTCAAATCCTATATTCATAATTAGGGACGAAGAGTTATACTCTATTCCAAGACTTAATTCACTTCATAACACTTAATTTGGTTATCAATATTGCTCTTTTAAAGTTATTAAATACCCCTAACAAAACTCCTAAAGGGTTAGAAGAATTATCCCAAAGATCCCCTTTTGGAAACACAAAAACTGATTTTTCACTATTGCACCTCGAGTGAAAATGGTCTCACTCGAGTGTTGGTACGAACACTCGAGCACACAAGACCTCACTCGAGTAATGTACGGACAGCACCTCAAGTGCTAGAAAGTGAAGACAGGAAGTGCTTGCCCGAGAGCACAAGAACTTTCAAAGAAGAGGATCACTCGAGTGAAGAAGACCTCACTCAAGTGAGAACTTAACACTCGCAAGTGATAAAGCGCACTCTTGAATTTTGGACACGAGTGACAACCCGAGACAATAGATCAGCTAACAAATACACCAGCACTCAAGTGAGAGGAGGCTCACTCGAGTGAGAACCCATAATACTTGCAAGTGAGGCAACACTCTTGCCTCTCGCCCGAAAGTGCAACATGAAAACCAAAGGCCAGAGGGGAAAATACACTAATGCACTTAAGTGAGCTCATCCTCACTCGAGCGATGTTCATCCCTCACTCAAGTGAACTCACTCTTACTCAAGTGATTTTATCAGAAACTAGAAAATGCAGAAGGTAAGACAGCCTTCCAGAATTTTTACCAAGTGATCCAAATGAACCCAAATACCAAACCAAAGCTACTCCCACACAAAAACACCCAAGGAATTCAATGGAATCATCAGAATTACCAAAATCCTACTCCATTATCATGCTTTGGTTTGAATCAACATTAAACACCAAAATCCCAAAACCACCAATCTTGATATTTCAACCTCCACTCAATCTATCTATTTAAAACTCATATCAAAACACCATTTTCCACACCAATAACATGCCAAATTACCATGACCCATATTTTCAAAAATAGGGCAATAATCCCAGAAATTCTAAACTTATTCATTTGGCATGAAACTTAGATAGATAGATTAGTCTTACTTACCTCTTTCACTTTGCAAAAGAGACTTCTTGATTCACAAATCTCCAAAATTTTGTGTAGGCATAAACTAACACCAATAGGCATACTATAAACATCAAAATGAAGCTCTCACTCCAATGATCAACATTAATGAAGTGAGTTTAAGCAAAAAAGGCCATTTGCCCTTACCTTTTGAAGCTTTCTTCTTCTTCCTTGGCCAAAAAATGGCAGACGAGAGAGAGAGAGAGATGAGTGAAGAGATGGAGAAATCATCATATCCCCTTCCTTATGCCTTGTTTAGTGAAAAGAGAGGAGGGAAGAGAGAGAGAAAAAATGACTAAATTACACCCTTTGACTTTTCTTACTACACCCTCTCTTCATACCAAGTTTTGCCACATGTCCACATTCCATTAGCTCTCACCCAATAAGTCACCAATTAACTTATCTAATCCATCCATTAGTCATTTAATCACACATTTCATTTCCTCTTAGTTAGTAATTAATTTCTCCCTTAATTACCAACTCATGGCCAATAATTCGATTCTTCTAATTTTTCCACCAATCATGACATATTAATTTATATTTCCATAAAACACATAATAATGCCAATTAAATCCATAATTATCCACAAAAATCATGATTAGCCCTTAATAAAAAATTGGGATATTACACATCTCCCAATTAACTACTACATAGCCCTACTCTTAATAAGCACACATCACCATTTAACTAATTGGGCATATAACTTGATGAAGCAACGCCCTCACATGTACTCTCTCATCTGTGCAACACTTGTGCTCTTCCTTATCCGAGTAATACTTTAACAATGCTAGGAAGCAGTGATAAAATTAATTTTGAAATCTGAAAAGTTGAGTCCAATTTTTTTTTAAAAAAATTAATCTCTCAACATTTCCAACTTATATGTTTTATTTTTAGTATACTTTTAAATCAGGGAATCTGTATGGAAAAAATTGTTTAATAGAGTAATTCTCGCTAGGGGGACTTGTAGACTTGTGGCTTGCATGCTAGACTTGTGGCTTGAATGCTAGGTGCCGTGCCTTGTAGAATTGTTGTGGGTTGCAGGCTAGGGTCCTTTCCTTTGTCAAATTTTAAGGTTAAAACTTTATATCGCAATTGTTACCATCAACCCAATCCAACATGATATTATTCTTCTCAAATCTTCAAGTGTTATCCCCTCTTTTATTGTTTTTACCCTCACGTGGCTTCCATTATATTTAAATCCACATTCATCACTGCCAACAAATTTTTCACCTATATGAAAGAAACAAAAAAGCTCCTTTGAAGATGTTGGCCCATTATTGCTTGTCATTTTGCATGCTAATCTAAAACAAACAAGTGAGCAATGACCATAATTTTGGTTCCTCGACAATGATAATTCATCACCTTCATAATGAATAACAAACACACAAACAATTCATCTATTAACAACTTTAAATTAGGCCTTCACACTTTTTCTTTAGGTATTCATAATAAACTTCACCCTACTGTTCCTCTTCATCCTCATACTTCACACACACATTATCACCAAACAGAGCCCTCCATTGCCAACAAATAATCGCTTCAAACCCTCAGTTAGCAACAAACACACCCATATGAACTTCTAAAAATACAATCACAAAAATAAATAAAGAATCAACATAATAAGTTGACTTGTCTAACATCATGCCATACGATTAACACCTTTCCGACTACACAACCCACTTACCCACAAAAGAAACACATAAAGAAGAAAAATGAAAACCCTAGGGTGATGTTTGCTGGATTAAGAAAGGGATATTTGTATTCAAAAACTACTTACAGTTGTGCTGATTCGCTACTAGCTCCTTCCAAGCTGTCCCTTTGCTTCAACATATTTTTTGCTCGTGAATGAGCTTCCTCTGCCTTGGCATTTAGCTTTTATATCAATCAGGGGAAATTTAGTTATTGGGCTTAAATATTCATATTCCAAATTGATGTTATACCCCTTATTTGTCCTTTGTCAAGTTTAAGTAACATTTCAGGGTTTTATAAGTTTTAAAGGTATTGATTTATAGGAATGAGCACAAAACCTGGTGGTCCAGGTAGTCCGGTCTAACCCAGTCCAACCCAACCCAGTTTGCTAAAAAAATTGGTCAGAAACAACTTATGGCAGACCAGACCAAATTGATATTCTCAGGGTGGACTAGACCTCAGACCAAGGCCTTAGTTGTAACCCCCTCACCATAATTACATCCGATTTAAGAAATCTAATTGAAATAGAGACCAATAAAACAAAATCAACATTTATAATCCCTTACCTTCAAGATAGGGTGTTCAGAAAGCAGTTCAAAATATCACTAATCTGGTCTCACATTCACATTCGAATATAATTACTTGAGAAATCAAATCATATTGATACATATCAGAGTGCACAACTAAAATCCCGGTAAACCCCGGGTCACATGTATATATATATTGGGTGTATAGTTTCCCAAAATGGGGATTACATATCCAAAAATCATGTTTACATCCCATATACATATAGTAATCCCAAATCAAAATAGATAACCAACCATCCAAATTAAAGCATCCCTTAGAGATCCTAACTACTTCGGGTTTTCCACTTCCTTTTTGAGCCACTAGCCCTGTTTGAAATGTTAGTCATTGGAAAGAATGAGATTCAAGAGAATCCCATTAGTAACAAATCACTCATACAGTGCACAAACACATAGCATATATAATCATGTTAAACAACATCACAATGTATCATGGCTCACGCCACAAACGACAGCACCCATGGCTGTAAACACTATGCGTCAGCTTTCGCTGTGAACTCTATGCGTTAGATTTTGCTGTAATCTCAAAGCGTCTCAATGTATCTCAAGGCATGACAAACATACATACAACGCTTCATACATAGTATAAGAGAAAGAGTCACTACCTTGTTCTTTCCTGACGTTCCTCGGCATAGTAGGCTCATAAGGGACCAAATGTCAAATCCCATAAACCAAATTAGTGGCACCTGTCAATTTCTTTTTCCAAGTTCTTAATTTTGTAGTATTTTAAGTTGGTTATCATTTAAACTCTTTAGGTTGCTATTATAGGCCTAAACATATGCCTAAAGGGTTGGGAGAAACTACCCCGAAGATCCCTTTTTTAGAAGAAGAATACTGATTTTGGGCTGACTCACTCGAGTGTTACCCCCAATCACACTCGAGTTCCAGCGAGTGAAACATAGAAAGCATGTACCCGAGAGCACCATCACCTCTTGGAGTGGCCAATGCACTCGAGTACTCACTTGGGCACTCGAGTGATGACACCAAATCACCTAAGTCCCAACGAGTGGGGTGCAAGAAGCGATGACCCGAGATCAATAAAGGCTCCAAGGCAACAAGTGCACTCGAGTCCTAGCCCTAGCACTCGAGTGACTTCCCAATGCTTGTGAGTGCCCACGTGCACTCTTGACACCACGCCTGCGAGTACTAACCCGAGACGAACACTCATAGTGCTACATGCACATGCACTCGAGTGATAATGTATGTCACCTGAAGATGAAGAAGTTCACTCACGATCTCTACCTGAGGACTTACCCAAAACACTGAGAACATCATACTGCACTCGAGTGAGACCCTACCTCACTCGAGTGAGGCTTATCAGAAGCCAGATCGCAGCAACTGATATGGTTTTCCAAATTTACCGAAACTGATCCCAATGGTTCCAAAACTTATACCAAAGTTCATTCCTACACAAAAATGTCATAAGGAACCTATGGGTAAACTCAAAACACCTAAATTCCTTCCCAATCAACATATACCCTATTTTTACCTAAGATGCAACCCAAAACCACCAATAACCAATCTCACTCCCATAATTTCTCAATCACTTTTAATGGCTCAAGGTCTTAGTTTGGTACCATTTCCACCACCAAACACTAACCAATTCATATCTTTCAAAATCACAAGAAATCAGGGCAAAAATCTAAGCTTCTTAAAACTTATTCAATAACCAAAATAATTACACCAAAATACATTAAATACTCACCTCCTCCTCTTCTCAATATTGGTTTCTTAGTTCTTCAACTTCCAAGTTTTCTCAAGTTTCCACACACCACAAATCAAAAGTCTGAAACCATAGGAATGAAGCTATTGACACTATGAACAAGATTAATAAAGAGAACTTGAGTATATGAGAACATTTGCTTACCAAAAGTCAAGCGTTTCTCTTTCTCTTTCTTCCTTGGTTTCGCCGGAAATGGAGAATAGTGAGAGAATGAGATAAGGATAATAACGATCTTATTTTTCCCTTTTTCCCATGCTTCAATCGACTTGGAGGGAGAGAGGGAAGAGAAAATGAGCTTTGAATATTTGACTTGATCCAAAGGTCTAAGTTTTTGCCACATGTCATAATCCCATTCTTCCCTACCATGAGTTCATATAACTCATCTACACTAGATTCCACTGTATTGGTTATTCAAGAGTCAATCCTAGCCATTGATCTTGTGTCACCTATAAGTTTTTATAGGCCGCCCCTCACTCCCTCAGGCCTCAGCTTTGTCCGACACAACACCCCTCCCCTCACTCCCTCAGCTTGCTCTGGCCCTCACTAATAGTGCCACAATGCCACTAAAAATTAAGAATCAGAACCAAAGTGAATCAATGAAAGTTAAGCCATTCGAACTAAGAACAAAAGGGGGCAAATAGAACCCTAGGTGTCTTAGTCACTCCACCGACAATACTCTAGATCCTGTCACCGATCAGTGCCTCGATGGTCACTGGCAGCTTTAGTGAGATAAGTTTCTCGTCTCCCTCTCGACCTCGTCTTTTGTTGAAATACCTGGTTCTTCTAGTTTCTCTTGCTCTGTGTGTAGTTTTCCATCTCCCTATGCAACTCTGCATTTCTCTCCCTCTGTTCATTCAGACTTGTGTTTTCTTAGATAATTTGATATTTTCCTTTCTTAATAAAAGTCTTTCCTTTCTTCTATCCTTTTAGAAAATGCCTTAGACACCTATGTTTGAGAAATGAGATTTACACACTTGGAGAGAGCAACACCTACAGTTTTTTTGGTTTTGGGACTTTAGGTGCTGCCAAAATGTGAAGTCGACTTTATAATATTAAAGTAGGAAAGATGGGAGATTGATTAGGATGGTGAGGGTGGCTAAATGATGATGGATTGTGAGACATATCTTTTGCAATATCTAAAAAGGCATAGAAATAAAACAAAGTAAGAATCTAAAGCAAAGATGGGATAGGCCTTATGTGATGGAATAAAAAAAACCAAATAGGTCCTGGAGTCTAGGCAGTCCACTGGACTTGGTCTGGTCCAGCCTGAACTTGGGCTTGTGCTGGACCAGAGCAGACCTCAGGCTGTCTTGTTTAGCCCAAGGTACTATTTAGACCAGGCTTCAGATTGAGGCCAAACCCGGTCTGGTCTGGTCCATGATCAACACTATCAATTTGTCTCTTTCCCTTTAATGTAATGTGGTATATAGCAATGTTTTAAAAGCTGGGCTAGATATTGTAACCCCCTTCACGATCAAGGTCAAGATTAGTTCATAAAAACATAATTAAATTTGAATTAGAGACCATGTATGATGATTTGGGACTTATTAAAAATTAATCTTCCCAAAATCAGGGTTTACAAAAAACCTTTCTGAAACCTATTCAATGATGGGTCTCATACTCACATTTCAAACATAAATGGCCTGTACGCTTTGATTCCATTCATACATATCAGAGTATAATGCAAATTCCCGACACACTCGGGTTCCATTCAATAAATAAGGATTCTACATGTAATATCCTGGATTTTAAAGGATTAATAACTTCAAATGATGTAATTAATGTTAATTAAGCATACTTGAAGGATATATATGGTGCAATGTGATATAAAGATGATTAGTGATGGTTTAGTGAGTATTGTGAAACTCAGGGGCGAAACGGTAAATTTACCGATTTATTGGTCAGTTATTGGAGAGGAAACTCTTTAGTAATCATGATCAATGGCTGAGATTGAAAGATCATGGGGTGGAATTTTATGCATGCAAGCTTATGTGAAATTATAGTGGGAGGAATGAGATGATGACAAGTGGCTAAATAAGGACCCTTGGATGAAAGTCAAACTTTCAAACCATTTTCTCTTCCCTCTCTCCTTCCCTAGTCGGTTTATGTGTGTGTGGAACCAAGAGAAGTGATCATCACTTTCACCAACTCATTTTCTCTCTCTCTCTTCTCCATTTCCGGCGAGCAAGCAAGAAGGAGAAAGGAAGGGTTTGAAATTTGTGAAGGTAAATGGCTTCACAAGATTAAACACTTTTCATTGATATTGTGCAAGTAGTTAAGAGCTTCACTTCCATGTTTTCAGACTTTGGATTGGTGGTGTGTGGCAAATTGAGGGAATTTGAAAGTTGAGGAATCAAAGTTCTGAATTCAGCAAGTGAAAGAGGTGAGTTTTTGATGAAGTTTGATGTAAATGTTATGACCATTGGGTTAGTTTTGTGAATTCTGGATTTTTGCCCTGATTTCTGGTAATTTCAGAGAATATGAATTAAGTGATGTAATGGGTTGGAATAGATGTTAAAAAGTGTGTAAATGTCAGTGGTTTTGGTGGGGATTTGAGAAGAGGAAGTGTGTTAAGTTATGGTTTTGGTGAATTTGTGGTTTAGAGATGAGATTTTGTTATTTGAGTGAAAGTTTGGTTATTTTGGGTTACCAATGGGTTTATGGTGAAGTTTTGGATGGGAATGAGTAATGATATGAGTTATAGGACCATTGGAATTCAATTGGTGAATTTTGGAAACTCTTATCAGTTGCTGCATTTTTGGGCATCTGATAGGATCTCTCGAGTGAGGGAAGAATTCACTCGAGCACAAGATGAACATGCTCGAGTGAGCATATGTGTGCTCGAGTGAGGGTGCATGATTCACTGGGGGTGAGCGTTTCAGGTGATCACTCGGGGGTAGATTGCCAAGAGTGCGCATGGCACTCGCGAGCATTGGGAGATCACCCGAGCACTAGGGCTTGTGCTCGAGTGAATCTGTTGCCTGGGAGTTGAGTTGCTCTCGGGAAGTCACTCGTTAGACTTCACTTCTTCATGCTCGAGTGCGCTGAGGGTCAGTGCTCGAGCACAGGGGTTGAGCTCGAGTGCACTTGTGGTTGGAGAGTTGGGATCACTCTCGGGTTGTCACTCGCGGGGTCTCACTTCCGTGGTGCTCGAGTGTTCCTGGGGTCTCTGCTCGAGCACAGCCTCTTGTGCTCGAGTGAGAGTGTAGGATTGTTGTGAAGTTTGCTCTCGGGCAAGCAATTCATGAAGGTCACTCGCATGCGCTCGAGTGCTGGTGGGGGTATCACTCGAGCACAAGATGGTCATGCTCGAGTGAGCCAGCCTAGAATTTAGAAAGTTTCTCCAAGAAAGAGGGTCTTTGGGGTAGATTCTCCTAACCCTTTAGGCATATGTTTTGACCCATATTAGACACCTAAAGAGTTCAAATGATAACCAACTTAAAGAATTATAGAGATAAGAACTTGGAAAAGTAATTGACGGGTTGTCCCTAATTTGATTACAGGGTTTGATATTTGCCGTCCTCGTGAGCCCATAGTGCCCAGAGACATCAGGAAAGGATCAGGTAGTGACTCTCTCTCTCTTATACTATGTGTAATGCTTTGTATGTGTGTGTTATCATGGTTCTGTGATGATTTCTTTGATGCTGCTGTGGTTACAGCTGTCGTTTACAGCGCAAGCTGTCGCTTACAGCGCAAGCTGTAGTTTACAGCGCAAGCTGTCGTTATTGTGATTACAGCGTAAGCTGTCGTGATGAAGATTACAGCGAGAGCTGTCGTATTGTGTATACAGCCGTGAGTGCTGTCGTTTGTGGTGAAAACCATGTATCTTTGAGATTGATGTTGCTGTTGTTGTTGGTTGTGATTTATATACATGCTTGGTATTTATACATTGTATGAGAGGTTTGTTACTACTGAGATTCTCTCGAATCTCATTCTTTCCTATGACTAACCTTTCAGACAGGGCATGTGGCTCAAAGGAGAAGAGGCCGACCCGGAGCACTTAGGACCCTTAGGGGTATAGTTGATTTTGGAAATGTTGATTATTTCTTTTGAATTCGGGATTACTGTATATTCTGAAATATGAATAGTACATTCGATTTTGGATGTAATCCCCTAGTGGATACTTAAACCTCAGGTTATATATGTATAGAACCCGGGAGTTGCCGGGGATCTGGTTTTACACTCTGTCATACGTGAATGTAGATAAACTGCACAGGTGATTATATTCAAATTTTGAAATGGAGACCAGGAACAGGAAAGAGATTTTGAATGATTTTGTGAAAACCCTACTACAAAGTAGGAGATTGAAATGAGTTTAAGTTATCCGAAGGTCTCTAATCTACTTTAATTATCTAATATCGAATTATAATTACATGATTAAAGGCAGGGTGTTACACTACAGAGGCACAAAGCCCATAAAATTTTCCCTTGACTAGGGGATTACACAAAACTATCCAATATCATCATTATATACATGTAATTCCTAACAAAATATCCAACGGTTTATACATGATAACCAATAAACAAAATAAAACTCCCAATTTGGAGCTCTACCCGCTCTTCGTCACCCACTTTCCTTTAGATCCTTTGGCCCTGTCTAAAAATTTGTTTTTGGGAGAGTGAGATTCTAAGAAATCCCCGTAGTGTCAAATCACTCATAATATACACGACAACAAAGCATGAAAGCAAATCATCACACAACACACAACAACTACAATTGCACTTACAACAGTAAGGGCAGGTATGACTTGCGTCACCCTTACGTTTGCTCACGCCGTATTGCACCATCACATGATCATATCACATATATCACCACAGCTGGATCCATATAAAATATTTCACATACATACACAGCCACAGTAGCCGGATACTCAAATAGGAATCCACGATTCCACAACGAACCCCTGGCAGAAACAACGGTAGGGGTAGGTGTGATTGTTGGAAATTATGCCCAAAGAGCCAATCATTATACTTTAAAAATTATTAATTTAATGAAATTTCATCATTATGTTATCATATTATTTGCATGTTAATTGTGATAATTGTATCCTTGGATAAATCATAAAGATTATCCTAAAATGTCCCTGGTCGGTCATCTATGCGGGAGCAAAGATGAAACAAGACCGGTATGACTTTGATAAGATATGGATATACGAATCAAAGTCTTAGGCACTTGTAAGAGTACAAGGTGCTGGACTGACCCACTATGAGAAAGCTATATAAATCAAGTCATAAGCTTTTCTCATGTATAACCATGTCACATTGCCCTTAGACTTGAGGTCATCATGGATTCCTACATGAGAGTTGCTAAGATTTGAACTAGTCAAAAGTCACTTTTGACCGGGTGATGACAAAGGATACGATCAAGCTTGGTGCTTTTTCATGCAGAGGAATATGAATGATTAAGATGGAATTTTTCCCTTACATTAGTAGAGAGATATTACTGGGCCCCTCGATGAGTGAGTCTGAGAAATGAATGGTCATACTACGATGGAAAGGAGTTTCCATTTCTATTGTCAGGCTACTCAGGAATCGAGAAAGTAATGGGCAAGAACAAGAGGATGACATTATCCATGCCTTATCCTTGACCGATATATCATGTGACAAAAGAGACGTGATATGGTTGTATGACAGGTTGCATCGTGTTAATGATCCTCATATGAATTGGGTAGTCGTAATGTCTTGCTAGAGGTCGCTTGCGACTTTTGGGTTAGTATAGTTATTGGCCCACTGCCAACTTTATATGGGCCTACAGGGTCACACCCAAGAATGACCCAACACGAGATAGTGTTTGATTTAGGGTGGACGAATTTTATATTTATATATAATATAAAATTCGTTAATAATATTATATAGATATATATTTTTGAAATACATATCTTATATATATATATATATATATTTGTGTGTGTGTGTGTATATTATATAATATTATTATATTGTGTTAGTTTTAAATTTAATCTATTAAGATATATTAAATTTAATAACTAACATGATAGAGATATAGTATCTCAGATTTAATTTATGAAGATAACTTAAATATAATGGTTCTTTATTTGGATTAAATAAATAGGTTTAATTAAAAATATTGGACAGATTTAATTTAAACTAAATTTATTTAATTAGCTCATCAAGATAATTAATTTCAAAATTAATGAAGATTAATTTTGAAATTCGAATATAGCGCTCGTAGGTTATAAACTTGATAGAGCAGATATACTCATACACGTATGAGAATTCAGAGCGCAAGAAAACCCTAAGAGACATTTGGAGGCCCTAGCACGCAGTCTCTATTGGAGAGCATTCGTGTGGATACCGGTAGAGGGAGCAGACTTGAGGTGTTGGCTCCTAGAGATCATGAAAACCCTAAGTTGAAAAGGTACAAATCTTTCTAACTTGATTTAAATGTCGTTGATAGATCCTCGATTAGGATCGGTAAAAATTTTTAAAATTCTTCCGCTGTGCCTACCGATCCTAATAGTGGTATTAAAGCCAGGTCAATTGTGTATTTAAATTAAGTTTATATTCTTATACATGTGATATATATGGGATATATATATATATATATGTATGCTTATAAGAAGATGACCGAATATGTATCTTATTTATGTTTCGGTTTTGAGAAAGTCGAACCTATGTGATTTGGTGCTGTATGTTTATTCGATCTAGTGAAATTGTTTTGATTATATGCGATATGTTTACGTTTCAATTCCGCCACTGGCATCGCAAATTCTGTTATGGATTTGATCCGAAGTAGAATTCATCGTTTAGGTTTCGAATAGGTTGAAGATCACGGCGTACGGACACGTTAGGGTCTCTATTCGGGTATTAAGGATCCGAAATATAGGGAAGACAATCCGGATCAGAACCGTTATGGGCCATTGTTAAGTTTTTGAAACTAGGTCGAAATCGCTTTAGAACTAGACTGAAACAAATATTTTAAAAATTAGCTCAGAAATTTTTTAATTTTTAAAATTTTCAAATGTTTCTTTTAAAGGAATATGCCTTTTTCAAAAGCTCTAGGGGCGCTGCTGTAACCCTCATCACGATCAAGGCCGGGATTAGTGTTTAAACACGTTTTATAATTGAATGAGAGATCCAGGATACTTGAAAACTTTTTGAAACACTTGTACAAATAGATCTCCATTCATTCATTTGTAAAATCAATAGGCCTATTCGGTTTGTCACATGTATAATATCAGAGTATAAGTATAATTCCCGACATTCACCCGGGATAATAGCATTAATCCAAAAGTTGATACAGGGAATCATTGCCCATCTCAATATCCATACTGGGGATTACACAAACTATAATACTATGATCTATTCAATATGTATATTTGTCCAAAATGATAACCAGTTCAAAACCAAAAGGAAATTAGCTAAGACTACCACCGGCATTCCTAATCGCCGTTATCCACTCGCTTGCTTCTTGATCCACTTGCCCTGTCTAAAAATGTTATTTGGAAAGAATGAGATTTTAAAGAATCCCAGTAGCAACAGTTTACGTATATGATGCATATTTAAACAAAGCAAGTAAGCATACATCACAATGCAGCAATCAATATTCGAGGCCAGTCCCCTTTACTGTATACAAGGTCAGGTTTTCGCCACATCCCTTCACTGTATCTGTATTCAAGGCTGAGCTTTCGCCATGTCCCCTCATTGTATCTATATTCGAGATTGGGCTTACACCCACATTCCCTTATTGTATATGTATTTAAGGCCAAGCTTTTGCCACGTCCCCTCATTGTATCTGTATTCAATGACTAATGCAAACAAGCAATGCAATATACATGATATAGGATAAAGTGTTACTACCTTGGTCTTTCCGTTCTTGAGCAGGCACGGGCCTTCTACGCTCCGGGCAAATATCGAATCATAAAGTCATAATTAAGGACGATGCATTATCACTTAGTTCAATACTCAATACCTTTACAATACTTAAATTGGTTATCATTATTGTCTCTTAAGTAATTTATGCCTCTAATAAAAGCCCTAAAGGGTTAGAAGAACTACCCCAGGGATCCCCTTTTGGAAGCACAAACACTGATATTTTTCACTATTTCACTCGAGTGAAGATGGCCTCACTCAAGTGATGGGGCACTGACACTCGAGTGAAGACAACCTCAGTCGAGTAGTGGTATGGTCTGCACTCGGGTATCTGAGAGTGAAGGATAGCGAATGAGCACCCGAGAGCACAATAACTTTTTCAGAGATAAGGACACTCAAGCACACAAGACCTCACTCGAGTGATAGCCAAATGCTTCACTCGAGCACTAGATAGTGAAGTCCAGGAAGTGAGAACCTAAGAGCAATGGGTGTGTTTTCAAAGGGAGAAGTACTCAAGTATGAGTCTTCTCACTTAGGTGGAAATTGAATACTCGCAAGTGCCAGAACGCACTCTTGCTCATTAACCGTGAGTGACAACCTGAGAGGCAAGTTCTAGGTGTCAAATACACCAGCACTCGAGTGAGAGGAAGCTTACTGGAGTGAGAACCCACCACACTAGTAGGTAAGCCATCACTCTTGATCTTTTTCAAAAGTGCAATGTAGAAACTGAAGGAAAAATGAAGAATTTCATTGAATCACTCGAGTGGAACCCAACCTCACTCGAGTAATATTCATTCCTTACTCGAGTGAACCCCAAATTACTCGAGTGATCTTATCAGAACCCAGAAAATGCAGAAACAATGACAGTTTTCTAGAATTTTTACCAAAAGCTACCAATGGATCCAAAACCTCAACCAAAGCTATTCCTACACAATATCACTCAAGGAATCCAATAAAACCATCAAAACAACCAAAATACTATTCCATTATCATGCTTTGGTCTTGGGTAACAATAAACACTAAATTTCCAAAATCACCAAACTCAATCATTCAATCTCCAATCAATCCTATCTATCCATATACATTCTAAATATACCATTTCCATACCAATAACATGCCAAATGCCCAATGGCTTTTATTTACGAAAATATGCAATAATTTCCAGAAATTCAAAATTAATCCATTTGACACAAAACTTAGATAGATAGATTGGTTTCATTTACCTCTTAAACTTTTCCAAAAGGACTTCTTGGTCCTCCAACTTTCACAATCTCTTGGAATCACAAACCAATACCAATGGACACACTACAACCATAAAAATGAAGCTCTTTATTCAAGGAACAACTTTAAAGAAATGAGTTTGAGCATATGAGGTCATTTCCTTTACCTTTTCTCAAGCTTTTTCCTATCTATTTCTACAACAATGGCGTTGGAATGAGGAGAGAAGAGAGAGAGAACGAGAGTGAGAGATGGAGTAGGAGATGGAGAATGATGATGATGATACTCCCTACATACCTCTTCAGCGCAAAGTGAGGGACGAAAGGAGAGAGAAACATTAAAAATCTTTCTTTGACTTTTCCTCCACTCCTCACACAACACCAACTTGCCACATGTCCTCTTCTTATTGGCTCACATAAAGTAACAAGCCAATTAGCTACTCTAATCCTTCCATTAGCCATTTAGTTAAATATCTCATTTTTCTCTTAGCTAGTAATTAATTCCCTTCGTTAATCACTAACTTATGGTTAATATTTCCATTCTATCAATTTTCCATCAATTATGACATATTAGATAATATTGTCACAAATACACATTAATTCAACTTTAATCTATGATTACATTCTCAATAATTCTTATTAGCCTTTAATCAAAATTTGGGGTGTTACAGCTGCCCCTTGCAAGCGTTGCCCCTTGACCCCGCCCACTAATCAGCTAGCGGGACCGCTGTAACTACCTGTTCGCAGCTCAATATAATCTAATCACAATATTTATTGCTTTTCATATTGTATGAATTATTGTTGTGGTTTATTTTTCATACTTGTTTGGGTATGGTGAATAATATGGCTTTAGAATTTTACAAAGGGTTGTAATATTTAAATACGGCCTACGTGCTATGCCTTCCTCTAAATACTCTCAATGTACATTCTCTTCTCATCTCACTCCCCTCGAATGTTTAAACGAGGTTTATCTCAATGTATTTCTTTTCTTATTTAGAGAAGTCCTCTCATTGGCTTGGGAGGATTTTAGGTTAGGTAAGCCATGTTGTGTCACATTTAAATTATGCTTTTGATTAGATCATTGCATGAATACTTGTGTTTATATGTATTTATCTGTATGAGATACGACCACGATTGCATTCATATAAACAAGATTAATTAATTGAGCCCTCTGAATCAAATCTTAAGTCATAATGCCATTAATTAATGAATACTTGTCAAAACCTAGATCGCTCAATTATGAAAACCACTAAAGTGGATGCACTTGAGTTATCTTTATGAGACAAGCATGAGTAATGGTGCTGCTTATAATATTCATTATTGTTTTGAATTAATTGAGATTAACAAAAAGGTTTTGAATCTCAAGGCTTTAGATGGGATTAAACATGTCGGATCATATGATGATCGAATCCCATAAACATCTAAGAGTTATATGTGATGTAATTGGTAAATAGGTTACCTACCTAAATAACTTGAATGTAAGTGTCATGCCAAAGCAGACTTAAATTTAAGCCAAATATGGATCTTAGCCCACTAATTATTTTGAGGGTTGTTAATTTAGTGGGAGATTGCTAATTAACTTTGCATATTTTAATTGTAGAATCATGTCAACTAGTAATACTGCTACACTATCGTTGTGATCGGTCCTTGAGAAGGACAAACTCAATGGGACAAACTTTCTTGACCAATTCAGGAACTTGAGAATTGTTCTCAAGCGGGAAAGAAACGCTTATGCCTTAGATCAACCCATTCCTGAGGAGCCTGCAGCCAATATTCCAAGAGCTCACAGAGATGCTTGCACGAAGCATAAGGATGACTCAGTGGATGTAGGTTACCTGATGCTTGCCATTATAGTTCCAGAGCTCCAAAGAAATCTGGAACTAATTGAGGCTCATGAGATGATTATCCATCTCAAGGAAATGTTCCAGCAACAAGCAAGGCAAGAAAGGTATGAGACCACAAAGGCCTTACATTCATGCAAGAAAGCTGAAGGTGCATCAGTTATACTGATGTGTTAAAGATGAAAGGATGTATTGATCACCTTGAGAGGCTTGGATTTCCCATGAGCCAGGAGTTAGCTACAGATTTGATCTTGAACTCACTTTCGGAAAGTTATGACCAGTTTGTTATGAACTACAACATGAACAACATAGAGAAATCAATTTCTGAACTGCATGGG
This sequence comes from Inga leiocalycina, assembly GCA_963242795.1. Lineage (NCBI taxonomy): Eukaryota > Viridiplantae > Streptophyta > Magnoliopsida > Fabales > Fabaceae > Inga > Inga leiocalycina. Next base: position 26,522,128 of record OY725331.1, on the reverse strand, counting down.
ATGCTCAAAACTGCTGAACAGAGCATTAAGAAAAAGCCCAGTACTGTTTTGATGATTTAGAAAGGAAAGGGTTTGAAAAAGAAAGGGAAGGGCAAATGGAAGGGAATAGCTCGAGTGGTAAGACCAAAGAGTCAAATAAGCCCAAAACCAAGCTTGCACCCAAGAAGGCAAAGCCTCCAAAGGAAGGAGTCTACTACTTCTGCAATGAACCTGATCATTGGAAGAGGAATTGCAAACTCTACCTGGAAGATCTGAAAAAGAACAAGAAGGATAGCGGGGCTATCGCTTCACGAATTTATGTTATAGACATTAATTCTTCTACTTCCTCTACATGGGTATTAGATATTGCATGTGGTTCTCACATTTGTACAAATGTGCAAGGTCTAAAGGACAGTAGAAAGCTGAAGAAGGGTGAGGTAGACCTACGAGTTGGAACAGAGCAAGAGTTACAGCTTTAGCCCTAGGCACTTATGAATTAGTTCTGCCCAGTAGGCTTTTGTTAGTTTTGAACAATTGCTATTATGTTCCTACTTTGAGTAGTAATATTGTTTCTTTCTTATTTGGATAAGGAAGGTTATACTTCCATTACTAGGAATGGTAAATGTTCTATTTATTGTAATGACATTTTATATGCTGATGGTGATTTGCATGTTGGTCATTATATATTAAAGCTGGAACATCTTAATAATGGGAATATCTATAATGTAACTACTAAAAGGATAAAATCAAAAGATTTGAATCCGACCTACCTATGGCATTATCGTCTCAGCCATATAAATGAGAAACATATTTCTAAACTCCATCAAGATGGATTTCTAAACTCATTTGATTTTGAATCATATGATACATGTGAATCTTACTTATTAGGAAAGATGATAAAGGCACCTTTTATTGGGCATAGTGAGAGGGCTACTGAATTATTGGGTCTTATACATACAGATGTATGTGGACCATTAAATACAGCTGCCAGAGGAGGTTATGTCTACTTCATTACATTTATAGAAGACTTTAGTAGATATGGCTATATCTATCTAATAAAACATAAATCTGAATCTTTTGAAATGTTCAAAATATTCCAAAATAAAGTACAAAAAAACAATTAAAGAGCTTTGATCTAATTGAGGAGGTGAATATTTGAGCCAAGACTTTATTGACCATCTTAGGAGTTGTGGGATAATCTCACAACTGACTCCTCCAGGAACACCACAATAGAATGGCGTTTCTGAACGTAGGAATCGAACACGATTAGATATGGTTCGATCTATGATGAGTCAAAAGATCTTCCAGAGTCCTTTTGGGGACATGCTCCAGAGACAGTTGCATTCACACTAAATCGTGTTCCATCTAAGGTAATTGAAAAGACACCTTATGAGATATGGACCGGAAAGAAACCAAGTTTATCTTTTCTCAAGATTTGGGTATGTGAGGTATATGTTAAACAATAAGCCTCAGATAAATTAGCGTCCAGATCCTTAAAGTGCCTCTTCATGAGTTCATGGGGTATCTTAAAGAAACAAAAGGATACTATGTCTATAATCCCACCGATAACAGAGTGTTTGTTGTTCGAAACGGTAAGTTTCTAGAAAAAGAGTTTGTCTCTAAAACAACTAGTGGGAGCAAGGTACATCTCAAAGAAGTTTGAGAGTTACAAGATAGTACAGAGCCACAGATGGAAATTAGAGAAGACTCACAACAAGTTGCTGAGCCTCCTCAAGTAACACAAGGTCCATGAAGATCTGATAGGACACGGCATCAGCCTCAGAGATATGGATTTCTGATTACTAATGGTCGTGATGTGTTGCACATTGAGCAAAATGAACTAACCACCTATTGAAAAGCCATAGTGGGACCAAACTCTGAGAAATGGCTAAATGCCATGAAGTCTAAAATGCAATCCATGTACGACAATCAAGTATGGACCTTAGTCGATCCACCTGAAGGTGTAAAAACTATCAGGTGCAAATGGGTTTTCAAGGAGAAAACTGACATGGATGGCAATGTAAATGTCTTCAAAGCATGACTGGTTGCAAAAGGATTCACTCAAACTCATGGTATAGACTATGATAAAATCTTTTCCCCAGTTGCACTAGCTAAATCAATTAGAATCCTTCTTGCCATTGTAGCATATTATGACTATAAAATATGGCAGATAGACGTCAAAACAACCTTCCTTAATGGAAAGCTCCTTAAGGATGTGTACATGACACAACCTGAAGGTTTTGTGCGTCCAGAGGACTCTAGTAAAGTTTGCAAGCTTTGAAGATCCATTTATGGATTGAAGCAAGCATCTCGGAGCTGGAATCATCATTTTGATGAAGTAGTCAAAGAGTTTGGCTTCATTCAAAATATCGATGAACCTTGTGTTTACAACAAGGTTAGTGGCAGCACAGTTGTATTTCTAGTGCTTTATGTAGATGACATCCTACTCATTGGGAACAACATTCCTACCTTGCAGAGTGCCAAGTCTTGGTTAGGAAAGTCCTTTTCAATGAAAGACTTAGGTGAAGCCATCTATATCCTAGGGATTAGGATCTATAGGGATAGATCCAAAAGACTAATAGGCCTAAGTCAGAGCACATACATAGACAAAATACTGCATAGGTTCAGTATACAGGATTCAAAAAGGGGCTATATGCCCATATCTCATGGCATCCATCTTAGTAAGGATCTATATCCTACTACACCTGATCAGTGAGATCGCATGAGTAAGGTTCCATATGCCTCGACCATTAGATCAATCATGTATGCCATGCTATGTACTCGACCAGATGTCTCATTTGCCTTAAGCATGACCAACAGATATCAACAAGATCCTGGTGAGGGTCATTAGACTGTGGTCAAGAATATCCTAAAGTACTTAAGAAGGACTAAAAACCTATTTTTGGTCTATGGTGGATTGGATGATGAGCTCTCTATAACTGGTTACATATATGCAAGTTTTCAAACTGACCAAGATGACCTTAAATTGCAATTTGGATACGTATTCCTCTTGAATGGTGGAGCAGTAAACTGGAAGAGCTCCAAGCAGAGCACTTTAGCAGATTCTACAACAGAAGCTGAGTATATAATAGCATCGGATGCAGCTAAAAAAGCCATTTGGATAAAAAAGTTTATTACTGAACTAGGGATGGTGCCTACCATCTCAAATCCAATAGATTTGTTATGTGACAATAGCGGTGCTATTGCACAGGCCAAGGAGTCTAGGTCACATTAAAGGACCAAGCATATACTTAGGCGATTTCATCTTATTAGAGAAATCAATGATAAAGGTGATATAAAGATATGCAAAGTAGCAGGAGAAGACAATGTTGCTAATCCTCTTACTAAGCCACTTGCACAGGCAAAGCATGAGCGTCATGTTAGGACAATGGGAATTAGGAAAATTTGTAATATCCCAATTTTTGATTAAGGGATAATCATGATTATTAATGATAATTATGAATTTAATTGGGATTATTATGTATTTTATGACAATATTAGTTAATGTCATAATTAGTGGAAATTGGAAATATTAGTTCATATGTGTGGTATTTAAGATCAATGGTGGTGATTTCCTTGACCGTGGGTCGGAATCCTATGTGTTGAGGTGTGGTGAGCTTTAGTGGGAATAAATGAGATGCTGACATGTGGCATGGTGGTGACCATTGGATGGGCCACATGGGGACAAAAGTTCACTTTTCCCTCTCTCTCTCCATCTCTCCATCTGATCTCTCTCTCTCACGTGCTCCCTCTCTCTTCTCTCTTTCTCCATTGTTGAAGGAAGAAAAGCTTGGATTTTGAGTAGGTAAATGATTTCCATTGCTCAAACTCACTTCCTTAATGTTGATCCTTGAGTAATGGGCTTCATTTGGGTGTGTGTAGTGTGGCCATTTGGTGTGGTTTGTGATCACACGAAAATTGATTGTTGGTGGATCAAGAACTCTCTTTGGAGAAGTTGATAAGGTGAGTAAAACCAATCTATCTATCTATGTTTCATACCATTTGGAATAGTTTCTAAATTCTGGAAATTTGGCTTGAATCCGAAAATTGGATGCCACTGTTCATTTGGTATGTTTTTGGCATGAGAATGGTGTTTTGGAATGAGTATGTGATAGATAGATTGATTAGAAGTTGAGATATGAAGTTTTGTTGAAAGAGGTATCTTGTTGAATTTAATGCCCAAAACCCAAAGCATGATAATGGAATAGGATTTTGATGATTTTGAGTATTCCATTGAGTTTGTTGGGTGTTTTTGTGTGGGAATGGCTTTGGGTTAAGTTTTGAGTCCATAGGAATCAATTGGGCAAAGGTTAAGGAGAGTGCCTCTGCTTTCTGCGTTCTCTGATATCTGAGGCATTCACTCGAGCAGACAGGGGTGTGCTCGAGTGAAGGATGAATATCACCCGAGCACAGGATGATCGTGCTCGAGTGATGCGAGAGTTTTCCCTTTTGTGCTTCGAGTGCACCTGGGTTTTTATGATTGATGCTCGAGTGCATCGCTTTGTGCTCGAGTGAGGGTGTTAGTTCAGAGTGAAGGGTTTCTCTCGGGTTTTCACTCGCTGGTGGATGCCAAGAGTGTGTTCTGACACTCGCAAGCATGCTCGCGAGCACTGGGTGTCTGCTCGAGTGAGCTCGTGCTCGCAGGTTGTCACTCGCGGGTAAGGTGCGCAAGTGCGCCTTCTCACTCGCGAGCAGGGGGGCTGTCTGCTCGAGTGAGCCGTGTGTGCTCGAGCACGGTGAGCCATTTGGGCTGATGTGCTTTCTCTTGTGCTCTCGGGTACGTGCTTTCTGTCTTCACTTCCTTGTGCTTGAGGTGAATTCCGTACTTGTGCTCGAGTGAGGATTTTGTGCTCGAGTAATCCGTTTCCTTGGAAGGTGTTGTGCTCTCGGGCAAGTGCTTTCTGCTCTCACTCTCTCTTGTGCCCGAGTGATATCCGTACCTGTGCTCGAGTGAGGCCATCTTCACTCGAGTGTCCGTACATTTGTGCTCGAGCACGGCCATCTGTGCTCGAGTGAGGCAGTGTAAAATCTGAGTTTTTGTGCTTCCAAAAAGGGATCTTTGGGATAGTTTTTCCTACCCTTTAGGAGTTTGGTTAGGGGTGTTTAATGACTCTAAAAGAGCAATAATGATAACCAATTAAGTATTATAAAGTGGATTAAGCCTTGGAATAGAGAATAACTCTTCGTCCCTAATTGTGAAAATAGGATTTGATATTTGCCTTCCTCGGGAGAGACCGGCGCTAGGACACGCCCGGAAGAACTCAGGTAGTGACTTTTCTCTCATATCTTGTATGATGTCTTGGTATGCATATCTTATCATTGAACTTGTGAAATGTGTGCCATGGTCCATTACGGCGCGAGCAGGTCAGCGTGAGCCGTATAGGGAGTGACAGTGGTCATCTCTAGTCGGCCGTTGGACTGCCGTCGTAATCGACATGGATCTTTGTGAATCCGACCCGTGGGGGCGGCGTATGTGAAAACCAGCCGTGGGCTGTGTGTGTGTATCTTGCCTATGTGGCTTGCGAATATGATATGCTTTATATGAATCCCAGCTGTGGTGAATTATACTGTGTTGATTGTTGTGATGCAATACAACGTGAGCAATTCAGCGTGAGCAATCGTCAGGGATGACATGTGTCATACTAACCATTGCCGCTGCAACTGCCGTTGTAGTTGCTTGTGTGGATGATGATTTGATTACATGCATTATTGTTGTACATTATATGATTGACTTGTTACTACGGGGATTCTTTAGAATCTCACTCTCCCAAAATTAAACCTTTTAGACAGGGCCGAAGGATCGAGAGGCAAGCGGGCGACGAAGAGTAGTTAGAGCTCCTGTTTAGGAGTATATTTTGGAGTTTATGGTTATCATGGTATATTTTGGAATTGTATATAGTAGGTTTTGTGTAATCCCCAAGTAAAAGGGTATGAATTGTAGGCTTTGTGCCTTGTGTAAATCCCTTTTATTATGTATGGAACCCGAGTGAGTCGGGAACTTATTTGCACTCTGATAATTGTAAATGGAATCTACCTGTTCAGGCCATATTGTATTAAAATGTGAATAGGAGACCATTGTAATTGAGTTTATAAAAGTTTTTGCAAATCCAATTTTTGGGCAAAAGATTTCTTTGATAAGTCCCAACTTGAATTATGGTCTCTAATTACAACTTAATTATGGGTTTAAGAACTTAATCTCGGCCTCAGGTGGGAAGGGGGTTACAAAATTAATGATTGTACCTAGGGCAAGTGAGAGGATGTTGGAAATTGTGCCAAAAGGGCCAATCATTATACTTTAAACATTATTAATTTAATGAAATTTCTCCATTCTGTTATCATATTATTTACATGTTAACTGTGATAATTGTATCCTTGGATAAATTATAAAGATTATCCTAAAATGTCCCTAGTCGATCATCTATGCGGGAGCAAAAATGAAACAAGACCAGTATGACTTTGATAAGATATAGAGATACCAATAAAAGTCTTAGGCACTTGTAAGAGTACAAGGTGCTGGACCGACCCACTATGAGAAAGCTACATGGATCAAGTCATAAGCTTTTCTCATGTATAACCACGTCACAATGCCCTTAGACCTGAGGTCATCATGGATTCCTACATGAGAGTTGCTAAGCTTTGAACTAGTCAAAAGTCACTTTTGACCAGGTGATGATAAAGTCTACGATCGGGCTTGGTGGTTTTTCATGTAGAGGAATATGAATGATCAAGATGGAATTTGTCCCTCATATTAGTAGAGAGATATTACTGGGCCCCTCGATGAGTGAGTCTGAGAAATGTATGGCCACACTATGATGAAAGGAGTTTCTGTCTCTGTTATCAGGCTACTCAGGAATCGAGAAAGTAATGGTCAGGAACAAGAGGATGACATTTTCCATGCCTTATCCTTGATCGATATATCGTGTGACAAAAGGGACGTGACATGGTTGTATGACAGGTTGCATCGTGATAACGATCCTCATATGAATTGGGTAGTCGTAATGTCTTGCTAGAGGCCGCTTGTGACTTTTGGGTTAGTGTAGTTATTGGCCCACTGCCAACTTCATATGGGCCTACAGGGTCGCACACAAGAATGGCCCAACACGAGATAATGTTTGATTTAGGGTGGATGAATTTTATATTTATATATATATATATAATATAAAATTCATTAATAATATTATATAGATATATATATATATTTTCGAAATATTATATATATATATATATATGTATGTATGTATATTATATGATATTATTATATTGTGTTGGTTTTAAATTTAATTTATTAAGATATATTAAATTTAATAACTAACATGATAGAGATATAGTATCTCAGATTTAATTTATGAAGATAAATTAAATCTAATGGCTCTTTATTTAGATTAAATAAATAGGTTAAATTAAAACTGTTGGACAGATTTAATTTAAACTGAATTTATTTAATTAGCTCATCAAGATAATTAATTGTTAATTAATTTCGAAATTAATTATGATTAATTTTGAAATTTGAAAATAACCCTCATGGGTTATAAACTTGATAGAGCTGATAGACTCAGGGGACATCAGAATTGAGAGCCGCAAGTTAAACCCTTGGAGACATTAGAGGCGCTAGCACGCAGTCTCAGTTGGAGAGCATTCGTGTGGATACCGGTAGAGGGAGCGGACCTGACGTGTAGGCTCCTAGAGATCGTGAAAACTCTGAATCATCAAAAAGGTATGAATCCTTCCAACTTGGTTTAAACGCCGTTGATAGATCCTCGATTAGGATCGGTGAAAATTTTTCAAATTCTTCCGCTGTGCTTACCGATCCTACACACCCGAGTACCCTAATGTGAGGTTCAGGAAGTGCTCACCCAAGAGCATAAGAAACTTTTAGAGAAGGACATCACTCGAGCAGGAACAAATACACTTGAGTGATGGCTTAGCACTCGCGAGTGCTAAGACATACTTTTGAAAAGGTGATTGCGAGTGACAACCCGAGACGAGAGTTCACAGTGTCAGATACACCTTCACTCGAGTAGACCAAGGCTCACTCGAGTGAGAACCCACAACACCCGCAAGTAAGGCAACACTCTTGCCTTTACACACAGAAGTGCATCAGAAAGCTGAAAGAACACAGAGGAAATGCAGCACTTCACTCGAGTGAGACCCACATGCACTCGAGTAATGCTTATCAGACACCAAAAAATGCAAAAAAATTGACAGCATTTCCCAAAGTTTGCCCAAGTGATTCCAATGGACCCAAAACCTTAGCCAAAGCTATCCCCACACAAAATCACTCAAGGAATCCAATAAAACCATCAAAACAACCAAAATCTATTACATTATCATGCTTTGGTTTTGGGCAACACTAACACTAAAATTCCAAAATCATCAAACTTAATCATTCAATCCTAAATCCCTTTCTATCTAGCCACATACATTCCAAACATACCAATAACATGCCAAACATCCCAATTACCATCATTTTCGAAAATAGGCAATAAATTCTAAAATTTCAAAGCTAAACCATTTGGCACAAACTTAGATAGAAAGGTCTCTTTAACTCACTTTAACAACTTTCTCAAAGAAACTTCTTGATTCTACAACCTCCACAATTCTTTGGAGTCACAAACCAACACCAAATGACAAACTACAACCATCAAAATGAAGTTCTTATCTCAAGGAGCAACTATAGAGAAGAGAGTTTGAGCAATGGAGGCCATTTTCTTACCTTAAATGCCAGTTTTCCTTCTTCCTTTCTCCTTCAACAATAGCGCAAGAAAGAGAGAGAACAAGAGAGATGAGAGTGTGAAAGGAAGAAGAAATCATCATCCCCCTATGCCTATGCATCAGCAGAAAAGGAGGGAAGAGAGCAGACAGAAAATATTAAAATAACCCGTTTGACTTGCACACACACACTTTCTTTTCTTCTCATCTTGACACATGTCCACATTGTATTGGCTCACAAAAAAAAAAAGTCACCAATTAGCTTCTCTGATCCCTCCATTAGCCAATTAATTACACATCTCATTTTTCTCTTAGTTAGTAATTAATTTCCTCATTAATCACTAACTAATTAATCGATAATTTCCTTTCTCCCAATTTTCCTGATTATGGCACATTTACCGAAATTGCCACAAAACACATAATAACTCAGATTTAATTCACAAATCATTCTCAATAATTCTCATTAGCCCTTAATCAAAAATTGGGGCATTGCAGATATCGAGCCGGAAAAGTCAGCGGGTCACAGTTCAAATGGCCGGTTTGGTTGGGTCATTCGATCAGACCGGTGACGTAATAATTAAATTAAAATATAATAAAAAATAATTATATGTTTATATAATAATTTATAGAAAAAATTAATTCATATAAAGTCTAATGGTCAACATAATGACAAGCATTATGTGAAAATTTTAATTAAATAACATCATATAATTATTTAATTATATAAATTTAAACAATATAAAGGCAAAAAAAAAAAAATACTCAATAAACAATACTAAATACATAAACAAATAAGCAATACTAAGTACATGAAACTAACATATAAAGACAAAAAGAGATATGAATAAATTGAAAAACGAATTTTTTGGTAGCTTTTTTTTTTTTTGCGGTGAAAAATATGCATAACATCTTAAATTAAGATGTTGTCATTGCTCTGGTGGAAAAGACAAGACGTTGTTATTTTTTATATGTAAAAAAAGTATTGCCATTCAAATATGGTCAGAAGGTCTTGGGCTGCGGCCCACCACTCTTGGGCCGCGGCCCAAAACAGGTCAGAAAGGCTTGGGCCGCGGTCCGCCACTCTTGGGCCGCGGCCCAGAAATTTCCTGACTCTGGGCTGACTTTGAAAAACCATAACTAATTCTAGAAAAATCGAAACGGAGTGATTCCAAAGCCAAATGAAAGGTATATGAGTCCTCTTTCAAGGAAAAATATATCCCCTCACTGGAAATCACTACACAAATACAGAATCACCAAAAACTACACACTACTCCAAAACAGAGTTCTGTTTTCATCCCAAACTTTGGACAATCATATCTCACAGAATTCTTAACAAAATGACACAAAATATATGTCCATTTTGAAGCTTGGGATGTGAAATTTAAGACTGGAAAGTTTCAAAATTTTCCAATACCATTTGGTCACTTAAAACACTCATGCAAACAGACTGTGCAAAACAGAGCTCAACTAGATAACTTTCCAACTTTTTCCCAAGTGATTTGAATGAACCCAAAATCAATAACCAAGCTCATTCCCACCCAAAATCACTCAAGGAACACAATGGTGACTTCAAAATGACCAAATTCACAACCCAATTTCATGCCCTATTTTTGCCCAATGCACAAAATCAATATAGAGTTCTCAAACTTTACCTCTAAGCTTCAATTCAATACCATTCATTCAAAACACTTAACAAGGCACTAATTCCATGTCAACAACAATTCAAACACCACAAGACCCTAATTTTTGAAAATGGGTCCAAAATTCCAGAAATTCCAAGTTAAATCATTTGGCACAAAACTTATATAGAAAGGTTTCTTAAACTCACCTTAACAACTTTCTCAAAGGGAGTTCTTGATTCACCCAAGTCCAGAATTTCGTGTGGCCACAAACCACCACCAATGGACAAGCTACAACCATAGAAATGTTGCTCTTAACTCAAGGATCAACTTTAATGACGGGAGTTTGAGCAATAGAGATCACTTACCTACTCAAAGATCAAGTTTTTCTTTTCCCTTTCCAAGCTTCAAGGTCGCCGGAAATGGAGGAGAAAGAGAGAGAAAATGAGAGGTATGAAGTGATGATGAAGATGGCTTCTTTCCTCTACACAAACACACACTCAACCGAATAGGAAAGAGGGAGAAGAGAAAAGTGATTTTTGTCTTCTAGTGCCCTATCCAATGGCCACCATCATGCCACTTGTCACCATCTACACAATTCCCTCTATGAGCTCACCAAGTCATAAAACATAGGATTCCGACCCATATGAAATGCATCTCAACCCTTGATCTTAAATACCACTTGTATTTATCCCAACATTTACATTACATTAATCATAATAATGCTTAATCAAGATAATTACAATAATTATCAGAGTCATTAGCCCTAAATACAAATCGGGATATTACAGGACTGAATCGGATTTCTGGAATTTGCAGCACTGTAAGGGAATTTCGCTAATTCAGCGGTATTTTATAGGGATTTTCCTAAAGAAAAAAGGCAAAAAGTTTCTCACTTTCCATAATTTAAAAAGTCTCCACTATTAATACCTCGATGAATGTGTATGTGTGAAGTTGTAAAGCCTATGTAATGGATGGCAGTAATAAATTTTTTACATTGAAAATAGATAATGACATTAAATTTTTAGAAGAAATAGGGTGTTTAATTTTGCCTTCCTCTCTCATTTCTTCACCTTCTTTCCTCTTCATCTCCGGCATCTTCTTTTCTCTCTGACATGTTTAAAGGTTAAGTGGTTTAGGTTTCACCTTTTTCATTTCATTGTTGTTTTTTCTTTTTCTTTTTTTCTGTAGTTATTAAAGAAAAAAATAATAAAAGGTTGGTGCTGGAATTTTTTTGCTGGTTCTTACTCCTACCGTTCCTTCTTCTTCTTCCTCTTTCAGTGTAACTGGACCCTCATCATAATGACCCGTCCGACTTTTCAAAACTCATCCCGGCGCTTGACTTGATGGCAGTTTCAAGCTTAAAAGCCGGTTCTTACCAGCTCAAGCCCTCAGACGGTTCTTGACCAGAAAATAAGCTGCTTAAAGCTCCGGTTGCCGATCCGGCCATCCAGTTTGGTCTGAGTTTAAAATCATTGGTACATAGGATAGGAAGAAAACTGATAAATTTTGTAATAATTTTATTATATGATTTTTTTTTTCATTTCATGTGCCAATTAAGTAATGTTTATCTAAATTTAAAAGGGTCTCATTTTTCTATTATTATTCCCATCAAATTTTGCTGCATGAGTACTATCAACGTTTTCATGCCCGGACCGGACCGGACGGTTGAACCGGTCCAACCGTCGACCGGAGAGGAGGGCGGCTCGTCTCAAAGCATTCAGCCGTTTTTAAGGTCAGGCCGGAATAAGCCGTTCGAAATCGGGATTTGAGCCGGTGGCCGGAAAAAAACCGCGACCCGGAGCGGGTATTGAAAAGCCGGCCGGGTGAAGAATGAACTCAAAGTTTCAAAGCAACGAGCCAGATGCGAAGAAGAAGGAGAAGAAGCAGCGGAGAAAGAGAAATATCAAACCAAATCTATATCTCACCTCAAATAAAACTGATTTATAAAGAAAATGTCGAAAATCATACTGAGAAAAAGATAATCAAAGAGCTCTATTGTTTACACCATCCATGGTGCTTTGATGTCTGCAACTGCCGTTTTGCCTTTATCAGAGATGACCTTGTGGTTTTTGGATTACAGCTTTTCATATGCTTAGAGGAAGGAAGGAAGAAGGTGATTGCGATTTCTGAAGTAAGGGGGAAAAAAAAGCCTCGATCCTCGGTGCAAGCTGGCAAACGGGCAGTTGTGTTAAAAAAAAAGAAAATAAAATGATTTTTTTTGTTTTCTCCATTTTCCCACGTCTTGTTACCTATATGCCTACATATGCAGCTATTTTTTTTTCTTCTTAATGATGCTCCATCATAGTCACACGTTCACTGAGGCATTGGAAGTTGAAAATTTGTAAAAGCTTCATTATAGTCACAATCACACGTTCTTTTTAATGATGCTGCATCACAATTTTTTAATTTTTATACATACATTATATTTAAATTATTTATTAACTCATATTTTATCTTATTTTTCATTTTATTCTTTGTTTTTAGCTTTATATTTTTTAAAATTTATTTATATATTCTCAATTTCTCATTTTATTTTCATTTTTTATTTAAAATACTTAATATAAAATTAACCATGTGCTTATCATTGTCATTGGGAAAAAATTAAATATATGTTATGAGATACCATATAATTATATAAATTTATATTAACTTATTTGAAAATTAAACTATTTAAGTTTATTATTAAATTATTTGCCAGATATATTCTCATTCTTCTCAAATGGCTCATAAATCTACATTCTTTTGTTTGTTATTTTAAAAAGGTTAATATATTTCATATATACATATGTATATTTGTTGGGTAGCAAGATAAATGCTTCAAATCTGGCTTAGAGTTAGATGTACAGGTTTAGAATTGTTTAAAAAAAAAGAACATATCAATTGAGTTATTTTATTTTAAACTTAGCTTGTCAATTGAATTATTTTATTTTAATAATTTTATATCAAAAGAACATATCAACATAATCAGATTTGTATAACCTTTGAGTAGTGGATATTTTAAGCACTTATCATGATAGGTGACAATTGATGAGGTTTTTAAATGGTGTTTTATGACTTTAGTAACTTCATATGAAATTAGATTAATGACTAATTATTGTAATATATATATATATATATATATATAATATTTTTAAATTTAATTATTACGTCACCGATCCGGCTAAACGGCTCAACCGTTCTAACCGGTTGAACCTTGACCCGCTGACTTTTCCGACTCGACATCCGGCCCGACTTTTAAAACATTGAGTACTATATAAATATTTTCATAAAAGTTGTTTTATTGTCTTTCTTATTGTTGGCTTTGGGGTCCATCTCCCCTCACATTTTAAAAAGCGTCGAGGGAGGGAGATATCCATATCATAATGGGTCTTTCTTTCCCCTCCCGTACACTGAAATTGACCACATGAAATTGGAATTGGAGGTGGAATGCAATCATTTGCCTATTTGGTATGCTGGAGTTCACTTCCATGTGGAACTCATTTGAGTTGCTACCACCGACAAAGATGGAAGTGGGTCCTTTAAGTAGACCCATATAATTGAGATGGGTTCCATGGAAATGAGGCTTCATGACCATTATACCCGTATACTTTTTCTCACCTTACATTATTGTCTGTCATCATGCTCTGATTCAGCCTCCAGCTTCCTCTCTTATGGCGGCGGAAAAGGGCGGAGAATTTGTCGGCTACCATCATCACCTTATCACTTGCCACAACTCACCATGCAGGACATTGGCTGCAACTCGTCGATCATCCTCCTCTGACCATAGCTTTTGTGTGCAAGTCATCGGCAACTCCCATCATCGACTCAAATCCAGAAACTCCTAAGTTCTTTAATTTTATCAATCTGCCAAGTAATGCCAACTGTAATTCCTTCTTTATCATCTCAACATCTAGAGGTAACTATCGTGGGTCCTTTGCGACTATGATACTCCACCTTTGCGATTCTTGAAGCTCTTCACACAATCTTAACTCTGGTCGCTTCATCTTCATCAATCTGATTTATTTTTGCTTTTTATTGCTCCATCTTTGCAACATATTGGGGTTGAAGAGATTTTTTTAATAGTATCTGGTTTTTTGTTCAATGATATTAACTGTAATATCAAAGGGAGGTGTTCATGGTGTTTTTTATTTCAATGAGATTTATTTGAGAAGTTTTTTTTCCTAGTTGCTGATTATTGTAGCTTGATTTTGTTTGAGAGTCATTTGACTATGCTTCTCAGGGAGTTCTTGCCGGCGGTGGTTGTTCATGGGAAAGGAGAAGAGATTTTTTTTTTTGTTGGAGGGTAATTTGGTACTTTTATATTATAAATACATATTTCAATTAAAAATCATATCTTACTTCCATCAACTTACCAAATATATTTTAAAACTCATTTCCTGTTTCACTTTTATTTCGATTTCCACTTTCACTTCCTTCAAAAGCATTTCTCTGTGCCAAATGGGGCACGAGTATTAGATCTTGGACTGCTCCTATTGAAAATTGGGTGAAAGTTAACTTTGATGGGTCATTCCAACCAAATTCTAAAGAGGCTACCTCAGGAATTCTAAAGATGCTACCATAGGAGTACTGTGTAGGAATTATCTTGAGGAATTTATATGGGGTTTAGGTGAGAAAATAAATGCTAAATCCTCTTTTATGTTGAAGTTATTGCATTAAGGAAAGCTATGATGATATTAGATGAGTTTCAAGTACCATGGGTTGTTGTGGAAATGGATAACAAGGAGTTATTTGAATGTGTAGAGGGAAGTTTTTTGTGCAGAATGGGAATGTTGCTTGATGTTATAGGATTTACGAGATCGTCGTCAAAGGTGAAGTGGTCTATTTCATTCTCCTAGAAATGATAATTCAGCAATAGACTTCACTGTCATGGAGGTTAGAAAGGGGTTGTTCCCAGACGGATGGGTAGATGTACAAGTACCTCCTCTTGCCCTCGTTATTGCCAAGGATGCAGATGATGCTGCCAAATTCAAATCAGTTCTAGATTGATGTGCGTGTCCACTTGAAGGAATTTGTTGATGTCTTACAATAGTCGTATTGATTTCAGTTTTTTTTTTCTTGTTTTCTACTTTAAACATTGGACAGCTGTGTTATATTGTAATTCTTATATTTTGTGATAATAAAATTCAAATTTTGGTAAAAAATAATAAACATTAGAAAAGAATTAAACTTCATTGAAAATGATTGGAATGGAAGAGACTTGACAAAAACTAAGTATTACAACTTGATGAATTCTTAAAAAAAAAAACTTAAATTACTCTCGATTATAACCAATAATGCTAATATTGATCAATACAAATAATTGAATAAAATGGAAAAAAAATGAAAATTCTTTGCCAAAAGGGTTAAGATCATATTATATACTCATTTTCTTTGTTATCATTAAAACTTTGGGTACCAAACCATAAGTCTCATAACCTCTATCCACAGTCCAAAATCGCAACAAGGTGTCGAATGATTTTTTTTTTCTGTTCTTTTTTTTGGCATGAACAAATGAATTAATTTGGGGTCGGAACTATGATTATCCACCGGCAAAGCAAGGTGAAATTCATTTTATTATTGACTTGGTTATTAAATTAATACAAGTACTAATTCAGAGGCAATTAATTTAACAATAGTGAAATTCATATATTTTTTTATTTTTCATATAAAAATCTTCTACAAAGGTAGCATCCAATTTTTTTTACGACTTTTAAATTAGCTCCATTGATTCTTAATTAGTTTGCATAGATTTGATTGATTCTTCATAAGAACAATCAAGATGCAAAAATGTTCATGTTGACACCAATGGTTGCGGTAACTTCAATGTAATAATGGAAATAATACCCCCTCCAATAATAAGGCGCCTTCCAAAAGAAGTAGAGTATTCTTATTGGGTAACTTCAATGTAATAATGGAAATAATACCCCCTCCAATAATAAGGCGCCTTCCAAAAGAAGTAGATTATTCTTATTGGGTAACTTCAATGTAATAATGGAAATAATACCCATCCAATCCTTATTACAGGCGCCTTTCAAAAGAAGTAGATTATTCTTATTAGAAGTCACCAAATATAGGATATTAATTATATATTTTTTTAAAGAATGTCCCAATTTAAATATCAAATAAATTTGAAAATTTCTTTCAATTTTAGACAAAGTTAAGGCCAATGTTATTAAACCCGACCGAACTGACTAATTTAGTTTGGAAACCGATGAATCGGACACCTCACCATTCACCAGTTCAGGTGAGGCTCCAACTCGAGATTACTTCTAACTTGGCGTTGATTCGGCTAACTTGTGATATTGCTCAGGACTAACTCAAGCAAGTCACCTAAGTTAGTTTTTTTCAAACATCAGATCAATAGATCCAGATCAAAAGCCAAAAGAGAAAAGAAAGAACAGATCCAAATCAAAGGTTGAAGAAGAAAGGGAGGAGTAGATCTAAATCGAAAGCAGAAAACCCAAAACGATGGAGGTAGAAGAAGAAAAGAGCAGAGCCAATCATCAGAACTGAATTTTTAAGAACTCACCATGGTTCTCCTGCGGTAGCCCCCATCAAGCACATGACAAAGATGAGAGTGGATAAAAGCACGCCTAAAGAAGATAGTCGAAGCAAAGAAAGAAGAAAAGCGCGCTTGAATATGGAAGGAGTCAATGAGGAAAAGTACATCTCCTGCCAACCACATTGATGACTAAGGAGAGGATACAAAGTAAGCAGCAGCTTCTCCTCCAGTTACTCACAAAGTTTAAACTAATAGGACAAATATTAAAAAGTATAACGACAAAACCACCCTTTTATTCTCCAATTCCTATTTGCACAAATTTATTTAAATAAATAAAAATTAATTCATTTATACCCAAATTTTCTCCTTTTTCATCATTAATATTAAATTAAAATTTAAAAATATGTTTAAAAATAAAATAATATTCAATAACCACTTATATAAAAATATTAAATAAAAAACTAATAAAAAATATCCATGATTTAACAAGTTAATTTTCATAAAATATAAAATGACCAATAAAAAAAATATGATCTATTAAATTATATTATTGTCGGTTAGATTCTATCATTTTAATATGATCAGCTTAACTTCAAGTTGACCTCAGTCTAACTTATTAGGCCTTGAACCACTAACTTGACTAGTTCAGTACCTTGTCCGGGTTTCAAAACTTTGATTAAGCATGGCTATCACTTTTTGGTTTTTAATAATACGGATAGAAGTGCCTTATAATAAGGACCGGAGTATAAGAGATGAGGTAAAAATAATAATGTTGCCATCAGGTTGAAGAGACAAAACTAACAGTGTTAAGTTGTAATTGTAACCGCAGTTGTATGCAACCTGTTATCAGGTTCAGGTAGTACAAAACTAAAAAAGTGTAGAGTGCCTTCCAGGGGTAAACTAATCAGCACTGAATTTGATTTACAGAGGACAAAGAAAACTACCATGAAAGCAGCCAGCCATAAGTGAACCTACACAGTGACGAATTCTCAATCTAAAACCCTAACAAATCACTACATATATTATCATAATGACTAGTAAGTAAAACTAAATCTCAGCTCTTGCATTGAAAAATATAACCCCGCCCTGGAGGCCATCTCGCATGTCTTGAGAATCTTTAGAATGAGCAGGAAGCTAAAATGGATCATGGAATGCTCAGATACATCATCATGCCTGCAACAAGAAAATGCATGAAGCATTACAATTTCAGTTAGAGGGAGAGAGTATCATAAAGTAAAATATCAAATCCAATTGAAGTAAAAAGGTAATCAATTTACACAGAATTCATCAGAAGACATCCAATTCTTCACTCATGGAGGGCTTGATACATGCATGACAGATTAACGAGTACCGTAATTGGGCTGTGAATTTTAGCAATTAATTAATGAAGAAAAACTAAAGAAGATAGCCTTCTGTGATCCAAAGACGGACATGCCTTTGGAAGTAAAGCAATCATAAACCCACAATTTTAATGACCCACCCTGCAACCTCTTGATCATTAAGTGGTGGGCTTAGTTTGGTTCAAGTGCTAAGTGCACCAATGTTGAACCCTTTGTAAAACACTTCAATTGCAACATCGTCAAGAAAGCCAAAATCACATCTATGTGCGTTCCAGAGGATTATACTATTTATTGTGGTGCCATGAAATCCTGTCTGTCCTAGAACCTTGTCATTAAAGAACTCCTCAAGAGATTTTTCCGACCTGCCCCAATTCACCGAAATAACCAGCTAAGTATAAATGATAAGTTAGACAAGAAATCATCTCAGCCTTCTCCTTTCAACAAACATACAACAAAAATTATCCATCCCAGCATTCCACAGAAACCAACAGCCAAACCTTTTTAACTCAAGCTTATTATTTATCCCCATATGTCAAGAACCTTTTCAACTCAAAAGCTTAAGTTGTGAGTGAAAATCAGGTTTTATGAGGAGAATATAGCATAAGATGCAGGATGAAACATTGGCAGACAGCAGACAAGAGCATAAGAAAAAGCTAAGGCATGGAATGGCACAATCAACAATGTTAAAATTTTCTTTTCCTTAACGGAATTAGAGGTCCTAGAATGTTTACTAAGCCATTAATTGACCTTAAATGGGATAATTTCTCCCAAACATCCAAGGCAATGTATGTGCAATGAGGAAAAAGAAACCAATAAATAAACCAAGAAATATTGCAAGTGAGGAACCTGCTTCTTCTTTTTCCTATGTCTTCTTTTCCTTCGAGGTTTGTGAGCATCAGAGTTGGAGCTTAGATTACTACCAAGACCTGTTCCAGATTTTGAGGATCCCCTTGCTTTAAAGTCTGAGCTACTTCTGCTATTTGAGGTGTTACTTGAAGTGGAAATCTCATGTCTGTGTAGCAATGAATTTTGGCCACAAGATGACCCAAACCTAGTTTGAGCAGAAAGTGAACCAGACAACTTGTTTGAAGTGCGAGGAGGGGGCATCAAAGCTCTAGCAGAAATCTGCTTCTATAAAAAATGGGTGAACACGATTAAAAAAACCATATCTAAAACCCTGTCAATAGTAACTTCCTAAAGCAGTAAAACTCTCTTAAAGCATACCTGGTTCTTTTCATCGCTAGACATGCCAGACACTGCCTTGCCAGAAGCACTAGAAGCCTGCTCTCTGCAAGAAAACAAAATCTTAGGTTGCAAAATTTATGATTGAATGACAAAATTACTACTGGATATTTTTCTCTATGTCAACAAACAGATGTTAAAATTTTTAAGAAAAGGAATAGTACTCTTATTTCAGTAACATTGCATATCATAAGAGGCTAATTCAATTACTATTCTCATCCATGTTTCCATATCTCACCTAGTGCTTTTATCCGTCCATTCATCATCAGCTTCTGCTTCATCACTAGAACTTCCGCCAAGAAAAAAATCATCTTCACTCAGATCCAAGAGGCCATCATCCTCACTTCCTGTCTCTGTTATTGAAGTAAAAAAGAAATGTCATCAATAAATCTTCTAGTGAAGTCCCATCAACAAGACAATGCAATTTAAATGCTGTAACATTTTCAACTCTTTTTTCTGTATTATATTGACAAATAGTTCTCCCTCTCCAACAAATATTTTAAATGAGCAGAAAATTAATCAATCCACAAAGGAAAAAAGCACATCTTTGATGTCATTGAACAATATAATAATAAAACCTTCCAAGTCCTTCCCACTTTCTGCTGCTGCAATCAATCTGTCTTCAATCTGTTTCCGCAACCTATTTCTATTATCAACTGTTTCTGAATCATCACCACCACTAAATAAAGGAACATATTTTTCGGTCTTGGGAAAGTACTGCAGTTTGAATGACAAGAGTTTGTTAGATAATATGGTCAAACATAATATAAGAAACAGAACACAGTCAGGAATTAATCTCCAGTAAGCATCAAACATAAATCAGCTCTGAATCGTGGAAGATCCACAAAGGTAAAATCACATTCTATATTTTGTATAAATCATATGGAATCATATAGTTAGTAGAGATCATATTGATATAGATGAAATCAATTAATATACAGCTTTAAAAACGCTCAGATCTTAATCTTAAATAAATATATATATATAACTGTCTCAATTTAGTTTGAACAGTACACATTTATAACATTTTATTTTAATTTTTATATTTAAAACATCTTTTTCTGGTAAATTGGTAGGAAGAAGGCTATATTTATTCTACATTCTACTCCCTCCAGTCTTTAATATAAGACATTTGAGAAGTTGATCTAAATAAGATATAGTTTTCATATTCGTTAATGTTTTCCTAATTTACCCTTATTGATGCTTCTTTAACCATAATCAATCAAGGAGGAGAGGGAAGGAGGGAATTAAGGAAGACGACTAGGGTGTTTTAGAAAATACATGTCATATTAACTAATTTAACCAACTTCCTTAATCTAATCAACTTAGGTAAATATAACTTATATTAAGGACCGGAGGGAGTATTTTATAACAAGCAAGAATTTTGAAATTTTAAAAATAAAATAAAATCTGAAATGTCTAATTTTATTTTGAACGAATATTCCCTACTCATCTCACTAAATCATCTTTGAGAAGAGTAGAGGATGGAACTGCTAACTTGACTATACCACTAGCTACCAAATAAAATTATATCTCAATTAAATATTTACACAACTTTCCTTGCTCTTGAATGAGTGTGTGCTCCCTTACTAGAAGTATACAAAGAAGTGAAACAAGCAGTGCTCTCCAACCCTAGCATGTTGTAATCAACAATGAAGGATAGATGCACATTAAAACTTAAATACACACATACCATAACATATTTAAGATCTTCTTTGAGCTTGGAAAGTTGCTCAGCTATCTCTGCACTTTCTGCCTGGACAGATGAGGTACGCTGCAGTTTCTCTAGACGTCGGATTCTCCTTTCTACTTTCCTTCTCTCTAAACAATGAAAAGTGAAAAACAACTTCAGTAAGGCAGCATGAAGATTGTTCCCTGACCCAAGGTAGATTGTACCCTAACGAAGAAGATTCACCAAAGAATTTAATCTTTCTGCCACGCAGGAAAATTTTGCGTTCAGCAGCAAGACGTGTGTGAATCTCCTGCTGCTTTTTAAGCCCTGCTAACTTCTCTTCTTGAGCCTGTCTCACCTCAGGCGGCAAATTCTTTAGAACCACAGAAAATGTAGTTAGGAGATCGGAAAGAAGCAGACAGCACAAAACTAGGGAGCTAAGATGCACCTAAAATGAAGAAGTTCATCCTACATTTAAAGATATATAGAAAGAGACACACACACACTTCCCATTCAAAAGATAAGAGATTAGCTTATATGATCATGAGTGTAGATTATCCATCTAATTTACATTTAAACTTGAAATCTGTAAGACAACTACTTTCATTGGACTCAAATTATAGCTTTTGAATTCCTAGTTTCAAAATGAACCGAATCATCCGTTCGAACCCATCCTTTCCCGGTAAAAAAATATTAAACGAAATGCTTTCAAACCTCACAAACCTTCACTGTTGAGGAAGAACAGATTAAAAACACGCTAAACCAATAATCTAATAAACTATTATTACCTTCCTGAGCATGCGCTCAGTGGATCGAATCTGGTTCTTGAGAGAAACGGCCTTGGGTTTCTTCGCCATGCCCAAGCCCTTGGATCGCCGATTGGCGGGCTTGACCCGGCGTTTGCTATATCCACCATGAGCCATGTTGGTTCTTCAATTGATAAGAGCTCCTGAGGAAAATTAGTATTCCCTGAGCTTGGGAAGGAGGAGAGAAGAGAAAGGGTTTGCGTCCGAGCGAATGTTTAGGAGCTTCAAGCAAAATGGATTCTTCCTCCTCCTATCTCATCTCATGCGACTTGACGCATTGCAAATTTGCAGTTGATGCCATTGATTCTAGGTTTTCTGATTTTCCTTCATCTTTCTTACGTTTTTTCCAAGGAACAAAAAATCGGATCGGTCAATGAACTGGTCACGGAACAGGTTCAAGGGTTAATGGTTCAACCGGGGTCGAACCGGTGATCAAACCGGTAGTCGAACCGGTCATATTAAAATATTACCAATTATTAGTAACAATATATATATTAATATATTCTTAAACTTCTATAGATAAAATCAACTGATTATATTAGATTTGATTACTTGAATCATATAAAATTAATTGACTAAAATATTATATATTATATGTATATAATATATAATATTTTTTCTTTTATTCTTTTTATTTTTTAATTTTGTAGCCTTAAAATTAAAATTTGTTCTTATAATTTAGTAAAATATTATAGATTGTATGTATATCGGTCTAAATCTATGGTTTTCTTTCCTTTTCAGCTTTTTTTTGAACCGGATATCTCATTTTTCAAAAAAAAAAAAAAAAAAGCAGCAAACCGGTTGAACCAGTGACCCATCGGTTTTGACCGGTTTGACCGGTTTTGGACCGGTTCAACCGGTTCCCACCGGTTCGAACTCCCCCTCTCTAAAACATCAAACCGGACCGGACTGAGGACCGGTTCACCGGTTTTCCGGTCGGACCGGCCGGTCCGGTCCGGTTTTTCATTCATTGGTTTTTTCTATTCTCTCAGTTTCTTCACTGCACGTCAAATAATTTTAAAAAAGGTGGTTAAATATTAGGAAAACAAAATACTTAAATATCAATTCAAAGTCTTAAAATGGTTTTGTCGACAATAACAATAATGTAATGTGATTGATAAAAAGAGTATAATAATTTATAATTTAAATTTTTAAGAAATTACTTATTTAGAATTTTAAAGTTGAAGTGATATTTAAATGTCTCTTTTTCTAAATATTATTCTAAAATATTTGAAAGTTTTTTAGAAAGAATTACATTGTAGTCCCATGGAAGACAATATACGAAGAAATGGTCACAGGAAATTCTGAAATTACTCTCAATTTCCATGGGACCATTTTGTAATAAATTGGAAATGGCTAAAGTCCAAAATACCCCTGTTGGATAAATAGAGAGAGGGATGGGAAAATGAAGCAAAACTTAAACAGATATGGAAATGGTGCAAGTAGAATGAAGATCATCAGTCAGTATTGAAGGGTAAGGTATGAAATTGATGCCAACACCTCTCTTGTTTTCATCATTTCATTCGATTCATGTTTTCTGTTGAGTGGGTAAACAACTTTTTAGGTTTCCTTCCTTTATCTTCATTTTGGCTTGAAAAATGAGAAAAGCTGTCATTTTTTTGTATGGGTATTGTTCTCCATATGCTTGTAAACTAAAAAGGCAGACCTAGTAAATGCAATGGATTTGTTTTGGTTGTGGTTTCAATGTGTTTAGATATGGTTTAGTATGCTTTGTTTACACTGTCGATATACTCTGTTTTCTGGTTCATTTTTGTTGTGTTTCTATAATAAAAGGGCTAAGGAATGAAGATGTGGGTGAAAGGTTTGTAGCTACAAAATCTGATGTGCGTAAGAAAAAAGTATTGTTAATGGAAGCAACGATAGTTGTCAATGGAGGCTGTTGAACTTGTTAATGACAACTACAGGTTATATTTAAGTGATTTTTTTTACAACTATAGGTTTTATTGATTGATCTTCGTTTTGGCCCCAATAAATGGACAAAGCTATATGATTTTTATGGGTATTGTTCTCCATATGCTTGCAAACAATAAATGATTACCTAGTAAATGCAATGAATATGCATTGGCTAAGGTTTCAATCTTTTTGGGTATGATTTAGTATGCTCTGTCTGTTATTATGCTCTATTTTCTAGCTCATGGTGTTGTGTTTTTGCAATAGAAGAAGTAAGAAATGAAGATGAGGGTGAAAGGTTTGTGGCTACATAATCTGATGTGCGTAGGAAAAAAATGTTGATAATGGGAGCAACGATAGTTGTCAATGGAGGCTGCTGAACTTATTAATGGCAACTATATGTCATATTTAAATGTTTTTTTTATAACTATAGATTTTGTTGATTAATCTTTGTTTTGGCCCTGATAAATGAAAAAATATGTACTCCCTCCAGTCCTAATTATAAGACAAAGTTGACTTTTTTGGAGAAATTAAGGAAGCCAATTTAATTACTTTAGAGTGTTTATATTTTTATTTTTTTCTCCAAACTAATTAATTTGACTAATAAACTAATATATAGTTTAAGAATACTAAAAATATAAACACTCTAAAATAATTTAATTGGCTTCCTTAATTTCTCCAAAAAAGTCAGCTTTGTCTTATAATTAGGACCGGAGGGAGTATGATATTTGTGGGTATTGTCCTCCATATGCTTGCAAACTATAAAGGATGACTTAGTAAATGCAATGAATATGCATTGGCTAAGGTTTCAATATGTTTGGGTATGGTTTAGTATGCTCTGTTTTTTCTGTCATTATGCTTTATTTTTTGGTTCATGGTGTTGTGTTTCTGCAATAGAAAAGGTAAGAAATAAAGATGAGGGTGAAAGGTTTGGAGGCACATAACCTGATGTGCGTAGAAAAAAAAGAGTTGTTAATGGGATCAGCGATAGTTGTCACTAAAGGTTGCTTAACTTGTTAATGACAACTATATGTAAAATGTTTTGCTTGTGGTGTAATGATGTTTGGAATGGGTTTGAAAAATTTGGTATGTTTTTTGGTATTTTATGCTATTTTCAGTCATTATAAGTGAGATTTAAGGAACAATGTGTGAAATATGTGTGGCCGGAGATCTTGATTATGTAGTAAGAATGTTTTGTTAATAGGGGCTGCGACATTTATTAATAAGGTTGCTGAAATTGTTAATGACAACTTTTTTGTGCAAGTGGATAGCGGTGATAGCTACCACGTCTAGCAAGAATCTATTATGTTTCCTTCATATAGGAGGAAGGCTTGAAGTCAGTAGAGATGGTGATTTAACATATGTTGGTGGAACCGTCAGATATAAAACCATTAAGGAAGGGATAAGTTTAGAAGAGTTTAAAACAATAATATCCTCCATTATGGGAAAAGAGAGCGGCGGACTTGTTATGAAGTTCACATTGCCGTGTGATAGAATAATATTTGTGGACGTACTAGACCATGAAGCAGTTGTAATCTGATGTAAATTATGTTGTTAAAGAATGGACTTGGAGTTGTCATTCGAGGCTTATGCAGTTGTTAATGTGTATATATATATATGCAATTATGTTGACATTTGTGCATCTTACTGTCATATATTGAAAGTTTTAATCTGATGTAAATTGTGTTGTCAACGAATGGTCTTGGGGTTGTCATTACAGGCCCATGGTGTTGTCAATATAGCCCATGCAGTTATGATGATATTGAAAAATGAGTTTATATGCATATATATATATATATATATATATTACCCATGTTTTTGATATTCCATATTAATTAGGTGGTTAGAGTTATTGGTGTCGCCTTCACTTCTAAATGGAAGGGTGGAAGAGTTGTCAACAGAGGCTCAATGAGTTGTCAGTTTATGCCCCTTGAATTGTCAATGGAGGCACCACGAGTTGTTAGTGTAGGCCTCTTGACTTATCAATGGAGGCACCATGAGTTGTCAGTGGAGGCCCCTTTACTTGTTAATAGAGGCACCACGAGTTGTTAATACATTTATGCTGTTATGAAGAGTTGTCAACGGAGGCCCAATGACTTGTCAATAAAAGGCTATTAGGTTGTCAATGGACGCCTTATGACTTGTCAATGGACGCCCTATGACTTGTCAATGAAGCCTTCTTGACTTGTCAATGAAGGCAGTGGGAATTGTCAGTAGAGCTTGTAGCATATTGCAAGCAAGAGCATCAAATGTGCATATCTGTAGCACTAACGTTAACTAATGCAAATAACTCTATAATTCATAAATATTCAGAACGTCTCAAGTACAAGTTTGAAGTCGCTCAAACCCAAAAACATATCATCCAAATAATGTGACTGCACTTGATAATTACACAAAACCTTCCCCAATGTTACAAGTAATGTGCACATGCACATAACAAACCTCTAATGTGCGATCCATACAATCATAAGTTAATACAAGTCATAACGAACTACGTCAAAGCTATACTCTACTAGAATGTACAATTGAAGTTAGCATCCTAATTGGTTCTCCTCCTCTTATGTATGTCTTAAACTAAAGACATAACCACTAGTAGAAAAATGACTTTTAAGACCGGTTAAAAATGACTTTTTAGACCGGTTCTGTATTAGGTCTTGATACAGCCGGTCTAAAAAGTCTGTTATTTTTTAGACCGGTTGTTAGAACCGGTCTTAAAAGTCAAACTTTTAAGACCGGTTGTACCCACAACCGGTCTAAAAACTCCACATTTAAGACCGGTTGTGGGAGCAACCGGTCTTAAAGATGAGACATTTAAGACCGGTTGCTCCCACAACCGGTCTTAAAGATGAGACATTTAAGACCGGTTGTGGGAGCAACAGGTCTTAAAGATGAGACATTTAAGACCGGTTGTGGGAGCAACCGGTCTTAAATGTCTCATCTTTAAGACCGGTTGCTCCCACAACCGGTCTTAAAGTACTTTTTAAGACCGGTTGTGACTACAACCGGTCTTAAAGCTTCATTTTTTTAAAAAAATGTCCCTTTTATTATATGTACACGCACAGAATGCTCCAATTTTAAACAGCAATACATAATAATCACCATCCCATCTTTCCCATGCATTCATTGAACTCGCCTAGTTATGGGTGGAAAAATACCAAACTAAGATTAAGAAATGTCATAAAACACATCACGTGTGTGTGTGTTATGGTAAGTCACTAAAATTTTCAGCATTTCCAAATCTCATCTCAGAAAGTTCAAACTATTTTGTGATTTTGCAGAAGTGCAGGCAAAGCCATTGAAGCAGAAGAACAACTAAGCGCAAAGTATAGTAATCAACAAGTTTGCATACAAAACTGCAAATTCTAGTCAACTAAAGGCTTATTACTAAACACCAGGCAGTCCAGCGTTTCTTGTCCTCCTACAAAATCCACCTGCAAGAATCATATACTTGTAAGCAATTTGATGGACAGAAATTTCTCTGAACTCAATCACTCATACATATACAACACC
Source organism: Inga leiocalycina (assembly GCA_963242795.1). Lineage (NCBI taxonomy): Eukaryota > Viridiplantae > Streptophyta > Magnoliopsida > Fabales > Fabaceae > Inga > Inga leiocalycina. Next base: position 26,494,856 of record OY725331.1, on the reverse strand, counting down.
TCAACATTCTCCATAATCTCCAATCACATCCCTATATATAAGCTAGGTATATGCAATTAACAATCACCAAATGACAACAGTAAAACAAAACCTGATTCATTCATACCATAACTAGAACAACATCAGACCAGCGTTATCATAATAAATTACAATAATGTACAATGAACTTTGGATTCAAAAACTCACTATTTTTGTAATAGCTCATGGATGAATTCAGCACAACATGTGCGAATGAAATCAATATCTTCTTCAGGAAAGGGATCAGCAAGATCAAACATCTGTAACACCAAAACCAGACGAAACATTAACTTAGTAACTTAAAAACAATAAAGTAATTAAAACAAAAGTTCAGAAATATAAATTTACCTCTTGAGTAAAATCAGTCGTGCCTAGAGTGATAATATTGTAAATGTGTCTCAAAACATAAAAACCACATAAGTTGGACCCCTTTGGTTGCCGACGGCTCTGAGAAAAAACATGATATCATTAAAACAAATATAAAGGCATGTCTTATTACATTCTTTAAACAAATCCATATGTACTAACCTTTGGTATGATCCATGTAGGGTCCTTTAAGTCACAAACATGCTTACCACAAGCACTGTGTAGGAATGTCCGCATAGCCCTATGATCATCACAATGACAAAGGTTATTGGTTTTACACAAATTCCATAAACTTTGCATACAAAAGGTAAGAATGCAAGAAAACTAACGAATTAATGGTCTTTTTCAAATCATTCCCTGGTTTGAAGTGGAGGGAACATAAGAGGATGACAGTGTAACTACTCTTGCATAGAAGAAGCAACTGCCAATGATCACTGAAAAAAACAGAAGAATATTAATAAGCAAACATAAAACATTATATAAATTATAAAATATCAATTTGTTTCTTACCTATGCACATATGGAGCCAAGAAACACTCGGTTCCAGTTTCACTAAGCCTCTGTGACAAGTATGTATGTCTAGTAGCAGCAGTGGTCCCTTTCTCTTGGATGTGATGGGGGCATAAGAATCCAAATTTTTCGCTTTTGCCAGAGGAGACCAACCTACGATGCATGTACCTACAATAACGCAAGCACATAAATAAAAGGTAAACGGTGAAACTTTTAAAATATTTACTTTGAATTGCAGAAGCTACTTACATTAAGAACAGTTGGACAATCGCAATCGTAAGATTTTGTCCAGGAGCTACCAGGGACAGCAAATCATCCCTCTCAAGATAGCATGTCACTCCTAACTGTCCAACAAATGAATTCGTAGGCCACTCTCTTGTTTTGAATGATGTATCAAAAGCCATCAGAATCACTTGCTGCATGATATTCAATGGAGGCTGTGAAACTTCTTGCTGATCAGTGAAGGGAGCTGGACTTGGTGGGGCTTTGATCGGACTTGGGGGGGCTTTGATCGGACTATCCTCGGCTCGACCAGAAACAAGGTTCGTTGGCCACAAGATGAATGTGCCCAAGACATCGCTAACGACCTTGAATTCATCAGAAGGGATAGGGACAGGTGCATCCGCAATAATCACCTCGTCAACTGACACCCGGACTTGATCACCTTCCATTTGTCGGTGGTGGACAGTTGATCCCAGGTTATGCACACTACCCCGTGCAACTAACCGTCTCAGAGGATCCTCGACAAAAAGATCACAAAGCCCAGTAATTTGCGGGTTAGGACCCTCTGATGACTGCCCGATGTTGCAACAACTACCTTTAGTGCTCTGCTTATTAGGATCAATCGATTGTGGCTGGGGAGCACTGGTATCTTGTCTTGAGCTCATAAACACTATCATTTCCTCTTTCATCTTGCTCAACCGGGTCTCTAAAAGTGCATCAAAAGATGCTTCAGCCTCGGCCTTTGCTTCTGCTCTTGCAATGGCCAACATAGTCTCCAATTCCTCCCTAGTCACTATGTTTGAGGAATAGTGTACGGGGGCTCCAAAGTAATCCCGTATCCCTACCCCTCCTCCAACTCCCCTGACACGGCCTGGATGCTCGTGTTTGCCAGTAGCAACTGTGAGGATGTCATTCCTGCCCTCCGACTTAAAAGAGCCCTCAGCTTGTTGTTTTCTAAGTTCATCCTGTAACATAATACAAAATAACAAACGTAAGTAATAATGTACGTTTCTTATGTAATTAATTACAATAACGATATATACTTACAATTCTTTCACCAACTATACGAGATTGTTCACTCGTATAAGTCCCACTCCTCTTTTGGTGGGCAAATTGCCATTTTTCTTCTCGACGAACCGGAGATGGCAGAGAAAGAAGAACAGAAGGATCGGATTGAGATGCTTCTTCCAATCTCTTCCGTTTGGCCGCTAACAAGTCTCTTTCAGCCTTTGCATAACCCCCACGAGACATTGTATGAGGGCAATCATTCTTTCTACCACTATCTTGTGCTTTTTGCCTTTTTGCCTGCGAATAAGAAATGATACAAAAGGAAAGTGTTATAATCAATTAAGATAATTGCTAAGTAAATAAAATAAAAAATAAGTCAACTAACCAAAGATTCAGGAGTAGTCTGAAGCCTAACAAATTCTTGCCAAGTCGCTTGATCAAGAAATGTATACGTGCTGCACGGATTAGGACGAGGCTGACCATCTTGCACCTCAATATGAATGTAATTGTTGGTCAGACTTGTCTTAAACTTGCTCCAGCGCTCATAACAATACGTCATCGTCTTGTTGTACAAGATCTCACTCTGAGGAACATCGTAGGTGAGCTGAAATGCATGCATTGAAGGAGTAAGTGACAAATGAAGTGACATTTGATAATAATTAATTACATACCCATACTACATACGTCGTAGGTCAGACTTGGCATTTCTAATTGTTCACCATGCCATACCCATACTACATACGTCTTACAAAACCCTTCACAAATTAAATGTGTATATATATCTGCAGCACTTAATCGCTTCTCATTCAAACATTTTACACAAGGGCAATAAAACATTCCACTATCATCATCGGCATTTCTTTTTGCAAAGTCTAAAAAACCCTTGACCCCAACATCATATTCAACACTCGTCCGTTTAGCTTGTATCCAACTACGATCCATATATTCTAACACCTTTTATTTGTTTTCTACTTTTTCCCTGGAAAAGGTAGGAGAATGATGAGAGCATGCAATCATTACACCCAAGTACATAGTGTAACTAGAAGTAAACAAAGAATATCGTGATTTAGAGTAGCGTGTGAGGAAAAAATGGAATGAGGGAAAGTGGAATGGAGAAGGAGTGAGGGAATGAGGAATGGAGGTGGAAAGAGGAAGGAAAGAATGTGCTTTCGTCAGAGAAAGTGACTTGGATATATATTCTTTTAATGTCTAACGCCTGCACACGCTAGATCCATTATTATATTGTTTGTCCCTGGATATATTTTTTAGGGTGACTTTGGTCCTTCGACTAATAATATCCAAGCAATACCGTTGAAAACTTCAAAAATTCAGCACACACGAGGAACATAATAGAAAATGAATGGAACTACCTCAACAATAGTTTTCCCCTATTACTAATGATCAAATTTGGACAGTTGATATTTATAATATTCAGCTGCTCATAGCATTAAAAAAACTTGACTCTTATATATACAACCGTCCCAAGCCACTTAGGAAGTTCAGAACTAGATTCATCAAAAGCATCCAAGAAATATAAATAGATCTAAACAAAATTGTTGCAGTTCTGTGGCACAACTATGAGTCCTACTAGAAACTCTCTTGGTTCAGAGAATTGCACTTATTTTGGGGGTATTTTAGTAATGACCATTCACAGATTCATCTAAATTATCCCTTCCAAATCTAAATAAGTTACTTAATCATATCATATATTATGTATTATTAGATTATATATAAGTTTATATGTTAGGCAAAATAGTTTAAAAACTAGCAATTCTATTTAAACAAAAGTGAGTGTATATCAAGTCCAGCTCACACATTATTCGTCCTTAGGTCACACTAGGCCTTTAATTATCAAAACTAAGTTAAGCTTAAGCCCAACACCTAAAAGACTATTAGGCTTTGGCCCAAGCCCGCAAACCTGTATAGATTTCATAGTTATATAATCCAGTATTCTTCCTTGCTTGCTGAAACTGATATTGCTGATATAAAATCCAAGATGGTCTTGACGAAAATATATAGAGTAACTTCACTATGAAATGAAGATTGCAGGGGAAAATAGAAATATACAGAACTAGGTTACCTCACGAAAAGCCCTCAATAGCAAAATTGAATCAATTTCCAGTTCAGGGGGATTTTCACCTCCAAGCACAAGAGGCAATAAGAGGATGATTCATCCAACCAAGGTATAGTGCACCATCTCTCTCTTCTAGAGTATAATTAATTGACTACATTAACCCCTCTCGTTATATATATAGATACATACAGATTCCCTCACATCGATTCTAATTAATTCACACTAACACTCTAATCAAACTTGAAATGTAAAAGCTTACTTATCTATATATATATATATAGCCCTCTTATATCAGTGAACCAATGTCTGGATGGGGTTGTACAATGGATGAGAATGTTGACTTTCTCACCCGAGGTACAACAGCAATTAATTTTGCTAAACCAAACCAAGACAAGTAGTATAGTTCGTAGCTAGTAGTTGATAGTTCTATACTTGCCTCCCATTCTCCTCTCTGCCTATTACCGTCTGCCTAAGAAGACAGAAAAGGCCATAACAAGAAATGGAATATGATAATCGCATGCCAACGAAAATGAAGGTATCAAGTTAATTCGCTTAGACCTGAAATCAGGATTAAAGACATGAAGACAGTAAAACAGGGGAAATTACCAACTGCGTGCTTCTAAGCTGTGATGACAGTTGCTGGCGGTGCTGGAAATAGAGCCAGAGCTGTGATGGTGCCGGCCCGGAAAGAGATTGACGGAGGTGGAGGGATAGAGAAAGAGGGCGTCGGTGATGGTGGCGGCCCAGAAAGAGATTGACGGAGGCGGAGAGTGCGTTAGTGACGGAATGGAAGACGGATTTGGGAGAGTGCGTCGGTGATGGAAGACGGATTTGGGAGGTGGAAGACGGATTTGATGGAGGCGGAGAGTGCGTCGGAGTGAGTTGATTTCAGAAATTTGGGGAAAGTTTGGGGAAAGATGGCGCGCAAGAGCTGGGGTTGAAATTTGGGGACAGTTTTAAGACCGGTTGTGAGACAACCGGTCTTAAAAGTGGACTTTTAAGACCGGTTGTCTCACAACCGGTCTTAAAACTCCACTTTTAAGACCGGTTCTCTAGTAACCGGTCTTAAAAAGATTAATTTTTAGACCGGTTATTAGAATAACCGGTCTAAAAATTAATCTTTTAAGACCGGTTAGTGTACAACCGGTCTAAATTTTATATTTTAGACCGGTTATTATAATAACCGGTCTCCCAAATTCTTTATAATTACGTAAATGCCACCGCGCATTTCTTTTAGACCTCATTTACTATAACCGGTTTAAATGTGCCGGTCTAAATCACCTTTTTTGTACTAGTGAACTTTGTCTGCATGTTTGTTGTGCGGATGAGTAACCAGCCACCACAAGAACCCAACCTTGATTTTTTTGAGCTCATTTGGGGAATAGTACGATATGGTGTAACTATCATGCCCTTGCTCAGTGCCATCCTATATCTATAACCAGGATAGTACATGCACACCATAAAGAGTCTCAACACATAAACATGTTAACAAGTATCAAACCAGATCAGTCGTATTTACAATGAGTTTCTATGAACAAAAACCACAATGTCAACTCATATTAAACCATACCCAAACACATTGAAACCTCAACCAAAACATATCCATTACATTTACAGGTCTGTCTTTATAGTTTACAAGCATATAGAGGACATTACCCACAAATATTAGACAACTTTTTTTCGTTAATCAGGGTCAAAATGAAGATCAATCAACAAAAACATATAGTTGTTAAAAAAACATTTAAATATGACATATAGTTGTCATTAACAAGTTTAGTAGCCTCCATTGACAACTATCGCTGCTCCCATTAACAACACTTTTTTCCTACGCATATTAGATTATGTAGCCACAAACCTTTAACCCTTATCTTCATTCCTTAGCCCTTGTATTGCAGAAACACAGCATGAATGAACTAGAAAATAGAGTATACTGATAGCGAAAACAAAGCATACTAAACCATACCCAAACACATTGAAACCACAACCAAAACAAATCCATTGCATTTACTATGACTGCCTTTTTAGTTTAGAAGCATGTGGAGAACAATACCTACACAAAAACTGACAGCATTTCTCATTTTTCAAGCCAAAACGAAGATAAACAAAGGAAACCTAAAAATCTTTTTACCCACTCAATAGAAAACATGAATTGAATGGAATGATGAAGACAAGAGAGGATTTGGCATCAATTTCATACCTTACTTTTCAATATTGGCTGATGATCTTCATCCTGCTTGCGCCATTTCCAAATCCGTTTCTGAGTTTTGCTTTATTTTCCCATCTCCCTCTCTATTTATCTAACAAGGGTATTTTGGACTTTAGCTATTTCCAATTTATTACAAAATGGTCCCATGGGACTTAGAGTAATTTCAGAATTTTCTGGAACCATTTCTTCGTATATTGTCTTCCATGGGACTACAGTGTAATTCTCCCTTTTTTTAAGCATAAAATGTTTGAGAGATGTGACATTATGACACATAAAAATAGACTCAGTGACTATTTTTTATAAATATATTAAAAAAAGATGAGTCATCATACTTTATTAGATAACCTGAAAAGGAGAGAAAAGAAAGAAAATAAAATAAAAAACTAGAAAATTGCTCAAAAGTCCATCGTAACAAAATTTATTATAAAAAAAATTTAGGGCCTGTTTGGTTGGAGGGGAGAGGATGGAGCCTCTCCCTTTGTTTGGTTTGAAAATTTGGAGGGGGGAGTCAAAATATGGGCTCCAAAGCTCTCCCCTCCCCTTATTTTGCTCCCCTCCATTTTGAGGTTTTTTTTTGGAGGGGAGTAAAATATTTGAACTAATTTGCCTCCATTAAGTTTTTAATATTCCCATTGATATCCATACGCCACAGAAGCTGAAATTCATTCTGTTATAGCAATAGAAGATGGAAATACATGGTTTTGTGGTTACGGACAACAATGTGAGAACAAGATCTTGCATTTTTTGCTACAATTTGGATTTGAAAAAAAAGAGTTATGATTCGACAAGAGAAGTTTGGGCATTGGCTAACAAATATTGGAGGCTGATTGCAATGCTTTCATTTCATAAATACTCTCTCATAGTCTCGTACTTAATATGTATAGGCTGGTTGAGTATTAGATTTTTTTAATAACACTTTAATTCATTTTCTTTCTTATATTTATTATTTTTCTAGACTAATTTATCTAATTTGTAAGCCCATATATGATATGGGATTGCACAGAAATATTTATGAATGTTTTAAAAGTATCATATTACATTTGTTGTAATTAATAATTTATTTTATTTTCTTAATTAATCTACTCAAATTAAGTAACCATCTTTTATACGAAGAATTTAGAATGAAAAGGAGTATTTTTTTCTAAACAAAGCTTTTTGTCATTGCTTCTCCTTTATTTATTATTACAATTCTAAATGGCTAAAAAACTAATTTAAATAATTTATATAAGCAAAAAAAAAAAAAGCTAACACATAAAGGTAAAATGGTAAATTAGTTATTATTTTCCCTAAAAAACATTCCCTTTCCTCCCCCTCCTGCCAAACAAAATAAGGTGATCCTCTCCCCTTTCCTCCCATCCCCTCCCTTTAAACCAAACAGGCCCTTAAGGATTTAGGTTCTTAAAGGGTTAACTCATGCTTTGACCAAAAAAAAAATGTTAACTCATATTCAAACATGTATAACATATGTTCATTGTTTATTTACTTATTAAAAATAAATTGCACTTGAGTTTTTAAACAAATTTCAAGTACCTTTAGATAATAAATATTGCAATGGAGGATTTTTCAAAAAAAAAAATGTTAATTTTATAAAAAAATTATCATCAATGTTATGAAAGCCCTAATTTTTATTGATCTTTTGAAAAAGGATTATCATCAATATTAGAAATATTAGAGAGAGAAAAAACCCCAATAGCCTTTTAATGGCTTTTTTGCAAAACTACTTTAAACAATAAAAGAAAACATTAACCTTATGTTTGGATGGAGAGAAAAGTGAGGAAAAATAAGGGGGAAGGGAATATTAGGAATGAAAACTTCCTAAAATGATAAACAAAATTACTATTTTTGGGAGTTATCCCTCTTAGTATTCTTTCTTGGGAAAATCCCTGAAAAAGAATTTTAAAATAAGGAAAAGATAAAAAAGTGATTTGAATTTGCATATTCCCATAGAGGTGCTAGTGCTTGAACTGGAATTTCTCAAATTGAAATAAAATGACACATTTGGCCCTCTGATGATAAAAGAAAAGAAGTTAGTGAGAAAAGAAGAAGGTGGCACAAAATAGGTGCAGCGCAAGAGGGAGCATAAGAGCTGGCGATGTCTAATGGGAGTAAGGTATGTACTTTTTGAGTCGACAATGTTCTTCCCTTGCCTAGTCGATCCTCAAGCACAATTTTTTTCATCTTCATTTGGGTAGGAAACGTTGATTTTCGAAGCTAGGTTTTTGGGTTGGAGGGATGTCAATGTTGATGATGGCTGAATTGGGAGGAGGTTGCGATGGTTCATGATGTGAGTTTCAGGCTTGTGGTTGAAGAGAAAAAATATGGTGGATTTTATAGGAAAATTTGAACATAATAATGATGGTGAAGTTAAATACATTGGAGGTATTGTGAAGGTAAAAATGATAAAAGATAGGATAAGAGTAGAAGATTTAAGAGAAATCATATTGAGATCGACAGGTCATGAAGGGAGCAGTTGTGACATTAAATATACAATTATGTTTGATGAGAGGACATTAATTGATCTTGACAATGATGGTGAAATTGAATATCTGTTTGGGTTTAATGAAAGCAATGCCTATGTGGTTGTATCCCATAAAGAGAATGTTAATGAATCTTTGCCAATGAATGATGCATATGTATAAGTTCGTAAAATTTTGTTCATTTGCAAGTTGGTATTTTCTATTCAAATGTTGGAAATAACTTAAAATGTTGTAATTCTTGTATGTAAGACTGGCAAATTCTTGCAACAGTCACAAGAAGCAGAGGTATCTCCTATGACACATGGTGTAATGCCCCAAAACGTGATTGAGGGCTAATGACTTTAAAAATGAATGTAATTATTGTTAAATAAATAGTTTTGGAGAATACGATGTGAATTGTGATCTAAATGTGTTATAATTAGTGCCTAAACCCTATATTTAAGTTCAATTATGGATTAATTGTAATGACCCAAAAATGGGATTAAGGGCTAATGACTTCAAAAGTGAATGTAATTATGGTTAATAAATACTATTGAAGAATATGATGTGAGATTCGATCTGAATGTGTTCTAATCAGTGCCTAAACCCTGTATTTAAGTTCATTTGGGGATTAACATCTAAATTGAATTGAATAAGAGGGAGAGCGCATGGTAAGGTGAAATGGAATGATGAAATGTGCTTGGTGGTGATTCGGTAAGAATTGCTATAATCAGGGGCAAAATGGGAAACTTGCCGACCAATTAGTCAGCTTCTAAAGAGGGGGTTTACTAATTTGGTTGAAGTTATGGTAAATATATATTTGCTTAAGAAATTATGATAGAGTTATCCCATGTGTGCATGTGCAAAGAAAGAGTTGGGAGAAGAAGTAAGATTTTGACAAGTGTCCAATTGTGAACCATGGATTAAGTCAACATTTCAAACTCATTTTCTCTTCCCTCTTACTTGTAAAGTCAGCTAGGAGCATGAGGAAAAGGGAAAAACTGATCATCTTTACTATCATCTCATCTTCTCTCTTTACTCTCTATTTTCGGCAAAGGAAGGAAGGAAAGACAAAGTGAAAGTTAATGTTTTGACTTTGTGCTTGATCTTAAATGCTATAAACCTCTTCATTAATCTTGTCCAAGGTGACGAGAACTTTCTTTCTATTTTTTTAGATTTTTGAAAGAGGGTGTTTTAGAGCTTGAGCAAGTTTGGAAGTTAGAGGATCAAGAAACAAACTTGAGAAAGTTGTTGAGGTGAGTGATAACCTCCTTTTGGTATATTTATTGTGGCCATTGAATGATTAATGGAATTTATTGAATTTACCCTGATTTTGGTATAATGTGAAATGTATGAATTTGGATAGTGTATGGTGTTGGATTTGGTGGCCTAATGTGTCTTTGTATTGTTGGAGTTAGTTTGGAATTTTGGAATGAAAAGTTGTGTCATTTATTAATGTATGGGGAAAGGATGTCCAAAACCAAAACTTATTGTTGGGATGAGAATTTGGTTGTTTTAGTGTGTCCAATGAATTCCTTGTAAAAAGCTGGTGTGGGAGTAGGTTGTTGTTAGTTTTAGGTATTATTGGACCCTTTGGTTTCAAGTTTGGAAAATTATGTTAGTTGCTGCAATTTGGCTTCTGATAAGCCTCACTCAAGTGCACAGGGGTGTCACTCGAGTACAGCATCCTATTTTCCCTTTTTCCTTCAATTTTTGGTCGTACTTCCATGCCAGAATGCAAGAGTACACGTTTTCACTTACGAGTGATATGAGTCATCACTCGAGTGAACCTTGCCTCACTCGAGTGTAAGAGCATTTTGTATTATGAGGCTGCGTCTCAGGTTTTCACTCGCAAGCCATTTTTTTAAGAGGGTGTACTAGCACCTGCGAGTGCTGAGCCATCACTCGAGTGATAGAGCTAGTGCTCGAGTGCACTTCTCATTCTAGGGTTTCAGTTGTTCTCGGGTAATCACTTCCTGTGCCTCACTCGATTAGACTCAAGTGAGCATAAGGGTATCACTCGAGTGTTGGGGTCAAGACTAGAGTGTTGTGATCACTTTCTTTCTCTGTGATTGTGCTTGAGTAAGTACTCGCACAAGTGAACTTCTATGCTCGAGTGCAAGTCTCAATATCACTCGAGTGAGGCCTTCTTCACTCAAGTGCATGAGTCAAAAATCAGTGTTAGACATCTGAAAAAGGAATCTTTGGGGTAGCATTTCCAACCCTTTAGGCATATGTCTAGGCTTCTAATAGCCACCTAAAGAGTTCAAATGGTAACCAACCTTAAGTGTTATGAAGATAAAAATTTGGAATAGAGAATAATTTATCGTCCTTAATTTGGTTTATAGGCTTTGATATTTGCTCTTCTCGAGAACAGACTGTGCTGGAGCACACCAGGAAAGAACAAGGTAGTGACACTCTTCGTTATACTATATGTGATACATTGTATGTTTAATTTATCATTAATTTGTGAAGACTTCGTATGCTGTAAAGCTTGTGGATATGAGTCGAAAGGCTATTTGTGACTCGAAAGGCTATTTGTGAAAGCTGAAAGGCTATTTGTGGGCCGGAAGGCTATTGTGGGCCGAAAGGCTATGTTTATGCATCGTCACACCAATAGTCGTTAACAACAGTTCGAATAAGGACTATGTGCCTTCCTGGCGGTAAAAGGGGATGAGGGTGGCATGTGATGTGTTCATACTGCTATGCTGTGCGATGATTTACTTGCATGCTATGTGATTACATGTAGTGTGAGTGATTTGTTACTACTGGGATATTTTTGAATCTCATTCTTTCCTTTGACTAATCTTCAGACAGGGCAAGCGACCCCAAGGGGAAGGAGACAACCAAGGATGGATAGGACTCCTTAGGGATATTTTTATTTTGGTTGTTTGTTACCTATTATGGATTAGGGATCAAAGTATATTCTATGTATATTGTTTTGGATACAGTTGTGTAATCCCCTAAATAGGAATGTTTGAACCCTTAATATGTATAAATATCAACTCAGGTGGAATATCCTGAATTGTAATTAAGAGCTAATGACTTCAAGGATAGTGTAATTATAGTTGATTAAATACTTTTGAAGTATGTAATGTGGATTGTGATATAAAATGTGCTTGATGATGATGATGTAAATATTGTGATAATCAGGGGCAAAATGGGAAATTTCTGATCAATTGGTCAGTTATCGAAAAGGAGACTCATTGGTAACTTAAAGATCAATAGTTGAGGTGTAATGTTGAGAGATCAATTGGGTGGAATCTTGTATAATAAGCTTATGTGAATTTAAGGTAGATAGAGTGAGATCTTGCCAAGTGGCATTTTGTGGACCATAGGATTGAAATCTAAAAGTCAAACTATTTTCCCTCTCTCTTCCCTCTCAAGGTCGGCTGAGGGCATGGAATTAAGGGAAAAGTTGCATCTTTATCCACTAATCTCATCTCTCTCCTCACCCTCCATTTCTGCCAAGCTTGAAGCAAGAAAGAGAAAGTTTTAAGGTGAGTTTTGACTAGCTAGATGCCTCCTAATGCTCAAATGCTATTCATTAAAGTTGTTTATAGTGTTGAGACCTTCCTTGCCATGGTTTCAGAATTTAGAGAAGGGGTGTTTTGGTATTTGAACAAATTTGAAAGTTGGAGAATCAAAGTTTTGATTTCAGCAAATTGAAGAGGTAAACATTTGATGCATTTTGGTATATTAGTTATGATTTTTGGTTAAGTTTTGTAAACTCTGGAATTTTGCTCTGATTTCATGAGAATTAGATAATGTAAGAGTTTGGAATGGTAATGTGTAGAAAATGGTGTTAGGATGTGTTATAATGTCATTAGCTTTGATTTGGAATTAAATGAGGAAGTTTGGAAGTTTGTGGTTTTATGTGACCTTGAGAGCTAGAATTAAAAATGTGTTGATTGAATGTGAAATTGGGTATTTTGAGGTTACCATTAAGTTCCTTATGGAATTTTAGATAGTAATGAGTTTTGGTATAAGTTTTGGAACCATTGGAATCAGTTTTGGCAAATATGGAAAACTTTGTTAGCTGCTGCGATTCTGGCTTCTGATAGCCTCACTCGAGTGAGGTAGGGGCTCACTCGAGTGCAGCATCATGTTCTTCCTTTTCTCTTACCATTTCAGTTAAGTGGTTAGGTAGGAAGTAAGGGTGCACTTCCTTGCCTGCGAGTGATATAAGTCATCACTCAAGTGAACTCGATCTCACTTGAGTATGGGAGTAGGTTTCACCTTAGGGTTGCTCTCGGGTAGTCACTTTCTGCACCTCACTCGATGGGACTCGGGTGAATGTGTGTTGTCACTCGGGTGATGAGGATAGTGCTCAAGTGAACTGGTCACTCTAAGGTATGTTAGTGCTCTCGGGTATACACTTTTTGTGTCTCACTCACCAAGGCTCGAGTTCAAGTGGGGGCATTACTCGAGTGAATCGGCTAGAAATTAGTACTTTTGCTCCTAAAAAGGGATCTTTGGTCAAGTGTTCCCAACCCTTTAGGCATATGTCTAGGCTTCTAGTGGCCACCTAAAGAGTTCAAACGATAGCCAACTTAAAGTAAAATGAAGATAAGAATTTGGAAAAAGAGAATAACATATCATCCTTGATTTTGGTTTATAGGCTTCGACATTTACCCTAGTCGTGAACGAACGGTGCTGGAGCAAGTTAGGAAAGAACAAGATAGTGACTCTCTCTTATACTATATGTGATATATGGTCTGTTTGTTTGATTATTGTTGTTGGTCTATCACTTACGGCCCATCGGTGTTGACAGTGGGAGGATCGTACCTTCAGGGCGGTAGAATCCAGGGGATGAGACTATATGAAAGTCGTAAGGCTATATGTGAAAGCCGAAAGGCAATTTTTGAGTCTATCACTTGCAACCCATCGGTGGTGACGGTGGGAGGATCATACCTTCGGGGCAGTGGAATCCGGGAGACTATGTGCTTGTGTGCATATATGGCAGCCTGCATGCTGTGTTTTATGTTGTGATGCTGCTTAATGATTTACTTACATGCTATGTGATTACATGTTGTATGAGTGATTTGTTACTACTTGGATTCTTTTGAATCTCATTCTTTCCATTGACTAACCTTACAGATAGGGCAAGTGGCTCCAAAGAGAAACGGACAACTAGGAGCGGCTAGAACCTTGTAGAGATAGTAGGTTTGGATTGTGGCTTTTCACTTTGGATTTTGGAATTACTGTATAGCATTTTTGGATGTAAATAATATTTTGATTACGGTATGAATCCCCTAGTTGGAATTTATAAACCTGATAGTTAGTATATGCATGTCTCGAGGATTTCCGGGATTTCTATTTCACACTATGATATGTTTAAATGTGATTCAATTGCATAGGGTAATTATATTTGGATTATAGAATTTGAGACCAAGGAAGGGCATAAATTTTGAAAATTTTTGTGAAAACCCTACCATAAGGAAGGGATCGAAAGTGAGTTTTGTTATATTGGTCTCGATTTCATTTTAATTACAAATTTTGAATTATAATTACGATGGGGGTTACAAATTTTGCCTGGATTTTGTTGTATACTCTGATATGTATAAGTGTGATTTAATTGTACATGGTAATTATATTCGAAATTTGAAATTGAGACTAGGATAGGGAAGAAATTTTGAAAGAATTTGTGAAAACCCTATTGGAAGGAAGGGATTGAAATGAGTTAATTATCCGATGGTTTCTAATCCATTTTAATTACGCATTCTTGAATTATAATTACTGTTTATAAGGCAGGGGTTACATTAATACCTAAATTGAATTAAATTAGAGGGACGACGCATGGTAAGGTGCAATAGAATGACAAAATGTGTTTAGTGATGATTCAGTAGGAATTCCCATAGTCAAAGGCGAAGTGGGGAAAAAGAAAAATTACTGACCAAATAGTCAACAACTTAAGAAGGAACTCATTAGTATCATAAGAGATTAAGAAGTGTGACAATTGCCTAAGTGTTATAGAGGGAATCATCCTATGCTAGCTTGTGTATGGAAAGAGTTGAGAGGAGGCCCAAGACATGACAAGTGTCATCATAGAGGCCATAGATGTGGGTTAAAGATTCAACTCATTTTTTTTCTCTTCCTTCTCATCTCCAAGTTGGCTAAATGGGCTAAGGAGAGACAAAAAATCTGCATCATCATCTTCATCTCATTTCCTCTCTTTCAAGTCTCCATTTTCTCCAAGTCAAGGAAGAAAGAGAAAGGAAAGGTGAGATTTTGGCTTTGTAGATGATCTCTTTGGCTCAAATCATCTTCTTTAATTTTGTTCACCTTGATAAGGGCTTCATCTCTATGGTTTTAGATTTTTGAAAGGTGTTTGAGAGCTTGAGAAAAATTGAAAGTGGTGGAATCAAAGAACAAGCTTTGGAAAGTGAAAGAGGTGAGAAATAGCTTCCTTTTGACCTATATATTTTGGCTATTGGTTGAGTTTTGGAATTTATGGATTTTGCCTTGATTTTCTTGTGGCATTTGATTGCATGAATTGCATGTCGCTTTATGGTGGAATTGGTGTCATATTGTATCATTGGAACAATGGAATTGGTTTGGAACTTGGAATGGAAAGGATTGCAATGTTGAGACTTGTGTATGATATTCTGTTGATATGTTGTGACCAATGTGGAACATGTCAATGTGATATGAATTTGGTTTTTTAGTGATTCCAATGGTTTTCTTGTGAAAAATTGTGTGGGAATAGGTTTGGTTGTTGATTTTGGAGCCATTGGATACATTGGTTGAAAATTTGAAATTCTGTCCATTGAAACTCTGTGTTGGATAGTTGGTTTGCATGAAAGTTTTGAATGAGCAAATGGTGTCTAATAATTCTGAAACTTTCCAGTCTTAAATTTCACATGCCAAGCTTCAAAATGGACATATAATGCATGTCATTTTGATTTGTGAGCTAGGAGTTATGATTTTCCAAATTTGGGGGTTGAAACTGGAAGTATTCTAGAATAGTATGGGATTTCGTGTAATTCTGTATTTTTGTGGTTATGAACAACATTGATTCATATTTTTCCTACAAAGAAGACTTAAATAGATTTCTATTGGCTTTAGAATCACCCTATTTCAACTTTTCTAGAATTAGTTAAGATTTTTTCAAGTTTCCTTTGCTGCAGCCCAAAACTTTGTGGGAAGTCTTTGGCCGCAGCCAGAAGATCTTGGCTACAATAAAAAACTCTCTGTGCAATTTTTGGCTACAGCCAGAAGATCTTGGCTGCAGCCAAAAACTCTCTGTGCAGTGTTTGGCCGCAGCCAACCCCTGTTTTCAGCACTTTGTGATTTTGAAAAGTGGTTTCTAACCTAGTATTTCCTAATCTTTTTAGGTTATTGTTAGAGACTTTCATAGCTACCTAAAGACCTCAAATGATAACCAACTTTGAGCATTTGAAATTAAAAATTTGGAAAAGAGAATAACACTACGTCTTTGGTTTTGGTTTTAGGATTCAATATTTACCCTATAAGAGATCAACTGATGCCAGAGCACAACTGGAAAGAACAAGGTAGTGATGCTTTCTCTTATACTTTGTGTAATGCATTGTATGTATGTTTTATCATTGTTTTGTGATGATTTTGAATGCTGCAAAGCTTTTGGATGTGAAAGCCGAAAGGCTATATGAAAGCCGTAAGGCTATGTATAAGCCGCAAGGCTATATGTATTACATCGTGCGCATTTCAACATGAGTAGTCGTAGAGATTGACTCAGGTTATCTCTACCCCTGCCATTGATATGTCGTTGTAAATATGTAAGCTGTTAAGGCAATATGTATGCTGCGAAGACCATGTGAATACCGTGAAGGCAATGTGTATATTATGACAACTTTGTGTCTGTTGTGTCCATTGTTGCTATGCTGCTTGATGATTTACTTGCATGCTTTTTGATTATATGTGGTATGAGTGATTTGTTACTATTGGGATTCTCTTGAATCTCATTCTTTCCATTAACTAACCTACAGACAGGGCAAGTGGCTTAAAGGGGAAGCAAACCACCAAGGGTGGCTAGGACTCTTATAGGGATGTGTTTTGGGTTGTTGGTTGTTAATTTTGGTTGGGATTACTATACATATTTTGGATGTAAATTTTGGTATGTTGTTATGTAATCCCCTAGTTGGGAATTGTTGGGGCAGTAATGCCCATAAACCCTTAAGTTATTCTATGGAAGCTCGGGGGTTGCCAGGAATTTGGGTTTACACTCTGATATGTATAAATGCAATTGAACTGTACAGGTTAATTATATTCAAAATGTGAGCATGAGGCCGAATCACACATGTTTTAAAAGAAAATTTTGAAAACCCTTTCCTGTGGATGGGATTGGAAATAAGTCTTTTAACATCCAATGGTCTCTAATTCATCTTAATTACACATTTTTTTATTATAATTATAGTTTATAAGGTAGGTGGTTACACATGGCAATGATCTTGAGACTCTGTCTTTGGAAATTGGTGGTGGGTGTTTACTTATGAGACAGAACAAACACGTGATATTGACATGAGCTATTTGAAATGGTTCGGACTAATTTCTAGAGTAGGTTAGCATTTTGCTCATGCTAATGCATTAAGAGAAGTATTGTATAAGTATAGCATTGCGCACAAGTTTGTGCACAAATATAAGAGGAATATCAAGGACAAGATATATGTCAAGTGTAAAGTAAAGGGTTGTCCATGGAAATTATGTGCGCTGTAGTGGGCAAGAGTACTGGAATACCACATGTGACCAAATTCATAAAAGATCATGTTCATTCAGCCCAAGATCATTTGCAAGTGGCTGGCCATGGTACAAGATCTAGTTTTACATCATCAATAATAATCGAGGAGGTTAGGAACCATACCGAGAAGCATCCAACTGAGATTATGAAGACATTGCAAAGGGAGTATGGTGTAAATCTAACATATACACATCATATAGGATAAAGGAGAAGGCAATAGAAGACATATATAGAAGATTGGAACAATTATACATGTTAATCCATGGATATGCCAAAGGTTGAAGGAAACAGATGATAAAACAGTTGCTAATGGGTAGCATATGGTTTCAGTTTGAACAAGTTTTCATTGTGTATGGGTCATGTATACTGGGTTTCTTGGGAGGTGTGAGACATGTACTATATGTTGATGGAACTCATTTAAGTAAGCTGTATAAGGGCACCTTACTTTCAAATTCAACTTATGATGCAGATAATGAGTTGTTCCCTTTTGCAATAGTAATTGTGAAGGGAGAGACATTAGATGATTGGACTTGGTTTATGCATATGATTAAAAAGATTGTAGGTTCCATCGAGTTGACAATTGTGTTAGATTGTCACAATGCCATAATAGGCGATGTGGCAGCAATATTTGGAGCTTATCGCCATGCATTTTATTATAGACATGTTAAGGAGAATTTCAATGCAGAGATACTGAAAATAAAAAGGGGCAAGAGGAAGACAATTGCTCAGACAAAGTATAATGCCCCAAATTTTGATTAGGGCTAATGACGATTATCAAGAATGAAATTAATGTAGGAAAATGTTTTTGGTGAAATAGAATTGAATTGTGACTCGAATTAATTATTTAAAAGGCCCAACACCCTGTATTTTAGCATGATTATGTGACAAAGTAATTTTTGGGCTAAAATAAGAGGGAATGACGCATGAATGAGAGACAGGAATGAGAAAATGTGTTAAGTGGTGATGCAATAAGAATTTCCATAATCAGGGGCAAAATTGGAAGAATGGAAAATGTACCGACCAATCAGTCATCAACTGAGGAAGAACTTAATTACTAACTAATGTAATTGGTTAGTGTAACTAAGTGGAAGATACTTGTGGTGAGCTCATATGAGATAATGACATGTGGCAAGATTGGATAAAGTAAGAGAGAGTTGATGGGAAAAAAGGTCAAACAATCATATTTTATTCTTTTTCTTCCCTCTCCCTCTCTGTAACCCCCTGCCTTAATTAGCGTAATTAAGATTCGATAACATATAATAAAATGGATTAGAGACCGACGGATAGTTTGAAACTCATTTTAAACAACCTCCCTAAGGTAGGGTTTTCACAACGTTTTGAAATCTTCTTTCCTTTCCCGGTCTCAAGTTTAAATATCGAA
Source organism: Inga leiocalycina (assembly GCA_963242795.1). Classification (NCBI taxonomy): domain Eukaryota; kingdom Viridiplantae; phylum Streptophyta; class Magnoliopsida; order Fabales; family Fabaceae; genus Inga; species Inga leiocalycina. The sequence goes on along the minus strand of OY725331.1, from coordinate 26,475,899 downwards.
TATAATCACCTGTGCAGTTCATTTACATTCATATATATCAGAGTATATAACAAAAATCCTGGCAACCCCCGGGTTCCACTCATTCACTAAAAGGTTTATAATTCCCATATAGGGGATTACACAACTATATTCAACTAATAATTACAACCCAAAAATAATTTGCAAAATCCCTGTCCAGTATGATTAACCAACATATCCAAAAACAAATGTCCCTATAAAGTTCTAACCGCTCCTGGTTGATCGCTTTTCCTTGGAGCCACTTGCCCTATCTAAAATGTTAGTCAAAGGAAAGAATGAGATTCAAAAGAATCCCAGTAGTAACAATTCACTCATACAACATGTAATCACATAGTATGTAAGCCAATCATCAAGCAACATAATGGCATAATACACAACACGTAGGCTGCATATGCACATAATCACATAGTCTCATTCCTTGGATTCCACCGCCCCAAAGGCACGATCCTCCCACCGTCACCACCGATGGGCCACAGGTAATAGACTCACAAATAGCTTTTCGGCTTCCACAAATAGCCTTTCGGCTTTCACATAGTCTCATCCCTCAGATTCCACCGCCTTAAAGGTATGATCCTCCTACCGTCACCACCGATGGGCCGCAGGTGATAGACCCACAAATAATGATAAATCAAACATACAACATATCACATACAGTATAAGGGAAAGAGTCACTACCTTATTCCTTCTTGATGTTCGCTGGCACAATGGGCTCACGAGGACGGCAGATGTCAAATCCTATAAACCAAATTAGGGACAACAGATCAATCTCTTTTCCAAGTTCTTAATACCGTAATACTTTAAGTTGGTATTCATATGAACTCTTTAAGTGGTTATTAAATGCCTAGATATATGCCTAAAGGGTTGGGATAACTACCCCCAAAGATACCTTTTTCGGAAAAAGAAACACTAATTGTGGGCTGCCTCACTCGAGTGATGCCACAGTTGTGCTCGAGTCCCAGCGAGTGAGACACAGGAAGTATTTGCCCGAGAGCAAACCTCACAATATCCCTCACACTTACTTGAGCACCGGAAGCTGTACTCGAGTGATAACCTCAAATGCACTCGAGCACTAGAAAGTGAGGCACAACGAGTGACTACCCGAGCGCAACCTTAATCTCCAAGGTCTTAATTTTACTCCCTCACTCGAGTGAAACCAAGATCACTCGAGTGATGACCTCTATCACTCGCGAGAACAAAAGTGCACTCGTGTGTTTTACCTGAGAATCCAAGCGAAACTGAAGGAAAACAGGGAAAATGTCTCACCGCACTCGAGTGAGCCCTTCCCTTACTCGAGTGTTATGTATCAGAAGCCAGAATCGTAGCAACTGATACACTTTTCCAGATTTACCAATTATGGTTCCAATGGTCCTAAAACTTGTATTAAAGCTCATTCTCACTCATTTTGACACAAGGAACCCCTTGGTAACTATTAAACAACCCAATTCTTACCACAATAATACATTCTACTCTTCTAACCACATTGCACCCAATATCACCTAATGATCAAACTTTTCCTTTTTAAATCCAATCCACAACTATTGACACCAAGACACAATTTGGCATTTATTCCATCACAAAACCCTAGCTAATTCATGCATTTCATAATTAGGCTAACATCAGGGCAAAAATCCAAAATTCCCAAAACTCAACCAATGATCAAAACAATTATACAAAAATACCATAAATACACGCTTCTTCAACTTCCAATGATTAGCTTCTTGATTCTCTAGCTTTCAAGCTTGTGCAAACTTCAAAGCACCTTCTTTCAAAATTCTGAAACCATAGGTTTAATGCTCTCAACCTCTTGAGCAACATTAATAGAGAACATTGGAGCATATGGAGATGTTCACTTACCTAAACTCAAGTTTTTCTCTTTCTCTTTCTTGCTCAAAGCTCAACGAAAATGGAGGTTAAATGAGAGAGAAGATGAAAGGATGATGATGCAGTTTTTTTTCTTCCCATTCCCATGCAACCAGCCGACTTTATAAGTGAGAGGGAAGAGAAAAATGAATTTTGAAATGTTGACTTCATCCATGGTTCATAACTTGCCATATGTCATGATCTAGTTCTTCCCTTCATAATTCACATACACCCACATGCATAAGATCCCATCTTTTGCTCATCAAATCCTAACCTTTGATCTCAATTACCAATGAGTCTCCTCTTCGGTAACTGACCAATCGGTCGGTAAATTTACCATTTTACCCCTGATTATCCCAATATTTACTAAATCATCATCGAACATAGTTCATACCATAATTCACATTACATACTTCAAAAGTGCTTAATTAATATTAATTACATCACTTTGAAGTTATTAATCCTTAATTACAATTCAGGATATTACACTCTCTCTATTTCATCTAGGCGAAGGAAAAAGGGGGAAATTCAGACCTTATCTTCTTCATCATCATCACATACTTTCTCTCTCTTGCTCTCTCCATTTTTGTCCAACAAGAAGTAGAAAGAGAAGAGAAAAGCTTGAGATTAAGGTATGATTTTAACCTTGAATGCCAAAATCTCCTTCTTTAAAGTTGTTTATCTTGTTAAGAACTTTCATCCTATAGTTTTAGACTCCCAAGAGGAGGTGTTTTTGTGCTTGAGAAATTTGGAAGTTAGTGAATCAAGAAACGAGTTTGGGAAAGTGTAAGAAGTGAGTGTTAGCTATCTTTTGGTATATAAGTTGTGACTATTGGTTAAGTTATAAATTTTTAGTATTTTGCCCTGATTTTTGCCTAAATTTGGATTGTGATAATTTCATGTTGTTTTGTTGTGGAAATGGTATATTGTGGTGTCTTTTAGACATTAGAATTGGTTTGAATCATTGAATATTGAACTTGGCAAATTGTGGTTGATTATTGTGTTTTGGTCAAAACAGAACATGTAGTTTGGATGTGATTCTAGGTGTTTTGATGTTTCCATTGGATTCCGTGCAAAAAATTGTGTGGAAGTAGTGTTGGTTATGGATTTTGAAAGTATTGGAAACACATGTTGAAAATTGGAAAATTTGGTTAGTGAAAACTTTGTGCAGGAAGTTAGTTTTTATGGACATTTTGAAATAGCAAATGGTGTCAAAAAATTCTAAAATTCTTCAGATTTGTTGTAGACATTTCAAACTTTCCAATGACATAAAGTTTGTATCATTTTGATGTGTGTGATAAAAGTTATGAATTTCCAAATTTTGATGTCGAAACTGGGATCAATTCTAGAACAGCAATGAGAATTGTTGAATTCTGTATTTTTGTGGGTATAGAAAGCAATGATTCATATTTTTCCTGTAAAGAGGACTTAAATAGTTTTCTGTTGGCTTTGGTGTAACCCCTTTCGTAATGATATCCGAAATACGTGATTAGAATGAAATAGAGACCAATAATAATGAAAACTCATTTAAAATCCCATCTTGAAGATAGGGTTTTCACAAATACATTTCAAATGTCTAATGCACCTGATCTCATATTCATATTTCGAACACAATTACCTTACGAAGATAAATCATATTTGAATATATCAGAGTGCACAATATAAAATCCTGGCAACCCCCAGGTTCCATACATTAATTTCCAGAGTACTAGGCACATTCGCCCATATACAATTCTCAAATGGGGATTACACAATATTCATCTAACATATACGTCCCAAATATATATCCAAATATACATTCTCAAATCTAAATACAAATACATTCATCCCAACCAATAATGATAACCAACTACCAACATCAAACTCCAACGGGAGCCCTAGCTGCCCCTGGTTGCTTGCTCCTTCCTCGATCCACCTATCCTGTCTAAAATTTTGGTAGGGGGTGAGATTCGAGAGAATCTCAGTAGGAAACAAATACTAATATGCATGCAAGATAAGTGTTTAATGCATGCCATGCTTGCATCACAATAACTCATGCTCACATAATGACATATTTGCGTGCTCAATGTTTCAAACAACATACTATGGCCATAGCATAAACAGAAACAGAGCTTCAATCATTCATATATGTTTCACATAATCAAACAAAGCAATACTTGCATCAATACACCAACACAAATATCAAATACATGCAGGAGAAGTAAGTTCCCTAACCTTGTTCTTTCCACATATACTCCAGCACCGGCTACTCACGATCAAAGCGAATATCGAACCCTATAAACCAAATTAAGGACATGGGGTTATTCTCTATTCCAATTTCTTACTTTCATATAACTTAAAGGTTGTTATTATTCACAACCTTTAGGTGGCTATAATGAGCTCAACGAAGGCCTAAAGGATTGGAAAATGCTAGGTTGGAAATCACCTTTCAAAATCTAAAAGAGCTAAAAATAGGGTTTTGGCTACAGCCAAGAATCTCTGGCTGCGGCCAAGAACAGCACAGAAGGTTTTTGGCTACAGCCAAAATTTTCTGGCTGCGGCCAAAACGCACACAAAAAGTTTTGTGCTGCAGCTAAGATTTTCTGCTGCAGCTAAGATTTTCTGCTGTAGCTAAGGCAACTTTGAAAATTCATAATTAATTTCAAAAAAATTGAAACGAGGTGATCCCAAAGCCTATTGAAAGCTCTTTACGTCCTCTTCATAGAAAAAATATGAGCCATTACCAGAAATCACCACACAATTTCAGAATTACACAAAATCCAATATTGCTCCAAAATAGATTGTAGTTTCGACCTTAAACTTTAGACAACCATAACTCCCAGCTCACAAACAAAATGACACAAATTATATGTCCATTTTGCAACTTGGAATGGGAACTTTAAGACTGGAAAGTTTCAAAATTTTTAGACATCATTTGCCCATTCAAAACTTCCACATAAGCATACTATCCAGAAAAGAGTTTCAAAAGACAGAATTCCATATTTTGTATCTTTGCTTCCAATGGTCCCATTTTCATACCAAACATCTTTCCCACCTAAATTTTCATAAGGAATCTATTGGAAACACTAAATCAATCAAATTCACTTCACATTGACATATTTTCACAACAATCTCAATATGTCAACACAATTCACATTTCAACACCTAACATTGCAAACTTTTCCATTTCCAATGCCAAACCAATTCCAATGACCAAATTACACAACAAATCACCATTTTTAACACAAATCAACATGCAATTATCCCAATTACAAGCCACATGAAAATACCCAAAAATCAGGGCAAATCACACAATTCACAATACTCAACTAAATATCACAAAACTTAGTTCAAAAGGTAGCAAATACTTACCTCTTCCTCTTTCCCAAACCGATTCCTTGATTCCTTATCTTTCCAATTTTCCTTAAGCTCCCAAACACCTCCTTTCACAAATCTAAAACCATAGCAATAAAGCTCTCATCACTATGAACAATATTAAAGAGGGTATTAGAGCATTAGAGGACATATATAAGGCTAAATCTCACCTTGATTCTTTCTCTTTCCTCCTCCACTTTGGGCGTCCATGGAAGCTAATGAGAGAGAAAGATGAGATGAAGAAGAAGGAGGGTCAGTTTTTGGGAACTAAAAGCCTTATTAGGCTGACCAAAAAGGAAGAGAGCAGAGAGGATGTGTGTTGAAAAATTGATCAAGATCCAAAGGTCCAAAACTTGCCAAGTGTCATGATCTTGTTCCATCTCCAATGAACTCACATGAACTCACACACATGGGATTTAACCCACTTAATCTCACAACAAATCAACCCCAACCATTGATCTTTAAGTTACCAATGAGTTTCCTCTTTAGTAACTGACCAATTGGTCGGTAACTTTACCGTTTTGCCCCTGATTATGGCAATTCCTCCTAAATCACCACTAAACACATCATATCATTCCTTTTCTTCCACAATGCGCCCTCCCCTCTATTTTATGTCAATTTAGATGTTAATCCATAATTGAGCTTAAATACAGGGTTTCGGCGTACTCACAACACCTTCAAATTCTAAATCACATGATAGTCTCCAAAAGGTTATTTATCAATAATTGCATATACTTTTGGAGTCATTAACCCTTAATCGAAATTTAGGATCCTGCTAAATTGGGGCTTAGCAGACCACTTATTTTAGGCTTATTCTCTAGCCTCAAATCTCAAAATTCGGGGTATTACATTTGGAATCATCCCATTTCAATTTTCCTAGAATTAGTTATGATTTTTGGAAGTTCAGCCCAGAAACTAAAAGTTTCTTGGCTGCAGCTAAAAGTCCTTGGCCGTAGCTTAAAAGCTTCTGACCTGATTTTGGAGCCAAAAGTCTTGGCCGCAGCCCAAAAGTTTCTGACCTATTTTTGGCCGCAGCCAAAGATTCTTAGCTGTAGCTAACACCCAAAATCAGAACTTTTGACTATCGTAAGGTGGTCTTTGAGATAGTACTTCCCAACCCTTTAGGCATTTGTTTGGGCTTTTAGTAGCCACATAAAGTTCTAAAATCATAACCAACTCTAAGTATTTTGGAATTTAGTTTTGGATTAGAGATTAACTCTTCATCCTTAATTATGGTTCTAGGATTTGATATTTACCTTGGTCGCAAGAAACTGGTGCTAGAGTAAACGCGGAAAGACCAAGGTAGTGACTACTTTTCTCTTATGATGTGTATGATACATTGTATGCATGACTTATTATTGAATTTTCATTGTGAAATATGTTGTACGAAACACTGCTGTTGTGAAATATATGGATGCGAGATATGTTGTTGTGTGTTACAATATGAGCAGTCGTAGGGGGTGATGCACGTCACACCTACCCTTGCTGCTGTAGTTGCCATTATTAATGTGTAGATGTGAGATATGTCATTGTGTGTTGCAACGTGAGTAATAGTAAGGAGTGGTGTACGTCACACCTACCCCTGCCATTGTAATTGCCATTGTTAAGTTATGGTATCGTGGACTTCCCACTATTGAGAAACATGCTGGTGTGGCTATGTTGTTGTGAAATGTGTCATATGGAACTCTGCTGGGTGTGGCTATGTTTTTGTGGAATGTGTCATATGAAATCTTGTTGTGGTGAAATATATTGATGTATGATATGCCGTTGTGCTTTGCAACGTGAGCATTACAGCGTGAGTAGTCGTAGCAGGTGATGCACATCACACCTACCCCTACCATTATAAATGTCATTGTAAATGACTTTGTTCTGTTATGGTGTTGTGATTTGCTTACATGCTTTATGGTTGTGCATACTATGAGTGAATTTTTACTACTGGGATTCTTTAGAATCTCATTCTTTCCATAAAATAATTTTTTGACAGGGCCAGCGGTTCTAAAGAAAAGTAGTTGATGAAGTGCGGTTAGAGCTCTGGGTTAAGAGTTTTATTTTGGATAGTTGGTTATCATGCTGTTAATTATGGAATTAATTGTATATATATTGAATAGTTGTGTAATTCCCTAGAATGGGAAACTGATTATGGGTGTTTGCGGCCTATAAACCCTTAGTTGATTAATGGAACCCAAATGTGTCAGGAATTTATGTTGTACTTTGATATTTATGAATGGAATCGAACTGTACAGGCCATATGTGTATTTGAAATGTGAATATGAAATCATGTTGAACAGGTTTTAGAAAAGTTTTTGCAAGCCCTATTTTAGGAAATGAAATTTTTAATAAGTCTCAATTTATCCTGTGGTCTCTAATTCAACATGATTATGTATTTTTGAACATAAATCTTGATCTTGATATGAAGGGGGTTACATAAAGGAGGATATATTGATGCTTCTTAACAAAATTGCATATGCAAAGTGTCTGGAGGACTTTGATAACATAATGGAACATATGCAAGAGCACTCTCAAGAGTTATATGATTGGATTAACAATCATGGTGATCTTGATAGGTGGGCTCTTAGTAAGTTCCCATATAAATGATTAGATAACATAACAACCAATATTACTGAGTCATTTAATGCATGGATGGTGAAGGAGAGTAAGTATAATGTAGCCCAATTAATTCATACACATCATAAGAAAGTAGCAAAGAAGATGCATGCCACATATGTGTTAATGACTAAGTGGAAGAATTGCGTTAGGCTAAATATAGATACAAAGGTCATAGAAAATATGAGTAGATGTGAGTATATGTGGTGTGAAGATTATAGGCAGGGAAGATTCTATGTGCATACCGGTTATGGAGACTATGGGTTTGACCTTCCATTATGGCAAATGTAGTTGTGGAGCGTGGCAGATAATTTGGATTCCATGCACACATGCTTGTGCAGCTGTCAAGGTTGTGCACAACAATATTTATGACTAAGTTGATGAATGTTTTAATATTGAAGCTCAGCAAAAGATTTATCAACATAGCATTATTTTGGTTGTCATAATAAACATGCCCAACCTCAATTATTATAAGTATTATACCATGCAAACCATGTCTAAAGGTACCTTCCTCCACCCTCCAATTACAAGTCGACCTCCCAGAAGACCAAGAGTAAGGAGGTAGGAATTACAATTCCAAAATAGAAAGATCTATCATTATGCACGGTGCCATGAAGCTAGACATACACAAAGGACGTGCAAAAATCCCAATCCATGTTGAAATTTGGTGTTCATCTATGAGGCATAGTATTTTGGTGTATATATACTTTGGTCTGACCCTTCTGTGTTTTTTTGAATAAAGGGATGGGGCACATGGGGAATCATATTTTGTAAGTAATATATATAAGGTCACGTTAGTGACAAAGAAACATTAAGAGGAAGCACTATCTTAATGTCCTCGTCATTGAAAATTGTAGATCAATCTTAGTAGTGGCTGGTTTTTGGGTATAGGTTGTGTAGAAAATTATTTGTTGGTTATGTATTTTGTGCCAGAACAAAAATCTTTTCCACTTTTGATTCAATATGCAAATACATTTATAGTGTGATGGACTACTGCTGTTGATGAATGAACTTGTGAAAGTCTTATATGATATTGAGAAAATGTAATAATGTATTGATAAATTCGAAGCTCGATTTGGGAGAATGTATTTTTACTAGGGAAACTGGATTCCAAGTAGACAAAGTACTAAATGAACATAGGAACTCTAACCACCAATTGTAAAAACACCATGGTCAAATGAGAAAGGCTAATATGAATTCCAACGTAGTAAATGAACATAAGAACTATAAAAGGCGGTGCTCTATTTCGTAATGATCAAGTGGTCACTTGAGTGACCATTGGTCACTCGAGTGTTTGTCTTTAAAATTAGTTATCACTAGCGGGTAACTGAAGAGTGATATGTATCACTCGAGTGAGCTTTTTATCACTCAATGATGTTTGATATCATCTCCACTTCTCTCTTTCCAATTACCAATAGGTAACTTGCAAAAGTTTGTATATCACTCGAGTGATACAAGTAGGACTCAAGTGATTCATGAAGTCTACTTTCAAAACTTGGCCAGTTGTTGTTGGTAACTTGTAAAGCTTTTGGTCATTACTCGAGTGCCATATCAAAACTTGAGTGAATATTTATTTATTTTTTAAAGAGCTATGTACCTTGCAATCTTTGATACTATCACTGGAGTACTAAGATGTATTACTCGAGTGCTTGGTGTGTTTAATTGAAACTAGCCACTTACCATTTGGTTCCTTGCATAGTTGTTAAGATTCACTTGAGTGTTTCACTTGCCAATCGAGTTGAAGGAGTATTTCCACTGGAGCCACATCGAGTACCTTGCAAGTCGAACACACTTTTATTCTATCACTCAAGTAATTGTTTTGTGGAGTCGAGTGAGTGGGAAATTATAAAAACCATTACCACGGGGTAACTTGATGGTGATACAATATTTACTTTCTTTATTACTCGAGTGACTACCACAGAACTCCAGTGATAGGAAAGTTTGCATTTACACCTTTCTTTACTAGTTGGTACCTCATTAGTATAGAAAAACTTCGAATTTAGCTAAAATTCAGTAGACCTAATAGCTTTAGCTATTAGTCTTGCTCAGAATGCGGAAAAACTTTAACCTGTCAAATTTCAGAATTTTCTGGGCACAAATATTTCAGTTCCAGCAAGACAGTGCTAATCGAAAATCAGAATTTCGCCAAAATTCAAATGAGTGCTACACACTTCCTACTAAACTAAGACACACTTTGACAACAGAAAAGAACACCTAACTACTTAAAACCTTGGCAATCATCCTCCCCGGCAACGGCGCCAATTTTGATGAACCATGTCATGTGAGTTCACAAAATAAAACTAGGTTAGAAAATGTAGCGTAGTAGCTCAACTTAGGTCGTTCTTGTGAGGAGATTAATTTCCAAGTTTCTAAGTAGTAAAGTGATAAAATGCCTTAAAGTTGTGAGAAATCATTTTGAGAATTTGACTTTAAAACTATGAAGTAATCTAAGCTAAAACAATATTTTTGTATTTTTCAGTTTTTAAAACAAAGAAGCAAATGGAATTGAATTTAACACTAATAACAAAATAAATTTAATAAACTAGAATAATGATGAAATGGGATTCCCTTGAGTTGAGGTTTTAGTCTTCCTTGCTAGCTAATAATATGAATTCCATAATGAGTCAAGAGGATGGAACTAAGATACCACTAGCTCCATACTTGCAATAATCATTTAATTCATTCAACCGAAGCAATTAAATGAATACTACTAATTAATAGTGACTCAAGGAGATGAATAACTAACTTCCAATTCTAAATTGTAATTACCATTACAACAATTCAAAATATTCAGTTTAATCATTTAAATCCACTTAACCAAGTTGGAATAAATAATTCAACCTACTCCTAATATGACTCATACAAAGCTTAATTAATCAACTCCTAGCTCAACCACCAAGTTTATTCACTTGGCATAACAATCTAGATCACAATTACATACTTAACCAAGCTACATAATCATGAACTAAAAAGAGAGCTTAAAGGAATTCCATTGAAGTTTAGAAGCTCAAACCATTACCCAACTCAAGGAAATCACCAAAGCTTAGCTACTCATAGAGGAAAAGAAGAATGAGGCTTGATGAATGAAGAAGGAATTGGCCATGGAGAACAAATGAGAAGCACCGAACAGCACCTTAAATCTTTAATCATCCATCGGTTAGCTAGCTGTCTTCAAGTCATTCTCCAAGTCCAGCGCCTCCTCCCCTTTTCTTCATTGTCATAGCACCCCTTTCTCTTTAATTCCCAGCCGCCGCACAACCATATCTATTACATGCTTCTTAACCCTTTTATTTGCGTGGTCTTCATCCCCTTGTATCGTCTGGCTCTCCTTTTTTTTATTTCCTCCTCCTCCTTTCAATTAGGTTGCCTCTCCTCATGCCTTCCCATTTGGTCAATAGCCCACTTAATCATTCAACACTTTGGCCCACCTCTAATTCCTTCTCTTTTTTTTGTCAATTTTCGGTGCTGCTCCTCACGTCAGCCCCTCCATATTACTTCGGTCCAGCAGCTTTTGTGGATCAGCCTTCTTTTTGTTTCTATTCTTCTATTCTCTCCTTTCGGTCTAAAACAGCGGCTCTTTCTTCCTTAGATCAATTCCATCCTTTCCTCTCTTATTTCCCTTTTCATATTTGGTTCAAGCTAGCTCCAAATCGGTCAACAAAAGCGGCTCCTTCTCCTTTTTCTTCATTTCCCTTTGTTCTCGATTCAGCTGCTCCTTTTTTCTTCAATTGATAACTTTCTTTCAGTTCAGCATCTATTTCCTTCATATTCGGTCTCTCTCTTTTGGTTCAGCCTTTTCTCTTCTTTTCCTTCAATAAATCTCATTTGGTCCAGCTTTCTCTAATTCTTCAATTTGGTTCACTCTCCTTTGTTTTTATTCAGCCGCCACTCTCACACACAAAATAATGGTCCCCACTTCCTTTGCTTCTTCAATTGTCTTTAGGTTAAAATATGAGTTGTGCCTTGTTTGGATAATGTGGTGAAAATATGTTTTATGATAGGTACAAAATTGCAATCATCAAACAAGGCCCTTACTCATTTAACCTCCTCTTATAAAAAGTGTGAAAATAAATTCTGTACTTGTGATGTTCCACTTTTGTCCTTCATTAAGCTCCAAAATAACATCTTTTATCTTGACCACTCAAGTTATGCCACATCATCACCTACAAAATTATATTCACAAAGGTAATATCTTCTGCTCACAATTAAAGAATAATGGGATTAACAAATATTAATTAAAAAATCTAACAATTTAACCACTTTAATTCCCAAATTATTCTTTCACTAAAATCTCACATTAGCACTTGATTATACCCAAAATATTCAATTAAGTTCCACAAAAGCCTAAGATTAATTATTAAAAATATATAAATATTAAGCTCTATCAGTACCTCATTAGTGATGTTGTTGATAGTATATCACTCGAGTGACATAAACCTTACTCTAGTGATATCAATATTTTTTCAAAAAAACTAACTTTATCACTGGGCAGTTACCATATGGTGACTCGAGTATCTTTTCTAAGTTTTCTATTCATTAAAACATTTATTCTAACATTGTCCCCCTTATTGATGATGACAAAACTTATACAATATACACAGAATAAACAATATGATTACAATTACAAATTGATACAACAAAAAACACATTAATCAGACAACCTAAGTATTATTAAGACATGAAGCAGAATAAACCTTATCATTATAATTAAAATTCATAGAACCCGAAAGATATTAAGTATACGACATGAGCAGCATTAACACCTGAACCGGAATAAATATATTATACAGAAAAGCTATCCTCAAGCTCATGTATGAATATGTCATAGTCATGTCTCCCCCTTTTTGTCATTATTAGAAAAGGTAAAGGGAGTAGGTAAAATAAAGGTTGAAGAGGAAGAGGGTGGAATACAAAGAGGAGCTAGAGGGAGAATAGGATTTGTCTCAAGGGCAGAAGAAGGTGGTGTATAGGGAACAGTTGCAGTGAGAGGATCAATGGGGTAGAGGTTTGATCAGAGCAAGCAGAGTATGTAGGAGAGTGAAGTGCAAAGGTAGGAGAAGATGGAAGTGCATAGTCTGATATGGACTCTGGATTAATAGTGATTGGTTTAGTAAGGTTTAAAGTAGGATGAGTAGAAGTAGAAGATGGTGTGTGAAAGGTGGGAGTGGTTGGAGAGGGGTCCTGTATGGGATTGGTAGTTAAGGGCTGAGAAGTGGATTATGGCATATGTTTAGAGTCCATAGTGATAGGAACCTGAGATAGTGTGGCAGGATAAGGAATAGTAAACAGAACATGGCTTAAGGAAGGAAGAGATAGAGCATTTTTTGTTATAATGTTAATATGGCTTAAGGAAGGATGAGAGAGAGCATTTTCAGTAATAATGTTTTCAGGAGGTGTATAGGATGGTTCAGATGGAATAGGTTGAGGAGTAGAATTTGAAGGCATATTAAAAGAAGGAAAGGTGAAGTGATCTCTGAGGACATCTTCATAAGTATCCAGGCGATGATTAAATTCTCTCAACTGCTGAGTATGAGCATCTTGCATACCAAATAGCTTTTAGAAGTTCTCATTAATCCCTATAACTAGTCACTTGATCTGATAGTCAACCATTTCTACCAGATAGTCATTAAAGGCCTTGATATGGTCTGTGGCTGTCTTTAAGGCATCCTAGATATAGTTCTATATTGTGGCTCTCATAAATGAGGGTCCAAGAGAACCATCTCTTGATGATTGAGCCTTATCAACTTTGGATGTCTCAAGTACCATTTTCTTCCTCTTTTTTGTTGTTTGACTTGGAGAAGCACCGAGTGGTAGCTTAATCTTCATTCTACTTAGGTGAATTCTATCAAACCTTGGAATATTAATGATTTAATCATTTGGTTCTAGGTACCATATATTGTGAAGCTTCAGAAAGTAAGAGATCAGTTGAGAATATGGTAAATGGGTGCTCCTGGTGGATGAAAGCCTGTATCTATTGATTTCATTATAAATTAAATCCCCTATGTTTCTCTATTCTTGTGACAAAATTGAGGCCATTAGATGATAATCTTTTCTTGTGAAGTAAGTGAAATTGTTGGCTTTGTTGACTATAGCTCATGTGTATATGTACCACACAATCCTATACACATCACTCTAGGATCTAGGTTTGAAATTTAAACTATTAGTTTCACCTAGTGGCTTTAGAATCTAAAAGATTTCTATATCACTGAATTTCTGAGAGGTCCAATAGGAGGATTGTCTACACCAAGATATAAGTTAATTAAGGCAGGAGAGAGTTCAATCTTTTTCTCTCTAATAGTTTATTCTAATATTTCTTCTAGCAGTTCTCCTATCTCATCACAAACCTTAACCAATTCTAAGTTACAATAGAAGTGCCTGACTATTAAGGGACTATATGAGGTATTGATCATTAACCAAGGTTCATAATACTTAAAGAAAGCGTAGAGATCTAGATTGAGTTTGTCCTTAAGATGTTGTGGATATATGAGCAAAATCATTGTCATACCTCTACTTATCATTAGGCTCTAGTGACTCTGAATTGAAGTCTGCTAGTGGTTCCAGAAGCTCATCCTTAACTTCAGAAGGTACTTGAGACTATGATTTTTGATTTGAGACTGAAGGTTTGCTTGGTTCCCTTGCACTTGTAGTTGCTTGCTTCTTTGAAGTAGAGGGACCCCCATATCTCGATTTTGTGGGTACATTCATGGTCTCATCAACTAATTGACTCACAATTTTTGTTATCGTCCTTTCCAAGGTTTCTTCATTATTCTCAGTAGAGGTTGAGGACGAAGATTCTCTAGCCACTTCCTTTGCTTTTCCTTTCAAAATAGGAGAAGATCCTTTTGCCCATGTCTCCTGTAGTTCTTTAATCACAACTCCCTCAAACTTAGTACGTTGTTCTAGTGGCCTTGAATGAAAAACTTTTGGGAGAGGGCGCTTTGGTGATTTTAAGCTCTTACTTGCTTTTAAGGACAACTTCTTTGATAAAGGAGGTTTATTCTTGCCATAGTTTGGGTGCTTAGAGTGACCATTGGATCAAATGAATGAATTAGAGATAGCGATGGTAGGGCTTGTCAAATCAATTGAACTCAATTCTAAGATGGTTTTTAGGAATAATGTTGAGCAAAATTGTTAGGATTTGATGGTTAGATAAAGTTTAATGGAATAGGATGATGTTTTGATTTGGGTCACTCGAAGGATATAGGGGACAGATCGAGTGGAGTGGCTTGAAATAATCGTAGGTTTAGGGTTTTAGAGCATAAGGGAGGCATTTTCACTCGAGTGTAAGTGACGTCCACTCGAGTGATAATGATCACCGTAGTTCGTTTTTGTGGTGACTCAATTGTTATACTCAATAGATCAATAAATAATAGCATTCATAACTTAAGTGAGAAAAATGATCACTCGAGTGCTAGTTCATGTTTTACTTCATTGTTTTCCAATAACCCTTCAATGCTGACAATCACCCGAGTGGTTAGTGTATTACTCAAGTGCTATGGTAGAAAGAGATGACCTGGAGGATTTAAGTCATTGGAGCAAATATCTTTAGCACTCGAGCACTGTGAGACTTGACCTAATCACTCTTTGGTTACCCTCCAGTGCTGGGGATTTTTACAAGTGTAAATGGTCTATAAAAAACTGCAAGTGTATACTGTTGTAAAAAAGTAATATAGAAGTGAGTAGAATATCATTCCCACAAGGATTTATCACTAAGTACCAAAATGGGTAATTTTAATTCTATGTAGTCGATTGATTAGTTGGTGACTTAGATTACAAAATTAAATATGAATGCAAATAATATGAAAACAACTATGAGAAAAAGCCCTACGGATCAAATTTCACTTAACGAATTTCGCATTGAATCACTTATCTATTCTGGTCCAATTTATTCCACATGATTGATAGCCAAGTTTCCTTCATTTAATTACTAGCATCTTCCAAGGTCAAGCAATTCTATAATTAATTGCTAATCCAATATATTCTTATATGAATTCAAGTAATTGATCATGAATTAAGATTTATCGAACTCATATGAATATATTCCTACTTCGTATGTAAGTTATGGTTTTAATTATAGGATCTACACACATGCATCTCCTTCTAGTCTCAACATACATATTGAAATCATTCAAAAGATGGCCAATCAATTGAAAGCATTAAGAACAATAATTAAAACTCAATCATGAAGGAAAAATTAAAACTAGATTTAATAAGTTAAGATTCAATACGTCGTTAGTAAGCTACATCATCACGCAAGGAAAATAAAAATTTAGCTCATAATGAAATTAAAAACAAAACCAAAATGAATTGAAAAATTCATAAACATTACATAAAACTTGATTATTAAATTCTAAAACATAAAGATACAACTATAAGATACATGAAAATGGAGAAATCTAGCCATCTTTATAGGAGGTAAAACCTTCCATGTAGGTGGCAACCTATACCATCCATAAAGGAGGACTACCTATACCGTCCATAAAGGAAGTCTACCTAAGCCTTCCAAGATGGAGGCATGCAAAAAGTAATACAATACATGAAATTAATTCGATGATAGTGTCAATCTCCTTTAGAAACATCGCCTCACTCTCTAACTCTAGCTTCTTTTGTCAGAGAAGGATGCTCTCCTTGTTTTTTCCATGAGTATGCATATTTATAGGCTCCAATACAGAATCAAAGGGTTTGAATATCGTCTATGAATAGGACATCAACCCTCCTTTATTAATGTTTGCTGCCTCCTTCTTTAACAAATTGTGCTCTCTCTATGTCCCACCTTTATCTTTTATAAAGTCTTCATGCCTCACTCTCTTTTCAATCCTATGGATCTCCTTTCTTTTCTTTGTTATTATTTTTTCAAATGGTTGGGTATAAGGGTATCTTCTTCTTTTGACCTTTTAGATCAGCAACTTCAAGTTGATTTTCTCCACTAATCCACCGTACTTGATAAAAACAAAGAAACACTAATACAAACTGCTAATAATAATAACATCATAAACTCTTTTACATATATATATATATATATATTATAAACGGTGTTGGACATGGCTATCAATAGAAAAGTAAGGAAATATTTATCAATTATACCTAAATTCATTATATTAAGATCAAATATCATCCACAAAATAATCATATAAGGAAAAATAAATATGCAAATATTTTGCTTGTCAGGAATCACTTGAGTGGTTGGTGTCTCACTCAAGTGCTATGGTGGAAAGAGATGACCTAGAGGATTTAAGTCACTGGAGTAAATATCTTCAGCACTTGAGTGCTGTGAGACTTGACCCAATCACTTTTTGTTTACCCTGTAGTGCTAGGGATCACCTAAGCAGTTAATGTCTCACTCAAGCGCTATGGTGGAAAGAGATGACCTGGAGGATTTAAGTCACTTGAGTGAATATCTTCAGCACTCGAGTGCTGTAAGACTTGGCCTAGTCACTCTCTGGTTGCCCTCCAGTGCTATAGATAATTCAAGTGCTTGGTGTCTCACTTAAGTTATGTTGTCATTTGGCCTTCTTCTTCCCCTAGACAGTGAGGTGAGTCACTAGAGTACTAAAAAGTTCTACTCGAGTGATTTTCCTTTCTATTCATTACTTTTGGGGATCACTCAAGTGTTCTTAATAGTTACCTCATCTCTATTTATCCCTATTTTTCAGTACATATACAGACGATCCTACATAACAAGTAACTAGACACTACGATGCTTAAGTTAGTAAACATATCATGAAAACATATGAAAAAGCTATCATTAAACAACATGTTATTATGAAAACATTTATTCTAACATATTATTAATTAATCTTTTTTTTGCGGGGATATTGGATTTTGAAGTTGAGAAGTGCATTAACCAACATGTTAAAGTGTTGCCTTAAGTTGGGCAAATGTAACGATGAATAGCAAACATGTAATGTAAACTTGGGAAAACCACAGGGCACAAGTAGGATTGCAACTTGAGAAATGAGTCAAGGAAACTGTGAAACTGTTATGTAAACTTGGCAAAATATGCTGGTGACTTGATAAATGGTAATCTCAACCTGGGAAAAGATTTTCCCTAACTGGGGAAATTGGATTGCAAGCTCAACAGTCAATTATACAACCTAGGACACTCTTATCTCAAATTGCAAAAGTGAAATGATAAATGGATAAACATTTTTCCCAACTTGGGAAACACATGTGAGAAGTTCAATAATTACTAGCTTTGTCAACTGCAGCTAATATACCAATGTAACAAGGGTACATATATGTGACACTTCCAACATCAGAATACACCTAACCATAACAAGTGGTTACATCAATAAGTCTTTACATTAATCTAAGAAGGGAACACAAGTTAAGCACTTTTTTTTGTGGACTTTTTTGTAGTATAAGAGCTAAAGCTGTGTCTCGATGTAAATTCAGCAGATGATTAACTAACTACCCATAATGTTGCTCCTTAATTGATGAATATCTTCCTACAAAGAAGTGAAACCTCAATGTCAGCTTACAATTGAAGCATCAATTAAGAGGCAAAACATTGACCACATATATTTTCATATTGCAAATCACATTCCGGGTCTCATTGGCTTAACTATATCATAACATGTACACCACAGTTTTTCCTGTCCTCTTATTGACATTTAAAGTTTATGTAGTTAACGAAACAATGAAACATATAATATAATCGCAAATGTAAGAAAGCTGATAGATTATACTATAGAACAACAAGAGGCCACTTAATTTAGGTCCTTGCCTTCTGCCTAGTCAGATCAGGTTTAACAATGTCCATGATGTCAATGAACTGATCTCTCTGGCAAAACAACATTTATGTTTATTAGGATGTGTTTCAAATGAAGAAAACCACGTCAATACCCCATTAGAATTAGCTGTACTTACAATTAAGTTGACAACAAATATGTAATCATCTTTCATGCCACCCTTCCTAGTTGTCTTCTTAGTGGCCATATTAGGCTTCATAGAGTCTAACACGTAGAAGTTCATAGTCTTTATTTCTAATGCAACACAAAACTAGTGGCCACGCACAAGGGCCAGACCTATGATAAACTCATAGTCGCCTATATTGTAACTAATAGTTTAGGGTGAAAATTCTTTCTTCACTGATGACACTTTCCACCCTATTGGATTACCCACCAACTTTGTCTACATGAAAAAACTAACAAATGGGTCTTATGCACATAATATTCTCAAATGAAAACATGTTCGTATGGACAACAAACTTTAACTTACCATGAACCATGCATAAAATTTATAACGCTTGAGTTGTCCTCCCTCATACTTTATGTCATATATAAAAGTCTTACACACCACTAATATAACCTAGAGTAACAAAGAAACGATTGGAATGTCTCCAAATCAAATTCACCATAAGTTAATCAAACCATGTACAATGTAAACTATTAGCCATACATATCATATTACTTATTCTTTGAATTTCCCTAAGCATATACAACTGATCTCGAGATAGTTATTCATCCAATATGTTAACCAACGACCTATCAAGTCATTTCAAAGGCAATGCCAATGTGGTCATCACTTTACATCTTGTGGTAATATAATAAGAACCTAACACTCAATCACAAGACATTAATACTTACACTTCATGTAACCCCCTTCATATCAAGGCCGAGATTTACATTCAAAAATACATAATCATGTTGAATTAGAGACTACAGGATAAATTGAGACTTGTTAAAAATTTCATTTCTCAAAACAAGGCTTACAAAAACTTTTTTAAAACCTATTCAACACAGTCTCATATTCACATTTTAAAAACACATTTGGCCTGTACAGTTCGATTCTATTAAAAAAATATCAGAGTACAACATAAATTCTTGACACACTCGAGTTCTATTAATCAACTAAGGGTTTATAGGGCACAAACGCCCATAATTAGTTTCCCATTCTAGGGGATTCTACAAACTATTCAATACATATACAATTAATTCCATAATTAACAGTATGATAACCAACTATTCAAAATAAAACTCCTAGTCCGGAGCTCTAACCGCCCTTCATCATCTGCTTCTCTTTAAAATCATTGGCCCTGTCTGTAGCATGTTTTATGGAAAATTATTTTCCGCCCTTCCTTTCTTAGCTTTATCAGGTACTCCTTTTTCTCCTTTGGCAACTCACGTCATGCCTTCCTTGCAGCCCTACTTTCATCTGTCCTCTTTTTCTTCGTTTGGCTTAAGTTAGCCACAAACTCGTTTCTAAACACCATAAACCCACTCATTATTGGTTTACTCTGCACACCTTGGCTCTTTATTGCTTTTGGACTTTGCACTTTTTCTCGTACTTGCTCTACTCTTGACACTTTTCCCCTTCACTGGTTCTGACTTTGATGTCTCACCTTTTTCTGCCGCCATCTTCTTTCACCTACACAACAATCAGTTTACAGTCATCAACAAGTTTGGATTTAAATAGCTTTAACAATATATTTCTTTGCAAATGAAAATTTTGCACATTTAAACAAGGTTATCACAATTTACAAACTTTGGATCAAAATCTCAACTATTGCAAAAACATAATTCCCCATAGTTAAACAATGTCTCACACATTATGAAGAAGGATACACAAGTTCTGATAAGAATTTAACAACTTAATCACATAAATTGACCTCTACACAGAGTTTACTAACATCTCATTAGGTATTCACAAATTTTGATAATATTTTAACAACTTCACATGTGGTTTTTGTAATGCCCTAAATTTTGAGTAAGGGCTAATGACCTTTTAAGAGGTTGTAATGAATATTTAGAGAATGATTGTATGAATTAAGGTTGATTTGCAACCCGAATTAATTATTGAAAATGCCCAACACCCTGTATTTTAGTATAATTATGTGAAAAAGTAATTTTTGGAGCTAAAATAGGGGTAAATGGCACATGAACAAAGGAAAAGAATTTAAATATGTATTATATGACAATTCTTGTGAATGTGCCATAATCAGGGAAAAATTTGAAAGAATGAAAAATTTACTGGGTCAATTAGTCAGTGATTAATGAAGAAATTAATTACTAACTAAGAGAAATTAGGAGTATGACTAAATCTCTAATGGAGTAGTTAGTGTAACCATGTGGTTACTTATTTGGTGAGAAATAATGAGATTGAGACAAATGACACCATTGGATGTAGAGGGAGTTGTTGGAAAGTCTAACAAAGCTTTTTTTTTAATTCTTCTCTCTCTCTCCCCCTCTCCCTTATACGTATGGAATGGGCTAGGGGCAGAAATTCTGACTCCTCCATCTTTATCTTCATCTTCATCATCTCATTTTCTCTCTCTTGATCTCTCCATTTTTGCCATTTTTGAAGGAAGAAAGAGAAAAGGAAAGCTCAAGATTTAGGTAAGATCTTGACCTTGAATGCAAAAATCTCCTTCTTTAAAGTTGTTCCTCTTGTTAAGAGCTTTCATCCTATGGTTTTAGATTTTCTATTGGTGGTGTTTTGAGCATACAAGGAAATCTAGAGTTAGGAGAACCAAGAAACCTCTTTAGGAAAGTTGTTAAGGTGAGTAAGACAAACCTTTCTACATAGGTTTTATGGCATTTGATTGAGCTTTGAAATTCTTGGACTTTGGCCTTATTTTCAAAAATAAGGGTCATTATGTGGTGGTAATGTTGTTGTTATGAATATAATGCCTTGAGAGGTATTTTTGATAGATATAATGAATTTAGGTTTGAATTGTGGAGTTTGAAGATTTTGGAAAAGTGCATTGTGTTGTTATTGATGTTATATGTCATGCCCTTACCTTGTTTTAACTTTTTTTTTCAGAGTATTCGTGAAAAACAATACACGGTTCGGTGGGCAACACATGAATAACATGAATATACTGATAATAAGTACATGATTACATAAATTCCCTATAAGGGTTCGTACATGCTCATTACCATCAATGTAGCCACACAGGGTTACTTGGGTATCTAAACTTGTCCTTACCATCAATGTAGCCACACAGGGCTACTTGGGTATCTAAACCCGTCCCAATGAAATAGAGACATCTTCTCGTCTTCATTCCACTACTGCAATCCCCTTATATGGTTCTCTGCATTGTTCTCAGCATATCTTATGTCTTCTCTTGTCTAAATTGTTGGTAGGGGAGGGTGAGATTCGAGAGAATCTCAGTAGGAAAATAATACCAATATGCATGTACGATAAATGTTTCATGCATGACATGCTTGCATCACATAACTCATGCTCACACAATGACAAATCTGTAAGCTCAATGCTTCGAACAATATACTTATGGCTATAGCATAAATTGAAACATAGCTTCAAATCATTCATACATGTTTCACATAATCAAGCAAATCAATAACATGCATCAACACACTAACACAAATATCAAATACATGCAGGAGAGGTAAGTTCCCTATCTTAACCCTTTTACGCCTCGAAACGTGTGCCTCGTCAAGCGTGCCAA
This sequence comes from Inga leiocalycina, assembly GCA_963242795.1. NCBI lineage: Eukaryota > Viridiplantae > Streptophyta > Magnoliopsida > Fabales > Fabaceae > Inga > Inga leiocalycina. The sequence continues at coordinate 26,453,650 of OY725331.1, read as the reverse complement.
TGACTGGGCTCACAACTTAGTCCTATAATTCCAAATATACAATTTAGAAACTTCCATAGTGCTTCTGTGGGGTTGTATTAGCCTATTATAAAACTTTACTAAAATGCCCCCGGGGACCTAACCCGGCCCTGCCGAACCCTCCGGATGTACTTTTCTCGAAATTCTATCCTGGGCTATCCTGACATATTTTCGCCCAAGGAATCCATTTCTGAACTCGGAATTATCAAATTCAATGTCAAATTACAACATTACCCTTGGTAGACCCACTTTAAGGGTTTCAGGGGCGTTTTTGTAATTATGCTTTTTCAGCCTTTTCCGAAAAAGTGACCAACTGTAACCCCACCTAATTTTCGGTCCTGAACTCAATGGAACCATCAAACCATTGAAAATCCATCTCTAACCCCTAGGAAAATTAGGGTTTTTCAGTTTCAGCTCCTCAGACGTGTTTCTTTCTACTCCTAACCCCTTTATTAACCATTACATTAGGTTACAACTAACATTAAGACCCAATTTGGGCAGCATAACCCTTAGGTCATATCATTTCCAAACTTTAAAACCAATGGCAATCCGGCAAAATTTCACCGATTAAATTGCCCATAGCAACCAGAATAAACAATATACGAAAGTTTGGAAGTTACCTAAAGCTCCCACTAGCTTTTTCTCAAGGTGGCTGAAAACCCTAGCCTTAGAACACCCAAATTTGTGCTCCAAAAACCTTGAAGAACATAGAAGAATAGCTTAGGAGTGGAGTTATACACGTTAGGTAAGGATTTATCAAAGAAATCGACTTACCGTACAAGTTCTCTTCTCCTTCTCTCTCTAGAATTTCTCACACCTTCTCTCTCTTGTTGCAGCTGAATGGCACGGTTTTGGGCTGATGGAGGAGGTAGATGATGATTTAATATAATATAATATTATTTTATAATTATTTACTAAATTTCCAACAATTTCGGATTTTTACAAAATTCTGGCATATTTCTACCCAAACTTTGAAAACTCATAACTAATTCTAGAAAAATCAAAATGAGGTGATTCCAAAGCTAAATGAAAGCTATTTAAGTCCTCTTCACTGAAAAAATATGGACCATTACCAGAATCATCATACAATTCCAGAATTACAAAAATTCACTAATGCCACAAAACAGAGTATAGTTTTGACATCAAATTTTGGACAACCAAAACTCCCAGCTCACAAAATGAAATGACACAATTTATGTATCCATTTTGAAGCTTGGAATGTGAACTTTAAGACTGGAAATTTTCAGAATTTTTAGATATCATTTATGTATTCAAAACATCAACACAAATAGACTGCCTAGCAAGAAGTTTCAATGGACAGAATTTCCCAACTTTCCATTTAATGTTCCAAACCAATTCTAATGACCAAATAACACAACATAATATCAATTGCACCACATTACACCATCCAATTCCACCATTTTGAAATTATATAAAATCATGGCAAAATCCACAATTCTCATCATCTTCTCCAGAAGTGTTCATTTATCACTAATCACATCAACTTTTAGAGTCATTTACCCTTAACCGAAATTTGGAATCTAGCTAAACCGAGGCTTAGCAGTCTACTTATTTCAGGCTTATTCTCTAGCCTCAAATCTCAAAATTAGGGGTATTACATTTCTCCCCCTATTCAACAAATTTCATCCTCGAAATTTGTTGCACCATTTAATCCACTAACTACGGATGCTTCTTCATGACAGCTTCCATTTCACAAATCATTTCATATTGGGACGATCCCTTCTAGACCACCCACCCAAACAATATGCCACAAATTTGATTCTCATAATCACTGCACCATTTTGCTATCACCCTATAAAAGTAATAGCGACACATCTTTGGCATAAACACGAATGCACATAGTTGCCACAAAATAATTGCCGCACAAACACAATCACCATACATTTGCCAAGTAAATGCAATCGCCTCCACGTACAATCGTCACAACACACTATCATCACATATCACAATATTCGGAGGCTCTAAATCATGAGCCATATCATAAGATCTCGGCAGTTGGGCAGCATAGGCCACCACTTTGCTTAACTCAATTTAGTTACCCTTTCTGGGAGTAACCCCAAAACACCACAACCTCCATATATTAAACGACAGCTTCCGTTGTATTCACAAATATTTCAGCTTTTGCTATATTCACTTTCACGGCATTACCCTCACCTGTATACCTACCAATGACTCCGCTAGTAGTAAGCAAGACTTTTGGGTACTAATACAACAATATCACATTGCTGTATAAAATTTCACGACATCACAATAATATCCATGGATGATTCCACATTGATGCGTGACCAATGTCACGAGCTTTACAATCACACACACATTGCCTTCACAACAACTCACATCGCAGATTCTAATTTTACACACCGCCTTGCGGCCTGGGGTCAACACCGATACAACCAACGTGGTGGCTAGTCAAGTTGGCCATGCCGGGGTAGTGCCCTCAGAATAGAGAACCCCCAATCATGTAGTCAAATTAGCCATCAGCTGAACTAGCTCTACTCTGCTACATAACCACATCCTAATCCCAGCTTTGTCACAATTGTCGCACCCCACCCTCATCCCCTTTTACCGCTGAGAAGGCACACAGCCCCACCCGAACTATTATTAGCGACTTAGGGACCATTGGCATGGCAGTACATACATATCAGGTCCACAATCACACCCTACCCTCATCCCCTTTTTACCGCCGGGAAGACACATAGTCTTTACCCGAACTGTTGTTAGCGACTCAGGGACTATTGGCGTGGCAATGCATATACAAGCCTCACGGCTCACAAATAGTCAATCCCCTGTAAACTACTGCCCCAGTGGAATGGTCCTCCCACCGGAAACTCCCGATGAGCTACAGGTGAAAGACATCACAAATGTTCATCACATCCTGAGCCAATGCCTACCAGGTGCAGCCCACCGAACCAACCTGATCCGGCCTAACCGGGAAGATAGACTCAAAATGCACAATCATATCAAGCTGGAACCAAGTATACACTTATCACTCATGCCTTTTCGCATCACAATCCATATAATCCATCAAGCTGGGTAAGGCACACCCAAACCCTTACTTGTTCACAACACATCACAATACCACAAAATCAAACTAGAATCCTCCAAGACCCCCTTCTCACACAATCACATGACCCTGAAGTTCTACTTCCAGAAGCCATAACCAACACACCGTTGAGAGCCCATACTCCCAACGTTCTCATGGCTCTACTCTACAATTTAACGTCATGGAGACTGCACTCTACAGTTCATTATCACGGTGGCTGCACACTAGGGTTTATCGTCACGACGGCTTTCACAAAATCACATAGTCAATCCCCCATAAACTACTGCTCCAGCGGAATGGTCCTCCACTATGGGAACCCCCCATGAGGCCGCAGATGAAAGACACAAAAATAACCTGGGGTTGCCGGGATTATTGTTATGTACTCTGATGTATAGATATAAATATGATTTATCCATGTAAAGTAATTGTATTCAAAATGTGAACTTGAGACCAGGTGAATTGGATTTCAAAAAGTATTAGTGAAAACCATATCTTATAGATGGGTTTGAAAATGTTATTTGACAATTATTGATCTCTATTTCATTCTAACTACGCATTTTGGATATAATTATGGCAAGGCGGTTACAATGTGTTGCAAGGAATCTCAAGAATCTAGATTGCAAGAACAAGGTAAGAGGAGTAATGCAGTGGTTCTTTCCTGGCTTCTCAACTCAATTTTGAATGAGTTGGCAAATAGAGTGATTTTCTTTCACAATGCTCACCATACCTGGAATAATCTCAAGGAGTGCTTCAATAAGAAGATTGCTTCGCATGTATTTGCTCTCTATCGAGAAATATGTTACTATAGGCAAGGCTCTGCTTCTATTACTAGTTATTTTTCTAAGCTCAAGGAGCTTTGGGAGGAGTAATCTGCCCTAATAGCCATTCCTACATGTAGCTGTGACTCAAAGGCTCATGTAGAAGTTTCTAAGCAACAGAAGCTTTTTCAATTTTTAATGGGCTTAAATGAGTATTTTTCTCAGGCATGAAGTCAAATTCTGCTCACGGTCCCTCTTCCCTCTATTAATGAAGCTTATGGGATGATTATTCAAGATAAAATCCAGAAAACAATTGCTATTAACGATTACAATCTTGGTTTTGAAGGAACTGCAATGGCTGTCAAGGGTAAGGGACAAGGCAGGGGCAGGGGCAGGGGCAGGGGTTATGGAGAGAATGGCCCAGATTGTACCTACTTCCATAAAAAGGGTCATACTTGATATGCTTGCTATCAGCTCATTAGATATTCTCCTAATTTCAAAGGAAATAAACCAAGGCAAAATAAGGACCCCAACCAAGAAGCTAGGGATTCTTCTCAAGACACTGAAGGCTTCAGCAATAATGTGACTATGGTTGCCCCTACTTTTACACAAGTATAGTATGAATAGCTCTTGGAACTGCTCAAGAAAGACACAGAACCTACTATCCATGCACTTATTGGTACAGGTTTGGTTGTTCCTAATTCCTATTCTAATATATTTGCCGACTTCATTTTAGATTCTGGAGCTACTACTCATATGGTTGGTGATTTAAAATTACCTAGCAATTGTAGAGGCTATAATGGTTCCATTAAATCAATTAGGATCCCAAATGGACAAAGCATCCTAGTAACACACACAGTAAGTATTAGGTTAACTAAGGAAATAACCATTACTAATGTTCTATATGCCCCTGTTACAATTTAACTTGATCTCTGTAGCTAGATTGACCAAGGAGCATCACTATCTAACATCCTTTTTGTTAGTTCTCATAATGTTTTGATGATAACAAACCTTGGTTCATTGATAATATAAATCTCGAGTGATAATTAAACTCTTTGAAAAGCATAAAGTGAAACTCTGTGGTGAATTTTTCAAGTTTGACATAATCACTCGAGTGATGATTTGTGCACTTGAGTGATGGTCAAATAAGAGTGTAATGTTACCAAAGAAGATCACTCGAGTAATGGCTTGTGCACTCGAGTGATAAGCCTTCACTTCCATCCACCCAACCATTAGTTGACCGTTAAGTTTAACTATTAAACATTTACTTTGACCAAAATATCCCTCTTTCAACAAATGAATAAATATTTATATTTGCCTAAAAATAAATGTTTATACAAAAAAATAATTTTAATACATGTATGTTCAAAATTTCCAATATATTATAAAATTTTTTAATTTTTATTATATTATAAAATTTTAAATTTTTATTATATTTATTGAAACTTATTCTTTTTTTTAAGTGACTAAAAAATATTCCTTTCAAATGAAAGGTAGAAAGAAAAAAAAGAAATATGTTTTATTCCCAATACGTTATTAATAATGTAAATTTGATACAGTATATGACTTATATTAATTTTTTAAATAGATTTTTTGCACAAACATTTATAAACATGTTTATTTTAGTATGCATCTATTAATAGGATTAATCATATTTTTAATTAAGTTTTCTATGTCTACATTAATTAAATTAATTAAGTAGTTATCTTAATATGAAAAAAAAATTAACATATAACTATTTACAAAAGTAAAAAATAAGTTAAGAAAAAGAAAAAGAAACTCTTAAATTACTTAAACAATTTTAGTCAAAATTAGGAAATTAGAAATGATGAAGGATAAATTAGTAAATAAAATTTATTTTAATATAAATTTTAATTAAAAAATAAAAATCTTTAACGTAGTTAACGGTTTGGACTTAAGTGTATATTTTTAAAATAGAGGGGATGTCTGTGTAATTAAGGCAAAACATAAGAGATATTAGAATATTTTATTCAAAAAAAATGTAGGAATGATATCTTCATAAAATAATCCAGATTAATATGTACAGAATGAAGGGGGGAAAACAAAGAAAGAAAGAAGAGAGAGAATAATTATATATTATTATATTTTTCTAAAAATAATATTATTTTAATAAGATGGACAAACCTTAAATTCTCTTTTTATAAGGACTCTTATTCCCCTTCTCTCTCCATACTTCAGGCGCCGCTCCACTCTTCATGTACAGGTTCATTTTTCTTCATCTCAATTCTTTCTTGGAAGAATTGTCCAAAAATATCTGGGAGGTAAATTAATTGCTGATTGCTACCAAGCGTGCAAGAAATCTTTCGTGTGTGCAAGCAATCTTCCGTTTTGTGCAAACCATTTTCCGTGTGTACAACAATCTTCCATATAAATATACAAACAATCTTCTGTTGTGTGTAAAATATCTTCCGTTATATGCAACAAATTTTTCATGATAACAATCAACAATTAATTTACCTCTAAGATATTTTTAGACAATTTTACCTTCTTTCTTTCTCTTCTTTCAAGGTTCTAAGAAAAAACGTCCTGTCCAAGCTTTTTGTTCCTTGACTTTCATCTTTTATTTCTTCAACATCCTTAATATGGTGTGTTATCCATAGGTGTGTCTACTCTAGAGATATAGAGATATTAAATATAATGCTTCACCTACTTTCTTTTTTGGTTACTGTAGTTGTATATATATTATTTTAAAAAAATAATCTTCACACCAGATTTCTCTCCAAACTGTGTTACTGTTGATGTCTGCCGAAATATTTATTATTATTATTATTTAAATTTTCATTAAAAAAACTCCTTCTGTATATATACGCTTCTGCCGTAACTCCTTTTGTATATATACATACATTTAAAAAAAACTCCTGTCTTTTCCTCTTTTCTTAAAGTTCTTGTATATATGTTTGAGGGGGAAAAAACTCATCCTTCTTTTTTTTTTTGATAGACAAAGAAAACTACAAACACCTCATAAGCTATCCTCCTGAGTCAACCTGCGATCTCGACCTATTTTGATCAGTAAGTAATAAGCTCGTAATAACTGCTGGAGGCGATTCAGTGATATGGAGATCTAATGCCATCTTCCAAGCTTCCTTTGCCATGGCATCTGCAACTATGTTAACATCTCGTTTACAATGTAACATTTCGAGTTCTCAGTCTCGAGCCATCAACGTGCGAATCTCTAAGATAAGTTGAAAATCTGGGTGTTCTTGAGACACCGTTACTTGAATAAGTTCCATGACTTCACTACAATCACTCTCAATTAGGATTTGTCTGTATCCTCTATCCCAGGCAATTTTAAGACCCCACAATACACCCCAAGCTTCAGTAGAGACCACCGTCCCTTGGCCAATTCGATACATGTACCCCAGCAAAAACTCACCATTGTGATCTCGCAGTACACCACCACAAGTGCACATCCCTAAGTTGTCACTCCTGGATCCATCAGTATTAATCTTCACCTACCCAGGCGGAGGTGGTTTCCAATGTGTACAACTCTCTTTCTCATTATGGTTACTACACAGGCTTGTATTACCCCATGCTAAGCATGCACGAGCACGGGCTAAAATGGCATTTCTACTCCAAGAGTTGTTGTTAAAACATTGATCATTTCGAGCCAACCTGATATATCGGCACAAGACGGTAAACCAAAGACGAAACTCAAAACCTTGTACAACATCCTTTCTCTCCATACACCATGCAAGCCAGTCATTTCTATCTAAGATGACAAAAAATAGATCCCTCAAACCCGGCGGTAAGAAAATATTCCAAAATTCAGAAATGGTCAAGCAATCTCGTAGAACGTGGAGTATTGACTCACGTGCATTAAGGCATACTTCACAAGTACCCATAGGATGACTACCACGATGGAACCGTTCCATGTTTGTCATTAAACGACCATGAAAACACAGCCACAAGAAAGTATGGTACCTTTGAGGGACCTTCATTTTCCAAACATGTTTCCATCGGTATTTAGTGTGAGCCTGTGGGTTACCCACAATATATTTGTAAGTAGAGCTAATGGAGAAATTTCCATCAGAAGACCATCTCCATGCTGGAAAATCCTCCCCATTTAGCTGATGGTTGTTAACCCATCTGATAGTGGTACATACATTTCCTGGGAGTGATGCAGTCAGCTACTCTCCATTCAGTAACATCTCTAGGCAATGCTTGGGTCACTAAACTCTGAAGCCTATCCAAATATGGCACCCACACATCATTCCAGAAAGAAATATTCTTTCCATTTGCTACTCTCCATGTTATACTATCATTGACCTTCTCCCAATTGTTACGAATAACCTTCCATGTACTTTACTCTGATCGACGCTTTTCAATTTTAGGAATAATATCATTGCCTGCTTTATACTTCTCATGCAAAAACTTGACCCAGAGCGAGTCTTGTCTATTAATCATATTCCATCCAAGCTTCATCATGAAAGCCTGGTTCTAATAACGAGCCTTCCTGAGACCAAGGCCTCCATTTTCTTTACGTGCACACACCAAATCCTAGGAGACTAGATGCGGTTTCCTACTAACTGAGCTACTACCCCAGAGAAAGTTACAACATCGTTTGTCAATTTCATCACACATTCCCAAAGGTAGAGGCACTGTTTGCATAGCATAAGATGGCATAGCCGACATTACAGAGGACACTAGAGTATGCCTGGCCGCCATCACTAGCTTGTTGGACTTCCAATTCTCCAGACGAGCATCCATCTTATTCAGGATGAAATTATACATTGCCTTTGAGCTCCGTTCATGTAATATAGGCATTCCCAGGTATTTCCCAAATTCGACGTCGGAGTAAAATTCAAAAACTCACTGATTTCTTTACACCTGATGTGATTCACATTTCTTGAGAAATAAATTCTTGATTTTCCAGCATTCACTTTCTAGCCCAAAATGTCGCAGAAGTCATCCAAGATGGCCTTCACAACCCCTGCATGATCAATATCTGCTTCTGTAAAAAAAATTAGATCATCAACAAAACAATATGAGAAACAGGAGTACCTCTTTTGGAGAGCCTAAAAGGTTTCCAGTCACCCTCATCTACTGCTGTTTGGATGAGATGCCTCAACCTTTCCATCATGATAACAAAAAGATACGGCGATATTGGGTCACCCTGTCAAACTCCACAGGAAGGGCAAAACATATTAGCAGCTTTTCTATTCCAAATCAATTACATTTGAGACGTTAAGATACAAGCTTGAATAACTCTAAGAAGATAGTCAGGGATCTTGAGCTCTTTTAAGCATTCGGAAATAAAACTCCATCGGACCCGGTCATAAGCCTTCTCCAAATCGATCTTAATGGCCATAAAACCCTTTTTCCTCTTTAAGGACTTCATAGAGTGAATGATCTCCTGAACTAGGATAATATTGTCCGAGCTCTAACGTCCTTTCACAAAACTGCACTGGTTTGGGGCTATCACTAAAGGCATGATTGCCTTGAGTCTATTTGATATAGCTTTCGTAACTATTTTGTACACAACATTGCAAAGACTTATGGGACGAAAATCTTTAATCGTCTCAGGATGTTCCACCTTTGGTATGAGTACAATTTGAGTGGCATTGATTTATCGTATCCACATAGGATCATTAAATAATTTTTTAACTAAATCAATCACTGATGGTCCTACCGTTTCCCATTGGCTCTAATAAAATAACGGGTTGAAACCGTCTGGTCCTGGTGCTTTCAGAGTCCCAATATCAAACAAAGCTCATCTAATCTCATGATCTTCAATCGATCTCCCCAGAGTACGCATATTAACTTCATCAATAACAGGATAAGTGCATCCAAAAACCAAAGATCCACTATATATCTGGGTCTCCGTATATAAATTTTCAAAGAATTGACTTCCCATTTTCATAATTTCAGTCGCATCATATGTCCACTCCCCAGTATCAAGCTTTAAAGCCTCAATTTTATTCCTTCTTCGCCTGCTATTAGCCACTAAATGAAAATATTTTGTGTTTCGATCCCCATCCACATACCAGTTAACACGAGAGTATTGTAGCCATATGACTTCTTCCCGTGTCAAGAGTTTCTCCAGCTCGCCCCATAGCTCCCCTCGTAACTTTTCAAGAGACTCGGAGATACCAACCGAAGCTATCTTTACATTAATCTCATCTAATAGTTGATATAAACTTTCTTTTATGTAGAAGATGTTACCGAAAACCTCCTTATTCCATAGCCTCAAATCCTCCGTGAACTGATCTATGGATCTGCACCAGTCGTCTCCCAAACCCCAATGACTCTGTACAAACTTCTTGAAATCTTCATGCATAACCCAGGGGGCAAAGAATCTAAAAGGCCTTCAATTCTTTGCAGTGAGAACATGAGATTCAGTATCCAGAAGCACTGGACAATGATCAAACTTATATTTTGGCAGGTGTGTCACAGTTGCATTAGGATTCTTAGTAAACCAACAGTTATTCACCAAGGCCCTATCAATTCTGCTTTGGGTAATCAAATTGCCCCATGTAAATCGAGGACTACTAAAACCAATATCAAGTAACTCACTACCCAATAACCAATTACGAAAGGACCTATCAATACCTGTATTCTCCCTGTGTTTCTTACTCTAGCGTTCTTCAGGACTTGAAACAGCATTGAAATCTCCAATCACCACCCAGCCTCCAGCAATCAATTGTTGAATACCCTCAAGAGTGGGCTAAAGTTGTCGTCTAATAACCATATTTGGATTCCCATAGACCACAGTAGGAGACCATTCTGCACTTGTGCCTTTATTAACCATACCATGAACAAATTGATCTTCATAACAAGTCACAGAAAAATGTAACGTAGAATCCCAGAATAACCATATACCTCCACTAAATCCCCGAGCTTCTACAATGTGCATATTCGTCCATCCCAATTTCCTTGCAATGAGCTTAGCTTTCATCCCCTACTATCTGGGCTCTAATAAAGCAAAGAAATTAACCCCATGTCTGACAACAACATAACTAAGTAATCTGGTAAAAGAGGCACCACCGGCACCCCGAGTATTCCAAGTCATAATAATCATAAAAAATTGATAAATATGAAGAAGAGCACAACCAAATCAGTCATTATTAAGACATATGTCCCTCCTGCACCTCAACAACACCATTCATCACCACATCACCAACAGTCCCAAATGGATTAATTGGACTTGCAAAATTCACCCCTTGTTCTACACTTGGGTCAAGAGGATCAGTAGCTTCTAGGCGGATAGTAGTGAAATTAGGGTCTATTTAAATAATATTTTTTTTAATTCTTAACCCAACCTCCCCACTTGAATTATACGACGATTCAGCTTTATGAGTTAACTTGTGAGAGTTAAACAAATGGGAGTCCACTTGAGTTCTTGTTTGCTGCATTTTCGAGCCCATACTCAAAGAGCCGTGGGAAGCTCCCTCCTCAATCCCTTTCTTCTTTGCTGTCTGTGTCGCACGTGTTTTATTCAACGTCTTCAATTGGCCAACACTATTTGGATTCTTACAAATTCTCTCTTTTTTTCCTACATTCAGATTATCTGATCCCTTATTCCCCTTACTCCCTTTACTTATTTCAATTAGATGACCAGAGTTCCCTTTTGATTCACGCAATCTTTCTCCTGACTTTGAACTGACACGAATCTTGCCTTATTTGCACTATCATTATAACCCCCGTCATTAATTCCCATATCTTCAACATTAAGAGCCTCAAAACATGATCCTCCTCCCGTATTTCGAGAACGTAAATCACTCCTAGACTCACGACCATGATTACCATTCCCTGTGTTCAAGATCCATTGTCCCCTTCTATGACTCGGTGCGACCATCCACTCCCCATACATCCTGGAAGCGGTCTCAGAGCATGTAACCTCTTGTGTAGTATCTGTGGAAGCCAATAGGTTCGACATGCATGGCGACTTTAACGTGCTTATCGCTTGATTATTAGGGCAATGCGCCGTGTCGTGGCCGTACCGTCTACATGAGAAGCAAATCAAATGCAAACCCTCATAAACAATCTTCTTCTCTTTCCCATTAATCATCAATGACAGAAGTAAAGGCGCACTCAGATCGACCTCAACACATATACGGGCAAAACGACCTTTGATTTTCCGAAGGGTGTTTGTATCCACTTTTAGAACCCTTCCAATTTGGTTTCCCACGACATATAAAATACCCTTATCATAGAAATCAACTGGGAATTTAGGAATTCTCACCTACACTGCTATTTTGGAAACCTCACTAGAATCAGGATCAAACTCTGACTTCCATGGTTGCACTGCTAGGTAGTGATCCATATATAACCAAGGTCCTCCTGTTAATGCAAAATCATAGTCTTCCTTATTGCTCATACGAACCAGAAAATACCCGGATCCTATCTCAATAGTTTCAACCTGGCCTCTACGTCCCCACAGCTGTTGCAGTTTGTGACCCAATTGATCCTCACGCACCATCCTACCAAGGAGTCTAACAAATAACGATGTTGACCATTTCCGCGCAAGCTTCTTTCTAAACTCCGGAGACACAATTATGTTTGGTCCATTCTTCGTCATCTCCACTTCAAGCCTAGACTTCCATCCATCCCCTCTCCACCATTCTTCTTCATCATCTGAACAATCATTTTGCTTCTGATCCTCCACACATGCATCCTTGTATGACCGTTTAGGTTCTTCAGGTATGGTGTTTTCCCGTACAATATTATCGTCACTCATCCAGTCCTCAACCCGTGGGGCTAAGGATTTCCTATTTGTGAACTCTTCATCATCATCATGAATTTTCTTCCTATTATGCTCCAAGGCCTCCCTCTCCTCCAGCATTGGCGCCAAAACCATTCTCACGGGACTACGTTCTCTCTCCCGCTCGTTCATCTCTTGAGCACACAACAAACACTACTACAGAATTATGATATAACCACCCCAATAGACGTCCCAATTTTAAAATTGGGTGGTTAAAAAGGAAGGCGGTGGCATTTTCGTAATTATGTGTACATAGGAAAACTCTTAGACGTCCCAAATTTGAATTTGGGACGCCTAAAGATTTCCATTGGCGCCAAAAAAATAAATTTAAAAAATTTAACTTACTTTAGGCGTCCCAAATGGGTTTGGGACGCCTAAAGTATTGACTTTAGGCGTCCCAAATGAGATTTGGGACGCCTAAAGTGTGACTTTAGGAGTCCCAAATCCCATTTGGGAGGTCTAAAGTCTCTACTTTAGACCTCCCAAATGGGATTTGGGACGCCTAAAGTCATGTCAGAAATTCTGACATGCGTGAGACTTTTTTTTCCCTTTTCTTCATGTGACTTTAGGAGTCCCAAATCCCATTTGGGAGGTCTAAAGTCTCTACTTTAGACCTCCCAAATGGGATTTGGGAGGTCTAAAGTAGAGACTTTAGACCTCCCAAATGGGATTTGGGACTCCTAAAGTCATGTCAGAAATTCTGACATGCGTGAGACTTTTTTTTCCCTTTTCTTCATGTGACTTTAGGAGTCCCAAATCCTATTTGGGAGGTCTAAAGTCTCTACTTTAGACGTCCCAAATGGGATTTGGGACGTCTAAAGTAGAGACTTTAGACCTCCCAAATGGGATTTGGGACTCCTAAAGTCACACTTTAGGACTTTAGACGTCCCAAATGGGATTTGGGACGCCTAAAGTCACACTTTAGGAGTCCCAAAAAAATTTGGGACTCCTAAAGTCATGTCAGAAATTCTGACATGCGTGAGACTTTTTTTCCCTTTTCTTCATTCCCATGTCAGAAACCCATACTTCTTTTTCCATCTTTCCTATCCCCATGACTTCTCTTCCCTTTTTTCTGCATTTCATTTTTTCTTTCATTCCCGTGACTTCGTCTTCCTCTCTTTCTTTTCTTCATTCCCTTTTCCTCCACCTCCTTCCATTCTCATAACACCTTCTTTGCTCTCACCCTCCGGCGTACACCTCCTCCACCTTTTTTGCCCCCTCCACCCTCCGGCGTACACCTCCCACTCTCTTTGTTGCTTTCAGCCTCCGGCGTACATCTCCTCTCCACTGTGTATACACAACTCCTCCAACGTCTTCTCTCCACCTTGGAAGCACATAGACATTGTTGGCTGCCCTCTCCCCTGGTTTCATCAGGTTTGTTTTTTTTTAAATATAAATTTACATGAAGAATTAAGTTAAACTTGCAATATGAAATTATTATAATGCTTTCAATTTATTTACATGATTCTAGTTATTGGAGTGTTTTTCCCTTGATTGTTTTTTTTTGCCAGAATCATAAACTAGTTGTTAGTAGTTATGCTATACTAATAATGTTTTTGTTTTATACGTTTGGAGCTTGGAAATCGAGGAAAATACATATGTATATTTATTTTGATGAAATGAACAACAATTAGTTTGTAGTTGTGTGGTGACAAATATTTTGACACTTTCTAGTTGTTGTTATACATATATGATATTAGGTTGTATGAGTTGTTGTTATTATACATATATATATATAGTAAAAAGATTGCAGTGCTAGAAGTCCTTACCATTTCGTAAGGGACATTTTTTTGTTTATGAATCCATCTTCAATTCTGTTTCTGCAATTTTAATTTGCTGGGTAATGAAGAATATAAATAATTATTTTTAAAAAAATAAAACTTTTTAATGTCCCAAATTAAGAATTTGGGAGGTCTAAAGTCCCCCAGTGGAGGACTTTAGACGTCCCAAATTGAGATTTGGGAGGTCTAAAGTCAGGACTTTAGACGTCCCAAATTGAGATTTGGGACGTCTAAATTCAGACATCCCAACTTTTTTGGGACGTCTTTTCTTAAAACATACTACGCCCCCTACATAGACGTCCCTTAGTTTTTGGACGTTAAAAGTGCCAAAATAGGGACGTTAAAACCCCTTTTTGTAGTAGTGAAATAATTTAACTTTTTTTACTTTTATCTCCACTCACACTCACTCTCTTTATTTTTTTTTCCTTCAGACCAAAAAAAACAAAAAAAACACACAAACAAAAAAACAAAAACAAAAACAAAAACAGCAGCAGATCAATTCGAACAGAAAAGCTAAGCAACACAAAGAACCTGGAAATGACAATTCGAACAGACTACAGTTCAGACTACCAGGCAGCTGTTCGAATCAACGAAACGCAAGCTCAGATTGATGCACCTTTAGTTCAACAAGCTTAGATTGATGCACCTTCAGTTCAGCACTGATCTGCGCCGAAAACGAGAGAAGCAGGCTCAGATCGGTGTCGGAAATGGAGTAGCGGCGTCGGAAATGGAGTAGCAACGTCGAAATGACGAACGTTGCATCAGATTGACGTCAATCCATGGCGAAACAGCGTCGGAAACCAACAACCATTGATGATGGTAGGATTTTGTGTGTCGAAATAAACTCATCCTTCTTAGCTACTCCTTCTATGTCGCTAATGATGGTAGGATTTTGTGTGTATATATATTTTTTTAATTATTTCCTTAAATAACTCCTGTGGAATCCTACTTGTGTGTGTGTATTAATTTTTATTTATTTTATCTTATTCTGTTGGTGGGTTTGCTAACTTTAAGATATGATTATTTAAATGGAGATTTAAAGAAAATAAATACACAAAATGCTCTTATCAAACACCCACGTTTTTGTTTTTTTTACCGTGTCTTTTGAAAACAATAAATATGCACACTGATATCATATACTCCCTTCGGTTCTAATTATAAGACAAAGATAACTTTTTTGGAGAAAGTAAGGAAGCCGATTAAATTACTTTAGATTATTTATATTTTTTTTCTTCAAACTAATTAATTTGACTAATAAACTAATATATAATCTAAGGATACTAAAAATATAAATACTCTAAATTAATTTAATCACCTTCCTTAATTTCTCTAAAAAAATCAACTTTATCTTATAATTAGGATCCGAGAGGGAGTATGATGTCCTTTGCTAAACCACCTTGGGAGATGTTTTCTTGCTCCCTGGCACACACTCATACAAGGACTTTTAAATCTCATGCATCGGTATGATGATTTTTTTATTATTTCTATAAATATTAAACATAAAATTTAAAATGACTTTATGGCAACTGATATATAGTCTTTAGCAATGTTTTAAAAGTCAGACCGGACGTTGAGCAGGAAAGATTAGCAGGTCAAGGTTCAACCGGTTGGAATGGTTGAGCCGGACCAGTGACGTAATAATTAAATTTAAAAATATTATATATATATATATATATATATGTTATAATAATTAGTCTTTAGTCTAATTTCATATGTAGTTAATAAAGTCACAAAACACCATTTAAGGAAGAATATTTAAATCAACCATTAACCTAACAAAAAGCACAAATAATAATGATTTCATGTCTTGTTAAACATTGGTATTTGGTAGCTTTTGATTGATCCAAGCATGAGTTTCTTGAAAAACATTTAGGCCAAAAATGTCATCATCTTCTTGAGCAAATATAAGGCTTAGACGGATATTTTGCCAGCCAATAAAATCCTATATATACAGCTAAACAAAACTGGCAAAACATACACTAATAAAATATTAAAACCTGACAACAAAAATTAAAATCAAAATAAAAGATGAAAAGACTTCTACTGTTCTATATGTTTTATATAAAGTTCCTTATATCCATGACATCAAGTTCTCTTATCATATATGACTGTGTCCTATTAAAGAACTTGATAAAATGGATACAAGGAACTTGACATAAGTATTTTTTTATATAATAATATATTATAATTTTGGATAACAAATAAATAAAATTAGATATAGAAGAAATTAATTCAAATTAATTGAAATACATAAGATCTTTAATACTTATCCTTTAGTTGGCAAAAAAAGAAAATACTTATCCGTTAATTTGTTTGACGAAAATAGAAAAACTATTTATTAAGAACTTTAAAAATAATAAAGGGATTTTTATTAAAACTAAATATTTCTTAAAGAATTATTAGCTGGCTTGCATGTTGTAGAGTATAGACTATCGAAGTGTGCAGACCTTTCTCTTCAGTCGCGACTCACGATGACAAGTCTCAAACTTACAAGTCACAATGACTCCCTTTTTCTCTCTCCAGCAAGTGCCTCTTAATCTTTACATTTTTCTCATTGTTTTCTACGGTGAAGGACGACCATGGGGACTGGAGAAGGGTGAGAACAAATGAAAAATCGCCTTTTTTGTTTCATCTTAATAATAGAATCGGCTTTGCATTTTAGATAAGAGTTTCATCCCCTCTTCTCCAATGTTCTTATATCGTGTTTTAATCTTCGGCATCTCCCTCCCCCTCTCCTTCCCTTCTTTCAGAAATTTTTCTATATTTTATGTCAGATTCGTCCGGTTCTTAAAAAATAGTTCCAGGTAGAGGCTGGATTCCGGCTAACGGCTTAAACACCGATTTCGGGCGACCAAATCTGGCCTAACTCTTCATACGGACTAACTATTCGAGCCAAGCTGTTTCTATCTCCGGCCGACGGTCCGACCGGTCCAACCATCCGATCCGGTCCGGCTTAGCAAACGTTGGTCTTTAGAGTAGTATTAGAGTAGTTTTGAGAAATATATTAATACATATTCATGTTTGTGACTTTGCAAACTCTCAATGAGACATTTTGAGTAGTTTTTTGTGTGATTACATGTGAGCTAAAGAGTAGCGTGTAATTTTGAACATTCTTCTATATACTTATGAATTGTGTATGATTGTGAATGACTAATCTTTTGTTAAAAAAAAAAGCACTGAATTACATGTATATGTAACCCCTACCTTACAATTAGTAATTATGATTCTAAAATGCGTAAATAAATGAATTAGAGACCAACAGATAATCAAAAACTCATTTTAAATCCCATTTTCACAATAGGGTTTTCACAAATTCCTTTTACAATCCAATTAACCTGGTCTCATATCCAAATTTTGAATATAACTACTCTGCACAGTTAAATCACATTTATACATATCAGAGTGTACAATAAAAATCCCGACAACCCCCAGGTTTCATATATTAACTAAAGGTTTACATGGTGCATTCGTCCATTTACAGCTTCCCATTTAGGGGATTACATAAACTACTTAAACATTTACCTCCATATATATATATATATACAGTAATCCCAACCAAAATTCGATAACCAACAACCAAAATTTAATCATCCCTAAAGAGTCCTAATTGCTCTTGGTCGTCTCCTTCCCCTTGGAGCCACTTGCCCTGTCTGAAGGTTAGTCAATGGAAAGAATGAGATTCAAAAGAATCCAAGTAGTAACAAATCACTCATACCACACATAATCACAAAGCATGTAGGTAAATCACCAAGCAGCATAGCTGCGCGAAATACAGCCTATAAGCTGTCCGGCATGCACATTTACAACAATATATCAACGGCTGGAGTAGAGACGACCAATGTCACTCCCTAGACAGCTCACGCTGACATGCACACGCTGCAACTCACATAGCCTTACATCCCACAAATAGCCTTTCGGCTTTCACACACACAACAAATCCACTGTCACACCCCACCATCATCCTCTTTCACCGCTAGGGATGCACACTGGGATCACTAGAAACGTTGTTAGCAACCGGAGGACTATTGGTATGGCGATGCAACTCCACGCAACATACACAAGTCAATGACATTACAAACATACAATGCATTACATTTAGTATAAGAGAAAGAGTTACTACCTTGCTCTTTCCAGGTGTGCTTTGACATAGGTTTGTTTGCTAACAGGGCAAATATTGAACCCTATCAACCAAAATCAAAGATGACTGATTAATCTCTATTCCAAATTCCTACTTTCATAACAGTTAAAGTAAGTTATCATTTAAGACCTTTAGGTAGCCACTAAAACCAGAACACATGCCTAAAGGGTTGGAAAAACTTGACCAAAGACTCCCTCTCAGAAGTGAAAATGCTGATTTTAACTGATACACTCGAGTGATGAGATAACTTGCACTCGAGTGAGGACAGCTCACTCATGCGAGTGCTTGACAGAGACAGAAAATGGTCACTGCACTTGAGTTCTAAACTTAACACTCGAGTGGTAGCCTCATGCTTACCCAAGTCCTACAAAGTGAGGCACAGAAAGTGATTACCTGAGAGCAAATGAAACCTTAAAATAGGAAGTGCACTCTGTAAACCCTTTCCAATCAAGGCCGAGATTAAGTTCATAAACAAGTAATTATGTTGAATTAGAGACCGTAAAATGATTTGGGACTTAATAAAATTCCTTTTTTCCTAAACATGACTTTTAAGAACTTTTACAAAACACTGTTCAACATGGTTTCATATTCACATTTTAATTATACAAATGGCCTGTACAGTACAATTCGATTCATAAATATCATATTACAATGCAAATTACCGACACACTTAGGTTCTATTAATCAGTAAAGGGTTTACGGGGCACAATGCCCATAAACAGTTTCTCATAACAAGGGGATTACACAAATACTAATCTATGATATAAAATATAAATGTAATTCCCAACAAAATATCTAATGATTTGTACATGATAACCAATTATCTAAAATAGTTAACTCCAAGCCCGGAGCTCTATTCACCCTACGTCACCTGCCTTTCCTTGGAACTACCAACCCTGTCTGAAATTTGTTTTGGAAGAGTGGGATTCTAAAGAATCCCCGTAGTGTCAAGTCACTCATAGTATGTACAACCATAAAGCATGAAAGCAAATCATCACACAACACATAGCAACTATAACGGCAGTTACAACGGCAAGGGCAGGTATGACTTGCGTCACCCTTATGTTTGCTCACGTTGTATTGTAAAACCACATGTTCATATCACATATATCACCACAGCTGGAATCCATATAAAATATTTCAAATACACACAGCCACACTAGCCAGATAATAGATAGGAATTTACAGTTCCACAACATAGCCTCAGCAATTACAACGGCAGGGGTAGGTGTGATAACCATTACCCCCTATGACTGCTCACGTTAAACTGCTTACGCTGTAATGCCCCACAGCCGATAACACATACAACATAATGATAAGTCATGTATATAAAGCATCATACACAACATGAGAGCAAAGTCACTATCTTGATCCTTCCGTGCATGCTCTGGCACTGGTCTCTCCCAAATAGGGCAAATGTTGAATCCTATAATTTATAATTAGGGATAAAGTGTTATTCTCTATTTCAATACTTAAATGACTTTAAATCACTTAAATTGATTATCATTTATATTCTTTAGGAAGCTATAAATGCCTCTAACAAAAGCCCTAAAGAGTTGAAAAAACTATCCCAAAGATCCCCTTTTAGAAGCACAAGTATTGGTTTTTCACTATTGCACTCGAGTGAAGAAGACCTTACTCAAGTAATGATGGACTTACACTCGAGTCCTGGAAGCAACACTCGAGTGATAGCCAATTGCCCACTCAAGTCTTATGAAGTGATCACCAAAGGTGATCACCCTAGAGCAAAAAGGAATGACAAAAATCAGAATTGATAGTTGCACTAGAGCATAACTCAATTCACTCGAGTGATAGCCTAATGCTCACCCGAGTCCCCTAAAGTGAGGTACAGAAAGTGCTCACCTGAGAGCACAAGGATTTTCAAAAGGAAACATCACTCGAGAAGGGACCTTGGTACTTGAGTAATGGCTTAACATCCATGAGTGCTAAGACACACTCTTGAGAAATTGGCCACAAGTGACAACCCAAGAAACGAGTTCATAGTGTTAGATACACCCACACTCGAGTGAGACAAGGTTCAGTCGAGTGATAACCCACAACACCCGTAAGTGAGACAACACTCTTGGCTTTTTGCACATAAGTGCACCCAAAAATCAAAGGGAAAAGAGAATATGCACGACTTTACTCGAGTGAGACCCCATGTCACTAGAGTGATGCATATCAGAAGCCAAAAACACAACAGAGATGACAGCACTATCAAAAATTTAGCCAAGTGATTCCAATGATCCCAAATACTAAACCAAGGCTACTCCCACATGAAATTGCACAAGGAATCCAAAGGAACCATAAAAACTACTAAATTCCTATTCCATTATCATGCTTTGGTTTTAGGTTTCATCCAACACCAAAATCCCAAAATCATCAAACTTAACATTTCAACCTCAAACCAATTCTATCTATTCAAAACTTATCTCAAGACACCACATTCATTACCATATCATGCCAAACTACCCATGACCCTAATTTTTTGAAAATAAGGCAAAAAATTCTAGAAATTCAAAGCTTCATCATTTGGAACAAAACATAGATAGAAAGGTTCATTTCACTTACCTCAACAACTTTCTCAAGGAGGTTTCTTGATTCACCAATGCTTAGATTTCCTTGTGTGCTCAAACACCACCCAATGGAAAATCTAAAACCATCAAAATGGAGCCCTCAAAATAAGGAACAACATTAATGAAGTGAGTTTTGGCATTTAAGGTCATTGGCTTACCTTAAATCAAGCTTTTCTTCTTCCCCCTAAGGAAGATGAAGAAATAATGAGCTTCTTCTTGCCCATACCATTTCAGGGAAAAGGAGGGATAAAAAGGAGAGAGAAATGATAAAAAAATGAGTTTGACTTTCCCATAGTCTCTCTCATTCTAACAACTTGCCAAGTGTCACCATTTCATTGGCTCTCATAAAGTAAATAATCAATTAGTTACTCTAACCTCTCCATTAGCCATTTAGTCACACATCTCATTCCAATTAGTTAGTCATTAATTTCCTCATTAATCACTGACTAATTAACCAACAATTTTGCACTGATTTTGGCACATTTACCGAAATTGCCACAAAACACATAATAATTTAATCTTTAAATCAAAAATTATCCTCAATATTATCATTAGCCCTTAATCAAAATTTGAGGCATTACACACTCGAGCAACAACTCTAGCACTGAAGTGATGGTGTAACCCCCTGCCTTAAAAACGGTAAATTATAATTCAAACTTCGTAATTAAAATGAAATAGAGACCAATAATCATCAAAAGTCATTTACAATCCCTTCCTTACGAGAGGATTTTCACAAATTCTTTCAAAACTTTTCGCCTTATCCTGGTCTCAAATTCATGTCTCGAATATAATTACCCTGTACAGTTATATCACATTTATAAATATCAGAGTGTACAGCAAAAATCTCCGGCAACCCCCGAGTTTCATTTATATACTAAAGGATTTAAAGCTTCCTTAATAGGGGATCACACAACCATATTCACAATATTATTTATATCTCAAAAACAATATACAGTAATCTCGTCCAAAAGTGATAACTAACGGTTCAAACTATATATCTCTACTAAGTCCTAGCCGCTCCTGGTGGTTCGTTTCTCCTTGGAGCCACTTGCCTTGTCTGAAATGTTAGTCAATGGAAAGAATGAGATTCAAGAGAATCCTAGTAGTAACAAATCACTCATACAGTGTATAAACACATAGCATATATGATCATGTTTAGCAGCATCATAATGATATATGGCTTACGCCACATATGATAGCACTCCTGGCTATAAACACTATGCGTCAGCTTTCGCTGCGATCTCAATGCAACAGCTTACATTGTAATCATTATGCCAGCTTTCGTTGTAATATCAAAGCATCACAATGTATCACAATACATGACAGACATACATACAATGCTTTACACATAGCATAAGAGAAAAAGTCACTACCTTGTTCTTTCCTGACATTCCTCGGCATAGTGGGCTCATAAGTCCGGCAAATGTCAAATCCTATAACCAATACCAAGAACGTTGGATTACAACTTTATTCCAATTACTTATTTCCAAAACACTTAGAGTTGATTATCATTAGAACTCTTTAGGGGGCTCTTAAAAGCCTAGACATATGTCTAAAAGGTTAGGAAAAACTACCCCAAAGATCCCTTTTTCAGAAGAAAACACTAGTTTTAAGTTGACTCACTCGAGTAAAGATGGCCTTACTCGAGTAATGAAGACTTTTACTTGATTAAGAATGGTTCTCACTCACGAGTATTTGGCAAAGAGCAACCCAACGGCCAGAAAGTGCCCACTACACTCGAGTATAAGGATTTGTACTCGAGTGATGACCTTAAAATCACTTGAGTCCCAGAAAGTGAAGTACAGGAAGTGTTTGCCCGAGAGCACAGCAAACTTAGGGGAGGAAGCTCACTCGAGTACTACCCTTGCAATCGAGTAAGGACATAGCACTTGTGAGTGTCAAGACACACCCTTAGAAATTGGTCCGCAAGTGTTTGTCCGAAAGCAAACCTCAAAATGAACATACCTCTTCACTCGAGTGATAACCCATATCACTCGGGGGCGAGGAAGTGCACTCTTGCATCCTACCCTAGAACACCACTGAAATGCTGAAGGAAATGGGAAATCTACTGCTGCACTCAAGTGATACCCCTCCTCACTCAAATAAGGCTTATCAGAAGCCAAAAACGCAGCAGCTGATATAACTTCCAGATTTGCCAAAACTAATCCCAATGGTTTCAAAACTTATACCAAAGCTTATTCTTGCCTAAAATTCCATAAGGAATCTATTGGTAACCTTAAAATACTCAGAATCACATTCTAACAACATTTTTGCTCTTGGGTCTCTACATTACACCTAAAACCCTTAATCATCAAAATTTCCACTTCCTATTTCCAAACCAATCTTAGTAACTCAAAGACACAATAGGCTACCAATTCAACCATAATACTCTATCCAATTCCTACATTCCAAATTTATACCATATTCAGGAAAAAATTCCAGAATTTACAAAACTTAACCAAAAATCATAACAAATATACCAAAATGCATTAAATGCTTACCTCTTTCTTTTCTCAAGTGATTTCCTTGATTTCACAACTTCCAAATTTTCACCAATTCTCAAACACCACTATTCAAAAATCTAAAACCATAGGAATGTAACCCTTGTTACTATGATCAAAATTAATGAAGGACACTTGAACAATCAAAGTCATTTTCAAGGTCAAATACTTACCTTTGTTTTTCTCTTTCTTACTTGGTTTCAGCGAAAATGGAGGAGAGGAGAGAGGAGATGATGATGAAGAAGATGACCACACATTTTTCCTTTTTCCCAAGCTCCTAGCCGACTTGAAAGAGGAGAGGAGAGAGGGGAAACTTTTGCCTTTTTGACTTGATCCCATGGTCCATATAGTGCCATGTGTCTCCATCTCATTCTCCCTACCATGGATTCACAGAGACTCACACATGTAGGATTCCGCCTTTTGCTCTTTCAATCCTAACCATTGATCTCAAGTAACCTATGAGTTTCCTCTTCGGTAACTGACTAATTGGTCATTAATTTATCATTTTGCCCCTGATTATCACAATGTTCATTAAACCATCTTCAAACATATTCATATCATAATGCACATCATATCCTTCAAAAGTATTTATTTATTAATAATTACATTACTTTTGAAGCCATTAGCCCTTAATTGCAGTTCAGGATATTACAGATGGCATAACATTTGCAAGTGCTAACACACTCTCTTGACAAATTGACTGCGAGTGCTAGCCCGAGACGCGAGCTCATAATGCAAAAATGAACACACACTCGTGTGATACAAGGTACACTCGAGTGAGGTCCTATATCACTTGTAAGTGAGGGAATGCACTTTGGCTTAACAATAGGGAAATGCAACTAAAAACTGAAGGAAAAGAGAAAATATGATGTTGCACTCAAGTGAGAGACCAGTGCACTTGAGTGAGGCTCTATTAGAAGCCAAAACACAGTAGATGACAGAATTTTCCAAATCTTAACCAAAGTGTCCAATGGCCCTAAAAATCAACAACTAAACTTTTCCCACACAAATTTTCATAAGAAACCCATTGGAAATACTAAAACAACCAAATTCCCATCACAATGACACGTTCCACACTTCCAACCATATTGCAATCCAAAACCACTAAATGACCAACTTGAATTTCAAGATTTCAAACCAATTCTATTGTTCTCATGACACATTGTGACACCTATTCCACCGTAAATCATTAGGCAATTCGTTCATTCCAAAATTATACTAAAATCAAGGCAAAATCCACAAATCACAAAACTTAACCAATGATCACAAAACTTAAGTCAAAATGCAACAATTTCTTACCTTTTCCTCTTTCCAAAGCTAGTTCTTGAATTCTTCAACTTTCTAATTTCTTCAAGCACTCAAGAAGCTTCTTTCAAAAATCTAAAACCATAAAGATAAAGCCATATCACCATGAACAAGATTAATGAAGAGTATTTGAGCTAAAGAGGACATCAAAAAAGCCAAAATCTCACCTTTCACTTCCTCTACTAGCCCAAGGTACCATAGTCCCCTAGGTCTTAAGGCCTTTAGACACACAAGTCCAGTATGACATGGCTAGTGATGTCATACCACCTAGGGTTTCTTACCCAACATCTAGGTTTATCTTGACACCTAGAACCTTACTATCACGTACCTTGGAAATCATTTTCCTCTGTTCTCCAATTAGACGCGTCATCCTCCTATGCGGGAGATTATCATAAATTTCCACTACCTCCGGGTCTACACATCAAATTCTCTGGCGAACCATACTGATTCACTTCACCACATCCAAATCCACATCACAGATAATGTAAACACATAGCCCTTAAACTCATATTTCCATAATAGCAGGGACATTAATGTGTATACCTCAACCAATCACAAATCATCGCCTATTTCTTAGGCAATCACAACTTATCACCTATTCCCTAGTTTGGCCTAAGGGAATTATCCTATCAAATCCTATCTTTACCAGGAATTGCAGCTCTGATATCAAAAATGTAACCCCCACCCTAACTATGTCCAAAAAACACGATTAAAATGAATTAGAGACCAACAATTAGCAAAACTCATTTTCAAACCCATATACACGATAGGGTTTTCACAAATACTTTTCGAAATCTAAACAACCTAGTCTCATATTCACATTTTGAATATAATTACACACAGCACAACTAATCACATTTATATATCTGAGCACACAATATAATTCTCGGCCAACCCCGAGTTCATCCTTTACTAAGGATTTACAAATTCCCTTATAGGGGATTACACAAATCTATCTTGGATACATAACCAAATCTTCACCACATATACACATCCCAACTATGATAACTAGCTACCAAAACCTCATCCTGAAGGAGACCTCGCTGCCCTGGGTGCCAGCTCTATCCTCGATCTACTAACTTGTTTGGAAGGTTAGTAGGGGAGGGTGAGATTTAAGAGAATCTCAGTAGGAAAACAATATCAATATGCATGTACGATAAATATTTAATGCATGACATGCTTGCATAACTCATGCTCACACACAATGAAAAATCTATAAGCTCAATACTTCGAACAACATACATATGGCCATATTATAAATTGAAACATAGCTTTAAATCATTCATACATGTTTCACATAATCAAGCAAAGCAATAACATGCATCAATACCAACACAAATATCATATACATGCAGGAGAGGTAAGTTTCCTACACTTGTACTTTCCGCGTATGCTCCAGCACCAGCAACTCACGATTAGGGTAAACATCAAACCCTATAACCAAAGCAAGGACATAGGGTTAATCCCTTTTCTAATTACTTAACTTTCAAACACTTCAGTTGGTTATCATTCATGACCTTTAGGTGGCTACTCAAAGTCTAAACACATGCCTAAATGGTTGGGAGAAACTTAACTAAAGATCATCTTTCAAAACCTCAAAATTCCATTTTTGACTATATCACTCAAGTGATGGAGGACGCACTTGAGTGATGGATGACTTATACCTGAGTGAGGACGGCATACTCGTGCGAGTACTTGGCCGAAAGCACAGACGGAGATAGAAAATGATCACTACACTCGAGCATCAAGATCAATACTCGAGTGATGCCCCCACACTCACCCGAGTCCTATAAAGTGTGGCATAAGAAGTGACTACCCGAGAGCTGTAACCCCTCACGGTAATCACATCCGGATTTTGAAATTTAAGTTAAATAGAGACCAATAAAATGAAATCAACAATTTATAATCCCTCAACTCAGGATGAGGAATTTCAAAATCAATTCAAAACGTAATAATTCCGGGTCTCACATTCACGTGCGGATATAACTACTTGAGAAATCAAATCACATAAGAAAAATCAGAGTGCGGAAACTAAAATCCCGGCAAACCCCGGGTTACTCTATATATCGAATGGGTTTACTATTTTCCAAATAGGGATTACAAATCAAAAATTCACTATGAACAATTTATATACAGTAATCCCAATCTACAATAGCTAACCAACAATCCCAAAATCCTAAATGTCCCTAAGAGATCCTAACCACTCCGGGTTGGTCACTTCTCCTTCGAGCCACTTGCCCTGTCTGAAAAGGTTAGTTATATGGAAAGAGTGAGATTCTAAAGAATCCCAGTAGCAACAAGTCACTCATACAATATATAAACATAAAGCATGTATGTTCATCCTGTTCAACAGCTTCACAATGATCTCTGGCTCGCGCCACATATGACAGCACTCACGGCTGTAATCACAATGCACTACGCCCACTTTCACTGTGGACACTATGCCAGCTTTCGCTATAATCACTATGCACAACACCCGCTTTCGCAGTGAACACTATGTAGCAGCAACAGGAAGCACAAAGCACCACAAAGCATCTCAAAGCACAATGTATCACTAAACTCCATAAGGTATCTCAATGCACAAGGTATCACAAAGCCTTAAGAGGCCACAAATGCCTCTAATAAAAGCCCTAAAAGGTTGGGAAACAATAGGTTGAAGGTCACTTTTCGAAAACACAAAGTGCTGGAACACAGGGGTTGGCCACGGCCAGCCCTTCCTTAGGTAGCGGCCAAAATATGGTCAGAAAGCCGCTAGCCGCGGCCAGCCACCCATGGGCCGCAGCCAGAATCAAGGCAGAAAGGTTTGGGTCACGGCCAGCCACTCATGGGCCACGGCCAAGCAATTACCTGATTCTTGGCTGAACTGCAAAAAACCATAACTAATTGTAGAAAAATCAAAATGGAGTGATTCCAAAGCCAAATGAAAGGTATTGAAACCCTCTTCCTAGGAAAAATTCATAATTGGAAATCACTACACAAATACAGAATTACCCAAAACTCAACACTACTCCAAAACAGAGTTCTGTTTCCATCCCAAACTTTGGACAATCATATCTCCTAGAATACTAAATGAAATGACACAAAATATATGTTCATTTTGAAGCTTGGGATGTGAACTATAAGATTGGAAAGTTTCATAATTTTCTGACACCATTTGGTCATTCAAAACTTTTAGTGTGAATTGATTGCCCAGAACAGAGCTCACACAAGACATATTTCCAACTCACAAATCAACACCTTTCAAGATTCTACAACCACCACAATGTAGCGCTCAATGAGATACACAACTTTAGAGAAGACGTTTTGAGCAAAGGAGGAGCATTACTTACTCAAAAATCAAGGCTTTTTCTTCTCTATCCAAGCTTGCTTCAGTGAAAAATGGAGGAAGAAAGAGAGAGAAAATGAGTGAGAGAGATAATGAGATGAAATGATGATGAAGAAGCTTTTCTTTCCTTGCCCATTCCTCTTGGCCGAATAGGAGAGAGAGAATGAGGGAAAAAGAGAAATTTTGTCCTCTAGTGGCTCATCCAACAATCTCCACAATGCCACATGTCACCATCTCCTCCCTTCCACTATGAGCTCACATAGACACAATGCATAGGATTCCGACCCATCAATAATGAATCTCAAATACCACACAAATTTACACCAAATTCACATCATATTTCTCTCAAAATATTTAATTACACAAATTATAAACAATCTCAATGCCATTAGCCCTTAATCACAAATTGGGATATTACAAGAGCAACAGAAAACCCAGAGCCAGAAGTGCACTCAAGCACTAGTTATGGCATTCAAGTAAGGGCACAACACTTGTGAGTGCTAGCTCACACTCTTAACAAATCAACTGCAAGTGACAACCCGAGAAGCGGGCTCATAGTGCAGAAGCACATAATCACTTGAGTAAGACCACCATCACTCGAGTGATAACCCACATCACTTGCAGGTAAGGAAGTGCACTCTTGCTTCTTCCACATACAAGTACAACCAAAACTGAAGGGGAAAGGGAAAACATAACGCTGCACTCGAGTGAGACCCTTGTTCACTCAAGTGAGGCTCTATCAGAAGCTAGAACGCAGCAGATATCAGAATTTTCCCTAACTTCCAACATATGTTTCCAATAGTTCCAAAACTCTAACACAAAGTCACTCCCACATAATTTCACACAAGAAACCCATTGGAAACTTCAAAACATCCAAAATCACATCACAATGACAATATTCCCCTTGGTCACACTTATTACACACACATTACCCAATTTCACCACTTTTTCTCCCAAGGTTTCAAATCAATCCAAATGGCATCAAAACACAATATGAAACCATTTTTACCACAACACACTAACTAATTCATCCATTCCAAAAATATACCAAAATAAGGGAAAATTCCAAAATTCTTAAAACTCAACCAAAAGTCACAAAACTTAGATCAAAAAGTAGCAAATACTCACCTCTTCCTCTTTCCCAAGCTTGTTCCTTGATTCTTCATCTTTCCAATTTCCTCCAAGCTCTTAAACACCTTCTTTCACAAATCTAAAACCATAGCAATGAAGCTCTCATCACTATGAACAACATTATAGAAAGGTATTTGAGCTAAAGAGGACAAAAAGCCAACCAAAAATCCACATTTCATTCTCTCTTTCCTCCCTCAAGCATGGCGACAATAGAGGCTTGGAAGAGAGAGAAAGAGATCAGTTCTTGAGCTCCCGAAAAGGCCATTTGGCCGACTTAGAGAAGAGAGGAGAGAGGGAAAAAGATTTGAAACTTTGACCAATCCAATGGTTCACATTGTGTCAAGTGTCACACTCTCATTCCATCTTCCATGAGCTCACATAGGCACACACACACATGATTCCACCCCTTTTGATCTCTCAACAATCAATCCTAATCATTGATCTTGAAGTTACCAATAAGTATCCTCTTCGGCAACTGATCAATTGGTCGACAACTTTACTATTTTGCCCCTGATTATGCTAATTCTCTTGAATCACCACCAAACACATCATATCATTCCATTCTTCCACAATATGTGCCCCCTATATTTTAAGTCAATTTAGATGTTAATTTATAATTAAACTTAAATACAGGGTTTTGGCACAGCTCATAACACATTCAAATCTCAAATCACATCATAATCTTCAAAAGGGTTATTTGTCACTAATCACATCCACTTTTGGAATCATTAAACCCTAAATTGACATTTGGGATCCTGCTAGACCGGGCTTAGAAGTCCACTTATTTCAAGCTTATTTTCTAGCCTCAAATCTCAAAATTCAGGGTATTACAAGAGGAGAGAGGGAAAGAGTTGAAATATTGAACTTGATCCTATAGCCCATATGGTGCCACTTGTCATGATCTTACTTCCTCTTCCATGGGCACACACATAAGCACACATGCATATGATTCCACCCTCGAAATCTCTTGATAATTAATCCTAACCTTTGATTTCTAAGTTACCAATGAGTTTTCTGTTCAGTAACTGACCAATTGGTAAGAAAGTTTCCCATTTTGCCCCTGATTATCACAATACTTACTAAAACACCCAAACATATCTTATTATCTTCTCACTCTTCATTCATATGCCCTCTCCCTACCCTTAGGGCTCATTTTAAGCTTTGTCACACAATTAAGCTTAAATGTAAGGTTTAGGCACTGATTATAACACATCCGAATCACAATTCAAATCACATTCTCCAAAAGTGTTTATTTGTCTATAATTACATTAACTTTTGAAGTCATTACTATCTTTCTCTTTTTCCTTAGTTTCTCTCTTTGTCACCTCATCTCGGGAGCCTTTCTTTTAATCTCCATCAAATTTCTTCTTCTCTACTATCTATCTTAGTCATTTGCATCGAAGGATAAGGGATCTCCTCATCAAACTCAAGCTCGTTTCTCTTTATCGTCGTCGTCGGTGAAGTTTTCTGGTCCTTTTCTTTTGCAGTTGCTTGATGCTAAGAAGGTTTTTACTCTTCCGCTATTCTTCTATTCGTCTTTGATCTCTCCCCTTCTTCTTTTGCCTTATGTTTTCTTTTTGTTACAGTAGTTCAAAGAAAATGTTCAAGTCATTTCCTATTTTTTTCACTCTTCATCAGATTAGGGATGACCTGGTTGAAATTGGAAAAGGAAAGGAAGTCTGAACAAGATTCTAAGAATCAAAGGGATGCCATTAAAGCTCTTGAAAGACCTTGTTGTGTTGATGCAGCTAAAGCACAAGTAAAGGCACCCTTTCTTTCCTAGTTACTCCTTCTTGATTGCCCTTCATTTTTTATTTTCCTTCTGTTAATTTCAGTTTTTTGATATGGCGATTGAATTTGATTTTTATGGTCAATTTTTATGAGCATTGATATTGTAATATCCTGAATTTTGGAACTGCAGGCTTTGAAATAAGCCTAAATTAAGTGGATTGCTAAGCCCCAGTTTAGCATATGTCTTGAACTTATTCCCTAATGTTTCTTATATCTGTGAGGTATTAAAGGGAATAAAATGGTAAATTAAAGAGTATGGGAAATTTGTATACAACATGGAATTAACTCTTGGGTGTTCTAGAAATCCCAATATTGAGGTCCAAAGTAGAGGAATACAAGAAAATAATATTTGGCCAATACTAATCTTAATTTTGGTCATAGGATATTAGAAACTAAAGTTAAACAATGTTTTTGGTGAAATCGCCTATGAGGCAGTGATCTTGTAATGTAAGTTTGTATGACCAAATGATGAGAAAAAATTATGAGATTTTATAGGATGAAAGTAGATATCCTAAGCTTTAATTTGAAAGGTCATGTGACTCAATTAGGCTACATTTAAAAAAATTATGGATTTTTGAAATTTACCCAACGAAATTGATTATTTTTTGGGACAATATGCAAAAATTAAAAATCTGAGAATTTTGTGCTTCCAAATAGCAAAAGGCTATATTTTTCCTTGAACCTAGACTCAATAAGGGTTCTATAGCTTTTAGATTCACTCCAATTTGATTTTCTAGAATTAGTTATGATTTTTCAAAATTTGGGCAGAAATCTGCCAAATTTTTTTAAAAATCCGAAATTGGGAAAATTAATTAATTAAGTTGGGATATATTATTAAAATCATCATCCTCCTTCTTCAGCCCATATTTGACGTGAAGTGCAGCTTGGAAAATAGAGGAAGAGAAATATTATAAAGGGAGCAAAGGAGAAGGAAAATCTTACAATGGTAAGTGATTTCTTCAGTAAATCGGTTCCTAATGTGTATAACTCCGTTCCTAAGCTTCCTTTTCATATGATTTAAGGTTTGGAGGATCAAATGTGGATGTTAAACACTTAGGGTTTAGCCACCTTGAGAAAAATCTAGGGGGAGCCTAAGGTAACTTCCAAACTCTTACATATTGACTATTCTAGCTGTTGTGGACAATTTAATCGGTGAAATTTTGTTGGATTTTCTTTGTGTGTAAAAATGGAAAATAGGTTGTGGGGGCTGTTATGTTGCCTAAATTGGTACTAAATGGTAGTTGTAACCTAATGGAATAGTCAATAAAGTAGTTAGAAGTATAAAGAAACGCGTTTACGGAGCCGAAATCGTAAAACCTTGATTTTCCCAGGAAAATCTAAATATGTAAGCAGAGCTGTAAATAGGCCTTAGAGTTGGATTTTCAATGATTTGATGGTTCCATTGAGTTCATAAGGAAAAATTAGGTGGGGTTATAGTTGGTCACTTTTTCAGAAAAGCCCAAAAAATCATAACCTGAAACACTGAAATAAGGGCTGCCAAGGGCAATTTCATCTTTTGGTAGTGAATTTGATACTTTCGAGTCCAGAAATGGATTCTTTGGGCAAAAATATGTTAGAATAGCCTATGTTAAAACTTCAGGAAAAATACAGTCGGATCGGGTATAGCCAGGTCGACGTCCCGGGGGCATTCTGGTAAATTTTCACAATAGACTCATATAAACCCGAGAAACACTATGGACGTGTATAAGTGGTGCATTTGGAATTGTAGGACTGAGTTGAGAGCCTGAGTTACTAGCACACAAATCAAGGATAAAAAACTGGAGGTAGGGCACTTACCTTACTTGCATATTTTTGATATCTTTGCTTGTGTAGTGATGTATGTGATTGATTTACTTGATTGTGTAGAGCATATTTGAATAAATGAAGCTTTGTTTCTGTTTTCGTTGTGGCCATAGTTTTGTTACATGAAACATTGAGCATGCAGAAATGTCATTATGGGGCATACATCTAGTTAAAGCTAACATGTCATACACATAACATCTATCATGCATGCATTATGGTATCTATTTCCTATTGAGATTCTCTTGAATCTCACCCTCCCTTACCAAAAAATTTAGACAAGATGAGATAGAAGATATGCTAAGAACAAAGAAGAGAAACATACGAGCGGATTGCAGTAGTGGAATAAAGATAGGAAGGAAAATGTCTTCATTTAATTTAACTGGGACAGGTTTAAATCCCAAGTAGCCCTTTGTGGCTACTTTGATGGTAATTATCATGTACGAACCCCTATGGGGAATTTATGTAATCAAGCATATATTATCAGTATAATTATTCTATTCCTGTGTTGCCCACCGAACCACATATCGTTTTCCATGAATACTCTGGTAAAGGTGAAATTAAAATAAGGGCATGATATATATGGTCTTCTATTTCTCTCCCATTGCCATTTGCAAATATGGTTATGTCATATTAATTTTCTTCTTTCTTTCTCCTGATGCTTTTCTTTTTTTTTCCTTTCCAATGAAGATGAGTTTCAAAATATATACTATAGGACCCATTTTTATGGGTTAGGCATGGTCTTTTAATATTTTTTTTCTTGCGTTGTATTCGTTTCCGTTTTTTTAGAGCATGTTCTTCTTAATCAATTTCTTCTTTTTTTTTCAAGGGTACAGTTATAAAATTAAATCAAATAATCCCACAAACACCCAATTCCTATAATTTTGGATCTTGATTTCAAGAGTTGTGTTTTTATTTCATGTAAACCCGACATGCTCTCATTAAATCTTTTATTATTCTGCAAAATCTTATAAATATTTATTTCTTAACTTTCATTTTCATCTTTTAAATAATGACAAAATTTATTATTAAATGAGGTAATTTACTATTTAATTTCTCAATCTATTACTATGATTATAACTTTGTCCCTTCTAAGATCCTAGAAAAGTATCTCATTGTACATCATTTGGGTTATGTGATTTTAGGGTTTTTCTTTTTCATTTTCTGAAAATCTATAACTAGAATGAATTGAACAAACTAAGATCATTGCTACGACATACTGGAATTAGGAACTCATTAATGAGACTCAACATATCTAGGTAAGTTCTATGATTTGCAACTTCACATGTTTGTATTTTTTGTTTTTTTACACTCATTACTTGGAATAACATACAGACATGACTTTTTGTTGAGATAAAAAAGGATATTTTGTTAGAATGAATCTAATACTCTGATTTAATGAATAAAGGGTTTTAGACTGCAGTATATTCAAAATGATGATGCAATAATTGGTACATTTTCTCTTATTTTTTTGCACACTTTCTGTCTCTTTGATATCATTGTTCAAGTATGTCATTATGATGATGAATGCATATGATGATAAAGTAAGGGCTAATTGTCTTTATGATGATGTTGTGGGTTTATGGTTTTTATTATGCAGAATGAACAAGGGTCTTTTGAAAATCTTTTTATTATATAAAAACTTTCACGTAAGGGTTAAACTTTGTCATCATAATTCCCTACAAAAAGTCTCACCTAATCTATATTCTGCAAAAAGCTTTCAAAATTCATATACTTTGTCCAGCTTTTGTATTTTTTGTGTTTGCCTTTGAGTAAAATATGCTATATAGGCATTTTAGCTTTCACTTTTTTTTATAAGCACATCTATTGAAGTCTACAGAGTATATGAGGTTTGATGTATATAAAGTTTATAGAGGTTAAGGGATATACTGGGCAAGTGAAAGTGATGGCACCTTTACTTGTGGGTGGATGAAAAGAGGTTAAGGGATAGATTGTGAAGCGAAAGTGATGGGAGCTTTACTTATGGGTAGCTTAATAAAGCATACAACGTACCTTTTACTGCATCTAGGTATATGCAGAAAGTTGAAGGACACGCCTAAAAGTTTAAAAGGGAAGTCTGTAGCTTAACAGAGTAAGTTGAAAGTTTATAGCCTATAGTGTTTTATTGATTCATTCAATATGAGAAAGGTAGTCTAACCAATTTAATATTATGCATAAAATATTTAAACTACAGCTTTATGTTTCTTCATTTAATGCAAGGCAGAAGAAAAACACTATATCAAGGTATAAAATGATCATCCAGATACTAACTAGGCAGCATTATAGACATTAGCTCTATGATTGCCTGCACTTCTTTCCTCATGATATGATATGGAGCTTCACATTATTGTTGGTGTGTCTAGGAAAAACGCAGGGAGAGGTTACCTTGCTCTATAGTCGAATAAAGGTATTCCATAGAAATTAGACCTTCATTCACTTTACATTTGCTGTTATATATATTTTTATTCTTCCTCTCTGATTTTAATTTTTAGTAATCTTGTAAGTTAGTTTGACTTGGTTGTGAAAAAACATGTTCACTTAGTAAAAAAAGAGAAAAAATGTTCACATCCATGCTATTAATGCAACTTATAATACTGACGAGTAGCCAATCTTCCTTTTCTTTTATATAATGCCTATCTGATGTTCCCTTCTGAAAAGGTTAGAAAGCAAGTCTAAAACTAAGTAAAGTGAGTAGGAAAGGGGAGATAAACTGACATGTCAGCAATGTCAAAATGTAATTTTTTTTCATACTTTTGCTTTATGTTGGTATGGGTTGTACACTAAGGTTATGATTTTGACTTTCTAACTCTTTGTGACAAAAGTGTAAAATACATGAAAATTAAAACATTAACTCTATTTTAGTGGAAAAATATATCTTCACATGGAAGGTGGATTGCAACCAGCAAACATGAACTTTAGGTTTCTAGTATATCATGTAAATATGTTTAATCTAAATTTGAGTTTGAAATTAATTTGGAAAGGTTAATCTCTGAATATGGGGTTGTAGTTTCAAAATATTTTCTTCAAGCCTATAATTTCCCAATAGATATGGGCTAATTGGAAAAGGCGGATATGAAATGTTTGGTTGGTTCTATTTGAAAGTAATATCACTTTATCTCTGTTGCCAAATGGCTAAGAAAGCTGAAAACATTGTGGCCTTATGTGTGTGTGTATTTAGACTCAGTAAAGGACCCATAAAAAGTCAGTTGGTAGCATTGAAAAGATCTTTATGTAGGTGTTGTTTAGCAACCTAGCCCCGACATTTGGCAAGCTTGGAGAAATGCATATAGTATGTATAATGTTAGAGCAAGCGTTTCACCCAAGAGGGGCGGTGAATTGGGCGATACTAAAAATTTCGTTGCAAATATAAAACTTGACAGTGAATATAAAGCAGTAAAGAGTAAGGAGAAATATCACTGAAGTGTACACCAGGAGTTATACTGGTTCGGCCACAACCACTTTGACCTATGTTCAATCCTCAGAGCATCTCTGAGTGTTTCACTATAATTTCCTAGATTCAGTGGTTCTTGGCACCTCGGTACAAGCAAGTTCCTTCGCCTGGACACTCGCTCCCCCTTACAAGTTGTAATCCAATCCTAACTCAAGGTTCCACAACCTTAAGTTACCTCAATAACAAATATTGAGTTTGAATGAAATATCTCTCTTACAGAGTGAATAAGAATCACTGAAGTACAGATTTACAAGTGTGTGTAAAAACAGAGTATTGAGCGTGAACTTGATAATGTGTTCATGTGTTCATGTTGTTATTCTCTGTTTGGATGTTCCCATATATATAGATGTGTTGATAATGACCGTTGGAACATTTTCTTCTCGCTCGTTAGAGTGTGCGCAGCCATTGTTGACTTTTTCAGATTTTGAAAAATATCCGTTTGCGGTAGGTGGCGGTAGGTAGCATTTGAACGTTGCATTTGACTTTCTTTATTTGGTAAGATTTCTTCATTGTTTATCTGCGAATGTACTAAGTATACTAATACAATGAAAGGTTAATCATATAGGAAACAAATCAATGAATGTTGGAATGATTTCTGAATTTCTGGACTTGGATACTTGAGTGGTCCCTCGAGTATTCATTAAGTTTACTCGAGTGG
Organism: Inga leiocalycina; assembly: GCA_963242795.1. Lineage (NCBI taxonomy): Eukaryota > Viridiplantae > Streptophyta > Magnoliopsida > Fabales > Fabaceae > Inga > Inga leiocalycina. The sequence goes on along the minus strand of OY725331.1, from coordinate 26,416,631 downwards.
TTACTCGAGTATCTTCATGACAATATTGATAGAGAGCAAGTCAATAAATGATAATCATATTACTCAGGTAGTGCATGGAGTAAACAAATTTACAAACCTTGGAAATACCTGTTTACTCGAGTACTCACTGGAGTATGCTACAATTTTCTTCACAGGTTACTTAAGTGGCTACTCGAGTGGTCTTTCAAATAACCTTCAGATTACTCGATGCTTCACTCCAGTAATGTTGGCAGGATTTCAGGCCGAGAGCACTTCAAGTTTTGCTTACCTATTTACTCGAGTGCCGCCTCGAGTGAACATCTATTTTCTGTATAGCTTACTCTGGTGGATACTTCAAGTGTATTGTAAATAATTCTGTAAATTACTCGATTACTGACTCGAGTAATCTCGTTCAAGTCTTTAACATATAACATTTTCATACCTGCATACTTGAGTGGTGCCTCGAGTGAGGTATGATAAAAACATTTCAGATTAATCGAGTGTTACCTTCAAGTTTTGTTTACCATAGTGATTTACTCGAGTGGCTCCTCGAGTAACATTGGTAGGATTGAAATGCCGAGAGCAACATATTTCTTGAAGCAGGGGACTCGAGTAATGCTGGCAGGCCGAGAGCAACTGGAAGTGATTTCCCTGATTACTCAAGTGGTTACTCGAGTAACGTTGGCAGGATTACATGGCTGAGAGCAACTCATTTCCTTGTGGCAGGTTACTTGATTGTTGACTCGAGTAACTCTTCTTTTCACTTCATATTACTCAAGTCGTTCTTCGAGTGATGTATCTGGCCGTGAGTTACTTGAGGTTCTGTGCTCTGGTTACTTCAAGTTTCTGTCTTATTACTTGAGTTCTTACTCGAGTAGCCTTTTAGAAATTCTGCCAGTGATGAAGTTTCTTAGCTTTCACTCTTGGCCTTTCTTCATTATTCCAGTGCTTACTTCAAGTGATGATTTGCTCTGTCATTACTTTGTTCAAACTTGTTTATTTATCAAATCTTTTTCACACCCATTCTTTGTTATCATCAAAACATGTGAGATCTAACATATAATTCCCTCTTTTATGAAAGAGACATTCTCCTATTGAAGATATCCACAAAAGGTGGCAATAACAGTGTACATATGAAGGCATTTTGGTTGTAACAAGGAGTATCTGAAACAAAACAAAGGCTATTGGCACTACAAATTGAACCTTTACACTTTATAAAGGAAACCATTTGTTTAAATCTTAGTCAGAGGTCATTATAAAAAAAATAGCCTTTCCTTTTATAGTGTTGGGTAGGATTAGTAGGTGGTGTCAATTTTTCATTTCAAAGGAAACTGCCTATCAATTACTTGGAAAGTTTTCCTTTGCGTTTAGGTTATATAGTTCATACTTTTGTAGCTTTGATAATTGTTGTTAATAAAAGTGAATGTGGGTGCAAGAATAGAATAAAAAATGTTGTTTAATGTCTAACAAAAACCCAAATGTTGTCATTGCTAAATAGTAATTATGATGTAACTGTAATTATTTATGCCTCCAATAAAATAGTATAACTAATAAAGTATGAAATAAAGGGAAAATGTATCAATATGTAAAAGCTCCCCATGCAATGCATAGGTAGCACATGCTCGTTTGATACGAATAAAAGCATGATTTATTATACCTTATCTTATAATGATATTATATTTATTAGTGATTTAATATAATTGTCATAGCAGTTGCATTTATGATGAGTTGGAATAAGGAGGAATTTTTATGATGAGATCTTTTACCACGTGATATGCCATCACTTGATGTAAAGTGTATGGCACTTGTTAGGGCCCCTTTTTCTATGTTTACCTTTAGCCGAGATTGCATTGGAGCTGTAGGACAAGTGACACCTCCTTAGTTGTGTTCTTTTAAGGAGGGGAGCCATAGTCCAAACTTAAACTCTACACCTTTTGTAACACCTTCATTTTCGAAGCGTATGGACAACTTAAATGCAATAATATCTTTGACAGTGAGACTGGTAATCTTTTGTAAACAGTAAGGGTCCCAACTTCAAAGCAAAGTACAAACCTGCACTTGAGTAGGTTTTCAAAAATCTTTTCAACAACGTTATCAAATTGGTTTCATATTAATTTACAATTCATTTATAAGCCATCCGATTTAGTTTCATTTCTTTATACTAGAGTTTTACCTATACGTTCTCTGTTGGAACCCGAATTACTATAGTGAATTAACCGCCCAAGATGGATGGCTGTCCACTACTTGTTTGGATTTCACTATTCGATACCTATATATAGGCACTTTGCTTACATGTCTACAAAGTTTCCAGTACATGATTGGCTCTACTTAGGTACAGATTAAGTACAATTTCCAAAAAAATGATAACCAATAGGAAATTAAATTCTAAGTCCTTTGCTTCACTCGTTTGTGATTACCTTCTTGCTTGAGGAGCTGCCTGCCCGAGCTGAAAATTGGTTTTTGGAAAAATAGGGTGAGTCCCAGTAGTAATAGATATCACTCATAAAAAATGCATACATGTAACATGCCATGTCAACCAAAGTTTAAATACAAGCAGCATATTCAATATTCAGAGATAAATTCATGATATGCAAAAAGCATAAAGTTACCAATTCATGATATACAGCAGGCATAACGTTCCAGTAATTCAAGAACAACCGTTCCTTGCCACAGCGTTGGGAAATTCTACTAGGCTTGAGCCCTTCTCATCTGAATGCTTTAAATTCATTATGGTACAAGCATGCATATAACATATCATATAGTATGTGAGGGATAAGTGACTACCTGACGGTCTTACCAAACTTTCAACTAGATTGACATGCTTCGGGCATACCGGGCAAAAGTTGAATCCTATAAATTATAATTTACGAGCGAGTTATTACTTATCCTATTATTTGATTACTTAAGACACTTAGTTGGTTATCATTTAGGTTAGTACTTAGGCCCAATTAAGTATTTAATGTAGTTACACTAGGCCCAAGTACTAATCTTCACCCTTAAAGTTCACACTTTTGGCCCAAAGCCCACTAAATTCGCACTATTTCATAAAGTTGGTATATTTTTCTCTTAACTTAGAAAAATCATAACTTTGTCTAGGAAACTCCAATTAGGGTTGTTCAAAGTCCTATATGGGCCTTATTAAGTATATTTTAAAGGAGAAATGATTACTTCTGTAGCACACACGCATAAAATCTTAAATTTTATAATTACTCACTTCTGTTGTAAGACAGCTTCTAGAATTATTACCAAACTTCAAAATTTGTATCTCCCAGTGTACTTGTCCAATTATTACAAATTACTCATCAAATTAAAGCTTGTTGGATCTACTTTCTTTCAGGAAAATTTTGTGGCCATTGGAACTCATTTGATTAGACACAACTATGTCACAATCAATATGTCTCAAATCAACCTCCAGATTCAATGCACATTTTCAAAAATCAGAATTAATTTTATAAAACTTCAAATTGGATGATTGTAATTACATTGTAAACCTATTTAAGTTTATTTCAATGAAAAAATATCATTTACTTGAAATTGCAGCCACAAAATTTTTAGAAATTCGGCAAACCTTAACAATTTCAGAATTGGTTCCAGAAACAAAGTCCAAATTCGAAAAATCATAACTTTAAATCTACTAGTCTAAAAATTACATTTTATATATCAAGATGAAGCTCAAGATGTCTACTTTCATTATATAAAGTTTCATAGCATTTGGATCAGGTTTAGACATTTAAAAACATGACAAAACAATTCTGCCTCCAAAAAATGAATTTTGGTAGAACTACTCTTCGGTTTCAAATTTATGATTTCTCATTTCTAAACCTTATTTAACACCATGTAACACCATTTACATGATCAAAGTGTAATGCCCCAAATTTTTGATTAAGGGCTAATGAGGATTATTATAGATATTTATGAATTTAAATCCGAATTATTATGTGTTTTGTGGCAACTTTAATTAATATGCCATAATTGGTGGAAAAATTGAAAGAATGGAATTATTGGCCATAAGTTAGTGATTAAGGGATGAATTAATTACTAATTAAGAGGAAATGAGATGTGTGACTAAATGGCTAATGGAGGGGTTAAAGTAACTAATTAATTACTTATTTGAGGAGAGGCAATAAGGTTGATACATGTGGCAAGATAAGAGGATGAGAGAGAGTGTTGGGAAAAGTCAAACTCAATAAAAAATGAATTCTCTCTCTCCTCTCTTCCCTCCTTTTTCGCTAGGCAAGTATGGCTAGAGGGAGTATAATCATTTCATCCCTTTCCTCACACTCTTCTCTCTCTTTCTTCATTCGGCAGCCATTAGAACTTTGGAAGGAAGAAGAAAAGCTTGATCAAGGTAGGAAGAATCACCTCAAATGCCAAAACTCTTTTCTCTAAAGTTGTTCCTTAGCTTGAGAGCTTTATTTTGATGGTTATAGATTGTTCATTGGTGTTGGTTTGAGCTCTCAAGGAATTTTGGAGATTTGAGAATCAAGGAACCACTTTGGAAAAGTTGAAGAGGTAAGTAAAACAAACTTTTCTATATATGTTTTGTGCCAAGTGATTAAGTTTGGAATTTCTGGAATTTTTGGCCTATTTTCAAAAAATAAGGGTCATGGGTATTTGTCATGTTGTTGGCATGGAAGTACTGTCAGTTTTTCTGTATTTTCTGGTTTCTGATAAGCATCACTTGAGTGATATGGGGTCCACTCGAGTAAGGGATGAGCTTCACTCGAGTGAGGATGGGTCCACTTGAGTGCAGTAGTGCATTTTCCCTTTCTGCCTTCAGCTTTCCTGTTGCACTTCTGGGCGAAAGGCAAGAGTGTTGCCTCACTTGCAAGTGTTGTGGGTTCTCACTCGAGTGAGCCTCCTCTCACTCAAGTGCACGTGTATTTGACACTATGAACTCTGTAACACCCTCACCGTAATTACATACGGATTATGAAATTAAAGTGAAATAGAGACCAATAATTACAAAAAAAAATATTTACAATTTCCTATCTTCTAGATAGGGTATTTACAAAACAGTTCAAAATACTAGTAACTTGATCTCACATTCAGCTTCGAATATAATTACCTGCACAGGTTAATCACATTTATAAATATTACAGCGCACAACTAAAATCCCGGCAAGTCCCCAGGTTACATATATATATTGGGTGTATCATTGTCCCCAAAAATGGGGATTACATTACCAAAGCAGTATTTAAAACCCCAAATATATACAGTAATCATATTCTCAAAATAGATGACCAACAGTTCCAAGTCAAATATCTCTAAGAAGTTCTATCCGCTCTTGGTTATCTACTTTTCCCTAGAGCCACTTGCCCTGTCTGAAAGGTTAGTCATAAGAAAGAGTGAGATTCAAAAGAATCCCAGTAGTAACAAATCATTCACACCACACCTAAACACATAGCATGTAAGCACATCATCATACAACAGCAGTGTAATATCCCAATTTTTGATTATGGTTTAATCATGATTATTATGGATAATTATGAATATAATTGGAATTATTATGTGTTTTATGGCAATATTAAATTAATATGTCATAATTACTGAAAAATTGGAATAATGGAAATATTGGCCATAAGTGGTAATTAATGGAGAAATTAATTACTAACTAAGAGAAAATGGGATGTGTGATTAAAATGACTAATGGAGAGATTAGATAAGTTAATTGGTGATTTTTTGGTGAAAGCTAATGGCAATTTGACATGTGGCAATAGAGGGTGTAGGGGAGAGTGCATGTGTGTAAGTCAAATTGATTAAAATAATCAATTCTCTCTCCTTCCTCTCCTCTCTTTCGGCTGAAGTGTGAGTAGGAGGGACGTGATGATTGCTTCTTCTCCCTTACTCCATCTCTCCATCTCATTTCTCTCTCATTCTTGCTCTCATCTCTCTCTCTCAGCTGGGTGCCATTTTTGGCAGCAAAAGGAAGGGAAGAAAGCTTGGAAAAGGTAAGGAAAATGATCTCTATTGCTCAAACTCCCTTCATTAAAGTTGATCCTTGAGTTAAGAGCAACATTTCTATGGTTGTAGTTTGTTCATTGGTTGTGGTTTGTGACCACACGAAATTGTGGAAAGTGGTGAATCAAGAACTCCCTTTGAGAAAGTTGATAAGGTGAGTGAGACCTATCTATCTATCTATGTTTTATGCCAAATGGGTTAACTTGGATTTTCTGGAATTCTTGGGCCATTTTCGAAAATGAGGGCCATTGAGAGTTTGGTATGTGTTTGATATGGAATTTGTATGTTTGGAATGCATTTTGGATAGATAGAATTGATTAGGTTTGAAATTGTTAAGTTTAGAGATTTTGAGAGTTTAGTGTTTAATGTTACCCAAAACCAAAGCATGATAATGGAATAGGATTTTGGTGATATTGACATTCCCATTGGATTCCTTGAGTGATTTTGTGTGGGAATGAGCTTGGTTATTGATTTTAGGTTCATTTGAATCACTTGGGGAAAGTTGGAAAGTTGTCTGGTTTGAGCTCTGTTTTGTGCAGTAAGTTTGCACGAGCGTTTTGAGTGACCAAATGGTATTGGAAAATTATGAAACTTTCTAGTCTTAAATTTCACATCCCAAGCTTCAAAATGGACATATATTTTGTGTCATTTCGTTTAGTATTTTGTGAGATATGGTTGTCCAAAATTTGGGATTGAAACAGAACTCTGTTTTGGAGTAGTGGTTATTTTTTGGTGATTCAGTATTTTTTTAGTGATTTCCAGTGAAGGGATATATTTTTCCTTGAAAGAGGACTTATATACCTTTCATTTGGCTTTGGAATCACCTCGTTTCTATTTTTCTACAATTAGTTATGATTTTTGGAAGTTCAGCCAAGAGTCAGGAAAAATTTGGGCCGCAGCCCAAGGTGGCTAGCCGCGGCCTAAACCTTTCTGACCTGATTCGGGCCACGGCCCATGAGTATCGGGCCGCAGCCCATGACCTTCTGACCATATTTGGGCCACAGCCCAAGGAAGGGTGGGCCGCGGCCCACCCCTGTGTTCCAGCACCTTGAGTTATCGAAAGGAGATCTTTAGCCTATTGTTTCCCAACCTTTTAGGGCTTTTATTATAGGCATTTGTGGCCTCTTAAGGGTCAATTATGATAACCAAAATTAATTGTTTCAAGTTAAATAAGTCTTGGAATAGAATATAATCCATCGTCCCTAATTATGAATATAGGATTTGACATTTGCCTTCCTCGGGAGAGATCGGCGCTAGGACACGCACGGAAGGATCAAGGTAGTGACTTTTCTCTCATATTCTGTATGATGTTTTGGCATGCATAACTTATCGTTGAATTTGTGAAATGTGTGCCATGGTCCATTACGGCGTGAACAGGTCAGCGTGAGCCGTGTAGGGATTGACGGTGGTCTTCTCTAGGTCGGCCGTTGAACTACCGTCGTAATCGACATGGATATTTGTGAATCTGACCCGTGGGGCGGTGTTTATGAATCCAGCCGTGGGCTGTGTGTATCTTGCCTGTATGGCTTGTGTATGAAATGCATTATATGAATCCTAGCTGTGGTGAAATGTATTGTGTGGATTGCTGTGATGCAATGCAACGTGAGCAATTCAGCGTGAGTAATCGTAAGGGATGACATGTGTCATACTAACCATTGCCCTTGTAGTTACTTGTTATGGTTAATGATTTGCTTACATGCACTATTATTGTACATTATATGATTGATTTGTTACTACGGGGATTCCTTAGAATCTCACTCTCCCAAAAACCATGTTTTAGACAGGGCAGAAGGATCAAAGGGAAAGCGGGCGACGAAGAGCGGATAGTGCTCCAGTTTAGATGTATATTTTGGTTTTATTGGTTATTATATATATCTTTTGGATATTTTTGGGAAACAATTGTATATAATGGGATTGTAGTCTAGTTTTGTGTAATCCTCAAGTTAAGGGTAATGAATTGTGGGCTTTGTACCTTTGTAAATCCCTTACTTAATGAATGGAACCCGAGTGTGTAGGGAAATTGTTTATACTCTGATATTTGTGAATGAAATCAACTTGTACAGGCCATTAGTATTGAAATGTGAATATGAGACCGTCATGAACAAATGTTGTAAAAATTTTTGTAAGCCATGATTTTGGGAAGATTGAATTTGTTTAAGTCCCAAAATCTATTACGGTCTCTAATTCCACATTAATTACATTTTTACGAACTAATCTCGGCCTTAATCGTGAAGGGGGTTACAAGCAGCACGAATCACACTCCACCCTCATCCCCTTTTACCGTCGAGAAGGCACACCGTCCTAACCTGAACTGATGTTAGCGACTTAGGGACTGTTGGCATGGCAGTGCATACACATAGCCTTATAGCTCATATAGCCATCCGACTTTCACAATTGGCCCATCGGCCTTCACAAATAGCCTTTCGGCTTTTCACATAATCACACATATCACACCCTATCCTCATCCCCTTTTACCATAGGGAAGGCTCGCAGTCCTTACCCGAACCGTTATTAGTGACTCGGGGACTATTGGCATGGCGATACTTACACATATCCACAAATGTCGCAGCATACAAATTCATCACAAATCAATGATATAACACACATACAATACATCACATATAGTATAAAAGAAAAATTCACTACCTTGTTCTTTCCAATTGTGCTTTGGCGCAGGTAGATTACGAGCAGGGCAAATATCGAATTCTATAAACCAAAATTAAGGACGACGAATTATTACCTATTCCAATTCTTTAATAATTCATAATACTTGGGTTGATTATCACTATGGTCATTTAATCAAGTCAACTAAGGAGCTAAAGTGGTCAATTAACCTAAAAGGCCAATTTCTAACCTCAAAGTTCCACAATATTACATTATGCCATTAAATCTTCAATTTTCGCTTAGGTGACCAATCTGCCAGAATTTTTCAACATTTTTGAAAAATCATAACTAATTCTAGAAAAATAAAAATGAGGTGATCCCAAAGCCTATTGAAAGCTCTTGAAGTCCTCTTCATAGGAAAAATTGAATCATTACCAAAAATCACCACAATTCCAGATTTACACAAAATTCCACACTGCTCCAGAATTAAGTCCAGTTTCGACATCAAACTTTGGGCAACAAAAACTCCCAGCTTAAAAAATGAAATGACACAAATTATATATCCATTTTGAAGCTTGGAATGTGATCTTTAAGACTGGAAAGTTTCAAAATTTTTAGACACCAATTGCCTACTCAAAATGTCCCTACAAACTGACTGCCCTGCACAGAGTTACACTTGACAGTTTTTCTAATTTTCAACCAATGTGTCCAATGGCTTCAAAATCAACTACCAAACCTATTCCCACATAATTTTTTGTGTAGAACACAATGGTAACATCAAAATGAACAAATTCCCACTCATTCCCCATATCCTGTTTTGGTAGAATTTTAGGGGATTTCACAACAAACAACCACTTCACTATTTAATCACTAAGCTTAGCTCATTTACCTCTAAACCAACATATAAGCACATACATAGGATGAAAGCTTCATGATCCCTAATATACCCTAAAAAATGAAATTAGGGCTGTCACAATAGCCCACCACAACTCAACCAATTAAAACATCATATACATCAATATAATGCTCTTACTCACCTCTTGCTTCTTGTGTTCTTTTCTTGATTCCTTAACTTTTGTTCTTGCAAGGTGGCTGAAAACTCCTCTTCTTTCCTCCTTGTTCCCCTTGGCTCTTACTTTCGGTCTTGCCCTTTCTCTCCCCTTTTCTTTTGCACTTGGCTGACTTGAAATGAATGAATAAGATGAGAGAATGTTTTTAATTAAATAGTCAAGAATTCTTGTAGAGCTTAAGTCGGTTGAGCACATGTGAGAGAGAGAGAGAGAGCACTTTAATTGCAAGAGATATGTACCAATATCCTTTGCTTCATCTTTTCTCTTTCTTTCTTGATGCCATACGAATATGTGGCCCTTTTTGTTCAAGTTGTCTTCTTTTATTTGGCCCACAATTGTTGACCAAAAATAATGACCAAAAGGAGTTAAAAGAAGCCTTCTACCATTATCTTAGTTTACCTCCTCACATATGTTACTTTTAGTGGAAATTGTTGACCAAGTCTTCTCCTTTTAATTAGCCATATATTTGTTTCTCTTTCTTGCCTCATGTTATACAAAAATGAAGCATAGGAAAAGAGATTATGATCTTTTGTAATATCTCCTTGAATAATAAAGTTAATTCCTTAATTAGCATGAGATTGTTGACCAAGTCCTCATCTTTTTATAACTTGGTCCAAGTGCTTCCATATGTCATATTTAATAGCCAATATGTATTTTTCTCTTGCTTTTCCCCCTTATCATACGTGAATCATGGCCTTTTGAAAAAGAAGATGATCTTGTAAAATATCATCTTGCAATATAATATTTAGTTTCCAATTTTGCATGTGAAATTTAACTAAAGTCATAACAAAATTTCCAGAGGTAATTCTATCACTAATCTCACCATTTATTCTGTACATTTAGCCCTTAAGTACATGTTGGGATATTACAGTTGCCTCTCGGGTTGTCACTCGCTGCCAAGTTTCAAGAGTGTGCCTTAACCTTGTAAGTGTTAAGCTATCACTTGAGTGTCAGAGGTTTTACTCGAGTGCTCCTCTTCTTTGACAATTTTTATTGCTCTCAGGTTAACACTTTCTGTGCGTCACTTCCTAGAACTCGAGTAAGCATTTGGCTATCACTCGAGTGTTAAGTTTTATACTCGAGTGCAAAGTGCATCCTCACTCGAGTGAGGCCACTTCACTCGAGTGCAACAGTGAAAATTCTATGCTTGAGCTTCCAAAATCTCTAGGATAGTTCTTCCAATCCTTTAGGGCTTTTGTTAGAGGCATTAGTAGCTTCCTAAAGAGCATAAATGATAACCAATTTAAGTAATATGAAGTCATTTAAGTATGGGAAAAGTGTATAATACTTCGTCCCTAATGGTGAATTATAGGATTTGACATTTGCCCTACTCGAGAGCGACCGGTGCCATAGCACACCTGGAAGGACCAAGGTAGTGACTTTTCTCTTATGTTGTGTATGATGTATGGTATGCATGACTTGTCATTGAGATTTGTGAAATGTATGTGCCATGGTCTATTGCAGCGTAAGCACTTCAGTGTGAGCAATCGTAGGGGGACATGTCTATCACACCTACCCCTGTCGTTGAACTACTATTGTAATCAACATAGATCTTTGAGAATCTTACCAGGGTGGCTTGCATTGTGAATCTTGCCAGTGTGGCTTGCGTTATAAAATGCTTTATATGAATCCCAGCTGTGGTAAAATATATTGTTCTGAACTGTGTTGGTGTAATACAGCGTGAGCTCTTCAGCATGAGCAAATGTAAGGGTGACATAAGTTATACATACCCTTACCACTGTAACTGCCATTGTAGTTGCTATATATTGTGTAATGATTTGCTTTCATGCCTTATTGTTGTGCATACTATGAGTGACTTGACACTACAGGGATTCCTTAAAATCTCACTCTACCAAAAATAATGTTAGATAGGGTTGAAGGATCTAAAGGGAAGCAGGTGATGAAGAGTGGATAAAGCTTTAGGCTAGGAGTTCCTTTTTGGTTATCAGTTATCATAGTTTATAATTTAGATATTTTATGGGAAGCAATTGTATATTTTGGAATTATGATGAAGATTTGTGTAATCCCCTAATAAGGGGAAAATGATTGTGGGCATTGTTGCCTTGTAAAACCCTTATCGGATTAATAGAACCCGAGTGTGTCAGGAATTTACATTGTACTCTGATATTTATAAATGAAATCATATTGTACAGGCCATTTGTGAAATTGATATATGGATATGAGACCGTGTTGAACAGGTCTTAGAAAAGTTTTTGTAAACCCCAATTTTGGGAAGTTTAATTTTGAATAAGTTCCAATTGGTATTTTGGTCTCTAATTCCACATTATCATGTGTTTATGAACTTGATCTTGGCCTTAGTAAGAAGGGGGTTACATTTGTTGGTATAAGAGCTATAGTTCCTGACAACTGTAGAATTTGCTAGGATAGTTGCCATAGCGGTTGCCTTAGTCATAGATGATGAATTAAGATTGATTGTAGTATACACATGAGTGTTTCTACTATTTGTGGATATATATAAATTTTATGGACTATGTGTATACATTGCTATGGTACTGACGTGGTGAATCATTATAGAAAGTTAAAGGACAAGATGGTTTGCCCTAGAGTCAGGTCGAATCCAGAGGTGGAGGAATTGAATGACAATCCACCTGACTCAATGCGAGAACTGATAAATCTTGTGAGGGAGCAAAGAGACATGATTCATGAGCTAAGAGGAGAGCTCAGAGAAGAAAGAGCCAAGCATAATGCAGAGAGGGGACAATACACTCAAGAGGAAACCTAGGGAGAGACTCGTCATGAAGAGATGGTTAAGGGGTCTATTCGGTCTCATGAATCCTTACCATACACGGTGCCTAATCAAGAGTCACATGGGGTACCATTTAGAAAGGATAGAGACTTGCAATTCTAGGTCTCTAAGTTTTGCAAGCATATGCCTCTGGTGTTCAGAGGGAGGTTTGAACCTCAAGCTGCTGAGAACTGGTTGAATCGACCAGAGAAGATCTTTGAATTCCTTGAGTACCCAATGGAGGTAAAGGCAAAGCTAGAAATATACAAGTTAGAAGGGGATGTGGACTAGTGGTGGTGGAATATCGCCATGACCTTGCGGAGCTGGAACATACCATTAACTTAGGAGGTGTTTCAAGATAAATTCAATGAAAAGTACTTCCCCAAGTCGATGAGGCTTGAGAAAGAATCTGAATTTTTAGCATCAAGCAGGGTGATACGGAGAGCTTTGATGAGTATTTATCCTGTTTCATCCAACTATCTTGATACTCTTCCTACCTCCGGCATAAAAATGATAGGGAGTGAAGCTCTGATATGCTTATACGGGGGTTAAGGCGTGAGTTAAGGAAGAGGTTAGACACTCATTTATTCATTGAGTTTAACAAGGGTAGGGACAGTCACAGTGAGCCTAGGAAAGCCAATACTTCCCAGAAGCAGAAGGGGCAAGGGTCCTCATTTGGGGGCAATAGCAAGAAGCCTTATCAACCTGGGGGTCGTGGTGATCAAAGGCTTCCAGTGGGACCAGTATGCAATCCGTGTAGAAAGTACCATCCGAGTAGAACCTGTGCAGGGGAAATGATTTGCTTCAATTACAAATAGGTGGGTCATATATCTAAGTGCCCACGATTGCAGACAGAACAAAGGCCCAAGAATCAGGGTCGAGTATTCGCCATGACACATGAGGAGGCCTAGAAGTCGCCTGAATTGATCCAAGGTAAAATTATTCTCGATGGTAATGAGTTACAAGTTTTGTTTGATTCGAGTGCAAGACATTCTTTTATTACCTATGACTGTGTAAAACGCCCGGGATTGCATGTGCATAGACTACCATTTGATTTGGTTGTGTCGATACCAATGGGTGTCAAGGCTGTGACGGCCGAAGCTTGTCTCAATTGTGTGATAGTTGTTGAGGGACTTGAGTCTGTGGTCGATTTGATTTGTTTACCACTTAAACAACTAGAAAATATTTTGGTTTTTGATTGGCTAAGAGCAAATGATGTGCTACTAGATTGTGGTAATAAGAAGATAGCTTACCGTAATGCACAGTCGGGAAACAGAGTGTATGCCACTTTGAATTTTCTTTCAACGGCTAAAGCGACGAAATATCTTAAGAAGGGATGTCAGGGGTATATGGTGTTCTTTTCCATACAAGGAGAGACAGAAGAAACTTTAGAGAATATGCCTGTAGTAAGAGAGTTCCCTGAGGTATTTCAGGATGATCTTAGCGGATTGCCTCCGGAAAAGGAAGTGCAGTTCCCAATTGAGATTGTGCCTAAAGCTGGTTCGATATCAAAGGTCCCATACCGTATGGCCCCGAATGAAATGGCGGAACTGAATAAGCAAAGTGAAGAATTGCTTGAGAAAGGGTTCATCTGACCCAGTGTATCATCGTGGGGAGCTCCAGTACTGTTTGTGAAAAAGAAAGATGGAAGCTTGAGGCTTTATGTTAATTATGGAGAACTTAACAAGGTCACTGTTAAGAACAAGTATCCTTTCCCGATAATCGATGACCTGTTAGATCAATTATCTGGCTCGTGTGTATTCTCCAAAATTGATCTAAGGTTGGGATATCATCAGTTGCATTCAAAGGTAGTGGATGTTCTAAAGACTGCTTTCAGAACAAGGTATAGGTACTATGAGTTCCTTGTGATGCCCTCGGGTTGACTAATGAACCCCGGTATTCATGGATTATATGAACCGTGTCTTCTGACAGTATCTTAACCAGTTTATGGTAGTGTTTATCGATAACATTCTGATATACTCTAAGAGTAGAGAAGAGCATGAGCAGTATCTGAGAATAGTGCTGGGAATCTTGCGAGAAAAGAAACTCTATGCCAAGCTGAGTAAGTGTAAGTTTTGGCTTACAGAAGTAAAATTTCTTGGCTATGTTATATCAAGTGAAGGGGTCTCGTTGAATCCCAGTAAGGTAGAAGCAGTATTTGATTGGAAGAGGCCATAAATTGTTTCTGAGATTTGTAGTTTTTTAGGTCTTACTGGTCACTATCGAAGGTTCATTCAGAACTTCTCACGTATTGCATTGCCGATAACCAAGCTCATAAGGAAGGATCAACCGTTTTTATAGGATGAACGTTGTGAGCGGAGTTTCATTGAGCTAAAGGAGAGTTTGACTATGGCACCAATGTTGATTATACCTGATCCCAGTGGGGCTTACGTCGTGTACAATGATTCGAGTAAGCAACGGTTAGGGTGTGTCCTAATACAGCAGGGAAGAGTGGTGGCATATGCCTCTCGACAGTTTAAACCGCATAAGATGAACTACCCCACTCATGGTCTGGAGCTTGCAGTAATAGTGTTTGCATTGAAAATTTGGTGTCATTACCTGTATGGTGTGACAGTAGAATTGTACTGCGACCACAAGAGTCTTAAATATCAGTATGATCAGAAAGAGTTGAACATGAGACAGTGTCAATGGATAGAGTTGCTGAAAGATTATAACCTGAAGATCAAATATCATCCGGTTAAGGCTAATATCATCACAGATGCTTTAAGTCGGAAGGCGGTGCTAGTGCCAATGATGATATAAGAGAAGAAACTAATAGAGGATTTCAGGATTTCAATCTCTCGAATAACATCTTGTGTGCCAGTTATGGTGTGGTCCAAGGGGAGAATGACCTGAGGACTAAGATTGAAGAGGCTCAGATATGTGATGAGCGAGCCCAATCTATCCGAGCTATGATTGAGCAAGAAGGGACTCGGGATTATGATTTGTCACCTAGTGGACTGGTGCATTACCAGAAGAGAATCTATGTTCCACTGAAGGCTGACTTGGGATTGAGAATTCTTGATGAGGCTCATAAAAGTTAGTATACTCTCCACCCAGGTATGATCGAGATGTATCACAACTTGAGATCTATGTATTAGTGGTCAGGGTTGAAGAGTGATGTGACTACATATATGGCATGGTGTCTTACCTATCAAAAGGTGAAGATTGAACACCAGAGACGGCCAGGGTTGCTTCAGAGTCCAGAAATTCCAGAATGGAAGTGGGAGAGTGTGACCATAGATCTAGAGGTGGGTCTGCCCAGGATCAAGAACTATGATGTGATCTGGCTAATTATGGATGGACTCACAAAGTCAGCACACTTCATACCTATTAATGCTAGCTACTCTTCTGATAAGCTGGCCGAGATATACATAAAAGAGATAGTGAGACTCCAGGTACACTAAAGAACATTATCTCTGACAGAGATCCTCGGTTTACTTCTAGATTCTGGAGGGCTTTGTATAAGGCTATGGGTACTCTATTGAGGTTTAGCACAACCTACCATCCTCAGACAGATGGGCAGTCAGAAGGACTATTCAAACGCTGGAAGATATGTTGAGAGCAGTGTCCTAGACTTCAAAGGAAAATAGGACTACTATCTTCCATTGGCTGAGTTTGTTTACAACAATAGCTATCATGCGAGCATTTAGATAGCTCCATATGAAGCATTGTATAGAAGGAAGTGCCAGTCACCGTTGCGCTGGATAGAGTTGTCTGAGAGGAAGTTGTATGGACCGGATCTTGTTAAGCAAACTTTTGAGCATATCAGAACTATCAGGAAGAGGCTCCTTGCAGCACATAGTCGACAAAAGAGCAATACTGATAAGAGGAGAAGACCTCTCGAGTTTGAAGTGGGGGATCATGTTTTCTTGAGAGTATCTCCGGTCACAGGCATCGGGAGAGCAATCAAAAGGAAGAAGCTGAGTCTGAGGTACTTTGGTCCATTCGAGATTTTGGCAAGAATCGGACCGGTAGCATATTGGATAGCCCTACCCCTAAGTTTGAGAAGACTTCATGATGTGTTCCATGTCTCGCTGCTCAAGAAGTACCTACCAGACCTGGAGCACATTATTGAGTACGAAGAGGTTGAGTTGCAAGATAACTTCATTTATACGGTAGAGCCAGAGCGTATCATCAATCAAGAAGAGCGGCGGCTCAGGCATTGAAGCCTACCATTTGTAAAGGTGGTCTGGAAGGGAATGTCTCCAAGGGAAGCAACTTGGGATACGGAAGCGGACATGAAGAAGCGATTTCTTGATTTTATGCCCCAAGATGTATAACAAATTTCGGGGACTAAATTTATTGAACGGGGGGAGAATTGTATTGTCCCAAATTTTTTATTAAGGGCTAATGAGGATTATTATAGATATTTATGAATTTAAATCCGAATTATTATGTGTTTTGTGGCAATTTTAATTAATATGCCATAATTGGTGGAAAAATTGAAAGAATGGAATTATTGGCCGTAAGTTAGTGATTAAGGGATGAATTAATTACTAACTAAGAGGAAATGAGATGTGTGATTAAATGGCTAATAGAGGGGTTAGAGTAACTAATTAATTACTTATTTAAGGAGAGGCAATAAGGTTGAGACATGTGGCAAGATAAGAGGATGAGAGAGAGTGTTGGGAAAAGTTAAACTCAATAAAAAATGAATTTTCTCTCTCCTCTCTTCCCTCCTTTTTCACTGGGCAAGTATGGCTAGAGGGAGTATAATCATTTCATCCCCTTCCTCACACTCTTCTCTCTCATTCTCTCTCTCTCTTCATTCTGCAGCCATTAGAGCTTTAGAAGGAAGAAGAAAAGCTTGGAAAAGGTAGGACGAATCACCTCAAATACCAAAACTCTTTTCTCTAAAGTTGTTCCTTGGATTGAGAGCTTTATTTTGATGGTTATAGATTGTTCATTAGTGTTGGTTTGAGCTCTCAAGGAATTTTGGAGATTTGAGAATCAAGGAACCACTTTGGAAAAGTTGAAGAGGTAAGTAAAACAAACTTTTCCATCTATGTTTTGTGCCAAGTGATTAAGTTTGGAATTTCTGGAATTTTTTGCCTATTTTCAAAAAATAAGGGTAATTGGGTATTTGTCATGTTGTTGGCATGGAAATGGTATGTTTGGAATGTATGTAGATAGATAGAAAGGGGTTTGGGATTGAATGAGTAAGTTTGGTGATTTTGGAATTTTGGTGTTTAGTGTTGCCCAAAACCAGAGAATGATAATGGAGTAGAATTTTGGTAGTTTTCACATTTCCATTAGATTCCTTGAGCAATTTTATGTGGGAATAGCTTTGGTTTGGTATTTGGGTCCATTGGGAAACACTTGGGTATAATCTGGAAGTGCTGTCAGTTTTTTCTGCATTTTCTAGTTTCTGATAAGCATCACTCGAGTAATCTGGGTCCAGTCGAGTGAGGGATGAGCTTCACTTGAATGAGGATGGGTCCACTTGAGTATGGTGGTGCATTTTCCCTTTCTGCCTTCAGATTTCGTGTTGCACTTCTGAGCGAAAGGCAAGAGTATTGCCTCACTTGCAAGTGTTATGGGTTCTCACTCGAGTAAGCCTCCTCTCACTGAGTGCACATGTATTGACACCATGAACTCTCGTCTCGGGCTGTCACTCGCTGCCAAGTTTCAAGAGTATGCCTTAACACTTGCGAGTGTTAAGCTGTCACTCGAGTGTTAGGGGTTTCACTCGAGTGCTCCTCTTCTTTGACAGTTTTCATTGCTCTCGGGTTAACACTTTATGTGCTTCACTTCCTAGAACTCGAGTGAGCATTTGGCTATCACTAGAGTATTAAGCTTTGTACTCTAGTGTAAAGTGCATCCTCACTCGAGTGAGGCCATCTTCACTCGAGTGCAACAGTGAAAATTCTGTGCTTGAGCTTCCAAAAGGGGATCTTTAGGATAGTTCTTCCAACCATTTAGGGTTTTTGTTAGAGGCATTAGTAGCTTCCTAAAGAGCATAAATGATAACCAATTTAAGTAATATGAAGTCATTTAAGTATGGGAAAAGTGTATAAAACTTCGTCCCTAATGGTGAATTATAGGATTTGACATTTGCCCTACTCGGGAGAGATCGGTGCTAGAGCACGCCCGAAAGGACCAAGGTAGTGACTTTTCTCTCATGTTGTGTATGATGTATGGTATGCATGACTTGTCATTGAGATTTGTGAAATGTATGTGCCATGGTCTATTACAGCGTAAGCACTTTAGCGTGAGTAGTCGTAGGGGGTCATGTCTATCACACCTACCCCTGCTGTTGAACTGCCATTGTAATTGACATAGATCTTTGAGATCTTGCCAGGATGGCTTGCGTTGTGAATCTTGCCAATGTGGCTTGCGTTATAAAATGCTTTATATAAATTCCAGTCGTGGTGAAATATATTGTTGTGAACTGTGTTGGTGCAATACAACGTGAGCTCTTCAGCATGAGCAAACGTAAGGGTGACATGAGTCATACCTGCCCTTGCCACTGTAACTACCGTTGTAGTTGCTATGTGTTGTGTGATGATTTGCTTTCATGCCTTATTGTTGTGCATACTATAAGTGACTTGACACTACAAGGATTCCTTAGAATCTCACTCTCCCAAAACCAATATTAGACAGGGTTGAAGGATCTAAAGGGAAGCGGGTGACGAAGAGTGGATAGAGTTCTGGGCTAGGAGTTCCTTTTTGGTTATCGGTTATTATAGTTTATCATTTGGATATTTGCGAGGTTTAATTTTGAATAAGTCCCAATTGGTATTTCGGTCTCTAATTCCACATTATCATGTATTTATGAACTTGATTTCAGCCTTGGTAAGAAGGGGGTTACACAAAGCACCATTAAACCCTAAATAATCATGGCTGGCCAAAAATTAAGGTTACAAACTAAAACTCACAAGACTCAACCAAATCACACAATCTATGGTTCAAAAGGAAGCCTTTACTCACCTCTTGCTTCTTCTAGGCTTGGTTCTTGATTCTACAACTTTGGGTCTTGGAAAATGGCTCAAGACACCTCTTTTTCAAAAACAAAAACCATAGAGTTGAAGCTTAGGATGAGGGGACAATGTTCATGCAGAACATTTGAGCTAAAAATGTAAGTTAGAGGGTGAAAATCAAGGTTGAAACTCTTAACTTTTCTTTGTTCCTCAAGCTTCTTCTTTCTCTTTCCTCTTTTTGAGTTGAACAACACTTGGGGCTACTGGAAATGAGGGAGTGATCTTGATTTATTCACTTATTTCCTCTTCCATTATGTGGCCAAGATTTAAAGATAGTGGAAGAGTTGGAGAGGTGTCACTTGTAGATTGCTTCTTGAACTTGTACTAGGTTAATCAACCTTATTACGATTAAATTAAAGTAGGCCTTTTTCTCTCCCTTCTTGGTCTTGCTTCAGCAGAAACGGAAAGGGAGAAAAGAGGAAATTACTTTTTCTAATGGTTTGTAGCTTTATGTACAAGAGGAAGCTTATTGGCCAATGGCTACTTGGGTAAATCATTTTGACTTCCCTTCTTGAAATCTAGTTTGGTTAGCTTAACCAAATGAACTTTGGTTGGATAAAAAGCAATTATGTCCTCTTCCAATATGCCTTCTTAACCGAAATTAGAGGATGAGAAAAGAGGAAATATTTTACCCACTGGTTCTTAGCTTCTTTTACACAAGGAAGCTAATTAACCAATGGTTACTTGGCTAATTCATTTGTCTCCCTTCTTCTTCTTTATTTGACTGAAATTTTAATCAATTTGGGAGGGAATTAATTTTCTTTTTGACCTTCATAATTACTTCATATCATGCTTGACACATCTTAAAGGAATTACATATTTTCCTTAATTCATTGAACAATTTCTTTACAAAATTGCCAAAGCAATTTCTAACATTAATTACACTTGCTTTTGGGACATGTATCCCTTGTATAAATTTTGGGATATTACACCTTTAGCCAGGTGTATCTTAAAAACTGGAGAGCTTGGGACAATCGAGTCAAATGGACTATGTGTTAGCCTATGGCTCTAGTCAGCGGTATAAGGATGAATGGTGATATAAGGGAGGTTGCATCTTGCATATTGCATAATTGAATATTACACGTTGTGATGAAAATACAAATTTATATAATGATGGGTAAATTTGTAATTGCTTTATATGAGATTTATGGTACATACAAATATATACGTAATCAGTTTATTCTTTATATCATATGCGATTTGCTTGTATACGGTAGAAATTTTTAGTAGTTACTAAGACGTGGAATCTCACCCCTATATATTAACATTTCCAAGTGATTGTTTTAGTAGGGAGCAAGGGAAGGCACCTATAAAGTAAGCCTTAAAGGCTTTTTTGTACTCTTAGAGCCCATGTTATGTCATTTTTATTTGCCATGAACCTAAAACTTCCGCATTTTATTTTGTTTTGCTGAAATATTTTGAGGATTTGATTTAACACTATGATGTGGGCTTTATTTGAACTGATTTTGTATTTTCATGATTTGGATGTTGAACATCCTTATTGGTGATATTTGAAATACTTTGGTTAAGTATTTGGTTGTTTGGTTTAAGGTGTTACACATAACAGAGATAACCAATGGAAACACTCTCTTTCATCAATGGCTACAATTGCTCTCTAATGAACAGATTTGAATGATCACAACAGTCATTAAAGACATTTCACCTATAAATATGAAAGCATTCAAGACGAAGCAACCAACCAACGACAAAATCAATTATGCTCTTTAAGTGCACTTTTATTCTATTTGAGATTATATTTGTTCTTCAGTATTCATTTATTTACTCTTTAAGAGAGATTTTACAAACTTACTCATGACTTGTGTAAAGAGAATCTCAAGGTAGTGGGAGCTTGAGTGTGGGTGTCAAGTTACAAAGTGTAAAGGGGAGTGAGTGTCCTGTTGAGGAACTTACTTGTACTATGGTGCCAAGAACTCATTGAATCTTAGAAGTATAGTGAAAATCTTAGAGGCACTCTGAGCACTAGATGTAGGTCAAGAGGTTAAGACCAAACTAGTATAAACCTCGATGTACACTTCGGTGATATTTCTCCAACCTTTATCTATTAATTAAGTGTTTTAATTATAATATTTTTAATTTTTAATTTCCTCTAATTCACCCCCTTGAATGAAACCATTGACTCTAACACTTTTTTCCTAATTTTTGCTTACTGTTGACCTTCAGGATGGGAGGACACTACTAACTAGTAAACTAACTAGAGGGCTATACATGTTAAAGATTTTTCCTCAATGTTATACTGCTTGTGTTGTCAGTGATCATTCTAAAAGACTTTTAGCTACCACTGCATCTTTGTGGCATAGAAGATCAGGGCATGCACTTATATCTATTATAAGACATATAAATGATGTAACCATTGATGGCATAATTATGAATAAACCATGTGATGTTTATGTTCAAGCTAAGCGAACAAAATTCCCTTTTAATTCCAATTGTATTAAACTTGTGGCTGTTTTGAATTAATACATGCCGATGTTTGGAGGCCTTATAAAACTCTTATACATCATAGTTTTCAATATTTTCTTACCTTGTTGATGATTATTCTCTAGCCACTTGGATTTTTCATATGCGGCATAAGTCTGAAACTATCATGCATCTTAAACATTTCATTACATACATTTCTACTCAATTTTTAGTTGTTGTTAAAAGAATTAGGAGTGATAATGGCGTAGAGTTTATGAATAATGACTCTAAGGATTTCTTCCATAAAAGAGGCATAATTTATGTGACTTGTTGCCCCTATACTCCAGAGCAAAACTAGATCGTTGAATGTAAGCACATAACAATTATTCAAATTACTCATAGTCTAATATCACAATCTAGTATGCCTATTGAATTTTAGTGGGAGAGTGTTAAGATGGTAGTTTACCTTGTCAATAGGCTTCCCTCCAAGATCTTGGGGTACAAGAATCCATATGATATTTTATGGTACTGCACTTGACTTGAATAGTTTAAGAAGTTTTAGGTGTATGGCATATGACACGGATTTGAGAATCAATAATAAGTTCTAGTCTAGGTCTTTCCCTAGCATTTTCTTAAGATATCTTGATAACCAAAAGGACTATTTTTTTTTTTGGTTTCAACCAAAAGGACTATTTGTTGCTTAACTTTAGGGATAAAACCCTGTTTGTAAGTAGACTTATACATTTTATGGAAGATAATTTCCCTTTTAAACATGTTGCGATATCTTATAAAGGGGGAGTTAATAAGAACCTCATGGACATGTTTTGGTATAGTTGATCTTGTTAGAACTAACAAAAATAAATAGCTTATGAGAAGAACTATTAAATTAAGGGTTAAGGGACATTTTTACCCTAGAAGTTTTCACCGAGGGGTAATTTTGCTCTGGAAGTTTTTAGGGGGGGATTTTGCCTTAGTCGTTATCTTAGTTAATTTTGACCATTAGTTGACCAAATATGCTGAGCTAGTGGTCCACATGTCATCCATATTATTTTTGTTAAGTTGTAAATTTGGCCCGAAAGTTTTAAATCTAACTTTGAAAAAAGATGGAGTAAATGACATATCAACTTCCCGCACAAATTTACACCTTAACAAAAAAGATATGCACGACATGTGGACTGCCAACTCAACATATTTGGTCATCTAACGGTTAAAATTAACTGGGATAACGGTCAAGAAAAAATTGCTCATTTTTTTTACAATTATAGGGCAAATTTCACCTAAAAAACTTTCAGAGAAAAATTGCCCCTTAACCTTCAATTTAAGTAATTATATGCATGAGACAACAAATCTTATAATGCATCATGATGGAACAAAATCGCAAAGTGAACAACCAAGAGTAAGATCTATAAAAGAATGAAGGCCGCCAATATGGTCTAATGATTATGTATGCTCTATGCTATTATCTAAACATGAATAAAGAAAAAATATGAGAAGTTCCTATACCCTATTGCAAATTATTTAGACTATACACATGTTTCTGCACAACATATGCGTTTTCTTTGTTCTACTAACAAAATTGCAGAACTTGCATCTTATGAAGAAGCAATGAAGAGCCTAGAATGGATTGAAGCCAAAGAGGACAAAATGCATGCCTTAGAAGTCAACAAAATATGGGACCTAGTTTCCTTACCTAAAGGTAAAAGACCTATAGGATGTAAGTGGGTTTACAAGGTAAAGTTCAAATATGATGGTAGCATAGATAAATCTAAAGCACGTTTAGTTGCTAAGGGATATAGCCAATAAGAGGGGATAGATTACCATGAAACATTCTCCCTTGTGGTAAAAATGGTCACTGTTAGGACTGTTCTAAAGTTGGCAAGCTTAAATAATTGGACCCTATATCATATTGATGTATACAATGCTTTCTTACAGGGTGACCTTGAAAAGGAAATGTATATGCAGATTCCTCAAGGGTTCAATGGTAAGGGGGAGCACTTGGTGTGCAAACTTAATAAGTCCCTCTATGGTCTTGAACAAGCATCAAGGCAATGGAATCAAAAGCTAACTAAGGCACTACTGAAAGGGGGTTTTAAGCTGAGTAAACATGATTACTCACTATTTATTTTGAATAGACCTGGTTGTATTATGCTTATCTTGGTTTATGTTTATGATTTGCTTTTCACAGGTAGCTCAAAACAAGAAATTGCATAAACAAAGCAATTCCTGCATAATAATTTTAAAATTAAAGATCTTGGTATAATGAAGAATTTCCTAGGAATAGAAGTTGCAAGGTCTAACAAAGGCATCATATTGTCCCAAAGGAAATATACTCTTAATCTCTTTTTTTAAACAGGTTTAAGTAGGTGTAAACCTCTGAGTGTGCTGATAAGTAAAAGATTTGCATATTTATTTTCCCTTATATGATGATTTTATGGACGATATTTGCGTTTAATATAATAAATTTGGGTGTGATTGATAAATAAATATTGTTTTTGGAATAAACAACATTTAAAATAATAATAATAATAAATAATAAATAAAAGTACTGTAGCAGCCACCGAGCACTGTAGCAGTCAACAGGGCACTGTAGCAGACGCCAGCACTGTAGCAGTCAGCGGGCACTATAGCAGCCTCCAGAGCACTGTAGCACCCGCCAGATCACTGTAGCAGTACTATAGCACACGTTTTTCCCCCTATAAATAGAGATCAATGCCAAGCTCTAAGGAGAAGAGAGGAAGAGAAGCAGAGGTTTCCTTCTCAGACAGGGAGAGGTCCTTCTCTGACCGGAAGAGATCTTTCTCTAACATTTCTGAGTTCTTTGTGTTGTTTTTTAGATTTAATTTCATGTATTGCATGCCTCCATCTTGGAAGGCTTAGGATTGTATTACTTTTTGCATGCCTCCATCTTGGAAGGCTTAGGATTGTATTACATTTTGCATGCCTCCATCTTAGAAGGCTTAGGATTGTATTACATTTTGCATGCCGCCTACATGGAAGGTTTTACCTCCTAAATGGACGGCTTGATTTCTTCATCTTTCATTCATCTTTTGGTTGTATATTTATGTTTGAGAATTTAATATTCAAGTTTATGCAGTATTTCTGAGGATTTCATTCTATCTTCATATAATGTCAATTTATTTTGGTTTTGTTTTTAATTTCATCATGTGCTAAACTTTCATTTTCCTAGGGTGATGATGTAGCTTACTAATGACAAATTGAATCTTAACTTATTAAATCTATTTTGAATTTCTCCTTCATGGTTAAGTTTTAATTATTATTCTTAATGCTTTTGATTGACTGGCCATCTTTTGAATGATTTCAATATACATGTTGAGACCGGAAGGAGATACATGTGTGTAGACCCTATAATTAAAACCATGACTTGCATATGAAATAGGAATATATTCATATGAGTTGTGTAGTCTTACTGAGTTCCATAAATCTTAAGCATAATTAATTGCTTAAATTCATATAGGAATATATTGGATTAGCAATTGATTATAGAATTCCTTGATCTTGGAAGAGGCGAGTAATTAAATTAGGGAAACTCGACTATCAATCATGTGGAATAAATTGGGCTAGAATAGATAAGTGATTCAATCCAGAATTTGTGAAGTGAAATCTAATCCCTAGGACTTTTTCTCATATTTGCTTTCTTATCATCTTCACTCATATTTAATTGTTTTTATTTTATTTTATTTTGTACTCTCAATCACCAACTAATCAATCAACTAAATAGAATTAAAATTACCTATTTTGGTACTTAGTGCTCAATCCTTGTGGGAATGATACTCTACTTACTTCTATATTACTTGATTACGACAGTGTACACTTGCACTATTTAATTGATCATTTGCACACGTATCATGTGCCTATGACGTAGAATTTAAAGCTACTGCCCCACTGAGAAGGGAAAGACATGCCTGATATATTGCTTAAAAACCCAGACATATACATAAGGCTTGTGGGTAAATTGCTATATTTAACAATAATGATGGCTGATATATGTTTTTATGTGCAGAACTTGTCTCAATTTATGTAATTATCTACCAAAGCGCACATGGTAGTGGCACTCAATATGGTGTGTTACCTCAAAGGGAGTCAAATCTTAGGGATATTGATAAGCTCAGATGACTTACTTTGATTAGAATGTTTTGTGATTCTGACTGAGTGTCTTGTCCTATAACACTCTTATCTTATTTTCACATTTTTTAGAGTGCTTATGTGCAGTTCGGTGGACACACAAGAATAACATAAAAATATTGATAAAACAACATGATTATATTACAGGAATTCCCACAAGGTCTTGTACATAATATTTATAGACCTTAAAATAATAAAAAGCCTGTAGATAACCAACTTCAGCACTCGAATTGGACCAGACCTCTTAGTTGCTAGTATTTACATCTTTACCCTTCTAGGTACTTCCTTTAGCTGGAATATTTAATTTTTAAGGAAAATGGTGAGATTCAAAGAATCTCAATAGTAACATGCAATCAATCATATAAAATGAGACAAATAAATATGCCAAACACCATATAATGTAACAAAATAATAAAACTTTAATCATCACAGTTGGAATATGCACATGTATTCAGGGCCAACTACTGTTAATACCCCTACTAGTCCGTACCTCACTGGGCTTATGACCATAGACTGGGCAGTGGTCCCTCTTGGAACGGTATTTCATAACTGGATCCTCTTTTAGGGCTGTTGGGGTACTTGTACTTTTCCCCCCGAACGTTATTTGTGTTTTTTCTGCCCCAGTTAGATAGTGCATTGTACATATTACAGAAGATGGCATTGATAGAGCTCAATATTTATATATTTTTATTAATTAATCTTAGGCTTTTGTGGGACTTAATTAAATATTTTGGGCATAATTAAGTGTTAATGTGAGATTTTAGTGAAAGGATAATTTGGGAATTATAGTGGTTAAATTGTTATATTCTTAATTAATATTTGTTATTCCCATTATTCTTTAATTGTGAGCAAAAGATATTACCTTTGTGAATATAATTTTGTAGGTGATGACAAGGTACAACTCATTTTAACCTAAAGACAATTGAAGAAATTGGAAGGAGGGGGGACCACATGAAATGAGAAGGCAAGTGGGCTGAAATGTTTGAATGAGAATTGAGAGTGATAGACCCATTAAAGAGAAGAGGATGATGGGCTAGACCAAAACAATGAAAAGAGTGAATAATATAAAAGAGTAGCTGCTGGACCAAAGAAAAGATGCTAACCCTTGGACCAAATGGAAGAATCGAAAAAGAGAATTGAGAGGCGTGAAAGTGGGGGAGGCAAGACCGAAATGGAAAGGAATTGGACTGAAAGAGTTAAGTGAAAAAGGGAGAGCACGAATAGAGAAGAACTGGTGTGTGAAAAGGGCAGCACAAGATGAATAAAGGAATGAAAAAGAAAAGAAGCAATTGGAGAGCCGAAATGGTTGACTTGCTGAACTGAAAATAAAGGAAGAAAGGCGTGAGAGAGCTGGACCGTGAGAAAGGAATTGAAGAAAAGGAGGGGACCACATAAACAAAAGAAGTGCTGAATAAAAAGACATGTTCAAGGCAACACCGAATTGAAGGAATTAAAGGTGGGCCAAAATTATTGAATGATGAAAAAGAGGGTTGACCGAATGTGAGCATGGGTTGAACTAATGGCAATAACCGAATGAAATGAGCAAGCTGGACCAATTAATTGGAATTGAATAGAGATTGGAATTTGGAAAACAAAAGGGGACCACGTGAGAGAAAAGAGAGGGTTTGGCGGCTGAATTGAATAAAAGAAAGCAAGGTGGATTGGATTAGGAGAATTAGAGAGCTGATCCAAAAAGCAACGGACCAATTAACAGAGAGGAGAGAAGCACCGAAATGGAAAATAATTAAAGAAGGGTTTGGCGACTGGAGGATAGAAAAAAAAAGAAGCATTGCGGCTATGAGGAGAGAAGGAGAGGCTACGGAAATTAAGAGAGGGGAGACACAAGTTGAAAGGGGATCTAGAGCTTCAACCGCCACTTGGAGAAGAAGAATTGACGTGAAGCAAGCTACTGCATTTTCCATGGCTGAACTCTTCATCTTTCTTAAAGCTTCATTTTCTTCCTCCTCCTCCTTGAGTAGCTAAGCTTTGGTGATTTCCTTGAGTTGGATAATGGTTTGAGCTTCTAAACTTCAATGGAATTCCTTAAGCTCTCTTTCTATTTCATAATTGTATGGCTTAGTTAAGTATATGGTTGTGATCTAGATTGTTAGACCAAGTGAATAAACTTGGTGGTTGAGCTAGGAGTTGATTAATTAATCTTTGTATGATTCAAATTAGGAGTAGGTTAAGTTGTTTATTCCAACTTGGTCAAGTGGATTGTAAATGACTAAACTGAATGCATTGAACTTTTGTAATGGTAATTGTAATACCCCAAATTTTGAGACTCAAGGATAGAGAATAAGCCTGAGATTAGTGGATTGCTAAGCCCTGATTTAGCAAGATCCCAAATTGTGATTAGGGGTTAATGACTACAAAAGTGGACGTGGTTAGTGATTAATGAACCCTTTTAGAGAATATAAAGAGGATTGTAGTCGCTTGTGTTATGAGCAACGCCAAAACCCTGTATTTGAGTTCAATTGTGGATTAACATCCAAATTGACTTAGAATAGAGGGAAGAATTGAATGGTGTATTGTGATGGAAATGGTGTCATGTTGTGGTATTTAATCATTGGAATTGTTTTAAATTGGATTGGACACATTGGTTGCAAAACTGGAAATGCTGTCCAGTGAAACTCTATTCTGGGCTGTCAGTTTGTGCGAACGTTGTGAATGACCAAATGGTGTCTAAAAATTATGAAACTTTCCAGTCTTATAGTTCATATCTCAAGCTTCAAAATGGACATATAATTTGTGCCATTTCATGTTGGGAACGGAGAGATATGACTGTCCAAAGTTTGAGGTCGAAAATGGACTCTGTTTTGGGGCAGTGATGAAATTTGTGTAATTCTGGAATTGTGTGGTGATTTTTAGTATTGGTAAATATTTTTCCTATAAAGAGGACTTAAATAGCTTTCATTTGGCTTTGGAATCACCTCATTTCGAATTTTCTAGAATTAGTTATGATTTTTCAAAGTTTGGGCAGAAAAACTGTCATAAAATCCGAAAATGGGATTTATGACATCAGCATAATAAAACATGACATCATCCTAATGTTAAAACACTTTTTATTCATCTTTCTCCTTCAGCATTCCGACGCCATTCTGCAACCAAAGTAAAGAAAAGGAGTTGAGAGGGTTTTGGGAGAAAAGGAGAAGAGAACTCGTAAGGTAAGCCGATTTCTCCGACGATCTAACTCCTAACGTGTATAACTCCGATCCTAAGCTACTCCTTTATGTTCTTTAAGGTTTGGAAGCTCCTCTTTTGGTGTTAAAACACCTAGGGTTTTCATTCAAGTCAAGGAAAAGCTATTGGGAGCTTGAGGTAACTTCCAAACTCTTGTATATTGACTATTCTAGCTGCTGTGGGCAATTTAATCGGTGAAATTTCGCCGGATTGCCATTGGTTGTAAAAATGGAAAATGGGTTTCCCTAGGGGTTATGCTGCCCAAATTGATACTAAATGGTAGTTGTAACCTAATGGAATAGTCAATAAAGTGGTTAGGAGTAGAAAGGAACGTGTTTATGGAGCCGAAACCGAAAAACCCTGATTTTCCCTAGAAAACCCATATATTTCGGTCTGGGCTATAAATGGGTCTTAGAGTTGGATTTTCAATGATTTGATGATTCCATTGAGTTCATGAGGGAAAATTAGGTGGGGTTACAGTTGGGCACTTTTTCGGAAAAGGCCGAGAAAGCATAATTACGGAAACGCCCTTAAAACCCTAAAAGTAGGGCTGCCAAGGGCAATTTCGTAATTTGACATTGAATTTGAAAATTCCGAGTCCAGAAATGGATTCCTTGGGCGAAAATATGTCAGAATAGCCCATGTCAAAATTTCAAGAAAAGTACAGCCGGACCGGGTACAGCGGGGCCCGGCCGGGTCCCCGGGGGTATTTCAGTAAATTTTCAATATAGCCTCATATAACCCCCTGAAACACTATGGAAGTGTCTAAATGGTATATTTGACATTGTAGGACCGAATGTGAAGCCCCGAGTTGCTGGCACGGAAATCGAGGAGAAAAGACTGGAGGTAGGGGACTTACCTTACTTGCATGTATTTGATATCTTTGCTTGTGTAGTGATGTATGTGATTGCTTTACTTGATTGTGTAGAGCATATTTGAATAAATGAAGCTCTGTTTCTATTTTACTGTGGCCATAGTTTTGTTACATGAAACATTGAGCATGCAGAAATATCATTATGGGGCATGCATCTAGATAAAGCTAACATGTCATACACATAGCATCTATCATGCATGCATTATGGTATCTGTTTCCTACTGAGATTCTCTCGAATCTCACTCTCCCCTACCAACAATTTAGACAGGGCAAGTGGCTCGTGGAGGGAGCGGCTAGGACTCCTTCGAGATGAGATTGTGTAATCCCCATTTGAAGAACTGTAATGGGCAATTGTACCCTGTGTATCTTTAGCGAAGGTATGTACCCGGGATTGCCGGGATGATTAAGTTGTGCACTCTGATATTTATATGAATGTGATTTATCTTCGCGTAGTAATTGTATTCGAAATGTGAATATGAGACCAAGTTTATAAATGATTTCAAAAAGTATTCATGAAAACCCCGTCATGTGATGGGTTAGTAAATGTTATTTGATTATTATTGGTCTCTATTTCATTTTAATCACGTATTTCGGATATAATTACGGAGGGGGTTACAGTAATTACAAGCTAGAATTGGATGTTGATTATTCATCTTCTTGAGTCTGAATTATTTGTTGGTAATCATTTAATTGCTTCGGTAGAATGAATTAAATGATTATTGCAAGTATAGAGCTAGTGGTAGCTTAGTTCCATCCTCTTGACTCATTATGGAATTCATATCATTAGCAAGCAAGGAAGACTAAAACCTCAACTCAAGGGAATCTCATTTCATCATTATATTAGTTAATTCAATTTATCTTGTTATTAGTGTTAATTTCAATTCCTTTTGCTTCTTTGTTTTAAAAACTAAAAAAATATAAAAATATTGTTTTAGCTTAGTTTACTTCATTAATTTAAAAATGAAATTTCTCAAAATGATTTTTCACAACTTTAAGGTTTTTTATCATTTTACTACTTAGAAACTTGGAAATTAATCTCCTCACAAGAACGACCTAGGTTGAGCTACTACGCTACATTTTCTAACCTAGTTTTATTTTGAGAACTCACACGACATGGGTTCATCAGGCATACACAAAGCATATAGATAATTACATAGTTTATGAAAGATAGAGTTCCTACCTGAATTGCCCTTCTCTTGCCTATCTATTAATCCACTATCCTTTGTCCGGCTCGGGCTATTAATATGTCCTGACATTCCAAGTTTACAAGAATTGAGTTATTACTCATTCATGTATTATTCCAAACTTATTTTTTTGGTTATCTTTACCCTTAAAGTTCAAGGTAATTACATAGTCGCCATTACTTTTATCTTGCACTTTAACTGAAATCTGCCAGAATTTTCCTTAACTTTTGAAAATTCATATCTTTGTCCAAATCTCCAATTTTGATGATTCCAAAGGCTATGTGACCCCTAATTAGTCTATTTCTAGGAAAAAAATATAGCCATTATTCATCAAGACTCGATCAATACAAAATTCCACTTTATTGGCCACTGCTCCAGAATTCATTCCAGATTTATGGTCTAAATTTGAAAAATCATATCTTTCAATCTACTAGTCCAAATGACTTATATTACCTATCAAATTGAAGCCCATGATGTCTAATTTCATCTTGTAAAATTTCATAAGGTTTGGACCAGGTTTGACCATTCAAAAACACACCAAAACACATCTGTTTCTGGAAAATGAATTTGGTAGCAAGGTCATCTAATTTCCAAAAATTCCAGAATTATGTATAATTATCCAAAAATTTTAACCACATAATTTCCATTCTAAACACAATGGAATCATCAAATTGATCAAATTGCCATTGCTTCTTAATGCCCTGTTCAGATTAGAATTTTAGGGTTTTCTACAACAAGCAACCAATTCACAACTTAATCATCAAACCTAGTTCATTTCCTTCCAAAACAACATATAATCACATATATGAGATGAAAGCATCATGAACCCTAATAAACCCTAAAAGACTAAAATATAGGGCTACCAACACAACCTACCAAAACTCAACCAATCAAAGCAATATACACATCAACATGGTGCTCTTACTCACCTATAACTCCTTCTTGAGTTCTTTTCTTGATTCTCCACCTTTTGCTCTTGCAATATGGCTCAAAACACCTCCCCTTGAAATTCTACAACCCTAGAAATGAAGCTCTCATCAAAGGGGAACAATGTTTCTAAAGAGGTTTTGAGCATAAGAGGTGATTTACCAAGTGAAATTGGAGCTAGAAGCTCACCTTGTGACTTTGTTCTTCAAGCTTCACTTTCTCTTTCCTTTCTACACCTTAGCTGACCTTCTTTGTATGTGTGAGAGAGAGTATTATGTGTTGAAATCATCTAGGTTCAGCTACTTAATATGCTTGACTGAAAATCACCAAAGAACAAGAGAAAAATCCACAAGTCACCTTCTTATGGCTCCTTGTAAAGTTGTGAGTTAAAAGGGCCAACCATGGTTAAGTTTAATTGAATTAACTTTCTTTCTTTATTTCCACCTCTTGCTTGGATGTAAGATTATCTCTTTAAGGGAGAAAATGGCCTCTTGAAATATCCATATGTTCACTCTTCAATATTACTTTTAAGTTGCCTATAATTTTTGACTTTTCAAACTTTCACCTTTTTTTTCTTGGTTTAATTACTTCAACTTGGCAATTGTATTTAAATCATGATTTCCCTTTGCTTCTTGCCCAAAAGTGATGAAATGAAGGCCCTTGAAATAACCAAGTATGCTTCTTCAATTATCACAATTTACCTATAATTCTTAACTTTTCAACTCAATTTTACTTGGCCAAAATTCCTCCATCTCTTGTCATATTTACCTCAATTATTCATTTCCCTCCTTGTTTTTCCTATTTGGATGTCCCACACATAAGAAAATGGGAACAATATTGGCTTTGGATTTTATTTAGCCAAATGACTATTTTGCCCTTACATTTTTGTAATTAAATTGGGTCTTCTTCCTTTTCTTTGTGTTTGGCCAAAATCACTATTAATTGAGTCAAAAAATTGTGCTCTTCCAATATCTATGTTTTGGGCTTCAATAATGGGTTTTTATGAAGACACATGTAATGCCCCAAATTTCAATTAAGGGCTAATGATGATTATTGTGGATAATTATTGAATTAAAGTGGAATAATTATGTGTTTTGTGGCAATATTAATTAATATGCCATGATTAGTGGGAATTGAAAGAATGAAATTGTTGGGCCATAAGTTAGTGATTAGTGGAGAAATTAATTACTAACTATGAGAAAAATGAGAAGGGTGATTAAATGACTAATAGATGGATTAGAAAAGCTAATTGGTGACTCAGTGTGTGAGAGCCAATAGGAAGAAGACAAGTAGCTAGCTTATAGGTAAGGAGAGTAGAGGAAAAGTTAAATGGATTATTAAAATAGTTCTCTCTCCTTCCCTCCCTTTGTTTTCGTTGGAATGCGTATGGGAGGAGGGAGTGTGATCATTTTCTCTTCTTCCTCAAGCACTCATCTCTCTCTTCTCTCTCAAAAAGCCGTCAGCCATTATTGAAGGAAAGGGAAGGCAGAAAAGCTTCAAAAAGGTAAGGGAAATGGTCTTAAATGCTCAAACTTCCTTTTCTAATGTTGTTCCTTGAGTTAAGAGCTTCATTTTGATGTTTATAGTTTGGCCATTGGTGTTGGTTTGAGCTCACAAGGAATTTTGGAGGTTGGAGAATCAAAGAGCCTCTTTGGCAAAGTTATAGAGGTAAGGGAAATGAAATTTTTCATATAAGTTTTGTGGCTTTTAGATTAGTTTGGAATTTTTGGCTTAAATTTGAAAATAATGACCATTGGGAGTTTGGTATATTATTGGCATGAAAGTGGTATCTTTGTGGTGAGTTTGGGATTGATAAATTGATTTGGGATTGAAATGACATGTTTAGTGATTTTGAGAAATTGGTGTTTAATGTTGCCCAAAACCAAAGCATGATAATGGAGTAGGATTTGGATAATTCTGATGATTCCATTGAATACCTTTGATGTTTTTATGTGGGAATAGCTTTGGTAGAAGTTTTGGGTCTATTGGGATCAATTGGGCAAGTGTTAGTAAATGTGGTCAGTATTGTTGCGTTTTCTGGTTTCTGATAAAATCACTCGAGTGAGAGTGAGTTCACTCGAGTGTAGGATAAATATCACTCGGGTGAGGTTGAGTATCACTCAAGTGTTGTGTGTATATTCTGTTTCTCTTCAGCTTTCTGTTGTGCTTCCGTGATCAAAATCCAAAAGTGTGTCTTGACACTCGTGGGTGTCAAGCTATCACTCGAGTGCTCTTGTCCCTACTTGAGTGATGTTCCCTTCTGAAATTTTCTTGTGCTCTCGGGTGAGCACTTCCTGGACCTCACTTGGGGGGACCGGGTAAGCATTAGGCTTCCAC
This sequence comes from Inga leiocalycina, assembly GCA_963242795.1. Classification (NCBI taxonomy): domain Eukaryota; kingdom Viridiplantae; phylum Streptophyta; class Magnoliopsida; order Fabales; family Fabaceae; genus Inga; species Inga leiocalycina. The sequence continues at coordinate 26,382,222 of OY725331.1, read as the reverse complement.
TCGAGTGATTGTGTTTGTGCTCGAGTGCAACAAGCAACTCTGGGTTCTATTGTTCCTTTATGCTCTTGGGTATTCACTCGCTATTGTTCACTCTCTAGTACCCGAGTATAGACCGTACCATCACTCAAGTGAGGCCATCTTTACTCAAGTGTCTCAATAAAAATGTCAAGTTTGAGTTTTCAAAAAAGAGGATCTTTGGGGATAGTCTTCCAACCCTTTAGAGCTATTGATAGATTTATTTATGGGTACTAAAAAAGCAATAATGATAACCAAATTAAGTGTAAAGAAGTCATTGAGAATTGGAATAGAGAAATAACTCTTCGTCACTAATTATAATTATAGGATTTGATATTTGCCCTACTCGGGAAAGACCAGTGCCAGAGCATGCAAGGAAGGAACGAGCAAGTAGTGACTTTTATCTTATGTTGTGTATAATGTTGGGTATGCATATTGATCATTGTGTGATTGTGAAATGTGAATGGAAATGTGCCATGGTCCATTGCAACGTGAGCACTTCAGCGAGAGCCGTCGTAAGGGGTTGATGCTTATCACACCTACCCCAGCCGTTAAACTGCCGTTGTAATAGACATGAGTCTTTGAGAAACTATTTTGTGAACTCGGCTAGTGAGGCTATGTATGGAAAAATGCTTTATATGAATCCCAGTTGTGGTGCAATATATTGTTGAACTGTTGTTATGTGATACAATGTGGGCAATTCAGCGTGAGCAAGCAAAAGGGTGACATCTGTCATACATGCCCTTGCCGTTGTAACTATCGTTGTAGTGTGATGGGTGTGTTATGATTGCTTTCATGCCTTATTATTATGTATATCATGAGTGATTTGTTACTATGGGGATTCTTTAGAATCTCACTATCCCAAAACAATTTTTAGACAGGGCCTAAGGATTGAAAGGAAAGTGGGTGACGAAGAGTGGGTAGAGCTCCGGATTGGGATTTTATTTTGGTTATTGGTTATCAATATAAAATTCATTGGATATTTTGTGGTGAATAGTTGTATATATTGGAAGTATAGAATAGTTTAGTGTAATCCCCTAGTAAAAGGATAAGAGATTATGGTCATGGTTGTCTTGTAAGACCCTTTACTAATTAAAGAAACCCGAGTGTGTCGGGAATTTATGCTTGAAAGAGGCAAGCTTCACCTAAGAGGGGGTGAATTGGGTGATGTGATAAATTTTTCAATTGATGTGGTGATATGACAATAGTTGTAGATAAAGTAGAGTTGAGAAGATTAGTACACAGAGAGTTATACTTTTCGGCCCAAAAACCAGGCCTACGTCCAGTCCTTAGAGATCAAGACCTACTGAGATTTTCATTATGCTTCCAAGATTCAATAGGCTCTCAGAACGCCGCAAAATAACAATCGTCCTTGAATGGACTACGAGCATAAATACTCTAACACTTAGAAATTTCTCTCCCCTTATGACAAGTCTTACGTGCAGAAAAACAAACCTATGACCTTTCTCTCTTGCTTACGTATACAAGTCTTTTGAGCAGCAACTGTAACCCCCTGCCTTAAATAGCGTAATTATAATTCGATATTACGTAATTAAATTGGTTTAGAGATCGTCGAATAGTTCAAAACTCATTTAGAACTCCCTGTGAAGTAGGGACTTTATAAAATTTTCAAAACTTCTTTCCTATTCTGGTCTCAAGTTCAATTATCGAATATAATCACCTGTGCAGTTAATTCACATTCATTCATATCAGAATATCTAATAGCAATCCCGACAACCCCCGGGTTCCATTCATACACAAAAAGGGTTTACAACCTCCATATAGGGGACTATACAACTACGTTCAACTATTCTTTACAACCAACATAATATACAGACACCCTGTCCAACAGGTTTAACCAACATAACCAAAATAGATGTCCCTACAGGATTCTAACCGCTCCGGGTCGTACGCTTCTCCTTAGAGCCACTCGCCCTGTCTGAAAGGTTAGTTAAAGGAAAGAATGAGATTCAAGAGAATCCTAGTAGTAACAAAACATTTATACCACACATAAGCACACAGCATATAAGCAAATCATCATATAGCAGCCGCACCACAAATCACACTCCACCCTCATCCCCTTTCTCCGCCGGGAAGGCACACCGCCTAACCCGAACCGTTGTTAGCTACTTAGAGACTATTGGCGTGGCAGTGCATACATATAGCCTTATAGCCCGTACAGCTATTCGGCTTTCACAAATGGCCCGTCGGCCTCCACAAATAGCCTTTCGGCTCACATAATCACATATATCACACCTCATCCTCATCCCCTTTCTCCGCCGGGAAGGCACACCGCCCTAACCCGAACCGTTGTTAGCTACTCAGGGACTATTGGAATGACAGTGCTAACACAAATCCACAGATGTCGCAGCATACGAATTCATTACAAATCAACGATATAACACACATACAATGCATCATATATGGTACAAAAGAAAAGTCACTACCTCGTTCCTTTCTGACGTTCGCTGGCGTAGTTGGCTCACGAGGGCGGCAAATATCGAATCCTACAATTCCAAATGCACTATTTAGACACTTTCATAGTGTTACTTAGGGTTATATGAGTCTATAATGAAAATTTACAAAAATACCCCCCGGGGACCCGGCCTGGGCCCGCCATACCCGGACCGGTTGCACTTTTCTCGAAATTCTAATATGGGCTATCCTAACATATTTCCGCCCAAGGAATCCATTTCCGTACTCAGAATTATCAAATTCAATATCAAATTACGAAATTGCCCTTGGCAGCCCTACTTTTAGGGTTTTAGGGGTGTTTCCGTAATTATGCTTTCTCAGCCTTTTTTGAAAAAGTGCCCAACTGTAACCCCACCTATTTTCGCCCACTGAATCCAATGGAATCATCAAATAATTGAAAATCCAACTCTAAGACCCATTTACAGCCTTGGCCGAAATATACATGTTCTTCGGGAAAAATTGGGGTTTTACGATTTCGGCTCCGTAAACGCGTTCCTTTATACTCCTAACCACTTTATTAACCACTACATTAGGTTACAACTAACATTAAGACCCAATTTGGGCAGCATAACCCCTAGGCCACCTCATTTCCAAACTTTAAAACCAATGGCAATCCGGCGAAATTTCACCGATTAAATTGCCCACAACAGCCAGAATAAGCAATATACGAAAGTTTGGAGGTTACCTCAAGCTCCTTCTAGCTTTTCTCAAATTTGGCTGAACCCTAGCCTCTTTGAAACACCAAATTCTTTGCTTCAAAACCTTAATTCACATAGAGGAATAGCTTAGGAGAAGGATTGTACGTGTTAGGAGCTAGATCGTCGGAGAAATCGGCTTACCTTGCGAGATTTCTTCCTCTTTTCTCTCTTTTCTCCAAGCTCTCTCTCACGTCTTTTTGTTTTCTGAATGGGGTCGGGAATGGCTGATGAAGATGGTGTAATTGGTTTTAATTCCATGTTGATGTCATCATACAATATGATGATGTCATAATTTTTAATTTCCCATTTTCGGATTTCTCAGAAATTCTGGCAGATTTTCTGCCCTAACTTTGAAAAATCATAACTAATTCTAGAAAAATCGAAATGAGGTGATCCCAAAGCCAAATGAAATATATTTAAGTCCTCTTCATAGAAAAAATATTGGCCATTACTGTAAATCACCACAAAATTCCCAGAATTTCAATCTTTGCATACTGTTCCAGAAAATAATTAATTTCGCTGGGCAAACTTCAAAAATCCAAAGCTCTTAGGTCACAAATCAAAATGATACAAATTATATGTTCATTTTGAAGCTTGACATGTGAACTTTAATACTGGAAAATTTCAGAATTTTTAGACACCATTTGCCTATTTAAAACGTCCATACAAATTGGCTGCCCTGTACAGAGTTTCAATGGACAGAGTTTTCAACTTTAGCATGATTGTTCCCAATGGTTCCAATTTCACAATAAACACTCTCCCCACATGAATTTTCACAAGGAAGCCATTGGAATCATTAAAATATCCAAATTCCCATCACACATTCTCCAAAAGTGTTTATTCAACAATAATTATATCCACTTTTAAAGTCATTAGCCCTTAATCACTTTTTGGGATATTACAGCAACGTTCTCTCCTTCTTACACCACTGTAATTCTTACGAGCAGTAATATTCTCTACTGCTTGTATCTTGTAAGTCTTATGAGCAGAAAGTCCTACTAGGAATTCTCTCAGCTGCTTCTCTCGTAAGGATATCTACCCTCTCAAGGTCCCAATACCTTGAGATCAAATGAAAATAGAATTTGAATTGAATACAAACTCTCTTACAGAGCAAATATAATAAACACTGAAGAACGATATGAATACACAGAAAATATGAATAACAGATACTCGTGAATTTACTTGTGTGAATTCTTGTTCTTGGTTATTATTGATGGTCTCTGAAGCTCTGCATTTATAGCCAGATGATTTTTTCTGTTGAATAATAAGCATTGCGGAGTGGAGCATTTTACTGTGGAACAACATGCGCACGTTTGAAATCTTTGAATATGTAGGTACGTGTTTGGTTGGTAGTAATGATTTTGTCTGACATTGTTTGACTTCCTCTGTGCTTTTCTAATTCAAACGATCAACCACCTGTATCACACTTGTAATATATGTTAAATGATGTTAATTAATAATAACAAGTGGAAATAGGATGATTAAATAATATTAAACCATATTCGGATTGATAGTTGTAAGACTGGTGCGTTTTAGCTTCTGGCAAAGCATCACTCGAGTACAAAACCATATTTTCTCTTCTTACTTCAATTTTATACTTGTACTTCCATGTGATTTTGAGAGAGTGCATTTTCACACTTACGAGTGATGTGGGACCTCACTCGAGTACAAATCTCCTTACTCGAGTGCACCTTTATTTTACACTATGAGCCACGTCTCTAGACAACACTCGCATCCCATTTTATCAAGAGTGTGATTTTGCACTTGCAGGTGATGTAGGTCCTCACTCGAGCATACTTACTTTCACTCGAGTGAACATAATATTCTTCTATAAGATACTCTTTGTCTTCAGCACTTGCATCAGAATGGAGAAAGTTAGATTTCTCACTCGCGAGTGCTGAGGTATCATTCGGGTGCATGTACTCTCACTCAAGCATGCTTATTCTTCTCTGCTATGCATGACTCTCGGGCAAACACTTGCAGTCCCTCACTCACTTAGACTCGAGTATAATTGACACTCTTTGGTTATCTTGCTCTCAGGTAAGCACTCTCTATGCCATACTTCCAAGGATTCGGGTACACTTGAGGCCATCACTCAAGTATAGCGTCTGTGCTCGAGTGAAGTGATGATATCCTCTCTCTGACTTTGCTCTCTGTCAAACACTTTCTGTGCAACACTCTCTTATGCTCGAGTGCAAAAGTGCTTGATGCTCGAGTGCTTGCTCCATCACTCAGTGCATCAGTTAAACTGACAGCAAACACCTCTAAACTTTGTGAAATGCATTTGGTAACATTTTTAACCATTGCAAAGCATGAATTTCTTACTACAACACACAATGATCTTTTGTTATCATCAAAACTTGGAATCTAACAATGATGTACTCTGATATTTACAAATGGAATCAACCTGTATAGGCCATTTGTATTGCTTGAAAATGTGAATAGGAGACCATATAGAAGAGACTTTTAGAAAGTTTTGTAAACCTAGTTTTGGGCAAAAGTTTGTTTTAATAAGTCCCAAATTGTAATATGGTCTTTAATTCCAACTTAATTACGTGTTTGAGAACTAATCTCAGCCTTTGATCGTGAAGGGGGTTACAACACAAATCAAATTTTATGTCTTATTGTGGCTCAAAATCCGTGTGGCCATTAATTACACCGGTTGGCTATTTCAAGTATGCCAATATTCACCATTTTATTCCCTTTAACACCTCAAAGGTCTAAAGGAATTTCAGTGACTAAAAGTTGGGATGTTACATGTCCTACAACAAGGAGATCTGTAACTGGTTATCTTCTTAAGCTTGGTAGATCCCCAATAATGTGGAAGAGTAAGAAGAAAGCACTATGTCAAAGTCATTTGCAGAAGCTGAATATAGGGCCTTTAGCATGTCTGTGTCAAAAATAGTGTGCCCTTATGGTTTGTTGAGAGATTTGGGGGTTGAACATAGTGCTCCAGTAGATGTGTTTTGTGATAGCAAGGTAGTAAAGCATAATGTTGCTAACTTGGTATTCCATGAATAAATAAAGCATTTTGAGATAGATTGACACTCTGTTAGAGAAAAGTGACAGCCAAAGGTGTTTGATTTAAAGCACATACGTTCACAGAACCAACAGGCAGACATGTTCACAAAAGCTATGGGAGAAGACACACAAAAAAAGTTCCTGTGCAAGTTGGGCATTATGGATTTGCTTAGTTCCCAACTTGAGGGGGAGTATTAGAGTTAGGGGGTATCTCTGTCAATATAATTATATAATGGTTGTAATGATTTATGTTGTACATGTATAGTATGGTTATTGGTTAGAACTATTTAGATATTAGGTATATCAGGTGGTCATGTGTTGTGATGACCTTAAAATCTATAAATACATTTTCTTATTAGTTAATAATAATTTACAGTTTTCTCCCAAAGGGTTTATATGTTGTTTAAGATCTAGAGTTTTACATTTGTTTTTGAGTGCACACAAAGATAGAGTCAAATTATCATTGTAAAAGCCATTGTTGTCTTGACTTGAACGTTAGGACTGCAACTCATACTCAAAGGTCTTCATTGTATCCTATAGAAAATTTGTCCATCAATCCAAATTGCACTTGAAAAGATAAGTATAGATTAGGGCAAATAAAACCTAAAGGAAAGTACTCCCTATGCCTTAAAAACATTATAAACTACTTTTTTCTTCATATCTCTTTTTTGTACTCCTCAGAGAATTAGTCCTACCAACAAAGTATACTAGAATTTCTAAGTACTACAAGAGTTCGCACTATTTACATGGAACTCCCAACTACAAGTTGGTTCTATGCTCATTTCATTCAAACCTAATTTGATGGATGCCCATTATTCCTCTCTTTTAAGAGTAAAGTTAGTGGAATAATCTTTTTCAACAACTTCTTGTTGATGAGCTCTTCGTTATGCGGCACTACAGTACAAAGATTCTTCCAAAGATGCATTATTTGCTCATATCCATCTAATGGATAACCAACTTTTGGTTTGTGGCTTGACATGGTTTTCATCTTGTAATCGGTCGTAAGCTATTTTGTCCTTTTACTTCTTAAGGTGTTGGAGGTTTTAATTTGGTTGTTGGTTATAATGGTTGTAGTAATCATGTCTGTATCTTTTATGTTTAGTATTGTGAACTTTCCTAGATGTTTGTGTCTAGTATGCGTTATTAACTTATGAATGTTACACTCTGATGACTCCCTATTTTTAGATAATTTTAAGATATATTTTAATATATGTGAGAGTCATCTAGGTTAAATCAAAGAGATTTTAGTCAGATTTTGATAAGATATCAATTTAGAGGGATTTTACTATAAATATCAAAGTTTAGGATAAAAATAATGATTTTGATATTAAAGATAAAAATAATGATATTAATAATAAAAATAATAATTTAAGATAAAAGGGAAAATATATTGTTGTTGTTGTTGTCGTCATCATCATCATCATCATCATTTATTATTATCATTATCTATTTTTTTTATCTTTTTATCTTTTATCTTTTTTTTTGATTTTGTTTTGCTAGAAGGATATTACATTTTATGGAATGAGGATCTAGGAACGTAACCTATATATAGGGGTTCAGCTTCTTTAGAAAAGGAGGAGGAGAACACACGTTCAGATACGGACAGAAGGAGAGGCATTCAGATTTTGTCATCATCTTAATAAAAAGACGAGAGGACTGTGGAGATGACTGATTTGAAGTCTAGAAGTGTCGTTTGCATTGGATGAGAGGACGCTGTGGAGAATTGGAGACAATTGAAGCCAAGGAATTGAAGCTTGGAAGAGATTTGAAGCTCAATTTTTTGGTTTTATTAATTTCTTCTCTTTCCTTTTAGTTAACTCTTATTTTACTGTGGATTATTACTGCTTTCACTTGGTTCTGGTTATGACTATGAGTAGCTAAATTTTGTATTTTAGGATTGCTTTGAACTATTCGATGGATTAAGACTTCTTTTATTTTGTGTTGATTTTACCTTGTGCTTAATATTTCTGGGTGATTGGCTACCACTTAGATTGTTGGGTTCAATTGAGTGATGCTTGAGAAAGCTAATTTAATTGTAGAACTTAGGTAAAATCGTGCTAGACTTAAATTTTAATGGTTAAATGGATAGTTTGTTAATAGAATAGAGATATATCTATTAACATAGCATTGTCTAATTGAGGATAGAGCTTAATGAGTATTTTCGTAAAATGAGACAAGAGATTACACATATTAATTGAGAATATAAAATTGATTTTGACTTGAGAAAGTTTATCAATTAATTTTGAACCTCTGACAAGCACATGTTTTCATTATCAATTTAAGATTTAAGTTAGTCTTATGAAGTACAATAGAGATAAGTAATCCTAGGTTCCCCCTGTCTTGAAGTTCTTGAGTAAATTCTCTTTTAATCAATTAATTCTTAAACATAAAATCTCATTCAAATTACTCTCACTCAACCTAATTAAGAACATAAGTGTGATAATTAACTTATTTTTGCCTTAGTCCTCATGGGAACGATATTATTGTACTACATGTGATGATTCATACACTTGCAATTAAGCTACCATCTTGTCCTTTTCAACTACCAAAATACGCAAATCAAATTGGAAGTTAAAATTAGTTTAAAGTAATAAATGGTCAAAAATGTAATTCTTTTTTCAAATATACCCCTATTTATAAGGAGAGTAAATGAGAGAGAATAATTGGTGCTGCATTTGTGATAATTAATGTAAAGGCATTTATTTAATGGAGTAAAAATAGTAAGAGCAATGTCAATTTTCATACACAAAAAATGTTACTTATATTAAAGACTAACCTATAAAAAAATTATTACTTATAAAAAGGATTAAAGGAGTACTTCTGTACTCCTATTATGTTGTAATAACATTTGATAAGTATAAATAAATTTGACATTTTATAAAAAATAAGGGAGAAAAAATTGTCACATATGGTACGATTGATGGAGAGTTGATGAGAAGTTGAAATCGTTCTTGGTGTTTTCTCCCTTGAATGATTTTTAATGGAGTATTTTGATAAATACTTTCCACATGGTCTCATCTTGGTGTTCGCTTTTAATGTTTCAAGTATCTCGGTCAAAAAACCCTTTTAAATCCAATGACACGTCCACTTTCCTCAACAGAAGAAACTTACAAGTTAACTCTTGGTGGGGTGTGATAGGCAACCAGTTTAAATGATAACCATAATAATAAGTATCATGGAGCTAATTACAACAGTAAAATCTAAACCATTCAAATACAATTTTAAACGGTCTAAGTTTTAAACTTTTAAAGTAAAAGATAAGAAAATACCACTTGAATTTTAAAATTATAAATAAGTCTTGTTACTTACAAGAATATAGGTATTAACTATAAAAGTCAACAATTAATGACTCATTTTAATATAAAATCATTGATTTAGAATTTTGAAGTTCAAGTGTTATTTTCTTGTCTTTTTTTCAAACTTTTAACCCATGTTTATTAATTTTTTTTTTTAAATTGATGTTTAAGTCATTATTTTTATTTTCAATTCTATACACAATAAGATATTTTTTATGAGACTAACACCCCGTTCAAATTTAAGACCTTGTGCTCAAAAGGCTAAATCTCTTCTACTAGCCCAACCACTGTTGTCAAACTATCAAGTCAACTCGCCGAGTTCGCCAAGTTTACATTTTCAGATATGGAAATCGAGTCAACTCGCTTATAAACTCACTTAAGGAGTAAACTCAGTCAAACTCGGATGTAACTCGATCAAACTCAGCAAACTCGCCGCTTCAAGATCGAGTTGAGCGAGTTACAAATCTGAAAAGCAAAACACTAAAATCTCATCCATAAGAAAAGAAGAAGATTAAAAGCACAAAATATAAAGTTCAAAAGATAAATATTACTCATATAAATTATTATCCCTTATGCCGCCACCATTTTTCTCAGGCTCACACCTTTTATTTTTTTCTTCTTCGTCTGTAGCCTTGTGCCTCTACGACTAGTTTTTCTTCAACTAGACGAACCCATAAAGAGGAAGAAGAGTAAAAAGAAGAAGAAGAGAGAAAATGAAAAGACAGTGAGAAGTGCAGTTGAAGGCGTGTCTTAGTGAGTAAAGTCTTTTCATCCTTTTTTGATTTTTCTCTAAAACCTTGTGCCTCTACCAACTATTTGATTTAGGTGCTTTTTTAAACTATTGATTTATTATTTTATGTAAATTTTGAATTTTGAAGATAAAAAATGAGCCATTCAAAGATGAAGATGTGGGAGATACATCAAGGTAATTTTTTGTTGTTGTCTTTTTCACTTACATTTTCATCATTTTCTATGACCTTTCTTAAGATATTTTGGTAGGGGAAAATATTGGGAAGTTGTTTTTTAGATTACATTGTATTGAGTAACTATATATATCAACTGAATAGAAATTTCTATGTTGATTATGAAAAAATTATGCATGTGAATAAATTTAACTTTAATAGTTTGGATTTAAAATATATTTAAATCAAATTATTTTTTTAATAATTTAATTATATACTTTTAATAGTTATATACTAATAAAAATAAACTCTTATGAGTTTACAATACGAGTTTACCTTCCTCTCATGAGTTTATCTAAACTCACAAGTTTGACAATCTAGCACTAACACATAGGGGTGTTCAAATCTGGGACCGGGACCAGGACCGGGATTGGGATCCCCTACTCCCGGTCCCGATTTTTGGCTGGGATGCAAATTGCATCCCGATACCAATCTCGGTAATCCCGAGCGGAACCAGGATCAAACCGGGAAATCCCAGTTTTTTTTAAAAAAATTAAATTTAAAATATATTATTATATTAGTTAAATTTTCTATAATCTGTTATTTAAAGTAATTATTTAACACCTAATAAAGCCATAATAATCATACAAATTGATCTAAAATTTAGATATAAAATTTTATTATTATTATTATTATTATTATTATCACCTTCATCATTTTTGTTATTATTTTTATACATTATATAGTTAGGATTAGTATCACGATATATACAGTTTAACTCTAAATAAATATGTGATATACATTTTATCAAATGATAACTTAAATTATGGGATAAAAAGTATAAAAATAAAATAATAACTTAGTTTTGAAGGAACAAATTAAAAAAAATATAAAAACTGGGACCGGGATCACAAGGTGTGTGCCTAGTCCCAAGTCCAATAGATCCCGATCCAGGTTTTCCCAGTCCCGGTCCCGGCCAGGACAGGAATTTCCGGAATCAAAATGTCCACGACCAGGGCCGAATAATTGGAACCGGAACACTTTAAACACCCCTACTAGTAATAACACATATTGGTATATAGATGATAAAACAAATTACGGGGTGTAAATATGGTTACAATTTTTCTAATAAAATTCATATAATGCACTATATTATTCTTTATGATTCATTATGATCAAATTGCCCATGATTTATGATTATTCCACATCTATCGCCATAATATAAAAACCTTTTTTCCTCACTTTTTTTTTTTTTTTGCCAACTTTTCCTCGCACATGTACTCACTTTGTTCTTCTCATCTTTTTAGCCTTCTCTTACTCATTCTCTTCTGTTCTCATTATATTTCAAATAATTCTTCTAGTTCTTTTCATTTTGTTGTTGTTGTTGGTGAACTTCAGTTTTTTCCACTTTAGTTATAAGAAAAAATTGCATATCATTAACGCATGTGGTAACTTAAAATATATATTGCTATGTAAAAATTTAAGGAATGTTATATAAGAAATTAAGAAATAATCATTTTATTAAAAAACACAATTGTAAGAGAAGAATGATATATTTGTCAACTTATAATTTACTCCCCTCACCTATCATTTTGAACCAAACCTCACATTTCCTCATCTTGAACCAAACAAAGCTCATACCTCTCCTAACTTAATTTTAGAAAACCTCACCTAAGTTTATTTTCGTTGAACCAAACACACCCTTATTCAAAATCTTTTTGAATTTTTTTTAATAACGAAGGAAGCCTGAGTTGCTGACCCTAGGGTCTCTCACTAAGATCTAGGTTTTCTCCTATGCTTTTGTATCCTCTGCCCCTCCGTCGACCAAAAAACGACATCGTGCGCAATGAAAAAAATGGTTCAAATGACTGAATAAGCAGAGGAGGCATGAGGCCAAATTATAAAATTTATTAATAAATTAATAACATCAAGTTCACATTTTTATAAAATCACAAATAGTTAAAAAAAAATTAATTGAATACAAAATTTTCTTAATAGCATTTAACACCTGAAGTATTTTTTTTAAATGTTGAGTGTTGGAGTAGCATTTTTCTAACAATCTAAAGTATATTTTTAGAAATTATTAAGGGATATTGAGTGCTGGTAAATATAATAATCAGATTTTTATAATACATTAAATCTAAACTGTTGAGATATGATCCAACGATCCAGATGCTGCAGCGAACCTTCCTTTACAAAGGAGGAATCCATTCTCTTCTTCGAAGAAACAAAAATGTCTCGTCTCATCTCAAAACCCACTTCCAGATCACTACTTCTTAGGGTCCTATACCTCAATCCGCTTCCTCGCTCTCTCTGCACATCCAATCAAGAGAGTCGAACCCAGAAGCTCGAACGAATCGCCGATGAGCTTCTTGACCTCAACAAATTGGAACGGTACGATTTTACGATTCTTTGGAGGCTCAAGATGGGTCTCGATAGGTACGGGCCAGCCGTGACAGGGGTCGGTTCATCAGGTTCTGCTTCAGCGGGAGCTGGGTCTGGCTCGGCGGATGCAAAGGCGGCGGCGGTGGCGGAGAAGACGGTGTTCGATATAAAGTTGGAGAAGTATGATGCCGCGGTAAAGATCAAGATTATCAAGGAGGTAAGAGGTTTTACTGATTTAGGATTGAAGGAAGCTAAGGATTTGGTGGAGAAAGTTCCTTGTGTTTTAAAGAAAGGAGTGACAAAGGAGGAGGGTGAATCTATTATTGAGAAGCTCAAAGGGGTGGGTGCTTCTGTTGTACTGGAATAATCTCAGTTTTGCTTCTGTAATGTAGCCCTTGTTTCAATTTTTTTAATAGAATTATGATTTGTTTTGGTCAGTGATCAATGAAAAATATATCTTGTTTCCTCAGGTTAGTTGATAGTTTTGTTAAGTAAGATTATCCATGCTAATTGATGTCAAATATCGGACATTTTATTAAATTCCTTCTGGCAAGTTCGGTTACTTCTCGAGAGATTACAAATTTGATTGCATCTCCGAAGTTTAAAATCTACTTTGCGGATCTTTAAGTAATTAACTGCTTTGTTACTAATCCAAAACTGGACACTGTAATTTCTGTCTGAGGTGACTAGCGGGCTACTTTTCAAAGACACAGTTTAGGTTGATGGTTCCCTTTCTGGTTTGTGGGGTATTTGATCAAAATAGGACGCCAGAGTTCTTGATCAGAGGCTTCTTCTGCCACATGATTTGTTTGCAACCTTTGTGGGTTTTAGGCAATGGTTTCTATATGGTAACTTATGCTATTGGCAAAGACAAATTTTTTTTTTTTGGCCAGTTAAAGACAAATTTATCTCATGGAAGATGCTGACTACTTAATATTAGAGGAAAGGCCTACGAATATGTAGTTCATATTAGAGGAAAGGCCTAGGAATATGTAGTTCTGCATGTGCCTTATACAGCAGATGATGTGAGCTCTACAAGTTAGTGTTGTCTATCGCCATAAAATATGGATTTAATTTTTAATGAAGAGAAGTGAGGTATGTAGATTATGAGAAGTTTCTATTTGCACATTGCTTCTGTTTTATTGTATACATTGTTACAGTCAATGTGAGAACATGGAATAATATAGAGCTATCAAATTTTCTTGAAGACAAATAAGGTAGATTGTAAGCTGTTTATATCATAAGAATACTTCGGATAATGAAAGATTGATATCAAGTGAGCAGGAATAAGTTATTTGGCTAAGTAACTCAACAAGTGTTGAGGATGTTGTTCAATCCAAACACACGCTCAATCTAGCTTTTGATGGATTTCTTTGGTTGAAGTGCTTATTTAAAAAAGCCAATCCAAATAGAGATAAAATTAGCCTACCATGCTTTTGCCCTAATAAGCCACTTTTGCTATGGGTGAACGCCGACCCAAACACACACGTACAATTCTCCTTGTTTTCCATAGTTTCTTGCATAAGAGACTAGTGATGGTGGAGTGGGATTAGGCACTGGAGATGGTGGATCAGGCGCAAAGGAATATGGTTCAAGTGGTTTAAGGAATGAAGGTGAACATGCGGGCTCTTGTGACCACACATACTTTTGTGGATGATGCCATGTTCCCAAAGAAACATACTAAGTGAGTGATTGAAGTATTCATTGTCATTATGTGTAAAATTTGAATACTAGAATGGAATTCAAAACATTTGACATTTGGGGATACAAATGAAACCTCAGACTTATCCTTTAAAAAAGTTTCACCCAACCGAGACAAGTATGGTTATATATGAAAGTAATGAACCAATTATTATTGGTGAGATTGAGAACACGTGATGCTCCCCAGTCCCCACAAGTCACTATGCATGGTTGTGAAATGTTGTATATATTTGGCTCTAGGAATGGGAGTAGTTTGCAAGCTTACACACTTCACACTAGATTTCGCTGAGATTTTATTTTGGACATAGATTGGAAACAACCGTTAAGGTAATGAAAATTAGGACCAAGCACGCTTTTACTCCCTCTCGTAGTTCTCTCATTATTTCCCTGAGAGATAACCATGGCATTACTTTTATAACTAAGAAAAGTAAGAATCCCTCATAATAGATGCGTCTCAACCACCACAGTGACAAAAAACATAGCTGGCTTGATGGTGTCACTCATGGTGCTTCCATTTTGAAACCCTACGACAATGTTTTTGGGCTTTTGTAGACAATCAAAAAACACAAACCAATTTGAATCGCCAGTCCTGGCCCTGATAACATGATGAACTTTCGGAGAAAAATGTATTTCTTATTCATTATAATGGAAATGCACATCCAAATATATACACCAAGGGAAAGGCCAGAGGGTAAAGGCTAATAAATGTTAAAAAAGACTATATAACCAGAAAAATATTTACAATAGAAACAGGATATTCCCACAAATTAAGATTATATGGAAACTTTAGCATTACAAAACCACAGGCTGTTCTCCTTCAAGCTCAGAAATAACTATTAGTGAGTCTGTCAATTCAAGAGACAAGGGTTCTGACTTTGGAAGTGGGTTAATAACCTGCAAAGATGAAAAATTCTATTTAACATCTTCTTATGGATGGTTCAAAATAATTCTTTTTTCAAGGGTAATTGAGTTTTATCATATTTTAACGGCATACCAGCCTGTTATTTTTCACATAACCTATGGCTACTTCTCTCCGTAGATATGCTCTCTCAGAGAGCTCTGCAAATGATGGATTCTCTCCTTCTTTCATATAAAGTTTGATATCCTGTCACTCATGAAAACATGGCAAGAAACAGCTAAAGTGAACATTTAATACAGAAAATTTTTCACTGTTGGCCCTTGGCATCAAAATACAGATTAAATGTCATGTTCAAATCAAAATTTATCAACATAACAAAATAAAATTTATAGAAAGTAGCACAGTTTGCAAATCATAAATAGTATAGTTCATTCTTTATATTCTTTATGCTTTCAACAAAATATAATCCTGTAACTGTATTGTGTTAGGAAGACAAGGTTAAAAAGATGCTGATAAAATTGGACCAATTTAAAAGAATAAGGATGAAGGAACGAATTTCTCCAAGAAACGGGGACAATATCAAATAAAATTTTTGCACAAAAAGAAATGTTTGAATGACAAAGAGCACCAAGACTAACAAGGCTCAGCAGTCATAATGATTCATGGATAAGGTATTGCAAAAGGAGTATGTTATTACCTTCACATATATTTCATCACCCTCTGCATTTAGTACGTCTTTCCAAACTTCATTAAGTTCGATGTTCTCTGCTACTGCTTTGCAAGTATAGAAAACAACTTTCTGAGAACACAGACATAGCAAATAGACCACATACAGTAAACAAGAGAACAAAGGTTATGACCTTGAGCTGTTACAAGGCTCATTAATTCCTCTGCTGCAATATTGGTCAGTGATGGATTTATTCTAGCTATCTGCACCATTTTATACAGAAGCACCATCAACTCAAAATAGTCCAATCTAAATTTTGAAAATTTGAGCAAACTAAGATATTTAGAGTATTACTTGTTCCCCCAAATTCGTATCAACAATCTCTGCAACTAGATTATTCACCTGCAAAATAGCAATTTAAAGAACCAAATTATTCCTTCTGAGCTCATTATAACTACTAACTAATATTAAACATAGATTTTTTCCGAATATATGGTCTAGAAACTGATATCACTCAGATTTTAGTCAAGTTCAATATTGTAAAATGTATCACCTTAACTCCAAGTTGTTTGCAGGTATTTTCTGCTAGTAGGAGAGTATAGGCACAATTCTTGTCTGCCTTAGATGAATCTGCAGAGAGAATAGCCAATAATCAATAGCAGGCCAATTGTCTTCCACAAAATCTGACAAGAATCATTACCTCCAAGAAGCCATCCTCTGTCAGATATGACAGCAACCGACAAAGGAGTATATTCATTACCAAGAGATTTCTGGATATTCAGAAGGGTCTGCTTTAAGGTGTCATAGTCCAAAGGATTTCCAACCTACAGAATATGAATGAAATGAACAATCATAAAAATAGAAAAACCACAAAAGGAAAATTCTAATGCAACAGCCAACAGTGACTGAATACCCTGTGAAAAATTTGAACATTCTTGAGATTACTTTGATCAGTAATGTTGCAGGCCCTAGTCCTGTCATCTATTGGAACATCTGATAATATCTCCTGCATATTGTTTAAGAAATGAATTCTGAACTTAGAATGAGTGCATACAGTCCAGAAAATAGAAGTCGGGTTAGCATGCACAATCCAAAACCCTCAACCATTTACTTCGATAAAAATTTTCTGGGGCTCACATTTAGTATTCTTTCAGATCATCAAGAGATTGCATTTTAGGTTAATGCTTCTATAAAAAATAAATTTCATTTCCTTACCATTGAAGTTTCAATTCATTGAAAGTGTCTAAAAGCATTATAGACACTTGGATTCACAGATGTGACCATGATGGGAGTAGCAACAAAATTAAAAGCCAGCCAATTGTCAATTTTTCAAGATGTGTGAATAATCAATCATCAGTTTTTCATAAAACATCTTAATCCTTAAACTTTATTCACTGGTACGTTAGTGAGTAGTATATACTATAAAGTATATTTCTATTAGCAATTAGGAATTAAAGCTTCTATGCCTGTCAGCCATAAGTTTATATAAAACTTATATTAAAAAAAAACTGTACATTGAAGTTCAAGCTTATATGAGATCATACCACAACACTTCCTGGACCAAGATAGTTATCGTACTCTTGAATCATTTCTACAACATTGGGGCGCCACCCAAGCAAAAGAATGCACTCTTTTGGTCCCAGATTTTCATCTGAAGCCTACATGATGATTAGTAATAAATGTGAAGATCTTGAATAAATGGCATTCAACGTTAATCATAACATTTTTCCAATGTAGTTATCTTACCTTGGAACCTGATCTTTTAGGACGCTTTACAATATTAGCTAGTCTCATTTTACTCAATTCTATAGCATGCTCCACATCTTGTTCTTGAATTACTTGGTCATGAATTCCATCTCTCTTGTGTGGGTATGCATGTGCCTCCTTTGTACCATGAAAGGATCTGATAATTAATACCTAAATGTGGGAGGCTTAGTGACATCAAGGAATATTCTAGCAAACCTTATGAAATTAATTGATTTCAAAACCCTAAAGGAAAAAAATTAAGAGCATATCTTTTTAATATCAAAGTTATAACTGAAAATTACCAGAGAGACTTCAAATCCAAATGGAATATAAATTAGATTTGGTTATGAGCTAGTCTACATACTTTATCAGTTTGCCTCAGGATTTCAGTATCATTTGGATGGAAGCTTATCCTTCCATTCTGATAAAGACCGCAGACAACTGCCTGAAATAATATGAATAGAGAGATCATTTATGTAAGCAACAAATGGTGGACTCCGCAAACAAATTACATTAATTACCTCTTGAAATGCATGTCTTACTTTCCTATAGGTCGATCCTTCTAGGTCAGTTAAGCTGCAAAGATTAAATACATTTTCTGACAAAAAGCAAAAGCAAAACTAGTTAAATTTCAGGGACATATAAAATTTATATGGTAGGTTAATAATAAAAAAATAAAAAGCACGTTTCCAAATCTAGGGTCATCAAACAGGAAAATGTTTCATTTACCTCACCTTACACTAGCCATAACAACACAATAACATAATCAAAGCCAAATGGAAAGATTGGAAAGGAATGTTTATTCTAAGAATTTACATATAAAATGACTAAACTTTAATGAAATGGCACAATTGAGTGATTTAGCAGATATGGTTCACCTCATAAGACAACTCGATCCACTTTGAGTATTATTCTCAATTTAGATGTTAGAACCTATAAAATAGAAGTAGAAATAGGGGAAAGGGGAAGAGAACGAAGAGTAGAGGGAAGAGGAACTCTAGAACCAGAATCTGTAGTCCCAGAAAGGAAAGAGAGAAGAGAAGGAGAGAAGAAGGGAGAGGCTAAAACCAGAATCTAGTTCTAGCGGAAAAGAGGAGAGAATTATCTCAACAATAACTTCATTCATTCATGCATATCATTCACAATTTGACAGCATAACTGGAAGTAACTACGAACCCCTAACTACACAGAATTGCAAATAACTTGCAATAACCAACAATGGACACTTGTCAGTGTTAGCCTAAGACACATAATAAAACATAAAACACAAATAACTTCCTAGAATACACTAGAAAAGGTCACTGGTTTCCTATCAGGTGCAGAATAAAATACCTTGATAATTTAGCAAGTGTCTGTAGATCTTTATAAGCTCCTTCTGCCGAGAGCATTGAACAAATAATTTGGATGCAACATTTTCTACTGGTTCTACTTTCAATCCTGAGATAGATTTTAAGAGTTCACATGTCTTGGAACATGATACCTGCATTCATTAAATAGGACAAATTCTTACTTTTGTGCACAGCATTTGAATTTTATTTTCTTTATTTCACTTCAAGCTGAATGTATGCAACATACTTCAACTATGGTGGGGACAGAATCCATTTTTGGAATTGGGCGAAGGGCTAAAACAGATAGAAAAGCATCTGTGTCAACTTCATACCTATGAATCAATAAACTTCATTAAAGCGAAATTCAGAGTATTGACAAAAGACCATAAAGATAGAAGTGATTACTTTGCTAAACTAACCCAAGCTGGTGCGATCATTCTGAAACCAGTCATTGAGTAATGTTTTACATCTAATAGATAGAAAATAAGCCACTACTTGCTGCTACAACGGATTTTAGCAGTAAACCCTTGATTTTGATAACTGTTCATTCTGAATCATATTCTTATAGATTCAAGTCAGGTCCTTGCACTTATTACACACAGTTATTCGGAAGATCATTTCTGTAGTACATTTTTCTTCATACACGAACAGGGTGGACCCAGTTTTTGTTCTTGGGATGTTCAGGTCCTTGCACTTATTACAGTTTTTGTTCTATTGTATCTTAATTATCTTCAGCTCGAGGTTCCCACTTCATTTATTTCAGAATCTTAACTGCCAGACTTAGAACTTGTTTTATTCACTGGGCATCTTTCTTTTAGAAGAAAAATGAAAAACTTGAGGCCCCAATAACTCAACAAACACAAGGCCAAACAATTTGACTTGGACAAAAATGATAACTAGACGAAAAAAAAGTATTCCAAGTCTACTTATAATTTAAAAGGGAGCATTGGAGAATACAATACAAGTCCAACATCTAAAAGTGATAAGAAATGTAAAGGGTATATAAACTTGGGGTAACCTAAACAAGAAGCTTAAGCTACTTTGGCAAGCCGGACAAGCTTAAGTACAAGCCCATATGAAAGATGACATATCCGAAATGGGACAACTTGTTTGGCACTTTCAAAGACCAACTTTGACCACCCAACTGGGGCTTTTGTTTATGTAATTTGTCTAAAATGTTTTGGAAGTAAGGAGGGTGAATGTGTGGTTTAGTTGAGGTTTTTCTGCTGTTTTTGATTTATTTAAGCATAACATGAGTGTTACAATCTAAGATTTGTGCCTAACTGTTTTATGAGGGACTTGTTTTTAAGTTTTTGTCAGTTTTAGTTTACCATTATTTTAGTATGTGTTTTATCACATATTCAAACAGACTGGCAAACTATACTGAGCAGATGTTTCTTATCATTACTCTAGTTCCTTTTTCGGGCTTTTCCTTTCTTTAAGAGGACTCCTGGATCCTCCTGTTCTTTGATTATTTCCTTAACGTATATAGTCTTCTATTGAAAAGAAAAAAAAAAGCACAAGTATTATTTGTCAATTATAATATGAAAATAAATTCTAACTAAAACCTCCATGACATATAATATATAAACAAACCACAAGGGCGGCCTAGTGCACAAGGCTCCCACCAGGTGGCAAAGATACGCAGCCTTACCCCCATAATTGGAGTGGCTGTTTTCAGGATTTGAACACGTATAATATATATTAATAAATTAAAATCCTGGCCACAATGCCTAAAATAATTAGTAACTACAATTAATATCATTGATGCTTTCAATGCATTTTCATGAAAAACTATCATACCTCCTTAACCACCTTATGAATTTGCATCTTAAGCAGATAAACTATTACCTATCCCCTTTTGTTGGCAGTATAATTATTGCACGAGCCTTGCTGGCTGCTGCTCTTTCATATGATTCAGTCAAACTAAGACTGCAACTGCAAAGCCATATAATTTAGACATAAGCCATAATAGACCTTGAATTGAAAATCATGTTTCACATTCAATTCTTGTTTTCACCAGGATTTTTCATGTAGTACGGTGAAATAACTAACCTGTTAACAGTCAGTGACTCTTAAAAAAATTCAAAATTATACACTAAATGAAAATTAATGGTGCAATCATCTTGAAGATTTATTTACACTGGAGGAAGGATGTTCTAATTGTTGGTTGAAATTAGTGAGAACCAATAGTTCCAATGTGCAAACTAAAGGAACTAAAATTGTCATTATGCTAAAAAAATGTAGATAAAAAATACTTCCTCCGATTCTTAATACAAGACATATTTACCTAATTTAATTAGATTAAGAAAGTCAATGAGGTTAGTTAATATGATATGCATTTTTTAAACCACTCTAGTCATCTCATTTAATTCCCCCATCCCCTCTCCTCCTTTATTAGTGTTGAAGGAGCATCAATAGGGGTAAATTAAGAAAATATTAACAAATATGAAAAATATTTCTTATATTTAAGTACAAGATCAACTCTCTAAACATATCTTATATTAAGAACCGGAGGGAGTATTACAAGATTTTACCTCATTAAACGGAAAGCGAAAGTTGCATGAACGTTTCCTTATTAAACATGATATAGGAACGAATCCAAGCATTCATACCTCTTTGTAATGATGTCAATGTGATTTAAATCTTTCACCATTGGCTCAGATTTTTTATCAATCTGTTGTCTAGGAAGATCAGACATAAGAAGGATCCTCTGCTTTCTGAGCAGGAGTCAATCACAGTATTAAAAAGCCAGCATTTTGAACAAATTTTAGCGCAACAACCTTGTGTAAACTGCTTGCCTAGCTTTAGCGGTGCCTAGGCGGACTGCAAATTCATGATACTTGTTTATCTGCTTTAATATGGAAGGCAGATGATCATTCAGACCACAAATGATGATATGATCAGTCTCGAAAACTTGCATGTGGGCCCCCTCTTTGAGTCTTTGCATATGATTCTGCTCTAAATACTGATAATTAAAGACGTGTACAGAAAAATAATTCCTATTGAATGCTTACTGCTTTAGACCTTACCCTAAATTGTTCGGTCGTTGTACTTTGAAGGCGAGAGTAAAACAATATACCCCATATGGCAATAATAAATCCAAGAACACGCTCAACACGTGTTGACTCCTGCAGTCCAGCAAGAAAATCTGTTCTTCAGTAATAGTCAATGTTTTTATTAAAGGCATAGGGGCAACGAATCAAACAAATAAAACAGTATGAAATTTACAGGAATTCCAACATACTCTTAAATAAGTTGCTGGTGTACAAAGGCATGCCCAGGCTTCCCAGAAGCAGTCCTCTAATGAATGTTTATGACCCCTGAATGAATCAACATGGGCTCAGGATAGGAAACATGGTTAAGCACACTTGCAGTGAAACTAAACACTAGTCTACCATAATTTAAGGTTGTCAAATCTAAAATCTGGCCCAAAACAAAAAATGAAAAAAGTTGCCAAGGGTTGTAAAGGTGATCGATCAGATATGTCCTGACATATTGGAGTAACAGAAAGGTACACTGTATTTTGTATCGGATAAAGAGGATGGGGGAATGTGGACATTATGCCACTTATACTGCTTAAGATGAAAATCATAAACAATAAACACACTTCAGAAAGTGCACATCAATGATTACCTGAATTTGAAAAACAGGAGACCACCAATAAAAACAAATGATAAACATGCTACAAGGAGCACCACAAACATCCTGAAACAGTCCATATAGTATAAAGCATATTAGATGTATGGTCCAGTCAACACAATTAATCAAAATTGCTCAGATAAACTCAGTTCAATCAACAATATAAGATCAGAATTACCCAGCATTGCCTCCCGAAAAAAACAGAAAATGAGCAAGGAAAAAAGTTTCAAATTTTCCTACTTAAGAACCCGTGTAATAAAACATTTTTCTTGGCCTATTCATCACAAGTATCTTTGAATAAATCAGTTAAGGTAATATGTGTTCTTCAGGGGTTGTTTGGCAATTTGGAGAGGAGTGGGATATGTGGGGTTTGAGTCACCGCAAATCTCTCTGTTGTTTGGAAGTTCAATGAAAAAGGAATAGCAAATCACTTCCCTGACTTTAAAAGTTACAATGCAATGGAATGGGATGGATTTGAAAAGTTAAGTTTCCAACATTACCCTAAAGTATATAGTACTTTAATATAAATAAGAAGAGACAAGTGAGAGGGTAATAGTTAAATGTAAGAAAGAAAGGGATTTAAATCATTCCAAACCCTCAAATGGGAGAGATTTGAAAATAGGAGTCCCATTACATCCCTCCAATCAAATCCTTACTTTTTGGGGCTACCAAGGAAATATATTTTGCTCTGAAATAGTTGAGTTTTCTGATACACCTGAAAATGCAAAAATGCATAACCATAGAACCGAAACATTACCTTTCTTTTGCAAAAAAAAAAAAAAAAGGTTGGTTTTCCACATACTGCTTATTATAGATTAAGCATAATCAATTTAACAATTTCAACTGAGATTTAACATAAAACTATAGATAAATATGTGATCAAGTAACTGAATGATGAAGTGACTATAGGCTTACGTGGCAACATTTCTCTCAAGTTGGACGTTGAACAAGTATTTCAATCGTTCTAAACTCCATCTAATATCGTTAAAAGAAGGAAAGGACACATTTAAGCGGAGAGGGCTGGGTTTATTCAAGGTATTAGAGATGCAAGCAAGTGGCAAGCTTGTTGCAGTAAGAGCTTGAAGCATATCTGAAAGTATTGCTGGGATGACTTTCAAAGTCCGGTGCAAAAACACTTGACGTGTTACTCTATGCATGAAATACAATGACAAAGATTGTATCATGCTTTTAGTACATGGCCCCTGCACATATGGCAGACTGAGAGAATCAGCAAACGCTATAACTATCACAGGTAGAAGATAATCCAATAAGCCAATTCTATTGTCTTATATACTCATGAATGCAACAGACAGTGCTGTGAACAATTTTATCAAAGCGATCAATAGTATAATATATTGTTGAGAGACAAATGAATTATTGTGAGCAATTAAAGAATTTCTTGTGGGAATAAATAAAGAAACAGATAAACAAAGTATACAGAATCTGAAATAGCATTTCTCCAAGGACCACAAGTTTTAGGAAAGACAGTTTGTTAGGAAAGTCAAACTTATCACATATTGAAGCTGGGTGAAAGAGATATTTATAATGTTCGTTTTTTGTATTAGTCAACACCATCAATCCAGCATCCAAAATGGGCATGTGCATGGTTTTGTCCGTTTCACTAAAATAGCTTAAATAACTTGGTTCAGATTATAACAATCTTATATACCCTCCATTTTTAACACTTTTGAATGTGGGATGTCTTTCAAGGCTTATCTTCAACACTCCCCCTAATATGTAACTAGCCTTGGCTCAAGGGCCAGTTATCACTCTCTCTCTCTCTCTCTCTGTGAGTCCAGTTATTACTTTCCTAAACTTTTGGGTCTTGTTCTTCATTTTCAAATCTTGGATTTGTAACTTTCATTTACTATCCCACATTCATTTAGTTGATCCAGCGTTCAAATCTCTATCTGAATTCTTCCCGAGCTTGAGTTCATTGAGTCTCAAAGGCCTTAGGCCACAATTTGTCGATCTTGTACTCTTGAACCTCAAAGACCTCAAGCCCAACAATTTCTCCTTAATAACCTAATTATTGCTTCAACTTCTTACATGTAATTTGATTCAAATCATAATTGGAACATTTTTTTTACTCCTACATACTTTTCTCATTGTGCATCAGATTACAAAAAAAAATTACACTCTTTACTTCAGTGAATCAAAAGGGAAAAAAAGAATACATGTAAGAAGATATTTTTCAAACAGTAGATCTTAGTTGAGGAAACCAGAATTATCAATGCTAATGATGAGCAAACCTAAATGGCCATTCAATGATTATACTGTACAGGCTCATGAGATCACTTTGCTTCAGCCTTAGGGATATGCCAAGATCAGCATAAAAATGTCATGTAATAAGTTTATTCAAGAGTTGGTGTTACATTTAGCTTTTAACTGCATATTTAGAAAAGATACTACAAACTTTTGATTCTGGCGTGAAGTGAAGTACAAGTTTATATAAGATTATATGCACATAATCTCACAAAAACTATATACATTTTTCAGGATCTTCTATTCATTGCTGACCTGATTGATATTATTATTTATGTTCTCCATCATAGTGAACCTGGTGTCCATACTTTCTGGAACACTAACATTTGTGTTTGACCCTGATTTATTTTCTGATTGGTAAGGATGAGCATCCCACCTACCTACAAGGATTCATCATAGATAGCTTGCAAATTAATGATGTACGAATATCATTTAGATCAATTTATCAAAGAAATCCAAAATCATAAAATGATCTATTGTACTCCAAATCTGTATGGAAGAGATGCTTCATGAAGTTCGGGGCCAAAATAAACGCTTCATGAAGAATGAAGTGACCAAGTGACCATCTCTTTAAAGCACCCTAGTAGAGAACTAAATCATGAAAACTAAGGAAACCGAGACCTATTTGTCAATTACAAGAGATTGCAAAATATTTAAGGCACCACCAAGATAAAGAAGACATAACAGAGTGTACTCCAATTATTGGAAATAATTATGGCAGTGGAATAAGAACAGTATTAACAATGATGCAAGCAATTGTAGTAACAAAATCAACTTTTTTACTCAGTTTAAAACTTTCAATCATGGATGACTGAACGAGAATAGATATTCATGAAGAAGCTTAACAGTTGATTAAGTTCAAGGTCTGCAAACTCAATAGTTTTTAGATGAAAACTGAAAAGAAAAACTCAAGCTTCTTTTTTGTTCTTTTTCTTTTCCCTTTGGCACAAAGAGCTCACCTTTACTGTTTCCTTTAAGGCAATGTGCGTGTAATGTTGAAGATTTGAACAAGCCATATCTGTTGGGCATGAATATCCTGTAAAGGTCGCATTAATGTCAATCTCCTACAGCACCCAAAAAATAAACAAAAAGTGTTTTAATCCAAAAAGCTTGTAATACCCTGTCCAACCCCACCTAAATTACAACCAGCCTATTCATTTAACATATCAGCAATAAGTAAATCAAAGATAACTCTATCATTTAGTGAACTTGTGGCCTTAAGGTTTTAGTTCTTCTACCATGAAGTAACGAATATCCATAAAGAGAACCTGAGCCTATCATACTCAACATAAATCATTCCACGTAAACAAATGAACTATCTGAACCAGACTTACATCATTGGTGTATACAAACGTCTTCAATAAACCACTTAATAATAGTTCATTTTCATTATTGCTTTAGTGTAGAGCACTTGATACCACTGCTATTTATATATTGCAATGCAAACTAATTTATATTTTGCTCAACCAACTGTATAATTTAGTTAAGTCATGGTTTCTATGGATCAATGGATTCTAAATTTCAGACGAAAATTTTTCATCAATTTGAAAATGGCAACAGTATTCTCCTTTCCATTACAGTTACGAAAAGACATTTCAGGCTTTGACTGTGTTTGGAATTACGTCGGAGTGGTTGCAAAAACACATCTTGTTGGTGCTGTCAAAACCACGTTTTAAAACCACTCCAAGTGGTTCCAAACACAGTCTTCATGGTTGAGTAGAACTGGTTTCCTCTTCGGTTAAAAGTTAAAACTAGTTTGAATTTCTCTATAATGAGAGAGTAACCTTTCTAATTTGAGGCTGTGAGGTTAAGTAACAAGGTATTCCTCACCCTCAATACAGGTCATGAATCTTGAGGCTATTAACATTGTTGATCAAAGTAGTCAACATGCACCAGCAAAAACTCTTAGTATCTTAATCCCACATGTATGGTCCTCCGAAAAAAAGGCCATATACTAATGATAGCTTGGAAGTTTAAACTTTGAGAGTATACCTATTGCTATAAATTGATGGTGAGAATTGGTGACTGAGTCTTGGAACTCGAGAAGGAGGAGACCATGGCTGTGCACTGTGCAAATGAGCGAGAGTCATAACGTCTTCTTCTTCTTCCCAAGTTCCCCACAATGTGTGTTTGTGTGTGAGAGAGAGAGGGAGTGGGTGAGTGGGTGAGAGAGAGATTGAAACCAGAGCAGAAGAAGCGATCATTGACGAAAATGGACGAGAGAGGGGAGATGGTGACGATGGTGGAGATGATTTGTTTTGTTTTTTTTTAATGAGTGAAAGGGCAGTTTCATTTCAATATGAGCTGTACAAAACTACAAATACAATAGCCACTTTTACCGGGTGATCTCTTTTATAAATAGTTTTTATTTTTTATTTAAAAATATAAATTTTTTTTCTTATTTTATCCTTATTAAATACTTATTATCTCTTATATTTTTTATCTATTTTTTCTCTTATACTCTTTTCATAAATAGGGACATGTATAAAAAAAACATGATATTTTTGATACATTTATTATTTTTAATTATCAATTCATTTTACACAATAAAAAAATTACCTATAAATAGAACTGGAGGGAGTAGCATGAATGTGTGTCAAGACACTCTGTAGTACAAGTGTTATTAGAAAAGAGGCAGTGATTTCTAACTACCCAAAGTTTCCAACAGGTAATGCAGAATCCGATTTTCCAAGTGTCGTCCAGAGTAGGGTTTCTCATTTGATTGGTTTTAACCAAAAGCCAACCTCCTCTCCGAAAAAGTCTATATGAACATGTCCTTGGGGAGAAAATTGGAAAAATTTCAAAAGAAATACAATTAAAAATAGGAAAAGTCAAATTGATGCTACGAATTTATCAAATCTCAAATCAAAATTGAAGTAGGAATCTGAGATTTCTAATTTTGACCAAAATGACATGACTTAATAACATAAGTTTTAAGGGTCAATAATAACATATGTATCTGTATTAACAATATTATATTTTACAATAACCTTTATTTTGATGTTTTATAATTTCATATCACAAAAATTAAGGATAATTTTGAGAGTATAAATTTTAGGGGTAAATAAAAACATCTGTTTCTATATTAATAACATTATATTTTACATTAACGATTTTACTTTCATGTTTTACAACTTCATATCTCAAAAATCAAGGATAATTTTGAGGGTATAAGTTTCATGATCAATAATAACATCAGTATTTATATTAACAACATCAAATTTTATATTAACAACTTCACTTTCATGTTCACAACTTAATTCAAGGCAATTTGATTAATTCTCACATAAGGTTTTATAAATTTGCAACACCAATTCCCCTTTTCCCATTTTTAATTATATTTTTCTGAAATTTTTCGGAAAAATGTTTCTCCCATACTATTGAGGCCAAGGGACAATAATTGAAGACATTATTAATATCTTCTATATCCCCGGAGATAGAAGATTTTGTATTGGGGAATTACGACTGAGCGGAAGAAAACAAAAAGGGAAATAGCAATAGCAAGCGAAAGCGTGGAAGACACAGACATATAACAACACAGAAGAAGCCATCATCTGCTGTGTTTGGTATCATTTATTTTTACACAATAAGTTCTTATTAAGCAAGTCGAAATAAAACTCCTCCTACATACTTATCTCGTATATCATGAATCACGATTTATAAACACTTATTATCTAAAAATAAATTATTCCAAACGAACACAACATTACGAGAGATCCCTATTTGCGCTTTTGCTTTGAACAATAATAGACTCGATCCTCCTGAGCCACCAGTCCACCATCGCATCTGGAGAGTAGGGTCTCTAACTGTATGATTTTGTGCATGTACGTTCGATATCACTGGGACGTGGGTCGGATAAAATCATAAAAGAAAGAATTTAAAAGTTATTTAATTATATAAGGCCAATGCCATTATTGACACACCTTCACTACTTTATGACATGTTCTTCTAGAAGATTACCCTGCGTCGTGATGCACGTGTCCCTCCAATAATGAATCATTTTACTTGTTTATCCATTTAATATAGGGAAAATCCCTATAAAATACCCTTGAAATAGAAAAATCCTTAATTAGTACATTGAAATCAAAAAATTCGGATCAGTCACGCGTCAGTACGGATGAATAGTGCGGGCAGCGCCAAAAGACAATTTTGCCCTTTAGCCCTCATTCTCGCCACTTCAAAAATAACAACATGCGGTTATTAATTAACAACTCCGGATTCTTAATTAACAACTCCGTACTTTTGATTAACATCAACTCCAGTTTCATCGTTTTACTTTCACAATAACAACACCGGTCTAGTTATTAGCAACTCCGAATTCTTGATTAACAACTTCGCTTTATTCTTCCACATATTTGCATCTCAAAAATATAGTATTGTTAATATAAAATACGGTGTTGTTAATAAAGAAAGTGGTGTTGTTATTGGCCCTGAAACTTAAATTACGAAGTTGTGAAATAAGAAATGGGAGTTGTTAATGTAGAATATGGTATTGTTAATAACAACACCGGTGTTGTTATTGTGAAAGTAAAAAAATAAAATGGAGTTGTTAATAAAGAATACGGAGTTGTTAATCAAGAATCCGAAGTTGTTAATTAAGAGGGCGTGTTGTTAATAAAAAAAGAGGTGCTGTTATTGGCCTTGAAAATTAAATAAGGAAGTTGTGAAACAAGAATACGAAGTTGTTAATCAAGAATCCGGAGTGGTTAATTAAAAACCACGTGTTGTTATTTTTGAAGTGGCGAGAATGAGGGCTGAAGGGCAAAATCGTCTTTTGGTGCCGCCCGCACTGTTCATCTGTACTGACGCGTGACTGATCCAGATTTTTTTATTTCAATGTACTGATTAGGAATTTTCCTATTTCAAGGGTATTTTATAGGGATTTTCCCTTTAATATACTCCCTCTTATCTGGTATTTATTTAATTTGACTGTATTAAAGAAGTTATTTGAATTAGGTAATATGATATACGTCCTCCAATTCTTAATATAAATTATATTTACTTAATTTAATTAAATTAAGAAAGTTAGTTGAATTAGTTAATATGTCATGTGTTTTCTAAAACATCCTAGTCATTTTCCTTAGTTCTTTCATTTCCTCTCCTTCTTGATTATTATTGAACAAGCATCAATAAAGGTATATTAGGGAAATATTGACAAATATGAAAACTACATTTTATATTTAGGACAAAGAACAATTCTCTAAATATGTCTTATATTAAACACCAAAGGGAGTATATTCTCTAAAACATTATAGTCATAAAATTCTCTCATTTCATTACCTGTTTGATTATTGATGAGAGATCATTAATAAAGGTAAATTAAGAAAATATTAAAAAATATGAAAACTATGTCTTATATTAAAGACGGGAGACTAATATTTTAACATTTTGGGACACAAAACTATTCTTATATATTTATTTTAGCATAAAATTACTTAAAATAAGTGAAATCAAACTAGCACATATTTGATGTGAAGAATTATAATTTCAGTTAAATATTTATATTGAGTAAAATAATCCATACAATTAACTTATTACAGGCGCAACCCAAAACAATATATCAATGTCCTAATTTCCTTTGACACCTTCATCTCCTAATACGGAAGATGTGCGTTGCTCAAAGACACAATAATTACCATCTAATCTACCAAAGAGTTATCATCTCTAGCTTTTTCTTTCTGGAAAGTAATCATCTCTAGATTTGTAGCTAACCTCAACTATTCCTTATTTGCAAATAAGTAATCTAACTTGGCCAATCACATCTTAGCCAGTCACATCGCTAAATGAATGAGAGACCTCACACCATCGATATAATAAATTAATCGCTTCAATACAACCCAAAAACAAATATGTTTTCCTTAAACTTCTAGACCAACACAAATAGAGGGTTGTGTATGTTTACCAAGATATTAAAACCCGGACCGGATATTGAACCGGTCGGGGTACTGGGTTAAGGGTCAGTGGGTCAAACCGGGACCAAACCGGAGCTAAACCGGGACTAAACCGATGAGTAATTGAAAATTTTAGATTTATAGTATGAAATTCTAAAGGAAAAAGTTAAAATTTTTTTTTTTTTTTTTTAATTTGGGACCCGGACTGGACCGGGAACCGGACCCGTCTAGTGACCGGTCCGGCGGGTTCCGGGCCAGACCGGGGTCCCTGAACACTGATGTTTACAACTACATCTACACAACCAATGGTCTCCGATGTCCTATATGGCTACACCACATCCACTTCGACCATCTTCCAACCCACATCCATCAGCCCCTACTTTGACAGAATCTTCAAGAATATGTTGGCGACACCTCACTAGGAGGAAAATGATGGTAAAGGTTGCTTCTTCTGTAGGGTTGTATTTGGATTAGTTTTTGGAGAATAGATTCTACTAAGAGATTAATAGAAATAAAATGATTAAATTGCCTTTAAAATTTAAAAATTAATTTAAAAATTTTTATCGTGTCACTTGATTCTTAATCTGATCTCTATAACTTTTTTTCTTTTTATTAGGTCTTTATAATTATACATGCTTTTTAATCACATTCATGTAGTTTTACGTGATTAATAAAAGTAAAAAAAAAAACTATGAGGATCGAATTAAAAATTAGGTTATAAAGACTTGATAGAAAGAAAAAGATACAGGGACTTGATTAAAAACTCAAGTAAGTCTATAAGAATTTGATTAAAATTATAGTCCATGTTCGAGTGTCATGTTGGTCAGTTGAGAAAAACATAATCCTCACCACATGAGATTTGAGAGGGAGCAAAAAAAAAAAAAAAGAAGGAAAAAAGGAAAAAATTACAAAAAAACTGATTAAAAAGAAAGTGAAACTATAAGAATGTATAGATTAATTTAATTTTCTCTACTCCTAGAAAGGAAAAAAGACAAAAAAAAATGCTGTCAAAATTGGTATAAGACAAATAAGTATGTTGAATTTTAATAATTTCAAAGTGGTTGATTTATAATTTTAAAATGTTGAAAAATTTAAGCAATTGCCTAACTACCCTTACCTTTTTTTAATAAAAAATTTTCAACCCCTTACAAGTCGGGTTGAGGATTTTTTATTAAAAAAAATAATGATAATTAAGTAATTTCTCAAATTTTGCATCATTTTAAAATTTTAAATTAATCATTTTAAAATTATTGAAATTCAATATGCTTATTTATCATTTATCAATTTTCATACTCCACTATTTACGCCACTCTTCGTTGATCATCAGTTGGTTCTCGATTTTACCATGGCTGTCCATAAAGGCTGTGAAAATTTACGACACATAGCTATTGTTCTTCCGTGAGACTTTTTTTTTTTTGTTGCCTTGAAGGTGTGATTTAGCTTTTGGATCATTGTTTATATTCCATTCACTTTTGGCTTCCCATTCCTGTGTTTGTTTTCCTGTTTACCACTTTTTCACATCCTCAATATGTTTATTACCTTTTCCTTTGGGGAAAAAGGAGGAATTCTACTAAAGAATGAAATTACAAAAGAGCGATGTGTACCAAAAAAAAAGGTCTCATGCATCACCCGCTAGTTACAATAAAAGTAAATATGAATTAGCAGGTAGAAGCATCAACAGATGCACAATATGTTAACTGCAAATCTAATGTGGTCAGATAATCTAATATGTTCATCACCTTTAAACAAATATAAACATAAAATCTAGATATCTTTCCTTCTCTATGCATTTAAAGACCTAGGGATATTTAGACTTTCATAAGACATCATCCGTTCCCTCCCTAAAAAATGTGGGGCTTTAGAATGATACCACCTATTCACATTTAACAAATAAAAATTTGGATTCATACCTTTGTGTCATACTTATCTTAACTAAGCTCTTTAAATTGTGATTCATACTAATATGATGTAAACTCATTTTCCCATTCAGGTTACCATCATGAATAGACCGTACTGCAAATCAAGTTAACTTCTGAAGCTTTGGACGTTAGGTTCAACTTATTTCCTCACAAAAACTAGATTCTATTAACCACTTGCCTGTTTGTTTTAGCTTCAAGTATTTTTACGGCGTTTGAGGTAAGTATCTGAAATATGTTTTGCCTCGACTTGTGGAAAAGTATTTAAAAAGTACTTTTTAGGAGTTCCCAAATGAGAATCAAGTTCTTTCATTATCCAGTGTCTTCTTAGATTAGAAAATCGACTTTCCTTTCTTTTCTAGCTTTGATTTCACGCCTCTTTCCACCATGATGCACTATAAACTCGAGTTCTCATAGGAATTGAACTCAGCTCATTAAGTTAACCCCCCACAAAAAAAAAAAAAGTTCTATCACAACTCGAGTTTACAAAGAAACTGAGCTCATGCATTGTTTAGCCTCCTGTTTTTGCTCTGTTTTCATACGCAATTAGTATTAGGCCCCATGCGTTGCATAGAGACGTCAATTCTGTTAATTGTAGAATTATTTTTTTTATGACTATAATGCATTTATTTATATATCTCTAAAACTAAATTTTTAGATCAGAAATGCATAAATGATTGATTAACTGCGTGTTTATATATCAACTTATTAGCAAGGTTTTTTTTTTTGGGAACTTATTATCATCTTGGTGTGTCAACAGAATGTCAATAAATTAATAAATGGAAGACTATGTGTGACACAAAATTAATAAAGCAAAGATAAAATGACTACAAATTTGGTTATTCACTAAATATATCACCGAAAGAGTCTTCCAACAAAAAATGAGTCTTACATGATATTTTGAAAAATTTCTCTATAAGCCACATTGGTTGTCATGTAGGTGGGTTTTTTTTGTTTGAATCAAGTATTAAAATCTTGATGTCATCCATTGATTTGACCCTCGACAAAGCAACGTATCATTGTCTATGTGTGAAAATAGGCCTAGGTAGGTATAATCCAACGTTAGTCATTGATTGTCCCTGACTTTTATTGATCATCATGGCAAATGATAGTATGATAGGAAATTGCCTACGTGTCAATGTGAAGGGGAGTTCAGACTATGATAGATTCATATCCATTTGTTGGATTAGAACCTCTTAACCTGTACTTGTACCATTAAGTGCAATTGCTTTAATAAAGTGTTTCCCAAGACCTTCAGCTTGGTTCCATTGCAAAGTCCTAGAGCTTGATCTATATTTCTCATGAGCATTATGGGTACTCTAACTTTCAATGCAAGCCTATGTGGTGGTAAGCTAGAGCCTTTTATTGTGTTCAAGAATTCTTTAGTGTAAAACTCTTGAATTTATGCATAGCCTCGATTTGCTGAACTCATAGAACTAGAGCTAAAATACTCAACAACATCACCAGGCAATAAGGCACACATGTAGTCATTGATTTGCTCTACAACTTCTACTGTTGGTGACAAAATAGCCCTATCGATAAGATATTCAGAATCAGACAGATGTTGGAGGAGATCAGGATATGTAGATTCAATGATTGATTGTAGAGGACCATGACAATCTAGAATTAAAAATTATGCTGGTATTTCTATCTCTGTTATTCCATCATGTGGTAAACCAATCTGACCATCACCAACATATAGAAACCAATCTGAAAATTGTTTCAACTTTGAATTATCTGTTGATGAACTTGAAGATAAACGCTTGTTCTTGGTAAGTTCGAACAACTTGCAATGACCCCATAAATGAGAAGAGTTTATGCTCAAATTGACAAGATCTGTGCAGCTACCTCTTGGGATCATAGGCAATATTTGTTGGAAGTCCCCTCCTATGACTATACATTTACCTCCAAAGGGACGATTGCACTTCTTTATATCTCTAATTTAATGCCTAACTTCAAATCTAACTTACTCCCTTCCATCTGTTCAAATGTTATCGTTAATCATTAATGACTAAGTCATTATTCATTAAGTCATTAAGTTAATAACTTATATAGGGAGTTGTAAACACATGGTTGATGACTGTAGATTGCAATTTTAGCTTACTTGGGCTCGATCATTAGCACTTCCTGATGACACGACTTACACATCAACTTATCACCCTCATAGATTGGTTTCTTATCACATGGACATCCATCATAGCTCCAACTGTTTGTTGTCTCAAGCTTTTGTATTGTTAACTTGGTAACAATTTCATATTTCTAAGAAGCACATCTCAAGAACGTAAGTTAGTAAATGTTAAAAATGTGCGAATGGGTAAAATGGAAACTATTTACCTTTGATAATTTGGATATTTCATTCAAAGTAATTTTGACTGGGAATGCTAAGAGTGAGTTACTTTTAATCTCTGTTGATATGTTAGAGGAAATTTGTGTGAAAGCCTAGCTTGCCTCAGGTGCACTAGTGAGTCTGTGAAGTAATGTGACATATATGTTTTAATACTATGTATGTTACATATAATAAGAACTCAGACACACTATAAACATGCATAAAATAAAGTTTTTACCTATCATAAAAGTCCTTGACCTCTAGAAAATTTGGATTGAAGAAAACTTGTGTTGCAGTGAAGGCATTACATATGTCTCTATAACCTTGAACAAAAAAGTATGCAAGTAAAATTAAGTAACACAAAACGCGATGGTACTGTTACAAACATGTAATACTTGTATTCTTTGAAATCCTAGCAAACCGTATGACAACTCTGGTTGGCATATCCAGATCTTACGTCTTGTCCCAAAAGGCTTTGACTGTGACCTCCCCATACAGAGTTATGTTGACTCGAACTTCACTACTCATGAATGTTAATACGATGATGATGATGATGATGAACTATGTTGGCAACAGATGTTATACATGTGTTGGCTATAATATTAAATGTAAAAAATATGTTACTTATGATATACAATTGTGAAAACCAATTTCTTCTTTGTGTCAGAATCTCTTCTATAATCAACCAATCTCCTAAATGCTTGTAGGAAGCCTATCACATCTAGATGAAAATGATGTCCTGGTTAGCATAAAATTGATTGAATATAAACTATGCTAGGAAGGTATACTAACCAATGAGCTCTTCATTTTTGGCTTCTTCATTGGTGATGTCATTAATTGGGACCAAATTGAGTGACTGTTGAGAGATCGGGAAGTTGCGTTTCTCAAAAAAAGTATTCAAGCGGAGCACAATCTTCCATCGGTGTGCACATGTTTTGTATCATCATTGTTGGGCAAGACTTTGAAGTTGTCAAACTTGTAGACCTCACCCTCTAATAAATCTTTGGTGTATCATTTAAGCGGTCCCTTCTGAACAATAGAAGCCTCAATTCGATCACCTTGTTTTCATTAAGTAAGTTGATTTAAGAGCCACACATAAAATCCCTTTAGTGAATACGCGAACTACACTTTTACTTACCTGCTCGTTAGCTAAAATCATACTAACTTTCTAGACCTCAAATGGTGGGTTCTTCTTCACCATCATCCATTTCCTAAGCACCCTAACTATAATGCACTAGGTTTCCTTACTATCATCGACGTATTTAAGTAGTTCATGAGTTATGTCTGCCATTGCCTTCATTGATGCTATTGAGTGATGATACTCCTATGTTGTAAACGATGATTATCTGTCCCAAGTTGAGCTTTACAATCGCTGCTTTTATTGTGGTCAAATCCTCAATTACGTGTTATTACAATAAATGATTGATGATTGATATAAATTGATATAAGTAATATAAATTGATAAGTTTAAATTTATTGCAATAACCGAATTTTTAGCAAGACTTGAGTGACCTCCAATTGTAAAGTTGCATTATTGTATTAATATTTATTAATTATTCATATAATTTATAGAATTTCTTACGTGAGAAGTGACAATGAGCACTGGGAGTGTTGAACATTGAACCGAAATTACTAATTATGGAATTTCTAAAGGTAAATGTAATTATTAATATGATTATAATTGCTTATTTTATGTCTAATTTCAAATTCAACATACTTCCTCCCTTTGAAGGTGTGAAAATTGGACCCATTTTTGAAGGTGTCGTGATTGGGTATGAGTGGATCACAATGGTATTATTATTAATATAATTATGATTCCTGATTTAATATCTAAATTTAAATTCCATTTACTCCATTAAATCGAAATTAGTTGTGGAGATTCCTAAAATCATGACGAGTGAATTTCTTGCTTCTTATGGAACACATAGATATAAATGTTAATGTAATTATGATTCCTTATTTTCCCTCAAATTTCAAATTCATCTTATTGCCTTCATTGTATACAATCCCCATTATTCACACGTCGTCATTTTTGGTAACTTTATTATCCGACCCAGTTTATATTTAATTTATTATGCTAAGAAAATCACATTTTAAGCTATTTAAGAGTCATTAGTCCTTGAATAACATTTGCCCAATTCAAGGTATTTACTAGATCATTTTGGATTTAGTGAGCATAAATATTTAGCCACGTATCAACCACCTAAAAACAGTGCATAAAAGAGTTCCAAATTCCGTGTAACCAAGCCTTCACATGCTAGATGCCGCCACATCATGGTAATCTACATTACAGGGAAGCATAAAATAATGTAAAACATGAGTACACTTTACTTTTTTAGTTTTCACATGAATATAACTTTAGTTTTATATAAAAAGTACAGTTGATCTTAAATTTCATGCAAATATCTGCAGCCTCCTCCTCCATCTTGTGTCCATTATCTTTAAGTGAGTAGTAATAGCTTAAACCTTCAGGCAATAACTCATGCACCAAAATCATAAAAAGGGGTGTTAAAATGTACTCAAAACTGAATCT
The DNA here is from genome assembly GCA_963242795.1 of Inga leiocalycina. Classification (NCBI taxonomy): domain Eukaryota; kingdom Viridiplantae; phylum Streptophyta; class Magnoliopsida; order Fabales; family Fabaceae; genus Inga; species Inga leiocalycina. The sequence continues at coordinate 26,344,556 of OY725331.1, read as the reverse complement.
AACATTGCCTAATAGCAAAATATATGTAACAGAGAATTTATTAACAAGCCTTGGTATGGGGAAAAAAAACCAACGTATTAAGCCCCTAAATATACAAGAATTTCTCAGCCAGAATGAGTTTCAGTGATTTATAATGTGATCATTATTGAACTCCTCTAAATCTTGAGCCTTTGGATGATCCTGAACTACAAGATTAAAAACAAATGATTCACCCTCTATTCTTCTCGGGCTTGATCAACCGAGAGATTCCTAAGATAATCTCTGCTAGGTTTATACAAGGTGGTGGAAACAATGCCCCTGCAGCAACAATGAAGCAGCATGAAGATAAAGATTTTATTGAAGCTTCTTGAGCCTTAAGACAATAACTCATGCACCAAAATCTTAAAACAGGGGAATTAAAATGTACTCAAAACTGAATATAGAATTGTCTAATAGTAAAATATCTTCATCAGATACCTTGTAAACAAGCCTTGGTTCAAAAGAAAAAATATACAACTTATTAAGCTCCTAATTATAATGTGACCATTATTGAACTCCTCTAAATCTTGAGCCTTTGAATGATCCTGGGCTGCAAGATTAAAAACATCTGATTCACCCTCTATTCTTCGAAGACTTGATCAACTGAGAGATTCCTAAGATAATCTCTGCTAGGGCTTATACAAGGTGGTGGAAATAATGCCCCTGCAGCAACAATGAGCAAGCAGGAAGATAAGAATATATTGAAGCTTTAACATTAAAAAACCACAGGCTGTTCTCCTTCAAGCTCAGAAATAACAATCAGTGAGTCTGATAATTCAAGAGAGAGGGGTTCTGACTTTGGAACTGGGTTAATAACCTGCAAAGATGAAAAATTAAATTTAACATGCTCTTATGGATGGTTCAACATAATTTCCTTTTAAGGGTAGGGGTGTTTTATCATATTTTAAAAGCATACCTTCCTGTTATTTTTCACATAACCTATGGCTACTTCTCTCCGTAGATATGCTCTCTCAGAGAGCTCCGCAAATGACGGATTCTCTCCTTCTTTCATGTAAAGCTTGATATCCTGTCATATGAAACAATGGCAGGTAACAGCTAAAGTGCATACTCATTACAGAAAATTATTCACTGTTGGCCCTTGTCTTCACGCTACAGATTAAATGTCATGTTTGAAACAATATTAATATCAACATATAATATAAAATTTTTTGCAAGTTGCACAGTATACAAATCATAAATAACATGGTTTATTCTTTAAATACCGAAAAATGTATAGGAGACTCATCCAGTTTAAAAATATAATCTTGTAAATGTACTGTGGTAGGAAGATGAGGCTCAAAAAAATGATGATAAAGTCGGACTGATTTAAAAGAATAGGAATGAAGGAAGGATATTATGGTATTGCAAAAGGAGTATATTATTACCTTCACATATATTTCATCGCCCTCTGCATTTAGGACGTCTTTCCAAACTTCATTAAGTTCGCTGTTCTCCGCAACTGCTTTGCAAGTACAGAGAATAACTTTCTAAGCACACTGACTTGGCAAATTGACCACCTAAAGTAAAGCATAATAAAGAGAACCAAGGGTATGACCATGAGCTGTCACAAGGCTCATTAATTCCTCTGTTGGAATATAGGTCAGTGATGGATTGATTCTAGCAATCTGCAGCATTTTATACAGAAGCATCATCAACTCAAAATTGTCCAATCTAAGTTTAGAAAATTGTAGCAAACTAAAAAAATTCGAGTATTACTTGTTTCCCCAAATTCGAATCAACAATCTCTGCAACTAGATTATTCACCTGCAAAATAGCAGTTTAACGAACCAACTTGTTCCTTCCGAGCTCATTATTATAACTAGTTAACTACTGACAAATACTAATGTGTTTACGAGTATATGGTCTAGAAATTGATATCATTCAGATTTTAGTTATGTGCTATAGTATAAAATACCTTAACAGCAAGTTTTTTGCAGATATTTTCTGCTAGAAGGAGAGAATAAGCAGAATTCTTGTCTGCCTTAGATGGATCTGCAGAGAAAATAGCCAATAATCAATAACAGTTTATTACCTGCCACAAAAGAACTGACATGTATCATTACCTCCAACAAGCCATCCTCTGTCAGATATGACAGCAATTGACAAAGGAATACCTTCATTACCAAGAGATTTCTGGATATTCAGAAGGGCCTGCTTTAAGGTGTCATAGTCCAAAGGATTTCCAGTCTACAGAATATGAATGAAGTAAATAATCATAACTCTAGGGAAACCACAAAAGGAAAATTCTAATACCACAGTGACTGAATACCCTGTGAGAAATTCTAACATTCTTGGGATTACATTGACCAGAAATGTTGCAGGCCCTAATCCTGTCATCTACTGGTGCATCTGATAATATTTCCTGCATATTGTTTAACCAATGAATTTTGAGCTTAGAATGAGTGCATAGACAGTCCAGAAAGTAGAAGTTAGGGTTAACATGCACAATCAGAAACCATTTCCTTTTATGCAAATTTTCTCGGGTTCACATTTAGTATCCATTCAGACCTTCATGAGAGTGCATTTTAGGTTAATACTTTTATGAAAAAAAAACTTATTTCCTTACCATTCAATTTGCAACTCATTGACACTGTCAGACAATATTATAGACACTTGGATTTATCAGTATGGCCATGATAGCAGTAGCAACGAAATTAAAAGCTAGTCCATCGTCAATTTTTTAAGTTGTGTGAAGTGTGAACAACCCATCAATCATCAGTTTTTCATAAAATATCTTAGCTGTTAAACTTTTCACTGGTACATTAGTTAGTAGTTCAAAAATAATTAGTATTAGCACACAGGAATTAAAGCTTCCAAGCCCGTCAGCCATAATTTCTTAAAGTTCTAGCTTCAATACTGGAATTGAAGATTGCAAATGTTTTTAAATCAAGACATCATGCAACACATGAAGTAAACACCAATGGAAGTAATCAGTTCACCGTGTATACAAGATCATACCACAACGCTTCCTGGACCAAGATAGTTATCATACTCTTGAATAATTTCTACAACATCAGGGCGCCACCCAAGCAAAAGAATGCACTCTTTTGGTCCCAGATTTTCATCTGATGCCTACATGATGATCAGTAATAAAACCAAAGATCTTCAATAAATGGCATTCGACGTTAATCAGAACATTTTTCCAATGTAGTTGTCCTACCTTGGAACCTGATCTTTTAGGACGCTTTTCAATATTAGCTAGTCTCATTTTACTCAATTCTATGGCATGCTCAACATCTTGTTCTTGAATTTCTTGGTCATGAATTCCTTCTTTCTTGTGTGGGTATGCATGTGCCGCCTTTGTATCACGAAGGGATCCAATCATTAATACCTAAATTATGCGGGCTTAGTGACATCAGAGAGTATTCTAGCAAACCTTTTGAAATTAATTAATTTCAAAAGCTTAAAGAAACAGGGGGAAAAAAATCAACGAGCGTATCCTCTTGATATTGAAGTAATAAATTAAAATTTCCAGAAAAACTTCCAATCCAAATGGAATATAAATTAGATTTAGTTATGAGCTAGTTTACATACTTTATCAGTTTGCTGCAGGATTTCATTATCATTTGGATGGAAGTTTATTCTTCCATTCCGGTATAGACCGCAGACAACTGCCTGAAATAATATGCATGGAGAGATAATTTATGTAAGCAAATTTATGTGAGCGATAAATGGTGGACTCAGCCAATAAATTACATTAATTACCTTTTGAAATGCATGTCTTACTTTCCTATAAGTCATTCCTTCAAGGTTAGGTAAGCTGCAAAGATTAAATACATTTTCTGAAAAAAAAAAAAGCAAACGTGATAATAGTTAAATTTCGGGACATAAAATTTGTATGTTAGGTTAATAAAGAAAATAATAAACCAGTTGGTATAAAATAATAATAACAATAACAACAAGCTAGTTTCCAAATCTACGGACATCAAATAGGGAAATGTTTCATTTACCTCACCTACCCTAGCCATAACAGAACAATAACACAATTAAAGCCAAATGGAAAGATAGGAAAGGAAAGTTTATTCTGAGAATTTGCAAAAAAAAAAAAAACTAAACTTTAATGAAATGGCATCGCCCACATTATCAGAAGACAATTTGATTCTGAGCATTATACTCAATTCTGGTGGAGAATAAACCATATATAAAATATACAGAAAAGTTACTTCGATAATTTAGCAAGTGTCTGTAGATCTTTATTAGCTCCTTCTGCCGAGAGCATTGAACAAACAATTTAGATGCAACGTTTTCTACCGGCTCTACTTTCAATCCTGAGATTGATTTTAAGAGCTCACATGTCTTGGAACTTGAAACCTGCATTCATTAAATAAGAGAAGTTCTTACTTTTGTGCACAGAATGAGTTTTATATTCCTTATTTTATTTCAAGCTGAATGTATGCAACATACTTCAACTATGGTGGGAACGGAATCCATTTTTGGAATTTGTTGAAGGGCTAAAACAGATAGAAAAGCATCTGAGTCAACTTCATACCTAAGAAATTAAGAATCTGAAATCAATAAACTTCATTAAAAGTGAAATTCAGACATGATTTGTATCCCAAGTAAAAAAGGGTAATTCAGACATTGATGAAGGACAATAAAGATAGAACTACTTCGCTGAAATAGCCCAAGCTGCCATGTGATCATCCTGAAGCCACTCACTGGGTAATGTTTTAGATTTAACAGATAGAAAATAAGCCACTTCTTGCCGTACGAGGGATTTCAGCAGTAATCCCTTGATTTTGAAAAATGTTCATTCTGAATGATTTCCACACAGATTGAACTCAGGTCATTGCATTCATTACTCATACAAGTACTTGGAAGATCATTGGTGTGATAGATTTTTCCCATGATTCATACATAAATAGAGATGGACCCAGTTTTTGTTCTTGGGAGGATGTAAGGTGAGGGAATGCCTCTTTCATGGACGTCCCTCCTAACTTTTACAGGGTATGCCTTCTACTGTATTTTAATTCTCTTCAGTTAAAGGTTCCCACTTGATTTGTTTCAAAATCTTGAGCACTGTCGAACTTTGAACTTGTTTGATTCGCTGGGCATCTTGGTCTTTTAGCTGTAAATAAATGTGATTTTTGTTTTGGACCTTTTAATTCTCCCTCATGACACAGTTCTTACAGCTTTTATTTAGAAAGTAAAAGCGCCTTCTAAGATTAGCACTGTTTCTTGGAATATGACATTGTGATACTTGAGCCGTTTTCAAGTGTATAGATCTCATAAGGTCTTCTATTTGATATTTGCGACATAAGCTACAAAAACCTGAAATGTAGTAGCCACCCATCCATTATGAAATTACTCAACATATTAGATGCTGTAGATATTGGATTATTCGTCGACTATTTGTTGATTATGTAATTGTTAGCTGGTCCTAGGAAACAGGCATAAGATCAAGGATCCAATCCCTTAGTCTAGCAATTTGTCTCCTGACATTTATTTTCACTTTAGTATAAATATCTCATGTAAGCTCTCTGTGAAGTCATTAACGACAAATCTTGACCACTGTGCCTAATATAATAAGGAACTACAATTAACATCATTGATGCTTTCAATCCATTTTCATGTAAAACTATTATGCTAGGATGGATTTATAAAAGGAGGGGCCAAGTAAATTAAATTGAAATTTCCCTGGAACCACCTAATCAATTTGCATTGTAAGCAGATCAGCAATTACCTATCCGCTTTTGTCGGCAGTATAATTATTGCACGAGCCTTGTTGGCTGCTGCTCTTTCATATGATTTCGTCAAATTAAGGCTGCCACTGCAGAGCCAATAAATTTAGATATGAGCCATAAAAGACCTTGAATTGAAAACCACGATTGCTTTATTTACAATGAAGGAACGGTGCTCTGATTGATAGATGAAATTAGCGGAAAAAACTAATTCTAATGTGCAAACTAAGGAAACTAAAAGTGCCAATATGCTAAAAAATGCAGTTTAAATAAAAAAAAATGCCAGACCAGAAGCATACTTATTACAAGATTTTACCTCATGATAAAGGAAGATATCCAACCATTTACCTCTTTGTAAGGACGTCAATGTGATTTAAATCTTTCACCATTGGTTCAGCTATTTTATCAATCTGTTTTCTAGGAAGATCAGACATAAGAAGGATTCTCTGCTTCCTGAATAGGATTCAGTCAGAGTGTTACAAAGCCAGCATTTTGATGACTAATTAGTGCAACAACCCTATGCGAACTGCTTACCTAGCTGTAGCAGTACCTAGGCGGACCGCAAATTCATGATACTTGTTTAGCTGCTTTAATATGAAAGGCAGATGACTATTCATACCACAAATGATTATATGATCAGTCTCCAAAACTTGCATTTGGGCCCCCTCTCTGAGTCTTTGCATATTATTCTGTTCTAAAGACTGATAGTTAAAGACATGTACCAAAAATAATTCTTATTGGACGCTTACTGCTGTGGACCTTACCCTAAATTGTTCGGTCATTGTACTTAGAAGGCGAGTGTAAAACAATATACCCCATATGGCAAGAACAAATCCAAGAGCACGCTCAACACGTGTTGATTGCTGCAGTCCAGCAAGAAAATCTATTCCTCAGTAATAGTCAATGCATACAATCAGCATAGGGGGCAACGAGTCAAATAAAAAGAGTATGAAATGTACAAGAATTCCAGCATACTCTTAAATGAGTTGATGATGAAATAAGGCATGCCCAGGCTTCCCAGAAGCAGTTCTCTAATGGCTGTTTTTGACCCCTGAATGATTCAACATGAAACAAAACACTAGCAGTGAAACAAAACACTTGTCTACCACAATATGAGGTTGTCAAATCTAAACTTTGGCCCAAAAAAATGAAAAAAGTTCCAAGGTTTGTAAGGATGATCAGATATGTCCTGTGACATATTGGAGTGATAGAAAGCTACACTAATTTTTATAGCATAAGGAGGGCAGGAAAATGTGGACAGTATGCCCCTTACACTGCTGAATATGAAACCATGGAAAATAAACACACTTTAGAAAGTGCATATCAATGATTACCTGAATTTGAAAAACAGGAGACCACCAATAAAAACAAATGATGCACATGCTACAAGGAGCGCTATAAAGATCCTGAAAGAGCCCATATTGGATAAAGCATATTAGATGTATGGTCCAGTCAACACTATTTATCACAATTGTTCAGATAAACTCAGTTCAATTAGCAATATAAGATCAGAACTACACGACGGCCCACAAAAAACAGAAAATGAATATGGGAAAAATGCAAAACCATAGATCCCAAACACTGCTCTTCTTCCCAAAAAGTTGGTTTTCCACCTAATGCTTATTGCAATTATGATTTAACAGAAAACAAAAGATAAAAATGTGGTCAAGTAACTGAATGCTGAAGTGAATATAGGCTTACGTGGCAACATTTCTCTCAAGTTGGACATCGAACAAGTATATCAATCGCGCTAAGCTCCAACTAAAATCATTAAAAGAAGGAAAGGACACATTTAATCGGAGAGGGCTGGGTTTATTCAAGGTATTAGAGACGCAAGCAAGAGGCAAGCTTGTTGCAGTAAGAGTTTGAAGCATATTTGGAAATGTTGCTTGAACGACTTTCATCATCCGATGAGAAAACATTTGATGTGCCATTCTATGTATAAAGTACAATGGAAAAGATTGAATCATGTTTTTAGCCCATGGACCCTGCACATATGGCAGACAGAGAGAATCAGCAAACACAAAAAATATCACAAGCAGAAGATAATTCAATAAGCCAATTCTGATTCTGGCATGAAATGAAGGTCAAGTTTAGACTGTAAAAGAACATAGTCACACAAAAACTATATACATATTTAAGGATCTTCTATCCATAGCTGACCTGATAGATATTATTTTTTATGTTCTCCATCATAGTGAACTTGGAATCCATACTTTCTGGAACACAAACATTTGGGTTCAAATCTGAGTTATTTTCTGATCGGTAGGAATGAGCCTCCCATCTACCTACAAGGATTCCTGATAGAAAGTTCAACCCTCAACTTTAGCAGAAAAAATAAGAGAGTCAGTTTAACTTTTAGGTGCCAAGAGCAGTTTAAATCTTTCCCCATAATTTATTTCAAAGTGAACAGGAACAAGCATATCATGGGGACAAAGAGATAGACCAGAAAGGTCAAGTCAATTCCAACCAAAAGATAAGGAAGAGAATAAAATACAAGAGATGATTAGACAATAAAATTAAGAATCCCAAGAGAACAAAGTTAAAACCAAGGTAATTATAGCAGTGGAATAAGAACAGTATTAAAAATGCTGCAAGGAATTTCAGTAGCGAGATGACCTTTATAACTCAGTTTAAAAAAGCCAATCATAGATGACTGAGTGAGAATAGAGATTCATCGAGGGGCTTAACAGTTGATTAAGTTCAAGGTTTTCAAGCTCAATAGCTTTGAGATAAAAACTTAAAAGGAAAACTCAAGCTTCTTTTTTGTTCTTTTCCTTTTCCCTTTGGCACAAGGAGCTCACCTTCACTGTTTTCTTGAAGACAATGTGCATGTAATGTTGACGACTTGAACAAGCCATATCTGTGGTGCATGAATCTCCTGTACAGGTCGCATTAATGTCAATCTCCTACAGCACCCAAAAAATTAAAATAAAAAGTTCTAATAAAAAAAAGTTGTAATATCCTGTTCAACCCCACCTAAATGACAAAGAGCATATTCATTTAGCATATCAGCAGTAAATAAATTAAAGATAACTCTACCTGTTGTACTTCTGTAACTAAGGTGAAGTATATAGAAGAAAATAAGTAGAAGAAGAATAGAGATTGGGGAAGAAGAAGGACAAAGAAGGTTAGAGGCAGAGAGGGGAGAGAGAGGCCGAGAGAAAAGACAGAGGGACAGAACAATTCTGTATAATACTCAATTCATTCACAATCTGATCATCCCAGAAGTACAATAGGGATGCCTATTATAATACGGCAGGGGTAGGGGTAATTAGGCGCTGATCATGTAAGCCCCTGTCCTCCAACAACCAGTACCCTAACTAACTATAACTAACATTTAATTCCAAATTATAATGACACATCACTACCATTTGGCAAACTTGTGGCCTAAAGGTTTTAGTTCTTCTACCATGATGTAATGAACATCCATAAAGAGAACCTGAGACTATCATAGTCAACATAAGTTATCCCACATAAACAAATGAACTATCTGCACCAAATTTACATTACCGGATTATACCAACATCTTCAACGTACCTCATTATGAGAGTCCATTTTCATTACTCCTTTAGTGTAGAGTACTCTATACCAGCGTTATTTATATATTGCAAAGACATCTAATTTTTATTGTGCTCAACGAACTGTATAATTTAGTTAAATCACGGTTTCTATTGATCAATGGATTCTAAATTTAGGAAAAGATTCTTCATCTATCAATATGTAAATGGCAACAGAACTCTCTCAATTACAGCTACAAAAAGATATTTCAGGCTTTGACTGTGTTTGGAACCACGTTGAAGTGGTTGCAAAACCACATCTTGTTGCTGCTGTCAAAACCACGTTTTAGAACCACTCCAAGTGGTTCCAAAAACACTCTTGATGGCTGAGTAGAACTGGGTTTCCTTTCCAGTTAAAAGTTGAAACTAGTTTAAATTTCCCTATAATGAAAGTAATCATTCTAATTTGAGGCTGAGATCAAGTTACAAGGTATTCCTCACCCTCAACTCAGGCCCTGAAGCTTGAGGTTATCAACAAAGTTGATCAAAGTAGTCAACGATGCACTACCAAAAACCTCTCAATCTCTTAATCCCATATGTATGCTCCTCCCAAATAAAAAGGCCACATCCCAATGATCTAAGCCTGGAAGTTTAAAAATTCAGAAAGTACCTGTTGCTATGAATTGATGATGAGAATTGATGACTGGGTCTTGGAACTCGAGAAGGAGGACGCCAAGGCTGTGCATTGTGCAATTGAGAGAGAGTCATAACGCCTTCTATTTCTTCTTCCTTAGTTCCCCACAATGAGAGAGATTGAAATCAGAGCAGCACAGGCGATCAGTGACAAAAATGAATGAGTGAGTGAAGATAGGGACGAAGGTGGAGGTGAATCCGTATTGGGAATTACGACTTAGAGGAAGAAGACAAAAGGGAAGTGCGAGTAGCACGTGAAAGTGAATGCGGGGAAGGTGGAAGACAGAGAACAACGCAGAAGACGACATCATTTTGGTCCTTACCAGGTATTTATGCGCTGTGCTGTGAACAACGACTCTACAAAATACTCGATCCTCCGATCTCTCTGTACTCCACCATCGTACATAGAGAGTGCGGGCTCTGACAATACAACGTACGAACCTACGAGGTCATCAACCATTAATTAATTACCGTTGACAAATTCTGCAAATTTTTTTATGATTCCTTCTCAAGAAATATTCCATTAAATCGGTTCCTAGGAACTTCAAAGTGTTTGATTGGAGTTGCGAAAATAAGAGTGGTTTTTTTTTTAATCTGATTTTTTATAATCTTATTTTTAAATAAAAGTCAGATTATAAAATGTGATTTATGTTTGGATTGGCGGTTGTGAAAGTGACTTTTGTAAAAGCAAGACTTATTTGGATTGGCTTAAGTATAAGTGGCTTTTGTAATAATGATAAGAGAGAAATTAAATTTGAAACTATAAAAAATTTATAAAAGTTAAAGTTGAGAAATTTGACAATTAAAAAATACATAATTTGATTAAATAATATTATATAACTAATTGGATTACATGTCCTGTACAACTTGGTCTCTAATTGAGTCACAAATATTATTCATTTGGAAGGAAGATCGCCTACCATAATTTATCGTAGAAGGCTATTCATCTACATTATTATTATCTACATCAACTATATTCCTAGCTTCAGCTTACCGAAACACTACGTCAGTGACATCATTTCTCCTAATAAAATTATGTAGGGTCATTATTGCACAAACAATGTGGACTTGTATCTGGTAGTTGTACTTGCACATTTTTTGTAACAATTTAAATCGATTCTTCCACACTCAAAAAGTCCTTTCTATAGTATACCTTAAACTAAAATAATAAAAATTAAAGGTCTCGTTAGCATTTCTAAATCCGGGTTGTGGCTAAATTCTGGTAGATGATAATGCTTATATTTATAGGGACCAAGGTAACCAAGTTGTGTTAGATAGCCAGCATCAACTGAATAATATTTGTCTAATAGATGTTGAAATCAATCTAAACTGTTAGATTCGTTAAAGTGTAAAATGAAAGTAATTGACTGGAAGGTGACGGAAATATATCTTCAGGTGGATGAGGGAAGTTCATAGATGGAGATGGATTTGAAACAGTAGATTGAAACACACGAGTATCATGTGCAGTACCCTCCCAACCCACCAACACGAATATAAAAGACATATCCCATTCATATACAACCATTATATTATGTGTTGGATATCCCTTTCACCCGATATATTTATCCCGGGTGGGACCAGTGATACACACCTAATATGAGTTCCATATATTACTCTAACAGTATCTAAGTGATGGCTTCTCCTACATGCATACAAGAAACCAAAAAGCAATTACTTAACCAAAATGAATCAATTGAGAGGGAAAAATAATTAAAGGTGGAAGTTAGGACAAATGTTTTTGTACCTATATTTTCCGCTGCCACCACTCATTTGATGACTACTTTATTTGTCGTAGGGTCTTTGCCCACACTAGTATCTTTAATTAAGGAATCCCAAGTTTTGAAATCTTTCCTCTGGATATCTAACCTATTCTTCAATTGCTTCCTGTCATATACGTGCTCAGTTTTCTCATTAAATGTAGAGACAATAATCCCCCACCCTTTCTTTAAAAATGTCAATCCATGGCATTCTTTTTTGTATATTTGCTCAATGCAGGCGTTGACAAAATTCTCAGTTGTCCATCATCCTAAATAGCTTTGTTGTCCATATTTCTATGCCAAAATTTCAACGGGACTTGAAGCTAAAAAAAAAAAAATTTAAAACAACTATTCCAACAAAATAAAAATTGATTACTACGAACATAATAATAAATGCATGATTTTATTGGCGTCACACAACTAATTATAAAAGGAGTTCAAAAGACGCTCAACAATAACAAGTAACAAGTAACAACTCCACTACTATAAGAGATTAGGAAACAAAAAGGGGTAAAAGGCCACCAATAAGGGTTTTAAACAAAAGACATAGAAGAGAATGTTAAGGATCTAAAGGGGGCCAAAATTGTTCAGCAAAGAGAATATTACAGTTTATGGCCTATGTAATGCCCCAAATTTTGATTAAGGGCTAATGATAATTATTGAGAATAATTTGTGAATTAAAGACTTAATTATTATGTGTTTTGTGGCAATTTCAGTAAATGTGCCAAAATCAGTGGGGAATTAGAAAGAATGAAAAATTGTCGGTTAATTAGTCAATGATCAATGGAGAAATTAATTACTAACTAAGAAGAAATGAGTTGTGTGACTAAATGGCTAAAGGAGGGGTTAGAGTAATTATTGGTTACTTGCTTTATGAGAGCCAATGAAATTGTGACGCTTGGCAAGTTGGTAGAATGAGAGACTATGGGAAGGTCAAACTCAGTTTTTTATCATTTCTCTCTCTATCCCTCTCTTGGTTTTCGCTGAAGAAGCATGGTAAGGAGAAGCATCATCATTTCATCTCCTTCCTCACACTCGTCCCTCTCATTTTCTCTCTCTTGTTCGTCCTCCATTGTTACTTTAGAAAGAGGAAGAAAAGTTTAAGAGTAAGGTAAGCAAATGACTCCAAATGCCAAAACTCTCTTCTTTAATATTGTTCCTTGGATTGAGGGCTCCATTTCTGTGGTTCTAGATTGTCCATTGGTGGTGGTTTGAGTTCTTAAGGAAATCCAGTGGTTGGTGAATCAAGGAACCTCTTTGAGAAAGTTTTTGAGGTAAGTGAAATGAACCTTCCTATATGAGTTTTGTAGCATTTGGTTAAGTTTGGAATTTCTATAATTTTGGCCTTATTTTCAAAAATTATGGTCATAGAGAGATTGGTATGCTATGGTCATGGAAATGGTGTTTTGATATATGTTGGGATAGATAGAATTTGTTTGAAATAGAAATGTTGAGTTTGGAAAATTTTGGGATTTTGTGTTGAATGTTGCCTAAAACCAAAGCATGATAATGGAATAAGAATTTGATAGTTTTGATGGTTTCATTGGATTCCTTGCGCTATTTTATGTGGGAGTAGCCTTGGTTTAGAATTTGGGATCATTGGAATCACGTGGGTAAAATTTAGGAAGTGCTGTCAATGCTGCTGCGTTTTTGGCTTCTGATAAGCCTCACTTGAGTGCTCCAGGGTGTCACTTGAGTGCAGCCTTATATTCTCATTTTTTTCCTTCTGTGTTTTTGATTGTACTTCTATGCAAAAGGCAAGAGTATTGTCTCACTTGTGGGTGTTACGGGTTATCACTCGAGTGAACCTTGTCTCACTTTAGTGAAGGTGTATTTTACACTATGAACTTGCGTCTCGGGTTGTCACTCACAGCCATTTTCTCAAGAGTGTGTTTTAGCACTCGTAAGTATAAGTTATCACCCGAGTGCAAGGATTCCTGTTCGAGTGGTGTTCCTCTTTGAAAATTTTCATGTGCTCTCGGTTTAGCACTTCCTAAACTTCACTTTATGGAGCTCGGGTGAGGATTAGGCTATCACTCGAGTGATTTGAGTTATTCTCGAGTGCAGCGATTAATTCTGGTTTATGTCATTCCTTTATGCTCTTAGGTGATCACTTCTGGTGCCTCACTTTGTAGGACTCGAGTGAACATTTGGCTATCACTCGAGTGTTGCTTCCTTGACTCGAGTGCGAGTCCATCATCACTCGAGTGAGGTTTTATTCACTCAAGTGAAACAATGAAAAACCAGTACTTGTGCTTCAAAAAAGGGATTTTTGGGATAGTTCTTCCAACCCTTTAGGGCTTTTGTTAGAGGCATTTATAACTTCCTAAAGGACATAAATGATAACCAATCTAAGTGATATGAAGTCATTTAAGTATTGGAATAGAGTATGACACTTCATCCCTAATTGTGAATTATAGGATTTGATATTTGCCCTACTTGGGAGAGACCAGTGCCAGAGCACGCACGAAAGGACCAAGGTATTGACTTTTCTCTCATGTTGTGCATGTTGCTTGGTATGCATGACTTATTATTATTTTGTTGCGAAAATATTTGGCATGAGGCCATTGTGATCTTGTGAATGTGTTATCGGCTGTAGGTCATTACAGTGTGAGCACTTCAGCATGAGCAGTCGTAGGGGATGATGGTTATCATACCTACCCCTACCGTTGTATCTGCCGTTATAATTGCCGAGGCTGCGTTGTGGAATTGTGGATTCCTATTTGAGAATATGCCGGTGTGGCTTGAATGTAATGTGAAATATTTTATATGGATCCTAGCTATGGTGATATATGTGATATGAACATGTGAATGTGCAATACAACGTGAGCAAAGGTAAGGGTGACGCACGTCATACCTGCCCTTGCCACTGTAACTGCTGTTGTAGTTGCTATGTGTTGTGTGATGATTTTCTTTCATGCTTTGTGGTTGTGCATACTATGAGTGATTTGACACTACAGGGATTCCTTAGAATCTCACTCTCCCGAAACAAATTTCAGATAGGTCTGGTGGTTCCAAAGAGAAGTAGGTGACGAAGGGCGGATAGAGCTCTAGGATAGGAGTTTTATTTTAGATAATTGGTTATTATGTATAAATTATTTGGATATTTTTTTAGGAATTACATGTATATTTTGGAGATATCGGATAGTATTTGTGTAATCCCCTAGATGGAAAGCTGATTATGGGCATTTGTGCCTTGTAAACCCTTTAGTTGTTTAATAGAATCTGAGTGTGCCAGGGAATTATATTGTACTATGATATTTATAGATGGAATTGAAGTGTATAGGCCAATTGTGAATTTGAATTGTGGATATGAGACCATTGTTGAAAAGGTTTAGAAAAGATTTTGAAAACCATTTAAGAGTTTTAGGGGCGTTTTCATAATTATGCTTTCTTGGCCTTTTCTAAAAAAGTGCCAACTGTAACCCTACCTAATTTTCCCTTCTAGACCCAATGGAACCATCAAATCATTGAAAATCTAACTCTAAGGCCCTCTAACAACCCTAGCCGAAATTATAGTATCCTAAAAAAATCAGGGTTTTTCAGTTTTGGCTCCGTAAACGAGTTCTTTTCTACTCCTAACCATCTTATCAACCATTCTGGTTGCTGTGGGCAATTTAATTGGTGAAATTTTGCTGGATTGCCATTAGTTTTAAGGTTTAGAAGTAGGTGTGACTAAGGGTTATGCTACCCAATTTTAGTTTAAATGGTTGCTATAACTCAATTAGATTTAGCTCAATAGTGCTACACTTCGCCAAGCACTCAACTTAAGCTCTAGGTCGACTGTTCGAGGTATGGGAAGGCAAAAGGAATTCCCATGGGGGCGGAAATATTCCTTTGAGTTGCACCCTCGACCCATGGCCTGGTGCCATTAGCAGCAGTAAGGGGTCCAGCAGTAGATTGGGGGTGTGACAATAAAAAGGCACCTTTTTATTAATCAACATGATTGTGTGGACCTTATCCTTCATACATCATGTCATAGTTATATGATCCTTTGAGGTAGAGACATTATCCTTCATACATCATGTCATAGTTATAGGATTGTATGGATGCCATTGTTTGTAAATGTACTTTATTAATCAACATGTTTTGCCTAGAGATGAGCAATAGTGCCAAGGGCACTTATACTGGGAGTTGGTGAGAATCCAACTAGTATAGATTAGTGGGTTTTGCCCTACTCATGTATACATGCAAATGATGTGTTATATTGTTCATTAATTGGTGCATACAAGGCGTATATCATATTTACTTTTCGCTTTTTATGAATGATAGCATATTTCTACTAGGATTCCTTGAAATCTCACCCCTTTTTCTAAACAAACATCTCAGTGGGTACCAATGGATCAAAAGGAAAAGGCATAGACACCGAGAAGTTGTTGGCACGTTTCTCAAGGCAAGGTCAAAGATGGTGGTTATAATTATTTTATGCTTAAGATATTTTGGGGAATCCTGTATATATTGATGTTTTCGTTGTATTCTGTATTTTGTCTACGAACGACTTTGGGATTGTAAACGAATACTGTTATTAGTATATATATGCTTTTCTATATGCCCATGGAATTCCGTCTTTATTATTTTCAATTAGCGAAATGGAAATGGGTGTTGACAAAATTCAGGATGTTACATTTTGTACTTCAATCGCCCTTTTCGATTACAATGACGAAGCTTTTCCCCATTCTTTTTGAAATTACGAACATCTTCCATGGTAATCCCATTTCTTTTAACCAATCCTCTGTCATTTTAACCCTCACCATTAAGGTTTAATCAAGATTGTGCTAGAAGAAGGATTTGGAGAAGGGATTATGTTTGGGACTTGTGAAGAGAATAGAGAAGAGAAAGATGCATATGAATATTTGCCCTAAAATTTGAACTTATGAATGAACAAGGAAGAAAGGAGTAAAAAACATATTACAATAATTAAATAATTATGTCATAACCTACAAATATAGTTAGGTGACAAATTCAAATTTTGTAATCACGCATTAGGGACACCAGCAAAGAGAGGACAAAGGTGTAATTCGAATGAGATGGACTTTTCAATACATAAATTTGAACCATTAGTCTAACAGTACTAACTATATGAAGTTCAAAGAGAGGAATAACCTAATGTTAAACACGGTAACTCTATTTTCATATTAGCAATCATTATATTTGCAGGTCATATCACCTATGTAGTTCAGAAATATACAATATTTCATTAATGACCCCCTTTCTGTACCCTATATACAACTTGGAGATTGACAGCATATGTACTAAAATATAAAAGTACATGGAATGGACACAAACTTTATCCCATGTTCAATTTTGAATTTCTATATCATGAACATGGTTCAAAGTTTGCAACCTTTTTGCAAAAGCATTGAGATATTATAGACATTCCTAAAACAAAACCCTTAGGCTATCACTATAGGTGGCCTACCATAAATAACACCCGTGTCCAAAATAAGTTGACACATATGTCTATCCAAAATAAGTTGACACATGTGTCTATTTCCCCTTGTATAGACCAAAACACCATGTACATGACATTAACTGCCTAAAATAAACTACTAATATGGTAAGCTTCATATACATAAGGGTTTAAAAGCATGAGGAATTTTCGTAAAGGTATTCAACAGTTACTTAGATTCTACTATCTTGATATGAGCTACATTCCTCTTATTCATTATCAAACCTTCAACGTCCAGAAGTTCCATAAATAGGTCAGACCCTTTGGCATCAAGTGCTTCTTGTCTTTCTTGAGATGACATTTGATTCCTCGATTTTTCAAAGACATTGACAATAGTTTTGTCCAAAGAGGTTTCAGTCTCTCACAAAACCTTAGCAACCAACTCAGAGTTATTCAGGTGGTGTTTCTTCCTTGAAGAGATTGAGCCATCATTCATGTGATTTGTAGTGGGTGCAGTTTAAAACCATATCTGTGAGAATTCCATATCAACAGCAATATTATGTGGAGATTCTGGAAGGTCATCATCTTCTAGATTCACTTCATTTTCCATTCTACCAGGGGATTTGCCTTCATCACCCACAGCCCTGTTCCTTGTGTAATATCCCAAAATGTACTCAAGGGCTAAATGTACAGAATAGATGGTGGGATTAATGACAGAATTACCTCTAGAAATTTTGTTACGACTTTAGTCAATTTTCACATGCAAAAAAATTGGCAATTGAATATTATATTGCAAGTGGATATTTTATAAGATCATCATCTCCTTCAAAGGGCCATGACTTACGTAAGATATAAGGAGACAATATTGGTTATTAATATATGACATGTGAAGGCAATTTGACCAAGTTGTAAAAGGTGGTGACTAAGTCAACAATTTCAACTAAAGAAGTAATATTTGAAGAGTTGGAATTATGATTGATTCAAGAAGCTCTTTTGGCTATTCCAAGGGCTACAATTCGTATGGCATGAGGAGGAAAAGAAAATATGTTGAATTGGTCAAATATTGCAACTAAAGTAATGTATTTGAAGAGGCAAAAGTTATGATAAATCAAGGAGTATTTGTTTTTGCTCTTTAAGAGCTATTTTCGGTGACAATAAAGGGAGAAAGAGGAGCATATGAGAGACCAAGTAAGGAGATGAAGACTTGGTCAACAATTGTAGGCCAAGCATAAGATGATATCTTGTATACAAAGGGGAAAACATTTCGGTCAAAAGGGGAGGAGGAAGGAAAGAGAAAACTTGAAGTAATTTTCACCACATCTTTTATCTACTTTTGCACCATATTTTCGTTTGGACTTTGAGAGATAAGAGGGGCCAAAAATATGATCATTAAGTCACATATTTCCTCTCTCCTCAAGTCGGTTACAGCAGCAAAAAACGTGGAGGAAGAAAAGCAAGGTTTTAAGGTGAGCTTAATCTTGATTTTTCACCTTCTTAACCTCATCTATGGCTCAAGTGACCTTCATGAAACTTGTTCGTCTCTTCCTTAGCTTCATTTCTATGGTTTTTGTTTTTGAAGAGGAAGAGTTTTCAGCCACCTTGCAAGAACAAAAGTTGAGGAATCAAGAAAAGAACACAAGAAGAAGCAAGAGGTGAGTAAGAGCATTATGTTGATGTATATGATGCTTTAATTGGCTGAGTTGTGGTGGGCTATTGTGACAGCCCTAATTTCATTTTTTTAGGGTATATTAGGGATCATGAAGCTTTCATCCTATATATGTGCTTATATGTTGGTTTGGAGGCAAATGAGCTAAGCTTAGTGATTAGATAGTGAAGTGGTTGTTTGTTGTGAAATACCCTAAAATTTTGCCAAAACAGGACATGGGGAATGAGTGGGAATTTGTTCATTTTGATGTTACCATTGTGTTCTACACGAAAAATTATGTGGGAATAGGTTTGGTTGTTGATTTTGAAGCCATTGGACACATTGGTTGAAAATTGGAAAAACTGTCAAGTGTAACTTTGTGCAGGGCAGTCAGTTTGTAGGGACATTTTGAATGGGCAATTGATGTCTAAAAATTATGAAACTTTCCAGTCTTAAAGTTAACATTTCAAGCTTCAAAATGGACATATGATTTGTGTCATTTCGGTTTTTGAGCTGGGAGTTCTAGTTGCCCAAAGTTTGATGTCGAAACTGGACCTAATTCTGGAGCAGTGTGGAATGTTGTGTAATTCTGGAATTTTTTGGTGATTTCTGGTAGTGATTCATATTTTTCCTATGAAGAGGACTTCAAGATATTTCAATAGGCTTTGGGATCACCTCATTTTGATTTTTCTAGAATTAGTTATGAGTTTTCAAAGATGTTGGAAAATTCTGGCAGATTGGTCACCTATGCGAAAATTGAAGATTTTATGGCATAATGTAATATTGTGGAACTTTGAGGTTAGAAATTAGCCTTTTAGGTTAATTGACCACTTTAGCTCCTTAGTTGATTTGATTAATTGACCATAGTGATAATCAACTTAAGTATTATAGAGATAAAATTTGGGAAAGAGATTGACGGGTTGTCCCTAACTTGGTTTACAGGATTTGATATTTGCCATCCTCGTGAGCCCGCTGTGCCAAGAAACGTCGGGAAAGGATCAGGTAGTGACTCTCTCTCTTATACTATGTGTAATGCTCTGTATGTGTGTGTTATCACTGTTCTGTGATGAATCTTTGATGCTGCTACGGTTACAGCTGGTGATAGCTGTCGTTTACAGCGCAAGCTGTCGTTATTGTGATTATAGCGTAAGCTGTCGTGATGTTGATTACAGTAGGAGCTGTCGTATTGTGTATACAGCCGTGAGTGCTGTCGTTTGTGGTAAAAACCATATATCGTTGAGATTGTTGCTGTTTGTGATTTATGTACATGCTTTGTGTTTATGCATTGTGTGAGTGGTTTGTTACTACTGAGATTCTCTCGAATCTCATTCTTTCCTATGACTAACATTTCAGACAGGGCGTGTGGCTCAAAGAAGAAGCGGCCAACCCAGAGCAATTAGGACCCTTGGGGGTATATAGTTGAATTGGAAACGTTGGTTATGTATTTTGAACTCGGGATTACTGTATATTTTGAATCAAGAACACTACATTCGATTTTGGTTGTGTAATCCCCTAGTGTATACTTATAAACCTTCAGGTTTTTATGTATAGAACCCGGGAGTTGCCGGGGATGCGGATATACACTCGGATATGATTGAATGTATATTAACTGCACAGGTAATTATATTTGAATATTGAAATTGAGACCAGGATGGGAAAAAGAGTTTTGAAAGTTTTGTAAGAAAGTTTTGTAAACAAATTTTACTGTGAGGCAGAAAGTTTAAAACAAGGTTAAAGAATCCAATGGTCTCTAATCCGATTTAAATATGTGTTATCGAATTATAATTACGTATTTAAAGTCAGGGGATTACACCTTGCCCACACAATGCACAAATTCTCAAAGTTGGGGAAGGACTTACTGTGAAACTATCCTGCCCTAGGATGCACCTGTATGTGCAACAATTAACATGTTTTGAACTAATTAAAATAGACCCCACATGACATATAACTTAATTAATTGCAACCCTATACTCCTCTATATACCTTGACATATTCATCCCATACCTCTTTATCTGCAGTGACAAATTTTGTTTTAGGATCCCAACTGAAGCCAGAGGTGTTGCTGCTATAAACCATGTCATAAGTCGCTTGTCATAGATGTTTCAAGGTCTTGATTTGGGAGGTAATGTGAGGTAATGTGAGGACATGCTTTAATCCACATGCAGGAAGCTTCTCTTCTATCATAACCTGTAGAGCATTAGCAAATTCAGGCTTGAAACTATTTTCTGCCATGAACTTCTACTCCATCCTAAGAGTAACAAGGCACTCTATCAGCACCTTGTCCTCCTTCGAACACCACATTTTTATCTTTGACTTATTTCCTTCTTGACTCTGATATGTCTAAAGAAAAACTCACGTACACAGAGAAATTGTTAAATTAAATTAACTATAACATTAAACAAAGTAATACATAATCATACCACATAGAAAATGCCACTTTAATTTAATTGAAATTCAATTAATAGAAACTTGTTCCATACACTCAAACATAAGGGAAGCCATTGTTCTTAAACATAAAACATTAGTTTACATCATCATTAACGATCTCTATAAGTTATATAGGGAGCAAACATGTCATTTGTCAAATGCTCTCTAAGTTAGTCCATATATCAGTAGTTTCTATAGTCATAATAGGGGTGTTCTCAATTTTGCAGGTGCTGCTTCAAACAACTCAATCTTTGCATCAAGGGGATCTTGAATATTCTCCCGATAAATGTGATTATGTATCAAACAATATGCCACAATATATCTATTTTGAATTTTCACCAGATAAAATGATGCACTTCTCAGGAACGCCCAACATAACGTTAGTATACCAAAGCACCTTTCTATAACATTACGGACAACAAAATGGCACGTATTGAAGCACTCTTGAGGATTTTGGGGTTAGTGTCCTTGTCTCCACTCATTAAGGTGGTACCTTTAACCTCAATAAGGTGCTAAAAAACCTTGACAATTCATGTACCTCGCATCAATCAAGTAGTAGTTTCCTGCCTAAACAAAATGTCCCAGTCAAATCAATTGCTTATGACTTGTACACTTAATACAAACATACTAATATTAATACATGTATAAAACCCATACCATGTGATACTCTAAACCCATGTCATCTCCTTATAACATCTCTTAACACACTTCCATCCGCAGCTGACCCTTCCTACCTAGGCAACACTTAGATGAATCGCGCATCTAGTGAGCCTACGCCTAGCATATTAGTTGTTACCTCTTCTTTTCTATTTTGGTACCAGCCCTTGTATTTTATAGGGCTTGTACATGTATGTGTATTCCATTTAATGCACCAAGGCAGCCCTGAAAAAAAAATTGAATACACCTTCAGCTCAAAAGTTCATATTTTCATCCTTGCTAATTCAAATTTCGAACAAAATTATAGAATTTATATACCTTGAACCACTTCCAACGATGATCATTTGGGTCTTCCAGAATTGGTTTTGGTTTTTTGAAAAGCAATGATTGTAGTCTGATAGTAGCATTTAAAACAAGTTTAAAGTATTTACTAATTGTTTCACCCGACTTGCCAAACTCAAACTAAATCACTCTATTCTTGACATGATGGCCCAATATGTGAAGAAACATTGCCACTTGCTCATCAACTAACATATATTTTATAGGCCTCAATCCACCAATTATGTCTAACATATAACACAATTTATCAAAAGTGAATCACTGTATTCTCGGCATGATGGCCCAATATGTGAAGAAACATTGCCACTTGCTCATCAACTAACATATATTTTATAGGCCTCAATCCACCAATTATGTCTAACATATAACACAATTTATCAAAAGTGAATCACTGTATTCTCGACATGATGGCCCAATATGTGAAGAAACATTGCCACATACTTATCAACTAACATATGTTTCATAGGTCTCAATCTACCAATTTATCAAAAGTGTCATACCAAACTCAAACTAAATCACTCTATTCTTGACATGATGGCCCAATATGTGAAGAAACATTACCACTTGCTCATCAATTAACATATGTTTCATAGGTCATAATCCACCAATTGTGTCTAACATATGACACAATTTATCAAAAGTTGTTTGATACATCCTAATTTGGTGGAAGTAAGTGGTATAACTACTGTATATCATAACCCTCAAGTTTGCTTGCTTCGCATGAAAATCTAATCGAAATGACCTATCCGGTATAAGCCTCGATCTACTTGCTCCCACAACAACTATTATAGTCACAATCAACCTCCTTACTAATAGAAGTAAAGCTAACCACCCAGGCAACATTGCAAATATTTCATCCGATTCTTGCTCCATACCTACACAATTTTTCCACACTCATTTCCTTTACATTATAATAAACTTTGTCCGCTTTCCAAACCACACGTAACACACTTAGACATATCTTATTTAAATCCCAACAAATTAAAATAAAGCGCCACTTGTTAGACAAGAAACAAAGGATACTATCACATTAGTCAAAAGCAATCAAACTCATTCTATCTTTCAAGAGTGTTTCTTTCTCTGTCACTAGTTCTCTATATAATTGTTCAATCAAGAATACCCAAAACACACAAAATATAACTACATTCACAATTAAATATTTCTCATTTAAATCAGAACTCATTTAAATAAAAACCTACTTATAAGATGAGAACAAGAGCACACTCTCATCTAAGTCAAAAAGAAGAAAACTCATTGGATCTTTCAAGTTTGTTCATGTGTCTTCACTCAGTCTCTTTACAATTGGTAACTCAAGAATACCCGCAGCACAATAAAAACAATTTAACATGTTATACTTTCAATTAAATAACACAAAACTAGCCTCCCATGGCTTTTGTGCATGTGTGTGTGCAAGTCGAACAAAGAGTAGACACAAATAAAAAAACATGCATAGTCAACTCGCACGCCATATTATAGACACCCATCACCAATTATCTCATTTCCGACTTCAATTTCCCTGACCATTCCACACTTTCATTTTCCATATAACTTTTGTCACAAACCCGTCAGTCTTCACCAATGTCTTTAGCTCATGCCATCTCTATTTTTTATCACATTTTTAAGGGCCATTTTTGTCCCATAATTTGGCAGTATCAATAAGCTACTTGAGTTCACGCCACTTTTGGTGGGAACTTAATTTCCTATGTTTAAAGGAACATTGGCTCTAGCAGAATTTTGATTTTAAGGAACTTTTGGCCACCAAATGCTTTTTTACATCGAGAACATCCTAATCTTCACTTTCCTTCCCTAGCTTTCCAGGTAACAAACAGGCCCTTGGGGTTTGATCATGCAACTTGTAATGAAGGATAAGAAAATAGTAAATGATGAATATTGGCTATTGTCTTGTTTCTTTGTTGTTTTCCCATTGCATATTGTCTTGTTTCATAGAAATATGATTAAAAAATATAAAATGATTAATTGACCCATTTACCCCCTCAATATTAAAATATGAATTATAATTTTGTATAAAACTATCAATTATATAAAATGAGAAATTATATAGGAAAGTAGGTACAATAGGGAATATGGTACGGGGATTAGCATAACATTAGTTATATAAAGAGAGTGACTGACAAAAAAATTGAAATAGTAGTTTTATATCCTTTCTCTTGGTGCCTTTGGAATCAAAATGGACAAGGAGACCATTAAGCATATTCTTTGTGTCGGTGTGATATGGCTCAAGGATGCATTAATTGGTGAGGTAACATGAGTCTTAGACATGACAGGAAAAATAGATAAGCAATTGTTGACTGCAGTTTTACACATTTAAAAGTCTAGACTTCATCATGACTAAAAAATATTGCAATACAAGAGGCATGTTTCTAAAATTCAACCTTTCTCATTAATATTGTCAAGCCCTATGTGAGCCAGAGTATGTTGCAAATATCATATGTGGGTAAAATAGAGATACTAGGTGGATTTAGAGCATTAGAATTAACTGCAAGGTCTTGCCAATTACATATTTTTGTGAGATATTTCAAAGACTGACGGAAATCTTGAATTACTTGTTCTTTTTCCCCCCTAAAAAAGTTACATGTTCTTTTAGAAATAAGTTTTTTTACCTGACTTGTTGAAGTTAAAGTTAACAATGAATCTAACCGTATGATTTTCATTATTCTTATTATTCATGTTTTATGGACAAATAGAAATGCATCACTTCACCAAGGAAAAAGCCAACACCAGAAATGATTATTAGAGAAGTCAAATGGCAAGACTCAGTTGTCAACTCAGTAGATTAAGTTCATCGAAACTTGATCCTCAAAGCTCATACAAGAACTGCGGCCAACATAGCTTACTCTGTTTTAGCTTATCAATGAAATATTATCCTGCATCACCCTAAAAAGCTTAGGGGACATTTCTATGAATGTTACATATGTTACCAAGGGTCTCCTTTTTATCCACTTCATCTAGAAAAATGTAGGTATTTCTGGTACCTTATTCTGCATCAAATGTCTGAGAGCTACTATTCTTTGGATTACAAATTCATATCTTCATGAACCATCTCACCAATAGCAACTAAGCTTAACTTGTGTAAACAAAGCTTTTACAAGGATTCCCATACAACCTGCTCTTTCAAATAGCATTTCTTGATAGGAAATTCTTGCTTTACTAAAGAAATTTTTGTTGAAGTCTATTCAAGTTATTCCTTCTTATATTTATAGTCATTTTATTAATCAATATGAAGGATTTCGGGCGTACCTGGAATCTGTTGACTCGCTAAATACCCATACGGGTCAGAGCACCGATGTGGACTCCGATCACGTTCATACGACAGATTCACCATTAAAGACAAGAGAGTCAGAGAGAGAATTTTTTTGTGATTTTTTTCCAACTTACACCCAAAAATCCATATCATGCCTTATAACATGTATGAGTAGTTATTATAATTTGAAGTTCAAATCATAAGGATAAAATTCCTTATTTGAACCCATCTTCTCTATAATTATATAATAGCCTCAACTGAATTGGGCTTGGGTCTTGATCCACCAAGGATAGACTAGGTATATTCCAACACAATATATATGTTGTAATATCCCAAAAAGTGATTAAGGGCTAATGACTTCAGAAGTGGAAGTAATTATTGTCGAATAAACACTTTTGGAGCATGTGTGATGGGAATTTGGTGGTTTTAGTGATTCTAATGGTTTTCTTGTGAAAAATTTGTAGGAATAGGTTTGATTTTTGATTTTGGAGCCATTGGACAAATTGGTTGAAAATTTGAAAAACTGTGAAGTGTAATTCTGTGTTGGGCAGTCAGATTGTATGGACATTTTGAATGAGCAAATTGTGTCTAAAAATTCTGAAACTTTCCATCTTAAAGTTCACATGTCAAGCTTCAAGATGGACATATAATTTGTGTCATTTCAATTTGTGAGCTAAGATTTATGAATTTTTGAAGTTTGCCCAGTGAAATTGATTATTTTCTGGAGTAGTAGTCAAAGAAATTAACTCTGGGAATGATACACTTCTAGCTGTAAAAGGCTATATTTTTCCTTGAACTTATACTCAATAAGTGTAACCCCCTGCCGTAATTATATCCGAAATACGCAATTAAAGTGAAATAGAGACCAATAATAAACAAAACTACCTTTTACAAACCCATCTACCAGACGGGGTTTTCACAAATGCCTTTCAAAATCATTGATAACTTGGTCTCACATTCACATTCCGAATACAATTACATCACGCGGAATATCACATTTATAACAAATCAGAGTACACAATATAATCCCGGCAACTCCCGGGTTCCATTTATTAACTCAAAGCCTTACAGGGCATATTCGCCCCTACAAGCCCTTATATGGGGATTACACAAAGTCTTTCTCATACATATACAAATATCATATCCAAACATATTCCAATCCGTACATATCCAAATCTAAATCCAAATATACATAATACTCCCAACTATGATAACCAACTACCAACTCAAATATTCCGAAGGAAGCCTCGTCGCCCTTGGTTGCTTGCCTCCATCCTCGATCCACCTACCCTGTCTAAAATGTTGGTAGGGGAGGGTGAGATTCGAGAGAATCTCAGTAGGAAATAGATACCTATATGCATGTATGATATGTGTTTAATGCATGACATGCTTGCAATACAAAACTCATGTTCACACAATGACATATCTGCGTGCTCAATGTTTCAACAACATACTCATGGCCATAGCATAACTAGAAACAGAGCTACAATCATTCATACATGTTTCACATAATCCAGCAAAGCAATACATGCATCAATACATAAACACAACATCAAAGCATGCAAGAGAGGTAAGTTCCCTACTCTTTTCTTTCCACGTATGCTCCAGCTCCTCCGCTTACTCGTGATCCAAATGAATACTGAACCCTATAAACCAAATCAAGGATATAGGGTCAATCTCAATTCCAAACCCTTACTTTTATATCACTTAAAGTTGGTTACCATTCACACCCTTTAGGTGGCTAAAATAAGCTCAACGAAAGCCTAAAGGATTGGGACGTACTAGGTTGGAAATCATCTTTCAAAATCACAAATTGCTGAAAATTGGGTTCTGGCTGTAGCCAAGAATTCTCTGGCTGCAGCCAAAAATGGCTAAAAACGTCACAGAAACATTTTGGCTGCAGCCAAGAATTTCTGGCTGCGGCCAGGACACACACAGAAAGTTTTGCGCTGGAGCCAGAATTTTGGCTGCAGCCAAGGAAACTTCAAAAATTCATAACTTGCTCTAGAAAACTTGAAACAAGGTGATTCCAAAGCCCATTGAAAGATATTCAAGTCCCCTTTATGGGAAAAATATGTCTCATTACCAGAAATCACCACACAAATCCAGATTTACACAAAATCCAACATTGCTCCAAAACAGAATCCAGTTTCGTCCTCAAACTTTAGGCAAACATAAATCCCAGTTCACAAAACGAAATGAGACAATTTATATGTCCATTTTGAAGCTTGAGATGTGAAATTCAAGACTGGAAAGTTTCAGAATTTTCTAACATCATTTGCCCATTCAAAACAGCAACACAAACAGACTGCCCAGACAGAATTCTCACTGGACAGAATTTCCAGTTTTTCAACCATTGTGTCCCATCCAATTCAAACCAATTCCAATGATTAAATACCACAACATGACACCATTTTCAACACAAAACAACATCCAATTCCACCATTCACATTCCTCACGAAAATACCATAAAATCAGGGCAAAATTCACAAATCACAATAGTTAACCATAATTCACAAAACTTAGATCAACATGAAGCAAATGCTCACCTCTTCCTCTTTCCCAAACCAATTTCTTGATTCTTCATCTTTCCACTTTTGCTCAAGCAACAAAACACCTCCTCTCACAAATCTAAAACCATAGAGATGAAGCTCTTATCACTATGAACAACTTTATAGAAGATGAATTGAGCATTAGAGGACAAGAAGCCAACCAAAATCTCACCTTTTCTTTTCTCTTCCTTCCCTTAGCTTTGGACGTTCATGGAGGACAAGAGAGAGATGAGAATGATTAGATGATGAAGCAAATCAGTTTTTTGGGAGCCAAAACCGTCCACATAAAGAGAGGAAAGAGGAAAAATGAGTTGAAATCCTTGACCAAATCCAAGGGCTCAAATTGTGACACTTGTCACACCCTTAATCCATCTCTATGAGTTCACATGAACCCACACACATGGGATTCCACCCACTTAATCTCTACACAAATCAATCTCAACCATTGATCTTGAAGTTACCAATGAGTTTCCTCTTCGGTAACTGACCAATTGGTCGGTAACTTTACCGTTTTGCCCCTGATTTTGGTAATTCGGTAATTCTCATTGAATCACCACCAAACACTTCATATCGTTTCATTTAGCCACAATATGCGCCTTCCCTCTATTTTAAGTCAATTTAGATGTTAATCCATAATTGAGCTTAAATACAGGGTTTTGGCACTGCTCACAGCACATACGAATCACATCGGGTGCTAACTCACACCATAATCTCCAAAAGGGTTCATTTATCACTAATGACATCCACTTTTGGGAGTCAATATCTCTTAATCATAATTTAGGATCTTGCTAAACTATGGCTTAGCAGTCCACTAATCTCAGGCTTATTCTCTAGCCTCGAATCTCAAAATTCGGGGTATTACAATAAGGGTTCTATAGCCTTTGGAATCACTCCAATTTGATTTTTTTAGAATTATTTATGATTTTTCAAAGATTGGATAGAAAATCTACCAGAAAATCCGAAAATGGGAAAATAGGGAATTATGACATCAGCTCATTAAAAGATGATGTCAGCATGGATTATTAATCACATTGCCTAATCTTCTTCAGCCATTTCATGCCATTATTAGCTAAAGAATGAGAGAGAAAGTTGAGAGAGAGTTTAGAGAGAGAAAGGGAAGAAATCTCACAAGGTAAGCCGATTTCTCCGACGATTTAGCTCCTAACACGTATAACTCCGACCCTAAGCTACTCTTCTTTGTTCTTTAAGGTTTGGAAATCTGTTGTTATTTAGGTTAGGGTTTCAGCCATATTTGGGAAAGGCTTGTGAGAGCTTGAGGTAACTTCCAAACCTTCATATATTAACTATTCTGGCTGCTGTGGGCAATTTAATCGGTGAAATTTCGCCAAATTACCATTGGTTTTAAACTTTAGAAATGTATGTGCCTAAGGGTTATGCTGCCCAATTTTAGTTCAAATGGTAGTAATAACTCAATTAGATGGTTAATAAAGTGGTTAAGAGCAGAAAGGAACGCGTTTACGGAGCCGAAATTGTAAAACCCTGATTTTCCCCGGAGAACACATAAATTTCGGCTATCTCTAGAAATGGGTCTTAGAGTTGGATTTTCAATAATTTGATGGTTCCATTGAGTTCAGGAGGGAAAATTAGGTGGGGTTACAGTTGGTCATTTTTTTTGGAAAAGGCCGAAAAAACATAATTACGAAAACGCCCTTGAAACCCTTAAAGTGGGGCTGCCAAGGGTAAATTTGTAATTTAACGTTGAATTTGATAATTCCAAATCCAGAAATGGATTCCTTGGGTGGAAATATGTTAGGATAGTCTAGGTTAAAATTTTAGGAAAAATGCAGTCAGACCGGGTACGGCGGGCCTGGCCCGGGTCTCCGGGGGCATTTTTGTAAATTTCCATTATAAACTCATATAACCCCCAGAAACACTATGGAAGTGTCTAAATGGTGCGTTTGGAATTATAGGATTTGACATTTGCCCTGATCATGAACAACCTGTGCCAGAGCACGTTCGGAAAGAACCAAGTAGTGACTCTTTCTCTTATACTATGTGTAATGCACTGTATATGTGTTGTATCACTGTTTTGTGATGATTTCTGATGCTGTTGTAGTTACAACTGGTGATAGCTGTCGTTATATAGAGAAAGATGTCGCATTGTGTTATTGTGATTACAGCGTAAATTGTCTTGATTGTGATTATAGCGAGAGTTGTCGCATTGTGTATATAACCGTGAGTGCTGTCATTTGTGGTAAAAGCCATGTATCTTTGTATTGCCGCTATTTGTGATTTACTTACGAGCTGTGTGCTTATATATTGTATAAGTGACTTGTTACTACTGAGATTCTTTTGAATCTCATTCTTTCCATGAACTGACCTACAGACAAGGAAAGTGACTCAAAAGGAAAGTGGACAACCGAGAGAGGCTAGAACTCCTTAGAGATCTTTGATGTTGGTTGTTGTTATCCATTTTGATTTGGGATTATTGTATATATGTGGAATAATTTTGTGTAATCCCTTACATGGGAAACTGTAAACCCTTAGGGCCCGTTTGGTTAGATTGTATTGCACACATGCGATGGTAATCTTGATTGCATTACCATTGGTGGCCTGTTTGGTTGGGCTTATTAATGGTAATGTAGATTACAATTGTAAAATAGATTGCATATTTTAGGTAATCTCCATTCATAGGGGGACCCCTATGAAAACTCATTGCGGGCTTATAATCATTGATGAAATCTCAATTTTGACCCTACTAATATAATAAAAAGACAATATATACCCTTAATAGACAAAACATCAAAATTTGTATTCAATTTATTTGCCTTTCAAAAGCAAAAACCCTAACGTGAGCGCAGAACATCGTCAATCAACATTCAACACTCTTTTTCCATGGTGATGACTGGAATTTGATTTTCTTTCCTAAAAAGCAAAATGTGGAGGCACGTCTTAGAAAAATGATTTTCGTACTAACTGAATATATGTTCAAGCAGAGCAAAGAAACATACAAATATACTGCACTTCTCTAAATTATCAACCCTCCCGTGGGCCTGTGATTAAGAGGGAGGTGCTTTTCTAAATATTCTATTTCCCCTCGTTTTCCTGTTTACGTCTCTCGTTTTTTGTTTATGGCCAAAGTCTTTTGTATGCATATACATTTCCTTTTGATTTCCCATACCCGACTTTAGAAGTTCTGTAACCTTCACAACGGCTGGTTGGGGGAGACAGATTATTGGGGTAAGGAAGGAGATGATTGGTGATGGAGGTTTTTTTTTTTATGTTTAAGGGGTATTTTGGACCTTTTATGATTCAATTTAAATATAAAAAAAATTTCTCAACATCTTATTATTAAGCAATCAAACATGATGATGGTAATCATTATTGCATTGCACCCCATTGCATTGCCGTCCATTGCATTACCAGAGGGGTCTGCAATTGAACCAAACGGGCCCTTAGTGAATGAATGAAACCCAGGGGTTGCCAGGATTTTTTTTTGTACACTCTGATATGTATGAATGCGATTCAACTGCACAGGGTAATTATATTCGAAACTTGAATTTGAGACCATAATAGGAATGAAATTTTGAAAGAGTTTGTGAAAACCCTACTGTAAGGAGGGGAGTTTGAAATGAGTCTAATTATTCGTTGGTCTTTAATTAATTTTAATTATGCCTTTTCAAATCATAATTGCGATTTTTGAGGCAGGGGGTTACATATGTAGTGTTTGCTTTGGTTAGTTGTAATACATTAAAAAAATTTTAGTGATATCAAGCTAGCCATTTGAGGGGGAGATTTCATGTTCAAATATATGCTTAATGTAAAACCTATTTATTTAATTTGAGGAGATTAAAAAATCAAAAAAAAAATTATTATAAAATATAGATGATATGATCTCTCTAAAATATCTATGTATAACATTAAATTATATATTAGTTTATAAGTTGGGCAAATTAATTTAAGAAATGATAAATATAAGAGATACAATGGAAAAAATGTCTTACATTTAAGCCAAAATTTACCTTCAAACTAGATAGGTCTTACATTTAGGATCACAAGATTACTACTCCCTCCAATTCTATATAAGATACAAATTATCGAATTGTGTAAATTAAAAAATTGGCTAAAATTAGTTAAAGGCAATACACATGTAATAGAAGGTGGATGAGAGAAAATGATTATGAAAACAGTTTGTGAGAATTTGAGATAATTAATGTAGAATACAGTGATACAAAATGAAATTAATGAAAATAAAATAAAAAAAGTTGATTTGTTATGAAAATAAGGAAAATATAAGAGATTGAGATGAGAGAGATGAAGAGAGATAAGAGGGAATTGGAGAGAATGAGAGAGCAATATCTTATTTAACTAGATGCTTACAATGTGCATCATAAAGTTTCTATTTATAGGCCTCCAACCTCAACTAAGAGTTACATAGAATGACTATAATATGAATTTCAATATATAACCTGAGTTATGGGAATAAAAATTCCTAAAAACTATTAATTAGAGAGAGGTTATGGAGTAGGATATGAAAGGCCAAGAGTTGAGAGTTTATGGACATCATATTATCTAGTATTTTTACAACACTCCCCCTTAGATGTCCATGAATAAATATTATGCCTCATTAAAACCTTACTAGGAAAAACCCAGTGGGACACAAATCTAGTGAAGGGAAAAGAGTACACAATACAAATTGAAGTTGCCTCGTTAACAACCTTACCAAAAAAACCCTGTGGGACAAAACTTTGGTCAAGGAAAAGAGCACAATATGGTCTCTACTCCCCTGATGATAATATTGTATTTACTCTCCCTAATAATTAGTTGTACTCCCTCTAATGACGACATCACTTTCAATGTAATTTCGAGAATACCTATCTTTTAGCTGCCAAACTATGAATGATACATTGTCACCAAAAGTGCTGCTAAAAAGTATTCCTCTAATGTAACCCCCTTCCATAATTATATCCGAAATATGTGATTAAAGTGAAATAGAGACCAATAACAATTAAATAACATTTACAAACCCATCTACCAGACGGGGTTTTCACAAATACGTTTCAAAATCTAATTAACCTGGTCTCATATTCAATTTCAAATATAATCACATCATGCGGAATATCACATTTATACAAATATCAGAGTGTACAACAATATCATCCCGGCAACTCCCGGGTTCATACATTTACATAGAATTCATAGGGCACATCCACCCTTTACAATTCTTCGAATGGGGATTACACAGTTCTCCTCAAATATAAATACAAATACCCAAATGCTCATTCCAAATACATGATCAAATATACATTCCACAATATATACAACTCATATCCAAATACGAATACAAATCATCCCAATTATGATAACCAACTACCAAAATCTATAACCCGAAGTAGTCCTGTCGCCTTTGCCTGTTTGCTCCAACCTCGATCCACCTACCCTGTCTAAAATGTTGGTAGGGGAGGGTGAGATTCAAGAAAATCCCAGTAGGAAACAAATACCTATATGCATGTATGATATGTGTTTAATGCATGACATGCTTGCAATACATAACTCATGCTCACACAATGACATATCTGCGTGCTCAATGTTTTGACAACATGCTCATGGCCATAGCAAAACTAGAAACAGAGCTACAATCATTCATACATGTTTCACATAATCAAGCAAAGCAATACATGCATTAATACACAAACACAAATATCAAAGCATGCAAGAGAGGTAAGTTCCCTATCCTTGTTCTTTCCACGTATGCTCCAGCACCGGCTACTCACGATCAAAGCGAATATCCAACCCTATAACCAAATCAAGGACATAGGGTTATTCTCTATTCCAAATCTTTACTTTCATATCACTTAAGGTTGGTTACCATTCACACCCTTTAGGTGGCTAAAATAAGCTCAACGAAAGCTTAAAGGATTGAGATGTACTAGGTTGGAAATCACCTTTCAAAATCTCAAAATGCTGAAAATGGGGGTTGGCTGCAGCCAAGAATCCTTTGGCTACAGCCAGAACACGCACAGAAGGTTTTTGGCTACAGCCAAGAATTTCTGGCTGCGGTCAAAACGTGCACAGAAACTTTTGCGCTGCAGCCAAGATTTTCTGCTGCAGCCAAGGCAAATTCAAAAATTCATAACTAATTCTAGAAAAATAGAAATGAGGTGATTCTAAAGCAAAATGAAAGATATTCAAGTCATCTTCATAGGAAAAATATGGATCATTACTGGAAATCACCACAAAAATACAGAATTACACACATTTCATCACTGACCCAGAATCAAACCCAGTTTCGACCTCAAACTTTGGGCAAAGATAAATCCCAGTTCACAAAACAAAATGACACAATTTATATGTCCATTTTAAATCTTGGGATGTGAACTTCAAGAATGGAAAGTTTCAGAATTTTCTGACATCATTTGCCCATTCAAAACGGCAACACAAGTAGACTGTCCAAAACAGAGTTTCAAAAGACAGAATTCCAGTTTTTTGCAATTTGGCTTCCAATGGTTCCATTTTCATACCAAACATCATTCCCACACAAATTTTCACAAGGAATCCATTGGAAACACCAAAACAACCAAATTCCCATTATATTGACATGTTTTACTAACAATCACAACATGTCATCACAAATCACAACACAAACACCACATTGTCATTCTTTTCATTCCAAGTTCTCAAACCAATTCCAATGACACCAAAACACATTATGGCATCACTTTAACCACAATTCACCACTCAAATCATCCAATTACTTGCCATACAAAAATACCACAAAATCAGGGCAAAATTCACAAATCACAATACTTAACCAAAAGTCACAAAAATTAGATCAAAAGGCTTCAAATACTCACCTCTTCCTCTTTCCCAAATCAATTCCTTGATTCTTCATACTTCCAATTTTCCTCAAGCTATCAAACACCACCAATCAAGAATCTAAAACCATAGAGATGAAGCTCTCATCACTATGAACAACATTATAGAAGGGTGTTTTAGCAATAGAGGACCATATAGAGCACTTACCATGAGCTTTCTCCTTTCTCTTTCCTTCCTTGCTTGGCGAAAATGGAGGCTTTGGAGAGAGATGAAGATGATGAAGAGAGTGATCAGTTTTTGGGCCTCCAAAACCGACCTAAAGAGAGGGAGAGGAGAGAGGAAAGAGCTTTGACATGTTGACTCAATCCCATGGCTCAAAAGATGCCAAGTGTCAAGATCTTATCACACCTCCATGAGTTCACATAAGCTCAAACACATGGGATTCCACCCTTTGATCTATTGCACAAATCAATCTCAACCATTAATCTTGAAGTTACCAATGAGTTTCCTCTTCGGTAACTGACCAATCGGTCGGTCACTTTACCGTTTTGCCCCTGATTATGGCAATTCCTCTTGAATTACCACCAAACACACCATATCATTCATTTTCTTCCACAATGTGCTCTCCCCTCTATTTTAAGTCAATTTAGATGTTAATCCATAATTGAACTTAAACACAGGGTTTCGGCGCTGCCCACAACACATACGAATCACATCGGGTGCTAAATCACACTATAATCTCCAAAAGGGTTTATTCATCACTAACCACATCCACTTTTGGAGTCATTATCTCTTAATCACAATTTGGGATCTTGCTAGACTGGGGTTTAGCAGTCCACTTATCTCAGGCTTATTCTCTAGCCTCAAGTCTCAAAATTTGGGGTATTACATCTAACATATCTTTTGGATATGTTAAAATATTAGTATATTCTGCCTTTATCTTATTCATTGTGGAAACAATAAAGGAAAATTATTCTAAAAATCACCAAAATATATCTTGCATCCACATATTCAGTTTGTTCTGAACAAAATGATATCATATAATATGTTCATAAACATAAAACTATCACACCAAATCTCATTTTTGTTATCCATTGTGCACCTGCAAGAGCTAATTTTTTACCAATAAAATCATAATAAATACAATATTAGCATGATACATAAATATTCTCATAAAATATAAGGTACTTCTGGACTATTTAATTCAATATATCTTTGCAAGAAAAATCACCATAGCAAAAATATGTGATTTTGAAATCATTGAGGCATTCAATAACTCGATCTATAATTCAAGCAAAATGTAAAATTACTCATTTTCCAATATATTTTTCTATCAATTATATAGACTCGAATTATTTTCAAACTCATATAACATTTTAAATATAGAATGATTTTCTTATATATGCTTATGGAATTTTAGATTCTTCAAGGATTTTCATATAAATTTCACTATTTAATGATCCATATGTATAGGCTGTATATAACAACATCCAACAGACGCATAATTTTATTTTCATATGTCGCCAGAATTGCAAAATTATTATATCCACCACAAAATAATATGCCTCATCATAGTCTTTATTAGCATTAGGGAAAATCTTTATTTTCACTTAAATATTTATATATTTCATATTTTAGCTGAGACAGCAAGCCTATAATTTTCATATATCAAAATAATGTAATCATATTTCATTGCGTCTTTTCCCTTTTACTTTTTCTTTTGACCAATCATCATTCTGTCTACTTGCAAGATAGATCTGTGCATAACATCCTCACTTGATCACATGAAATCTATTAATACATCAAAGCATGGCCAAAAGTAGGACTCATGCAAGGTTGCCAAGTGGCATCTTGGCTGAACTGTATTTAGTGAGGCATTACCTCACTTTTGTTTCTAAAGAAAAAATGTGAATTTAATTTTTTTTTTCTATTAATTGTCATTAGATTTGCTTCTAACTTCCCAATCACTCTCCCATGATTCATGCAGATAATTTAATGCATTTTATGAAATTAAAATAATAATTTTTAGTTAAAATTGAAAAACACATTACAAAAAATCTCAAATCTAAAATATCTAAAAAAATTTGTCAAAATCGCGACTTTTGAGTTTGTATTTTTTATAGTTTCCATTACAAATGTAAGCTTATTTTTATTTCGAAGATGTTATTATAATTAAGATATACTTATTTATGAAAGATGGATTTAGCAAGTAATTAATGAAAAAGAAGATTTGATTAAAATATGAGTTTAAAAAAGGGAGAATTACACTGTAGTTCCATGGAAGCGAATATATGAAGAAATGGTCCCAAAAAATTCTAAAATTACTCTCAAGTTCCATGGGACTATTTTATAATAAATTGGAAACACCAAAAGTCCAAAATACCCCCAAGTATTTGGCAAAAAGGCAGACGTTCCTTGAACCTTATTTCCTGCTGCAATCGCTTGATATTCATCTTGCTCTCTGATCCCCGAAACGCGGCAATCTCGGCAAACGGAAGTTGGCATCATGAGCGGGGGTGTTCGTGGGCTCTCATAATCGAGGTTTGGTGGCCACCGATTGAGTAAACCAACTATCATATTCCCTCATTCGTTTCTTGCTCACCCTCGAGGTTCGTTTGGCATCTGTAAGTTTAGGTTAAGGTTACTTCTCCTTACACTCTTAAATTAAATGTTTCCGTAATACCATTCCCATTTGTGTTTCTTGTTTATCTATTTATATTTGCTCCAAAGAATAGGAACACTCTTTAGTAAAAAAGTATAGTGAGATCTATAGGCTATTCCATGCATTCTTGGTCTAGTTGTGATAACACACACACATAAACTATGCCATTATGAAGCATTCATATGCTCTTTTTTCAAGCTTATTATCGAAAGGAAACTTCCTAAATGAATTTTGCATCGAAACTCTGAGGTGTTTGGAATCTTGATTTTTTCAATTGGAAACTTAGAGTTTCCAAGCTTCCTTGCTCGTCCATTTTAATTTAATTGTTATTTTAATTAGCATCAAGTTGTTTCTGCTATGTGCATATTTCTGAATTTTGTCAAACTCTTTCATTCATACCATTCAATATAAATGAATTGATATGCATACAAAACATAAAATAGAGATGCCCTTAGAAAATAAACTTGGTTGGATGTTGACTTTCCCTTTTTAAATTTTGGTTTTTAATAAGTAGTTTCATTTATCTTTCAAAGTATGGACATGTGTTTGCCATTGAACGTTGAATCCCTCACAAGTGCAAAATTTTGACATTATGTCATTTCCCATTTGGATAAAGAAATGCATCTTGTTTTTAGGCTAATTTTTTTACTTGAATACACACATAAGTATAATTTTCAAGTTTACAAATTTAGGCTTGATTATGATCTTTTAATCAGGTTTAGGCTAGGTTTATGTCACATGACTCAGCATTTTTCTGCTTTAAAGAGTGGAGACTGTTGTCCTTTATCTGGATAATTTTGACAGTAATTCCCAAGGGACAATGTGTTCCCTTATATGACCAAAACTGCAGGATAAGTTCAACTTTTTCAAGTGGCAATAAGTTGTACTGTTTGTGTTTTCCAGATGTTTAGAGACTGTTTTAAGGTAAAAAAAAGAACTATTATAAGTGTTGGAATAGTGATTTTCAAAGCTGAAAAAATAGTTTTAGATAAGGAAGACGATATGATGTATGAGAGTGAATATGTGGTTTGGTGGATTGAACTTTTGAAGTTGGAAGTTGATAAGGAACTTACTGTTTCCTACTATTATTTTAGGAACTAAATAGGTATTTGGATTGTTTAAGCATGTTTAAGGTTTCATTAGAATGACTAAATTGACATGATAAGTTGGTGAAAATTTTTCTGCACCTTAAAAAGAGTTTTGAAAATTCTACAATAGTAAGAGTCTCTATGCTATCCATATAACATGATTTTTTTTTGAATGTGGGAATATAGCTACTATAGAAACTAAAATTATGAAGCTAGAAGTTGATTTGAACGCAATGTTTTAATGTGTCCAAGTGCTACATAATTCTTTTAGATGGCTAACCATGCCTAGTGACTCTTAGATAAAGGTTTCACCAATATTCTTAGTAGCTGAAAAATTCCAGACTTAAAAAGGTGGTGTTGTGCATGTGTTTGGCTGTCAAAAAGTTCCTAAACGAGATTAAATCAGTGTTTTGTAGATGAATTGCTTTTGAATTTTTCTTTCTACATATAATCTGTATCTCCCAATATGGCAAACATAGTTGCAACCTGCAAAATTGATCAAGTCTATTTACAAGCTAAGAATTTCTCATGGAGATTTCATGATATGAAAAACATTGATAATAAAGTGGTTAAAGAACATCATTTCATCAGAAACAGTTTTTTTTAATCCTTAACTTCATTTAACTAATAGAACTAGGAGTATTGACTTTAGGAGTTGTAAATATGTCTTTGCCACATCACTGTTGCTTTATTACTTTGATGTAATGTTCTCTAGGTCCAAGATGATCTCTAATTGTACTTCTGTGATTTAAATGTGCTATATTTTCCTTTAATTTTTTTGGCAATTCCTAACATAATAATAGCCAAGAACTATACATTTTAAAGAAAAGAAAAGGCACCAGCTGAAGACCATAATTGATAATCAATTGAATTGTTCTTTTCGGTACATGTATCTAATGTGTCTCGCTAGGATCATAAAATGGCATTCTCAAGTATTTCATGCCATTCCTTCTCTTAATAGTTTTCTCAATGAAGTGTGATTTTTTGTTGTATTATGTTTCAATTGTATTCTAAGAATGACTTTTTTCAGATCTCGGATAGTAATGGTTGCACCTGGTATGGTAAGGCCTTGGGAGGCATAATTGGTGCCCTCTGGCACATGCTAAAATGGTGGTGTTCCTATTTTGTTGGGTACAATTTATTCACCGAAGAATTTTTCATACATAAGGAGGAGAAGCAGAAGGACAAGAAGAAGGAGAAACATAAGGGGAAGGGGAATCTCTTATTGTAAATATGATTGTGTGGATAGCATATTAGGGGATTGTAATGACCATGTGTGCACTCATTGTAAATATGATTGTATTGTAATGACCATGTGTGCACTCATTGTAAATATGATTGTATGGACAACATATTAGGGGATTGTAATGACCATGTGCACACTCATTGTAAATATGGTTAACTTTTTTGTAATGATCAAGTGCAGTGACATTGTTTTTCCTTGCATATTATTTGTAATGACCATGACTTAACGTTAGTGTTAAAGTTATGTAATATGCACATATGATGCTTTTCCTTACACATTGTTTGACTTCACTGACAACTGCAAGAGACTCCATTGACAAGTCGAGGAGAGTCCATTGACAACTCCAGGAGCCTCCGGTGACAAGTCATTGGACCAGAATATAGTTGTCAATAGGCGTCCATTAACAAATGGAGGAGCCTTTATTGACAAGTCAATGGGCTTCAACTGACAACTCCAGGAGGCCCCATTGGCAAGTCTAAAAACCTCTATTGATAATTCATAGGGCCTTAATGAGCCTCCGTTAACAAGTCATAGGGCCTCTACTAATAACTCAATAGGCATCTATTGAAAACTCAAGCGGCCTTCATTGACAAGTCAAAGAGCTTTCCATTGACAAGTTGAGGAGCTTCTACTAACAATTCATAGGGCCTCCACTATCAACTCAATGGGCATCCATTGACAACTCAAAAGGCCTCCACTGACAAGTCAAGGAACCTTCCATTGACAAGTTATGGAGTCTCTACTGTCAAGTCATAGGGCACTTACTAACAACTCAATGGGCATCCATTGACAACTCAAGAGGCCTCCACTGACAAGTCAAGAAGTCTTCCATTGACAAGTTAAAGAGCCTCCATTGACAACTCCATGGGTTTCCATTGACAAGTCAAGGAGCCTCCACTGACAAGTCATTGGGCCTCCATTGACAACTCTTCAACCATTCCATTGACAAGTCAAGGAGGCACCAGTGACAAGTCATATAATATGACCACCTAATTAATATTGAATATCAATAACATAGGTAATCTATAAATATATGCATATAACCTATTAGTTTCTAATGTGAGCGTAACTGCATATATATATTAACAACTTCATAGGCGTACATTGACAACTCTAAGGGCTTCCACTGACAACTCCAAGTCAATACATTGACAACAGAATTTACATCAAATTACAAATTTCCATAAATGAAAGTGGGATACAAAACCATATAACATGCAACCTTCATTTACATCTGAAATTGCATGTACAAGGAACTAACAACAAATTCATATACCGTAGCCAAAAATCAAGTGGTTTGGATTTCTATCTAATTATATTTACAATTGGATTTCTAGATCTGACCGTTCCCCCAACATATGTTATATCACCACCTCCACTAACTTCAAACCTCCCCCTATATGAAGGAAACATAGTAGAATCTTGCTAGACGTGCTAGGCATCACCATTGTCCACCTGCACAAAATAGTTGCATTAACAATTTCAGCAGCCTTATTAATAATTGTCGTTACCCCTATTAATAACACATTCTTACTACATAATCAGTACTTCCAGCCTCACAACTTTTACACCATGTTCATTAAATCCCACTTATAATGACTAAAAACAGCACAAAATACTAAAAAACATAGCAAATGTTTCAAACCCCTGCCAAACATCATTACACCACAAGCAAAATATTTAAATATGACCTATAGTTGTCATTAACAAGTTCAGCAACCTCCATTGACAACTATCATTACTCCCATTGCCAACACTTTTTTTCCTATGCACATCAGATTATATAGCCACAAACCTTTCACCCTCATCTTCATTCCTTAGCTCTTCTATTGCAGAAATACAGCACAATGAACCATAAAATAGAGCATAATGACAGCAAAAACATAGCATACTAAACCATACCCAAACATATTGAAACCTTAACCAAAACATATCTATTGCATTTACTAGGTCTGTCTTTATAGTTTACAAGCATATGGAGGACAACATCCACTAAAATCAAACAGTTTTTTCCATTTATCAGGGTCAAAGTGAAGATCAATCAACAAAACCTATAGTTGTAAGAAAACATTTAAATATGCCCTATAGTTGTCATTAACAAGTTTAGCAGCCTCCATTGACAACGTCCCTGCTCCTATTAACTACACATTTCTTCCTTCGCATATCAGGTTATGTAGCCACAAACCTTTCATCCTCATCTTCATTCCTTAGCCCTTTTTTTTGCAGCAACACAACACAAATGAACCAGAAACAGAGTATACCTATAGTGAAAAAAAGCATACTAAACCATACCCAAACACAATGAAATCACAGCCAAAACAAATCCATTACATTTACTAGGTCTGCATTTTTAATTTACAAGCATATGGAGGACAATACCCACACACAAAAATGACAAATTTTCTCATTTTTCAACTCAAAATGAAGATAAATGAATGAAACCTAAAAATCTGTTTACCCACTCAATAGAAAACATGAATCAAATGGAATAATGAAGACAATAGAGGTGTTGGCTCAATTTCATACCTTACTCTTTAACATTGGCTGATGATCTTTATTCTGCTTCTTGCCCCATTTCCAAATTCGTTTATGAGTTTTGCTTCATTTTTCCATCCCTCTCTCAATTTATCTGATATGGGTATTTTGGACTTTAGCCATTTTCAATTTATTACAAAATGGTCCCATGGGACTTGAGAGTAATTTCAGAATTTTCTGGGATCATTTCTTCGTATATTGTCTTTCATGGGACCACAGTATAATTCTCCCTTAAAAAAACAAAAAAACTAAAGGGCACGTGGCCCTTTAGTTCAAAGGCGGTGGTGGGTTAATAAATACCCACCACTCACCACTTCTAATTCACTTTTGCTTCAGGTGGTGAAAATAGTAAGGAGGGTGCGATTCTGAAACGAATTATGTCAGATTTTAAAAATTTTAGATAATTTTGGTACTTAAAATCATTTCTTCTTATCAAACTTCCTTTATAAAAGTTGCTCTACGTATTTTTATCTTTCTATTGGTAGTAATATTGTACTAATTAGTGTGAATTTTGAGATCAGAGTTTTGAGTTTTGACAATAGATGACTATATATAGGTAGAATAATATTAATAGCTAATTTTAATCAGTTTAGATTTATCATTTGATTCTTTTATGATTTTATATTTGATTTCTTTTAAAAAATTATAAATTATACTTTAAGGACATTCTTGACCAATTAAATTTGGATTAAACAATTTATTTGGGTTATTGGAGATATTATTAAAATTTTAATCAGTTTAGTTTTGTAGATTTTAAGTTAAATGAAATTATAAGTTATGATTTGATATTAGAATTAGAGTTTGATATGATTTTAATTATGTGAAAATTTCAAATGTTGTTTAATAATTGGTTTATACTCATATAAACTAAATATGAGATTTAAATGGTCTAGGATGTTGATATTGCTGATTTTATTAACATGTAATTATATATTTATTGTAGTGTGAATTTGAATTTGGCTTGTTGGAATTGAATTCTCTCAAGTTTAGTTCTTGTGTCGAATTTGAAGTAACCACTTTTCAATTTATCTTGTATGCTTGTTGAGGTGATTATAAGTATATGTTGGTATTTTTAATTGCTATAAATATGTT
This sequence comes from Inga leiocalycina, assembly GCA_963242795.1. Lineage (NCBI taxonomy): Eukaryota > Viridiplantae > Streptophyta > Magnoliopsida > Fabales > Fabaceae > Inga > Inga leiocalycina. Next base: position 26,301,236 of record OY725331.1, on the reverse strand, counting down.
ATAGAATTTTATATATGAAAAATGTACAACAACAGTATAAATTTTGGTTTTAGTAAACTTGTTAGTTAAGTGGGCCTGAATGGTTTATTTTTATTAATAATGCATGACATTGAGTATTGTTTATGAGAAAAACATGATGACATTGGATTTGTGATGTTGAAGTGTTAGACTGCATATCAAGTTGTGTGGGATTGTGCGGAGTTGTGATTATGGGAGGTTTGGTGCTATTACACCATGTGGTATAGCATCCACTTGGCTCTCGTGGCTGGCTTTGACATTCTCAGGGCCCTTAGTATCACCCTTTCCTTTGCCGGGTTAAGGGTCATCTCAAAGGACATGTGACACCTTTCCATATTCGACGAAAAGGGAACCCATAATCTGATATGAGTTCTATAGCCTTTGGTAGGGCTACACCTCATTATTGGAGAGTTTGGTGCAATCTTGTCAAAGAGACTAATCCTATTATGTGTTGTAGCTGATGGGTTCTGTTAGCGGTTATAAGGAGGTTATAAGGATGGTTAAGGAAGTTATATGCATTTTGAATGATTCTCTTGAACTACTAATATTTTTGGAAAAAACTATATAGACTTTGTTATATGAACGTATATCTTGCCGGTTTAACTATCTTGTAATCATTCCTTGCATATTTGTTAAAATGGAATTGTGGTTACAGGGTCGATATGACTCACCCCGTTGATATTTATAATTTTTTAGGTGAGAGTTCAGGTGGTGCTACCAAGGGGAAGGCGTAAGAGACTTGATTTGATATCGATCGTATGCCTCGTTTAATTACATAAGCATAGTTTAATGTATATTGCTGAATTTAAGGACATTTTTGGTATATGAAGCATATTTTGAATATTCCGCTATATACTAGGGTTCGTATTGTCGGCGGAGCCCTTTGATATGTTTTGTGTAGTACTACTTAATGTTTTACTTTATTTAAAGTGATCAATTATATGGTATTTATAAGAGGTTGTTACAACAAATGCTATGTGGAATGTAACATTAGAAACATATCTATTGTTATGATATTTAGTTATGCAATATTATTTATGGTTATATTTAATTTTCTTTTGTGTTTATATAAGTCAAATCTTATTACTTACTTATTCTATACGTTGTTGTTAATTTATCTTATATTTTATTATTATTATTATTTAAGCTCATTATAAATTCCCCTTCTCTTATTTTGTTTTGGTTATTTTTGAAAGTCATCATGCTAGTAGTTGAATTTATGCATTTCATATTTGTTTTTAAACGAGCGCCTACGGTTTGTGCACTACAGCCGGATCGTGCCAATTACTTCTTCAAAACTGCTTTTATTAAAAATTTAAAAACCGTCCACTCTCCCACTTTGCACTTTTGTTGCGACCTCATTTAAATTTTTTGAATGTTTAATTTAAATGTAAACGTATCTTCCTATTATAAATATATGGATATAACTATTTATCCCACTATTATTTTAAACCGTTATTAATCTGGTGACCCACAACTAACTCAGTGGTTTCCAGCGTGTATGCCTCCTTCTTTATGCTTACTAAGATTCATGGTAGTTGCTCAATATTGTTTTAACCTCCAATATTGTTTAACAACTAATTTTTTTAACCTCCAAGATTATTTTAAACCATTATTTAACCTCAATTTTTTAATGATACTTTGAATCAAATATTTGAATGATGATGGATTATTTCTACTTATATTTTAACTTCTACGTTACATAAGGATCACTCATTTGTAAATACAGAGGTATTGTATTAGATAATAGAAGGGTTAAAAGTAGGCATTGCAAAAGGCCACGTTGGCAGTAAAGGCGTAGGCCAACAAAAAGAGAATGTGTTAGTCTAAGATTTTTTTTAAAAAAAGTCAACCTTCTCAATTTTTCATTGGTATCCATTATCTCTATTTTTGCCTCCTATGTAGCATTTATTTTTTGGGAGTTATCACAATAAAATACATAAAAGGCTTAAATTTTATGAATCCGATTTAGATTTGAGACTTGATGTAACACTTTTATAGTATTTTTCACCTTTTACAAAGTACTTGCGGAAAATGATTTGTGGTGCAATGGGTAACACAGGAATAGTATAAATATACTGATATTATTGATACAATGTACTTGATTATAATACATAAATTCCCAACAAGGTTATACATAATTTTACAGACCTTTAAAATAATTAAAAGCCTACAGATAACAACTCCTATTCGTGGTCTGAACCAGGAGCGTTGTGTGGCCGAAACTTGTATCTTTGCCCTTGGAGCTACTTTCTTCTGTTTCCACCTATCTAAATGGGTGGTGGGGGACGGTGAGATTCAAGGAATCTCAGCAGTAAACAATGCTAACTATGCATACAAGATAATGCTTAGTGTGTGTCATACTTGCTTACATAAATTCATGCCAACATAATGACATTTGCATGCTCAATGCTTCATGTAAAATACCTATGGCCACAATATAAACATAACAAAACTTCAATCTTTCACATATGTTTCATACAATTTATTAAAGCAGTAACACACATCATCACACAAGCAAGCAAGTCAGGAAAGCTTAACTACCTGGGTTGCCCTTCCCTTGCCTGTCTATCGGTCTAATATTCTGTGTTCGACTCAGGCTACTGCCCAATCCTAAAATCCAAAATTTACAATAAATGAGTTACTACTCATTCATGTATTATTCTAAACCTATTTTGTTGGTTATCTTAGCTTAAAACTGTGAAATTATCAAAATACCCCTGGGGACCCAATCTAAGTCCCTTTGTACCCGGTCTAACTATACTTTTCCAAAAATTTTGACCCGGGCTATGCCTACATAATTTTTCATGTAGAATCCATTTTTGACCTTGGTTTTCCCAAAATCACTGCCAAAAGATGAAAATGCCCTTGGCAGCCCTTATTTAGGGTTTTAAGGTTAATTTTGTCATTTCACATTGCAAGGCTTTTCTCACTTTATGATCAACATGAACCCTACACAATTTTCCCTTCTAAACACAATAGAATAATCAAATTGATGAAATTTCAACTCCAATAGGACGAAAATGCCCCTGGAACAAATCTAGAAAATTTTAGCAAAAATGTGTTCTCTTGATTTTAATCCATAAATTAACGCCTTTTCACCTCTAATCCCATGTTTAATCACTTAAACACCTTTTAGACATGATTAGGAAGACGTTCTAGAGAGAGAAAAAAGAGAAATAAAAGGTAAAGCCATAAAATCTTGTTATCTTGTTTGATTCAAGGTTATTATTGTGATTGTGGTTGATTATTGGCTTTGATTTAGCTTGGTTTGTGATTTAGGGATGCCAAACCCTAAGTGGAGGTGCTGCCCAAACAATGATATTCATGGAGGAGAAGAGATTAAAAGAGGTTTTACACAAGTTAGAAGGCATAATCACTTGAAAACACAAGTGCTTACCTTGGATTTTGCTTCCTTTAGCTCTTGTCCTCTCTATGTCTCAAAGCTTCTCTCTCTCTCTCTCTCCTTATAATTTGTGTAGGACAAAAATGGAGAAGGAAAGATGAAGATGAGCTTTTAAAATATCTCTTCATCTTTTCTTAAAATACATTAATTTAATAGTTTATGACATGTGATTTTTGATTTAGCCTTATCCTTAGCCAATTGGGTCAGAAACTCATCCTTAGTTTTGGACCAATTTCCTTCCTCTTTTTAAGCCCAAAAAGACACCACACAAAGCCCTCCATAAACCAAATGAGCTTCATCCAATTAGTCTAATCAAATGTACAAGATATTATATTTCATGCAAATTGAACAGGTGTTCATATCTTTAATCAATTCTTATTTAATTCACTTAAGATGATGACACTTGGCACAATTTGTATCCAAGTAAATATCTTCCTTCTAATTTAATAATTTGGTAGAAATATCTAACAATAAAGGAAAAATATGGGCTTTTACTTTATTCCACAATTTACATAATTTCCACTATATTTTCCCCCAAATTTGCAATACTTGGCAATTTTGGTAGATTTTCTGACCAAACTTTTAAAAATCATAACTTTATTTTTAGAAATTTAATTGAAGTGATTCCAAAGCCTATGAAATCCTTATTGATTCTAGTTTCAAGGAAAAATATAGCCTTTAGCCAACTAGAAGCTCAAAATTCCCAGAATTATTGTTTTTGGACGCTGCGACGGATGTTGGCCAATTTCACTAGACTAACTTCAAAAATACATAACTCTTTGTGTACAGTTCCAAATGACCTGTATGACCTATCAAATTAAAGCTTGATAAGTCTACTTTCATATTGTAAAATATCATAGGCATTGAATATCATTTTCCTATTTAAAAGTGTCAAACAACAAGACTACTACACAGGGAAACTTACTGACAGCAAATTCAAATGTTTACAATTTATGTTCTAAATATATCATGTTGTGTGTGACCACCAATTGCATTGTTTTGTCATTTCATATGCTCTTTAATTCAACATTTTATTCCCTTAAACAAAAAGAATTTTAGTGAACTAAATTTAGGATGTTACACTTCAGCTAGAATATGAGATTTGGTAATTCTCATTTTAGTTAATAATTGCATCTAGCAGATATTATGCACTAATATTTCATGAATACAAAAATTGATGAACTTTTGTTTCATACTTCTATATATGAGGAACATACTTTGTAATATCCCGAATTCTGAGACTTGAGGCTAGAGAATAAGCCTGAGATTAGTGGATTGCTAAGCCCCGGTTTAGCAAGATCCCAAATGGTGATTAAGGATTAATGACTCCAAAAGTTGATGTCATTAGTGATAAATGAACCCTTTTGGAGATTATGGTGTGATTTGGCACCCGATGTGACTTGTATGTGCTGTGAGCAGCGCCAAAACCCTATATTTGATTTCAATTATGGATTAACCTCTAAATTGACTTAAAATAAAGGGGAGGGCGCATTGTTAAAGAAAATGAATGAGAAAATGATTTTGATGGTGATTCCAAGTGAATTACTGTAATCAGGGGCAAAACAGTAAAGTTACCGACCGATTGGTCAGTTACCGAAGAGGAAACTCATTGGTAACTTCATGATCAATGGTTGAGATTGATTTGTGTAATAGATCAAAGGGTGGAATCCCATGTGGTGTGCTCATGTGAACTCATGGTTGATGGAACAAGATCTTGACAAGTGGCACAATGTGAGCCCTTGGATTGGTTAAAGTGTCAAACCTCTATTCCTCTCTCCTCTCCTTCTTTTTGGTCGGTTTTAGTGGCCAAAACTGATCCTCTCTTCATTCATTTCATCATCTCATCTCTCTCTCAAGACTCCATGGCGCCATGCTTCAAGGGGGAAAGAGAAAAGAAAAAGGTGATGTTTTGGCCTAGTTCTTGTCCTCTAATGTTCAAACACTCTTCATTAATATTGTTCATAGTGATGAGAGCTTCATCTCTATGGTTTTAGATTCTTGATTGGTGGTGTTTGATGGCTTGAGGAAATTTGGAAAGATGGAGAATCAAAGAGTTGGTTTGAGAAAGAGGAAGAGGTGAGTATTTGAAGACTTTTGATCTAAGTTTTGTGAGTTTTGGTTGAGCTTTGTGAATTTCGAATTTTGCCCTGATTTTCTTGTGATTTTGGATTGGATGAGTTGGGTTGTGTTTTATGTTGGAAATGGTACCATGTTGTGGTATTTGGTCATTGGAATTGATTTGGGAACTTGAATTGGAAGAGTTGTAATGTTGTGGTTTGAAAGGTGATATTGTATGACATGTTGCCATTTTTTGTGAAACATGTCAATATAATGTGAATTTGGTTGATTTGGTAATTCCAATGGATTCCTTGTGAAATTTTGTGTGGGAATGATGCTTGATATGAAAATTGGACCATTGGAAGCCAATTGTACAAATTTGGAATTCTGTCCAGTGGAAAGTCTGTTTGGGCAGTTCTGTTTGTGTTGCCGTTTTGAATGGGCAAATGATGTTAGAAAATTCTGAAACTTTCCAGTCTTAAAGTTCACCTCCCAAGGTTCAAAATGGACATATAACTTGTGCCATTTCGTTTTGGGAACTGGGAGTTATAGCTGTCCAAAGTTTGAGGTCGAAAATGGATTCTGTTTTGGGACAGTCTTGAATGTTTGGGAATTCTGTATTTGTGTGGTGATTTCCAGTATTGACCAGTATTTTTCCTGTGTAGAGGACTTGAATAGCTTTCATTTGGCTTTGGGATCACCTCATTTCGATTTTTTTGGAATTAGTTATGAGTTTTGGAAGTTCAGCCAGAAACTGGATTTTCTTGGGCCGCGGCCCAAGGATGTTGGGCCGCAGCCCAAATGTTTCTGTGCGTCTCAGGACAGCCTTGGGCCGCAGCCCAAGGATTGTGGGCCGCGGCCCAACCCCAAAAATCAGCATATTGAACTTTTTAAAAGTGATCTTTGGTCAAGTGTTTCCCAAGCCTTTAGGCATATGTTTGGGCTTTGATTAGCCACCTAAAGGTGTTAAATGATAACCAACATAAAGTGTTTGTATGTTGAGGAATTGGAAAAGGGATTAACCCTATGTCCATGATTTTGGTTATAGGGTTGGATAGTCGCCCTGACCGTGGTTCGATGTTCGTTTTGTTCGTGAGCAGCTGTGCTGGAGCTTACGTGGAAAGAGTGTAGGGAACTTACCTCTTTTGCATGCTTTGATATTTGTGTTAGTGTTTTGATGCATGTATTGCTTTGCTTGATTATGTGAAACATGTATGAATGATTGTAGCTCTGTTTCTAGTTATGCTATGGCCATGAGTATGTTGTTGAAACATTGAGCACGCAGATATGTCATTATGTGAACATGAGATATGTATTGCAAGCATGTCATGCATTAAACACATATCATACATGCATATAGGTATCTGTTTCCTACTGAGATTCTCTAGAATCTCACCCTCCCCTATCAACCATTTCAGACAGGGTAGGTGGATCGAGGATGGAGCAAGCAGTCAAGGGCGGCTAGGGCTCCCATTGGAGTTTGGTTGTGATAGTTGGTTATCATCCTAGATGGGATACTTGGATTTGGATGTGTACATATGAATTAGTATATTTGGTTCTGTAATTGAAATGAGTTATTGGATATTTGTATATGTATGGGAAAGATTTGTGTAATCCCCATATGAGGGCTTGTATGGGCGAATGTGCCCTATAAAGCTTGAGTTAATATATGGAAACCGGGATTGCCGGGATTATTTTTGTGTACTCTGATTTATTATGAATGTGATATTCCGCGTAGTAATTGTATTCGAAAAGTGATTATGAGACCAGGTCTAAATGATTTCGAAAGGTAATTTTGAAAACCCCGTCTGGTAGATGGGTTTGCAATTTGTTATTTGTTTCTTATTGGTCTCTATTTCACTTTAATCGTGTATTTCGGATATAATTACGACAGGGGGTTACATACTTCATAGTAATATTACATCCCATCTGTTCTCTTTTCCAGCTATTCAATTTCTCCTCCTCATGTTTTTAGGAAAGTTTTGTCAAATGATAATCGATTAATCATGCAATATAAGTCTCCTAAATCCATTTGTTTCCTTTATAAACATACTTTTGTTTCATTTAAAGACAAACAAGAGAAAGAATGTTCTTACTAATTAGCCCTAATTTTACCATATATTTTCATAGCTTTTAGGAGAATTTATTGATAATAGTGTGTTTGAAATGCATTTAGAATGAATTGTTAAGAATTGTAATTAATATTGATTTTATGAAATGAATGGTTAAGAATAGCTCAATTGATATATTTTGTAGTTTCTCTTAAGTATTGATTTGGAAAGAATGATATTGCATTGGTTTGAACTATCTTGTCGGGAGCTTGGTAGAAATTGGAGCAAGGAGCTGGGAAATAGGAAGAAGGACTAAAATATAAAGTCCAGAAACTTTGCAAGTAGACAAAAGAAGGACCAAAATGCAGAACACAAGAAACTTTCCCAACACAACTGCAATTTTCTCTAGTACCAAATTTCCACTTCCTGTCATTCAAAGTTCGTGGGAGATTGGTAAAAGATTCTTGAATATCAATCATTAGGGGTTCATTGATTCACAATTGACTTCCACAACAAAAAAACTCTCAGATCTCAATGTCTTCTCTCTCAACAACCAACATCCACATCGATTCTCCAATTTACATCAATTTCTCACCATGGCAGAAGCTCAAGTGAAGTTCATTAGAGTTTGTTCTCTTATCATGAGTAGCTGATCACTGCAATTCTTCCTAGGTGCGAAGCGAAGCCTGAATCCACGAGCTTATAAAGGGAGTTCACTAAGATTTGTTGTTCTTGTTCGATTCTGTTTTCTTATGATTACACGTGTTATGTAATTATGAGGAAGATTAGATTTTAAGCTGTGAATTTGTATTGTGCCAAAGAACTTTTAGATTTGATTTGAATTTTATAGAAGTAGCGATTTGTTTGCATGAACTTAGTTGAGGAATTGCATTCTCTATTCTTGAGTATATTTAATCATGTTACTGATTCAAGTTGCATCAGTTTATTTGAATACTTCAAATGATGTCATAATGACGAGCAGTTAGGGGTGGAACAGGCCAGGAGGCCTATCAGGGGCCTACAGCCTAGCCTATTTAGGCCAGGCCCAGGCCTATTACTAGGCCTTTTAGGCCTATCAGGCTAGCTTGATACTATTTATAAAAAAAATTTGAGCCAACCCAAATTCTCTGACTCTCAACTTGGGCCACCCCAACTCTCAACTCTCAGTCACTCTGGTGTCTTCTCTCTTGGACTAAAAAAACAAATCATGTAGGTCTCTAGCTTTTACTTTCACTCTTACGCTCACTACCACTCAAATACTCAGACTCTATCGACTCCCACTCTCTGTCTCAGATATGAGATTCTCATCTTTTAGTAGATCATTATCCCACTCACAGCTCTTAGTCGATCACTATCACTTCGATCTCAGCCATGTTCCTTTCTCGGTCTCAGTCTCAGATCTCAGATCATCCTTATTCCTTTCCTTAACTTTACCTTTATCGAAAGAGCTAACTAGTCGATCATTGTTTCCTTGATCTCAATCAATCACCGTTCGTCCTCTCCTTCCTAACCTGTAGTCGTGAACCTCTGAGAGTCATCGTCCTATCCACTCTCTGTCAAACCATCGACCGTCCTCTCCATTCTGAACCTCTGAGATTCATCGACCGTCGGCAGATCTCAAGCTCTAGTTTGTCAACTCTTTTGATTTGCTTGTTCTAAACCCTGTTATGATATTGAAGATTGAAATCACTCACTCGGACCCTCTCTTAACCCTATTCTAAGTTGCATGAATTTGGTTATAAGTGTGTGTGTGTGTGTGTACGTGTTAATTAGAATTGAAATTACTCACTCGGACTCTCTCTCGTCCTTCTTTTGATTTTCTTGTTCTGAACCCTATTATGATGTTCTAAGTTGCATGATTATGGTTCTGGGGATGAACATGTTCTTAGGGGAGGGCCTGTTGATCATGAAGAGCTATCTGTTGTTCTGGTTCTGGTTCATTTACTTTGAATATGAATATGACATAAAAATATATGTTTGAGCTCATAAAAATATATGATTGATGATTATGATTACTTTGTTCCATTTTGGGTTCTGTTAATTGTTCTTTCGAATTACTTGTTCTGAACCCTGTCATTAATATATGTTTGAGCTTCAAATCAGTCATTGTTCTTCTTGACCCTTCCATAGCATAAGCACTTTTACGTTTGAGATAAAATCCTTTATTCTTTAAATTAGTTTATGCTCGTGGTAATTGGAATTTGGAAACTTGGTTCACTTAAAGAATCTAAATTCAAAGAAATTAGTTTATAGTAGAAATTGGTTTATTGTAGAATCTGAATTCACTTAAAGGAATTGGTTTATTGGACATTTACTGATTACCTTTAAAGAATCTAAATTCATTTTTTTATGTTGCTCATTTCTTATACATATTACTTGTTAAATTGTGTTATGCTCAAATATTATATATTTGATTAATTTTTTCCAAGGTCTTTGAAAGAGAAGAAGAAATTATATTGAAGATTTAATGTAAATATGAGAAGATCCTTTTGCTATTGTATTTGGTTAATTTTATGTTGTATTTTGTTTCACTTTTTATAATTTATGTTGGATCATTATTGAATTGGACATGTTTTCGGCCTGTTTGACGTAGGCCTGTTGTGAGTCTTATAACATGTTTCCCCACTATTCCAGTTTCAAGCATTCTTAACAGGCCACAGGCCAGGCTTAGGCTCAAAATAAGGCCTTTAACTCCCATCATACTATCACAGTTAAAATCAAAAAATCATATAAAAAGAAAAGTAGGATAGTTTCATACCAGACATAATTCAAATAATTCTCCCCAACCAATCATTACTTACTGTGGCCCATAAGTTTGCTAGGAATTATAATAATGGTTAGGTTCCTTAGAGAAGAATGACCTAGGCTTGTTACCACTTTACTATAGTTAGCTTAGTATTTGTTTGATAAAGTTAACAACAAGCTATATCAAAATGACACCATTGAAGGGGAACCTTACCTGTTGAGGTTCCTTAGCAATCTTTTAGGCCGGGAAATATAAATTTTGCCACTATTATTCTCATTATTCTATATTGCTAGACTCTGTTAGTATGTGGTAGCTACTGGTTACTTGAATTTTTGACCTAACTCTTTACTATTAAGGCTGTTGTTGTGAATTTACACTTGAATTTTGTGTTTAGATTTTTGTGTGTCACTGGTTAGTAGGCTACTCTGTTGTTTGGGGTTAGGGTAATGTGTTGTATGACTAGAAGTCAACCAACACCATTACTTCCTCTAAGTGAAGATATTAATAGAACTATTAGGCAGCTAAAGAAACTCAAATCCCTTGAGCTTAACCATTTACCTCTAGTTAAAGAAGGTAGTTCAAAAGGTCATACGCATATCAACAGTAATTTGGATAGAAAAGTGGTACATACTTTGATAAGCATTTCATAATGGAACATATTGAACAGCCTAATCATAGAGAGCATAATAATGGTATACCTAATCAAGGGAATAATGGCGACAGGAAAACTATAAAAGACCTTACCTCTACTTCTGAAAATGTAAACGATGCCCGAGTGTATCCTGAATTTAACATTAACTTTGAATTGAAAAGTCCTTTACTAAGCAAGTTACCCAGGTTTACTAGTTTAGCAAGAGAGGATATATAAAATCATCTCAGGGAATTGAGGCTGGTATGTTCTTCTATGAAACCAGTAGGTGTGGGTATGGATGAAGTGCTTTGACAAGTGTTCCAATTTACATTAGAAGGAAGGGCTAAGGAGTGGTTCATGATGTTGTCCCATCATTCTGTTACTACTTTAACTACATGGTCTAATCTGCAAGCAACTATTTTGGAAAAATATTTCCTTGCATCCATGATTACCTTATTAACTAAGGATATTTTTGGAGCAAAACAAGTTGTATAAGAGACCTTTTCTAAATACTGGATTAGATTTAAGAGCTCCTCTCTAAGTGCCCAAACCACTAAATACCAGACGCAAGATTAGTACTTTATTTCCACAATGGTTTATTACCTCAGGATCGGAAGTATTTGGATTCCTCAACAGGGGGTACAATTCAATTACTTACACCTGCAGAAGCTTGGGAACTCATTGAAAGAATTGCAAACAATGATCAACAGTTTGAAAGATTAGATGCACATTAAGTTTATGAGTTATCTACGTCTCACAGAAGCAATAGAGCCTCTGATTTGGTAGCTAATCAACTCGCTGCAATAAATGCAAATCTCACTAAACTTTGTCAGCTTGGTAATCTAAATGTGTAAGGCCAACCAGTTCAGTCTCAAGCCTTAGTTGCTGCAAGTTGTGAAATATGTTAATCTCCAATACATATTACCTTAAATTGCCCTCATGATAACCAGACTATTGTAGCCATGTTTCAAGGGTGTCAAGGACAGAATTCTAGACCTTGGAACCCATATTCCAATACCTACAATGAAGGGTCTCGAGCACACCCAAATTTCTGGAAAAATAATGATTACAAGGAGTTCCAGAATCAATTTCATGTCAACCAACCAAGAGTCAATCAAGGGCAATCTATAGGGAATCAAGGTGCTTATAATAGAGCTATTGTTCCTATTAAAACTAGTGCCTCTAAAGATGACATTACTCAGCTGATCAAGAGTATGAATAACCTTTCAAAGTCACTCAATTGTAAGTTTGATGAGGAATAAGCTCACACCAATTCTAAGCTTTTTTCTATGGAAAAAATCATGGAGCAATGGGAGACTAAAAGCAATAACCTTACTAATTTTATGACTCAATTATTTGATAGTTTGAGTAATCTCCAAGCTCAAAGTGGTGGAAAGCTACCTTCCAACACTATGATTAATCCCAAATCACTCAATGCTATTCATTTGAGGAGTGGGAAGAAGGTTGAAAGCCGCAACAAAAATGTTGATGAGGCTGAGGATTTGATTAATAGAACTTCTACCCTCCCTCATTCTAAGTGTCCAATATCTGCCGATGATAAGGAAATGATATCAGCTAAGATGAAAGCTGACTTGTTTACACTTCCAGAGGAGCATGACATACTGGATCAGGAGACTATTAACACAACAATACTGCAAGATCACTGTTATGGTTTACAACCTACTAAAGCTAACATGAAGAATTTACCATTTCCAAAAGCTTTCATGCTAGGACCAAAGCGAGAGGCAGAAAAGCAGAATCAAGATATTGTCTATTTCTTCAAAAAAAATAGAAGTCAATGTTCCTCTTTTAGAATGGGTGCAGTGTATGCCAGAATATGTTAAATATCTAAAAGATTGATGCACACATAAAAGGAAATTTAAACCCAATGAAGTGGTACAAGTTGGGGCAAATATTTTAGCCCTATTTAAAGCTTAAGAGATGCCCATTAAATGTCAAGATCCGAGTGCTTTCTCAATTCCCTGTACTATTGGCAAGCTTCCTATTGCTAAGGCCTTATTAGATTTAGGTGCTGCCATTAATGTTATGCCCACTTCAGTTTATGATGCTTTGGGAATAAACATGCTCAAACCTACCAATATGCAAATTCAACTAGCTGATAAATCTGTGAGGAGACCTAAAGGAATTTTGGAAGATCTTTTGGTTCAGGTTCAAGATATAGTGTTTCCTGCATATTTCTATGTTTTGGACATGATGTCCTTTATGATAATACATTGATTTTAGGAAGACCGTTCTTGAGAACTGCTAAAACAATGATTTCAATGAAGGAAGGTATTATTACCAAGGAATTTGCTAGGCATAAAATTCAATTTAACATCTATAAGGCCATGAAACATCCACATGAAGATTACTTTCTTTTAGGAGTCAATTTGCTAGATTTGACAATCGAACCTGATTGTCTCTCCATTTCTAATTTTGAGATGGAGGAATTCCTTAAAGATTCGGTATACTCAACTCACCTATTTCTACTACTTCTACTTTTAGGTCTTCACATGGCAATCTCTTTTTCTATGATTCTGAGATAGATGCTTGGCTAACTTCAAGGCATGACACTTATTCTGCTTCTTATGCTACTCTTTTACTGATAATTAGAATTTTGCAATACACACTGAGACTGTGTTATCTAGTGTTCCTACTGACCAAAATCAAGATATCAATATCTACTTAACCAAATCACTACAACTGAGACCCGCTGCACATCTGCGTAAAGATATGCCTATTGTACCAACCATTTCTCAACCTACTTATGGGGAGGCTTCATTATTAGTTCCGTTTTCATCTTCCTTCTCTAATATCTATGAAAGCTTGCATTCTTCTCTATCTCACAGGACTTTTGAGATCATTTTTCTTAAAATTTCCAAGTCTGCAGAGTTGCAGGAGTTGATACAAAATAGCTGCATACTGATCCATAACCATTTACTACTGCACATGCTGAAATTACAGTTGTTTCTCCTGTTTATTCATGTTCTACAACCCCTATAGGTAGTGCTTATGCCACTATAATCCTCATGCCTGATTCTCCTACTTTAAATAGGTTAGAGATCCAGGATCTAATTCCCTCAGTCCTACAACCACCTAATTTAGATATTAAACCTTTGCCTTCTACTTTGAAGTATGCTTTTCTTGGTGCTAGTGATACATTACCTATAATTATCTCTAGCTATTTGACTGAGACTCAAGAATTCCAACTGATGTATGTATTAAAAAAATATAAGAGTGCTCTTGGGTGGATGTTGATAGACATTACTGGTCTTAATACTTCTGTCTGTACATATAGGATCCTACTAAAAGAGGATGCCAAACTTATTTGGCAACCTTAGCACCAATTAAATCCTCTCATATTGGATGTGGTTAAAAAAGAGGTTACCAAACTACTAAGTTCTGGCATCATTTATCCTATCTTTGATAATGAATGGGTTACCTTAGTACAAGTTGTTCCTAAGAATAGTGGTATTACAGTTGTTCGAAATGAGAAGAATGAACTCATTCCAACAAGAATTCAAAATGCATGGCGAGTTTGCATCTATTATCGTTGACTCAATGACTCTACTAGGAAAGATCATTTCCCACTTTCATTCATTGATCAAATGTTGGAGTGTTTGGCTAGCAAATCTCACTATTTCTTTTTGGATGGCTTCTCTGGATATTTCTAGGTCCCTATAGCACCCGAGGATCATGAGAAGACCACATTTACCTGTCCATTTAGAATGTTTACTTACCGTCGAATGCCTTTTGGGTTTTGCAATGCCCCAGGCACTTTTCAACGATGTTTGATTTCTATATTCATTTATTTGCTTGACCATGGCATTGAAGTCTTAATATATGACTTCACACTCTATGGTGACAATTTTAAGGCTTGTTTGAGCAATTTAGAAAGCGTGTTAGCACGAGGTGTCGAGAAGCAATTAGTCTTGAACTTTGAAAAATGCTACTTCATGGTTGCACAAGGCATAGTCCTCGGTCATTTAATCTCTCATTAGGGCATTGAGGTTGACAAATCCAAAATTGAGATTATTGCCTCTCTTCCTTTTCTGTCTATCGTTAAAGAGTTAAGATCCTTTCTAGGCCATATTGGGTTTTATAGGAGGTTTGTTTAAGATTTTAGCACACTTGCTTTGCCACTTTCTAAGTTGTTACAAAATGATATTGACTTCAAGTTTGATGCAGCATGTCAAACTTCTTTTAATGCTATTAAGGCTAGATTAATCTCCCTACCCATACTAGTTGCTCCTAACTGTAATTTGCCATTTGAGTTATATTGTGATGCTTCTAATGGTGTAGTGGGTGCTGTTTTGGGCCAAAAGCATGCCAAGCTGTCTTGTATCATTGTTTATGCCTCTAAAACATTAGACAAGGCACAAGTTAATTACACTACAACAAAGAAGGAATTATATGCCATTGTCTTTACTTTGGATAAATTCATACCCTACTTGTTACACTCTAAAGTGGTGATATTCACTTATCATAGTTCTATTAAATACCTGACTAGCAAAGTCCATACCAAACCAAGACTTTTATGCTAGATGCTTTTAATTCAAGAATTTGATACCCCTATTAAAGATAAGGTTGGAGCTGAAAATGTTGTTGCTAATCACTTGAGTCGTTTACCTTTACATACTGCTGGTGTCACTAATTCTACCACAGTTTGTGATAGTTTCAGGGATTGTTTTGTCTCTAGTATTAATGTTATGGATCCTTGGTATTACAAAATTGCTAACTACGTAGCCATGGGGTTACTTCCACCTTCCTTGTCTACATTCCAATCCAATAAAATCAAGGCTAATTCTAAATATTATATCTAGAATTCTCCGATCCTATGGAAGCTATACAGTAACCAAGTAATTTGATGTTGTGTACCTTAGGTTGATATCAGTGACATCTTGGCTAGCTGTTATTCTTTTACTTGTGGTTGTCATTTCAACCCTAATAAGACAGCTAGGAAAATTTTAGACGCTGGTTTCTATTGGCCTATTATCTTCAAGGATTCCCATGTCCACTATAGCACTTGTGATCATTGCCAAAGATTTGGAGGTTTGGGTAGGAAACATGAAATGCCTCAGAATCCTATGCTTTTCTTAAGGTGTTTGAGGTATAGGGTATTGATTTTATGGGACCTTTTCCTTCTTCTGTTGGGTATATTTTTATTTTGCTTGCTGTTGATTACTTATCATAGTGGGTAGAGGCTATTTCCACTAAGAAGAATGATGCTTCCACAATTATTCAATTCATGAAGTCTCACATCTTCTCTAGGTTTAAGGTCCTTAGAGCTATTGTGAGTGATAATACTCACTTTTGCAATAGTTTGTTTGGGGGGTTGCTTGCTAAATATAATGTCTATCATTAGGTGGCCACCCCTTATCACCTATTAACCAACGGTCAAACTGAAAACTGCAACAGGGAAATTAAACAGATTTTAGAAAAGATAGTATCCCCTACTCGAAAGGACTAGAGCACTCTTCTGAATGATACCTTATGGGCCTACCGTACTGCCTTCAAGACCCCCTTAGGTATGTCCCCCTATCTAATAGTCTATAGTAAAGGCTGTCACTTACCGATTAAAATTGAAAATCGCTCCTATTGGGTTGTTAAGGCATGCAATCTGCATATTGCTGCAGTAGGTGATGAACAACTACTACAGCTCCAAGAACTGGATGAGTTGCGTATGGAGGCCTATGAAAATTCTCATTTGTATAAGGAGCATACTAAGGCCATTCATGACAAACATATCTTGCGCAAGCACTTTCAAGTATTTGATCATGTTCTCAAATACAAGGAGAGATATTCCTTTGAGCCTAGCAAACTCAAAACTAGATGGGATGGTCCTTATGAAATCCTCAAGGTTCACACCTTTGGCATGATTTAATTGTTAGATCTAAGTAGTGGTACTACTTTTAAAGTGAATGGTCATTTGCTCAAATTGTATTTTGGCTTAGGTGTTCCTCCTTAGCCCTTGGTAGTCCCTTTCATTTCCTTACATTTTTTTATTTTGATTTGCTTCCTTTCTTTGTGACACTGAACGTCTGACATAGGTATGGGGGAGGGACCGAACCAGTAGCCATAGGTAGATTTATGTATTCAGCTTTCTCATTTTTGCTATTGTTGTATAAGGTCAATAGATTTGGGTGAGGGATTCATTGCTTACTAGCTAGACACTTCCCATACAAATGGTTTCAGTATACATGTGTTGTGTTGCCCTTCTCTATGTTGTGCTCTACTTACTCGGGTTTTTTCCCTTCGTCTTTTCTTTGCTTGCATTAGGGACAATGCAATCATTCCATGTGGGGGAGGGGCTATGATATATATGTAGTTCTATGTGTTATGTATAGGTTGAGTCATATATAGAGCTAGATTTGTGCTGGGTGGTAGGATTGTTTGCATGGAGAGTTGAACTTGAGATAGTTAAGAGAAATACATAACTAAGATCATGAATCAATTCATATGGAAAGATTTGTTAGAATGAATAAGAAGGATTGAATACTTGATTTTGCCCAGGAGTGTAAAAGGCTAAGTGTGGGGGAATTGATAAGCCTTAATTTTACCATATATTTTCATAGCTTTTAGGAGAATTATTGATAATAGTATGCTTGAAATGCATTTAGAATGAAGAATTGTAATTAATATTGATTTTATGAAATGAATGGTTAAGAATAGCTCAATTGATATATTTTGTAGTTTCTCTTAAGTATTGATTTGGGAAGAATGATATTACATTGGTTTGAACTATCTTGTAAGGAGCTTGGTAGAAATTGGAGCAAGAAGGAGCTGGGAAATAGGAAGAAGGACTAAACTATAAAGTCTAAAAACTTTACAAGTAGATAGAAGAAGGACCAAAATGCAGAACACGGGAGACTTTCCCAGCTCAACTGCAATTTTCTCTAGTACCAAATTTCCACTTCCTGTCTTTCATAATTCATGGGAGATCAATAAAAGATTCTTGAATATCAATCTTGGGGGGTTCGTTGACTTCACGATTGACTTCCACAACAAAAAAACTCTCTTGGATCTCTATCTCTTCTCACTTGACCACCAACATCCACATCGATTCTCCAATTTACATCAATTTCTCACCATAACAGAAGCTTAAGGGAAGTTCATTGGATTTTGTTCTCTCATCATGAGTAGTTAATTACTACAATTCTTCCCAGGAGCGAAGCGAAGCCTAAATCCATGCGCTTATAGAGGGAGTTCACTAAGATTTGTTGTTCTTGTCTGATTTTGTTTCCTTATGATTGCACAAATTGTGTAATTGTGAGGCAGATTAGATTCTGAGCTGTGCCGAAGAACTTTTGGATCTGATTTGATTTTATAGAAGTAGTGATTTGTTTGCATGAACTTAGTTGAGGAATTGCATTCTCTATTCTTGAGTAGATTTAATCATGTTGCTGATTCAAGCTGCATCAGTTTATTTGATTGCTTTGAATGAAGTCATAATGATGAGCAGTAGCCGTTATTAAGGGAATTCAAATATGTTACACTATAATTTTCTATGAATGAATATCCTACCGTATCAATTTATTCCCTATATGTGTTCTAGTTGAGTAACTATAGGAAGTAAATGCATGATAGGCTAATTACGTCGTACTCCACAGTCGCAGTTGGAAGAGGAAGGCAAAGTGGAACTTCTAGGAAGGATCATCTAATTATTGTGTCAAACCAACATCACTTCACTCTTATCATACTGTCACAGTTAAAATCAAAAAATCATACAAAAAGAAAAGTAGTATAGTTTCATAGAAGACATAATTCAAATAATTCTCCCCAACCAAACATTACTTATTGTGGCCTGTAAGTTTGCTAGGAATTATAACAATGGTTAGGTTCTTTAGAGAAGAATGACCTAGGCTAGTAATCACTTTACTATAGTTGATTATTATTTGTTTGATAGAGTTAACGACAAGTTGTATCACTTACCCAACATTTATCTCAATTTTATTTAAATATCAGTCATCTATGTGCATTGTGGTGGATCAATAGGAATGCACATTCAAACTTTTAAGATAAAATATGCTTGGCTGTTTACCAAAAGCCAGTTTTACTGGGAGAATTTTGTTAGCTAGTATAAGTGCTACAATATGTAAGATCAAATATTCCAACACTGAAATAGAAATTTTTTTTCTTGTAAGAATTGATCTAGTTATTTATGGAGGCTTCAATGAATGAATCGTATAATTTGAAAATTGCAACAAAATAATTTATTCAAACATTCCTGTAAACTTCAGGTTGCAAACTAATAGTAATCTCACATGTAACCATCTTACATATGCTTTTATATAACTTATTGAATACTCGTATGGTTTATATGCTATTTGAATAGGCCCATATATGAATTTGATATATTTCTAGAAATATAGAGATCAATTCCAAATCATAACTAGTGATACTCTCATAATCAATTTTCTTTGAGAACAAGCAACATATGATAATTCTTGAATTATATAATATGTTGGCTATTCATAAAGAATCTCCTGGTTCTTCAATGAATATCAATATGTAATCTTTTATAATTTTTTTAATTATATATACAACTTGGATGATCAAACAAGTCATGTCAATAATAAATTTATTTGGATAAGTAAACTTCTGGTTTACAATGACATGTTGCATAACCAACAACAAATTTTTAATTTCCATAAGATATTGATTTAAAATATCAATATGACATCCATTTTTTGGAGATTAATAGGTTTTGTAAGGAAGTATATAAATAGACCCTTTTAATATTAACTTACACGTATATTCTAACAATCTCTTTTTAATATTAACTCATACTTGTATTCTAACAATCTCTCCCTCAAGTGCGAGTCATACCGACAAACTTCCCCTATTTCTGCATTTCAAGGATGATTATAAAAGGCTAATAACCTATATTTTATTTGGCAACCTAAATGCTTCATAATTTACATACAATTGTGGATTTCAATCCGATTGGGCTATCACTATAAATCTAATTGATTCTATAGGTCATAATTTTCATGATCAATTCTCCTTCAACCCAAAAAAAACTATATTAGTTCTTTAGGAACTATATCGATTTAGTGGCGTATAAGTTCTTTAGGAACTAACATATATTATTGCATTTCTATGCATATTCAAAGTACATCTTTCACCACTTAGAGAAATATGAAGAGATCACATTTTAGGGCCTGTTTGGTATGTTGGAATTGAGCTCATGGAAATGGAGACCAATTCCATGCTTTGAGCATGTTTAGTATGGTGGAATTTGAAAAATTCCATTTCTATGTGAAAGCAATTAATGTCAAATCCACCCAAATGAATTCCACCAAAAAACCTAAGATTTGCAATTCCAAAGTAGGTGAATTTCACTTTTGCCACTACCCTCTTTTTCATGTTTCAGGCCATACCTAGCATATACCCCACCGCCAATAAGCACTCATCTCTGATCAAGACCTCCAACAACCTATTGACAGTAACCTCTGGAAACCTAAGATGACGACCTTGGGCAACCCACGATCGTGACCTCTGACTTGCAAACCTCATCAAATCTGTGCAAGTAACTCAGGGCGACCTCCTGCTTGTCAGATTTGTGTGAATAACTCAGGGCGACCTCATCAGATTTGTGCTAAATGTTCACAAGTGCAGAGGAGAAGGAGTCGAGTTATGCCCATAGAGCTCGCCGATGGCCTCGAAGTTCAACCCTAGTGCCTAAGCTTCCATTCATAGTTTGAAATGTTGTCTGGAAAAATCTTTCCTAAAAAAGTTGTTCAAAGGAGGAAGGGGATGAGGCTGGCTATAGGAATTTTTTTTATTTAGAAGGGCATTTTGGTCTTTTCACATAAAAGTTAAGTCTTATTTCCATGACATACCAAACATATTTTTAAACATCATTTCCATCTCCATCCCATATCTAGCTCCATCTGCATATCTATTTCCATTTCTATCAAAATCAATTCAAGTGCACTAAACGGGCCCTTAATGATTTGTGATGTTTAGGGCTAAAATTAATTTGATAGGAATGTAAATACAAATGCATTTAATACATACTAATGAATAATTATGATAATTATTGTCTTCTTTCATATTTTTCCAATTATTTAAGCATCCATAGATTTTACTTGCCATGTGTGTGTGTGCGCGCGCGCATAATTTTTTGTCAAATAAATCAAAATTAACACCACCTATTCATAATGAATTTTCTTATAAAATAAATAAATTATAATTTTCTCAATTCAAATGTGGAATAAATATATGATTTTTCTTTTTCTCACAAATGACACATAAAACTAATTTGATCCCATGCCAAAATAAAATCAATAATTGTAAAATATTTATATGCCTTCCAATCATAAAACGTTTGGGAATTAAGAAAGGAGAAAATAGATGGAAGACAAAACTAAAATAAAAAATAGGACTAGTAATAGAAGAAAGTACCTTTATGTTGGGTATTTGATTAGCGCGCTTGATGAGAAATCTGTGAAAAAATAGAGAAATATGAATCCCAAGAAGAAAATAAAGGCATTTTGGAGCTTGACATAGGAAAACTACTAATTACGAGGTCTACAAGCTCATGTTTAATTCCAATATATATATATATATATATATATATATATATTTATATGTATGTATCACGATTAGTGTATGAATAATATTCACACACACTATAAGTTTTAATTTACAAATAAATTGTACAACTATACATAAAGAATTGAATTAAACAACTTAATTATTCAATTGGAGGTTATATAAATAAATACTAGAAACCTTTCAATTTTGGAGTTATAAGGTATAATGAGGTTAACCATGAGCTGGAATTCAAAAGACCATGTATTTATGAACATCCACACACCATAATATTTAAATTGGCAAAAAAATTGGCCAATACATTAAAATTTCAAAATGACCAATATTTACTTTCTTGGGCTAATTGATTTCATATATCACTCATGAATACTTACCAATATCACAATATTAAAACTTTACAATAATTTCTCTCATACAAGTTAATCACAATAAATTTAAACACCAATAAAAATTAAACATCAAACGCAACCTTCTGGGCTTATTATTATTTCTCTTGGTTTTACAATAAAATTGGGCATCTTTCTCCGCAACTCATTGCCTCTTTTAACATTTTTTTATAATATCTCTTGATTTTTTTGGCTTCACAACTTTTTTGACCTTTATTTGCAATGAACTAATATATATTTGTCTATGACTTCTAGCCATATTGTAACAATTGCTTATGATTTTTAAATGCAAATATCATTTAATATCCGCTTACATTGTTGCTTCTAATTATCAATTTGGGCATCAGTTATATGTGATCATGGCAAAAATATGTTAATTAGTTTTCATGACAATTAGCCTTTAGAACTAGTACTTTTAAGTAGCATAATTCTCTACAATATATTTATCTTTAGGACAATATAGATAGTAAAAAACTTTTTCAAAGCTATAAAGCCCTTTTGTATCATTTGATATTTTAACCATAATCTTTCAGGGCTTTAATATTTATAACACTCTAGTCATCGAAGTGCCATAAAATTTTTCTTATCTTGTCATTAGCTGAAATGGATGGTGTTCTTTTACAACAAAGCCATTACAAAAGTGATGTTATTTCTGGTTACCCAATCACAAAATTAAGAATAGGGTCAAGGTGCAGATTTACCAACGAACTTTTGTCTGAGGGGCGTCTAACACAATTATTTTTTAAAAGGGTCAAAAATACATATAAGCAATTTAAATGGGAGCATCCAGCACATATCACTCAGTGCTCCAGTTATGAAACCCGACCCGGAAAAAAAACCAAGTCCTTTTAAAACTTGAGGGACCAAAACCAAAATTGGATGAAACTTTATGGACCAAAACCACAGATTTCAAACTTCAGGGACGAAAACCAAAATCGGGTGAAATTTTAGGAACCAAAACCACCGATTTCAAACTTGAGGGACCAAAACCAAAATTGGATCAAACTTCAGGGACCAAAAGTTATATTAACCCAATAAAATAACAATAAAATAAGATGAAGTAAATAATATAAAATAAAGAAATATAAACAATAGAATATAACATAAAATATAAAGAATATAAAGAAATATAAATGCTAAATAAGTAAATAAACAAATGAAATGTAAATTGTAAGGCCCTTCCTTACATACCACTTATTATCGATATTAATCAAAGTAGTAATGTGTGGTTTAGCGGGTACATAGAAACAACATGGATATATTGATAAAATGTACATGATTATCTTACAGAATTTCCCCCACAGGGTGTGCTTATAGTAATTACAGACCTTAAATCATAAATGGGGCTTCAGATAACCAACGTCTTCACTTGATATTGACCGGAACCCTCAATGAATTGCTAGTAAATTCGATCATGCTTTCAGAGCCTTTTTCTACTACTGCAACTTTTTACATTTATGGAAAGGGTGAGATTCAAACGAATCTCAGTAGTAACATACAATGATCATAGAAAATGCAATACTAAATATGCCATGTACCACATACAGCAATATTATAATAACACATAATTCAGTTTGGTTGGAAACATTCAGAGCCAACCACTATTGCACCCCTACTTATTTCGTATCTCAACTGGGCTCGAGACCACAAACTAGGAATATCGGTGTACCGGTAGGCATTGTGCATCATACATATTACAGAAAATGGCATACATAAAGCACATAATCATTAACATAATGTATGAAAGAAAGAGTTACTACCTTAAACTCCTTTTGTTTGAAAACTGTTCATTGAATTTCGTTCCAATGGCTCGGGCTATCAATCCGGTCCTACAATTCCAAATGTTCAAGAATTAAGTTAATACCCATTCATGTACTACTTTAGACTCTTCTAAAGTTTTTTTGTTGGTTATATTAGTCTAAAACTATAAAATTATAAAAAATGCCCCTAGGGACCCAGTCTAAGTTCATCCTCTATACCCAGTCCAACTGTACTTTTCCAGAAATTTTGACCCGAACTATTTTTACATAGTTTTGATTGTAGAATCCATTTTTTACCTCGGTTTTCAAAAAATCACTGCCAAATGACAGTTTTACCCTTGACAACCCCGATTTAGGGTTTTAGGGGTATTTTCGTAATTTCACTTTCTAGGGCTTTTTTGAAAAAGTGTTCAACATCAACCCCACCTAATTTTCCCTCTTGAACACAATGGAATCATTAGATTATTGAAAATCTAGCTCCTTCCTCCTGTTTCTATCTTGGCCGAAACTTAGAGGAATAAAAGGGAAAATTGGGTTTTTTATTTTTAACTCCAAAAGCTTACTCCTTTTCACTCTTAATCACTTAATTAATCATTTAAACACTTAATACCCAATATTTGAGGAAATTTGATCAGCATAACCCCTTAAATTTAACACTTTGAAAATTTACAAACCAAAGCAAACAAGCCACAAATCAACCAACAACTTCAACAACAACAATAACATCAAAGATTTGAGAATTTTGAAATTACCTCTTGATTTCTCTTCTCCTCTCTCTAATTGAAACCTCTCCCTCCTCAAACCTTGAAATTTTGCTTGCTAAAACATACCAAGCCATGGAAAAGAGAAGCTTAGGGTAAAGATTCCACAAGTTGAAGACCAAATCACAAAGGAAATCAAAACCTACCTTTGATTTTCTCCTCCTTCTCTCTAGAACTCCTTAAGTTCACTCACTCTCTCTTTCTCTCTCTCTTGTTTGTGTTCTTGGCCTAAAATAAGGATAGGACAGATGGAGGGAGTGTTGTCATAAAATATCTCCTTTTTCCCTTAATTAATTAATTCTAAAAATTTGACTTTTATGACACAAATTCCTTAAGCTTATCTTGACTCAATTTTATGTCATAAAAATCAATTAGAATTGAACTAATTCTTCCCTCTCTTAGCCCCTAAAAATGACGCCTAAGGGTTTATTAGAATAGCAAAATAGGCTGATGGATTTATCCCATAATTAGAAGATTACCATAACATTTTTTTTTCATTTTCGGAATAATTGGCAATTCTGGAAGATTTTCTAACCAAATTTTGAAAAATCATAACTTTATTTGTAGACATCAAATTGGGGCGATTCCAAAGACTATATGACCCTTATTGAGTCTAGTTTCAAGAAGAAGGAAAATATAGTCTTTAGCCAATTGGAAGCTCACACTTCCCAAAAATTTTGCTTTTGAGCGCTGCCATGAGCGTTGGCCAGTTTCACTAAGCTAACTTCAAAAATTCTTAACTCCTTGTGTATAGCTCCAAATACTTCTCATGACCTATCAAATTAAAGCTTAGGATGCATATTTTCATCTTGTAAAATTTCACAATTTTGGGTTATCATTTGGTTATCCAAAACCACATGACAAACTCACTACCTCACAGAAAATTTAATAGCAGTACTATTTGTTAGATCTCATGTTTTGATGATAACAAAAGAATGGTTTGAAAAGGAAATGATTAATAAACAAGTTTGAACAAAGGAATAACAGGGATAAGCATCACTTGAAGTTAGCATTGGAGTAATAAAGAAAGACGAAGAGAAAAAGCTGAGAAACTTGATCAGATGCAGTTTTTCTAAGGCATTACTCGAGGAGGTACTCGAGTAATGAGCCAAAACCTGAAGTAACCAGAGGCACCTTCCAGTAACCTGCCAACGTTACTTGAGTAAGTACTCGAGTAATAGTCTAAGTATTTTCAAGTTGCTCTCGGCCTGCCAATGTTACTCGAGTAACCAGGTAAGAACTTGGAGTTGCTCTCGGCCTGCCAATGTTACTCGAGGAGCTACTCGAGTAACCATATGAAAAACTTCCAGTTGCTCTCTGCCTGCCAATGATACTCAAGTACATACTCGAGTAACCCTGTTTCTGAAAATGTGTTGCTCTCGACACTTTGTACCACTACCAATGTTACTCGAGTAGCTACTCGAGTAACACATGAGAGTCAGTGAAAACTTGAAGGTGGTACCCGATTAACTTGATATCATTCTATCTCATTTTCCTCGAGTTATTCCTCTAGTATACAAGTATTTAATGCTCTATTTTAAGTGGATTCCTCGAGTAGGTACCCGAGTATGCAGAGATATTTTCAAGGAAAACCTCAAGTCATTACCCGAGTAAGTGGTACACAAAAAGTAAGTTTACTCGAGTAATAAGGTAAGTGCTCTCGGCCTTGAAATTCTGCCAACATTACTGGAGTAGAGCATCGAGTAATCAAAAGATATTTGAAGATTTACTCGAGTGGGTACCCGAGTAACCTATGAAGTTGTGAATGTATTACTCGAGTAGGTACCCGAGTAAATAACTATTTTCAAGAACTTAGATTTAGTTTATTCCATGCACTACTCGAGTATTCTTGTATTTGTTCATTGACTTGAAGTTAATTTAAGATTTCCCGATGATACTCAAGTAAGTACTCGAGTAAACTTCATGTGATACTCGAGTAGCTACTCGAGTAAGCAAACCCAGAAAGTTTGAAATCATTCCAACAACCATTGTTTTGTTTCCTATTTGATTAACTTTTCATTATATTAGTATTCTTAGCATTTCAACAGATAAACAATGAAGAGATCTTACCAAATAAGGAAAGTCAAAAGCAACGCTCAAATGTCACCGACCGTCACCTACCGCAACGTATGTTTTTCAAAAAACTGAAAAAGTCAATAGTTGCTGCGCACGCTCCAACGGACATAAGGAAATATGTTCCACCAATCATTACCAACGTATCTATATATATGGGAACATCTGAACAGAGAAAAACACAAGAACACACTCACGAACGTATCATCAAGTTCATTACTCTGTTTTTCATTGTACTTGTGATTCTATGTTTCAGTGATTCTTATTTACTCTGTGAGAGAGATATTTCATTCAAACTCAATATTTGTTATTGAGGTAACTTAAGGTTGTGGAACCTTGAATTGGTATTGAATTACAACTTGTAAGGGGGAGCGAGTGTCCAGGTGTAGGAACTTGCTTGTACTGAGGTGCCAAGAACCTACTGAATCTTGGAAGTTATAGTGAAACTCTCAGAGAAGCTCTGAGGACTGGGCGTAGGTCAAAGTGGTTGTGGCCGAACCAGTATAAATCCTGGTGTACACTTCGGTGATATTTCTCCTTATTCTTTCCTGTTTTAATTTCATCGTCAAACTTTATATTTGCAACGAAATTTTTAAGGTCACCCAATTCACCCCCCTTGGGTGAAACGCTTGCTCTAACACTATTCACACTTCAAATTTTCAGTGTTTAATTCCTATAATAATGAATATTCACCATCTCATTTTATTAAATGCCACAAATAAGTACAAAACTTATTGGTGAATAAAATTTGGATGTTACATAAATAAAATGAAATAACATAGGATAACAACATAAAATGTAAATAATAATATAATAAAAAAATTTAAAAATATGAATATTGTTTGAATAAGAGATTCCTAGAAAATGATAAATGAAAGTGAAAAAAAAAACTTGTGAAGGAGAATAAAGCGACAATAATCTTCAATTCAAGACATGAAACTCAATACATAAAACAATCAATAAAAGGGTTTTTTTAATTCCATATAATGGCTTAGATAATTCCAGATAAATCAAATAGATATATGGTAAAGGAAAGTAGAGGAAATCGTTAAGCTAACAATGAGAAAAATATACCTTTGTTGGAGCTTTGTGTTGATAACATATTATGAAAATAAGGAAAATATGAGAGATTGAGATGAAAGAAATAAAGAGATACAAGAGGGAATTGGAGAGAGAGAGAGAGAGAGAGAGAGCAATATCTTATACATTTGTATGCTTATAACATACATCACAAAGCCTCTATTTATATGCTTCAAACTTCAACTACGAGTTACATAGAATGGATACAATATAAATTCTCACATGTGAACAATATTTAATCTTCGAGTTATGATAGTAAAAATTCCTAAAAACTATTTATTAGAAAAAATATGAAGTAGGATATGAAATGACAAGAGTTAGAAATTTATAAACAGCCACGTCATCTAGTAGTTTTACAAAATGATTAAAATTGTATACATCTTTTAATTTTGTTTCAACTGTCATTTTGCTTTAAAGCTAGCTTTTTTTTTTCCCTGTCCAAAAAGCAGTTGGCTGTTTTGTTGTCCAAAAAGCGGTGAGCTGTTTGGACATTTTTTCAAATGAAAAAGTGACATGTTATGACGCCAATCCAATCATTGACACAACTTTGTTACTTTATGGCCAGTTATTCTAATAAGACGATACCGTCTTGTGGTGCCCGGGCCCATCTAATCCTCACCAGCTATTATTAAATCCATCACACCACCAATATTTTTGTAATGCGCTGAATCATTAGCCCCACAAACACCGAAAAAACTAAATACCCCTTGATTTTTAATGAAAATAAAAATAAAAATGAGTTAGTATTAAAAACATCATCTCTTATTCCGATTATATCAACCCCGTCCTTTAATTCTTTTTTAAGTATAATAGTATAAGTTTAAACTCGCTATAAATATAATGAGTATGTGAATTATGAAAAGAGAAAAAATACATATAATAGAATATTTGAAATATGGACAATATTTTTTTTTTATAGCTACTGCAAAGAAAATAAGTGAAAAGTTAAATAACCAACTATTTAATGTGTTTGAATTTTGAAGGCATATGTTTCTCACCACTTTCCCCGACCACGCGTGGAGTGTCCTCACTAAAATGGGTAGGTGAAGAGTGTACTAATTTCAACAATGAATGAATGTAAAGAGACTTTGGCAAACAAAAAGAAAAAAGAAAAAAAGAATGTAAAGAGACTGCTAGTTACCTAAGCAGCAATGATATTTGTCATTTTTGAATGAGATTTTAAATTCGAGCATAATATTGATATGTTTGTCTATATGTAGGTGTTTAAATCTCCTTTTATCCTATTTATAATTCGCCCAAACAAGTTTCATATAGATTAATTAAAGCCTTAAACTTTATTAACTTTGCTTTAATATGCTTCCTCCGATCATTAATATAAAACATATTTACCCGATTTGATTAGATTAATGAATTTATAGTTAAGTTAGTAAATATGATATGTACTTTTTAAACCACTCTAGTCATCTTTTTTAAATCTCTCTTTCCTTCTTCTCCTTGATTATTATTGAGGGAGCATCAATAAGGGTAAATTAGAAAAATAATGAAAAATACATTTTATATTTAATACCAAAATCAACTCTTCAAATATGCCTTGTATTAAGTGTAATACCCGAATTCTGAGACTCGAGGCTAGAGAATAAGCCTGAAATAAATGGATTGCTAAACCCCGGTTTAGCAAGATCTCAAATTATGATTAAAGATTAATTACTCCAAAAGTGGATGTGGTGAGTGATAAATAAACCATTTTGGAGAATCCGATGTGATTTGGGATTCGAATGTGATTTGTATGTGTTGTGAGTTGTGCCCAAACCCTGTATTTGAGTTCAATTATGGATTAACATTTAAATTGAATGAAAATAAAGGGGAGGGCGTATGTATGGTGTAAATGAATGAGAAAATGTATTTTGTGGTAATTCAAGAGGAATTATCATAATCAGAGGGCAAAATGGTAAAGTTACCAACCAATTGGTCAATTACCGAAGAGAAAACCCATTGGTAACTTCAAGATCAATGGTTAGGATTGATTAGTGCAAAAAATCAAAGGGTGGAATCAAGTGTATGTGTGTGTATGTGAGCTCATGGAAGATGGAATAAGATGTTGACAAATGGCACTTTTTGGACCCTTGGATCTTGGTCAATTTGTTAACACATTCCCTCTCTCCTCTCCTCCCTTTTTGGACGTCAAAAGGCCATTTTGGCTCAAAAATATGGTCATCATTCTCATATCCCATCTCTCTCTTCATCCTCCATGGACGCCAAGCATAAGGAAGAAAGAGAAAGAAACAAGGTGAGTTTTGACTTGTGTAATGGCCTCTAATGGTTAAATCCTCTTCACTAATCTTGATCATGTTGATGAGAGCTTCATCTCTATGGTTTTAGATTCTAGAAAGGAGGTGTTTGATTGCTTGAGCAAAAGTGGAAAGATGAAGAATCAAGAAATTGGATTGGGAAAGAGGAAGATGTGAGTATTTGAAGTCTTTTGATCTAAGTTTTGTGATTATTTGTTAAGTATTGTGGATTGTGGAATTTTCCCCTAATTTTGGTATAATTTCGTGTGGCAAGTAATTGGTGGAATTGGATTATGTTGTGTTGAAAATGGTGTCATATGGTGTTATGATGTCATTGGAATTGATTTGAGAATTTGAAATGGAAAGTGGTGCAATGTTGAGTTTGTAATATGATTTGTGTGACATGTTGTGGTAACATGTCAATGTGATTTGAATTTGGTTGTTTTGATGTTTCCAATGGATTTCTTGTGAAAATTTGTGTGGGAATGATGTTTGATGTGAAAATGGGAACCATTGGAAGCAATTGTGAAAATCTGGAAATTCTGTCAACTAAAATTTTGTGTTGAGCAGTCAATTTGCATTAAAGTTTTGAATAACCAAATGGTAGCTAAAAATTCTGAAACTTTCCAGTCTTAAAGTTCACATCCCAATCTTTAAAATGAATATATAATTTGTATCATTTCATTTTGTGAGGTAGGAGATATGATTGTCCAAAGTTTGATGTTGAAACTGGACTCTGTTTTGGGGGTTACATTAAGAACATGAGAGAGTATCATATGATAACAAAGTTAATCCAATAATAAATGAAAGGTAAAATTGTACATTCGTATGAATAGTTTCTCCCTCTTCCTAATAAATAAGAGTTGAGGATTATTAAATTAAAAAATAATGTGAAGAGGCCTTAAAATAGTAAGGTATTTAATACATTTCATTATGTGAGTAATGATTAAATATTTGGCTTGGTAAAAGTATTTTGAAATGAGTGTTTGTGTATGACTCCCTCCCGTTACTATTATTACAAGGCATATATCCTTTGCAACAACAAAAAAATTATAAGACATATCTGGTTAACGACATCCATTCAATTTATCTCTAATTAACAATGTTACTAAAGAAATACCATTAACAGTGTTAAACAATTTTCATCCAAACATAGTAAATGAAAGGGCATAATAGGGGTAACAATGGCAAAACAAGCATTAATAATAAAAAGTTAGCGTTACATTTCAATTTTAGCAATATAGTAAATTAGCCTCTAATTAACATTAACATTAACAATGTTACTAAAGAAATAACAATAACGGTATTTAAGAACAGTTTTCTTCCAAGTATGGTAAATAAATTAATTAGAAAAAAATAAATTAATATATTAATATAAGTTATTATTAAAATTTAAATTGCTTTACTACTACATAAATTACAATATATGACGGTTATTAACTACTATACATAACGGTTTTGAACCGCCATATATCTAGGCGTTATAAAAGCTCGGCTTAGATATATTGTGGTTCCGAACCGTTATTTATTCCAAACCTATTATAACAATTATAATATAACACTCGTTATATATTAAGGTTTAGTGAGGCCAAGATCTACCCATTACTATGATAATAATTAACGGGCACACATAAACAACTGTTATAATATATGGTAATATTTGCATAATATATAATGGTTTTATTTTACAACCATTATTTATTTAGTAACATACATAACGGTTGTATATAAGAATCGTGACTTTTAATAAAAATAAGAACATAAACTTTTACAATAAATGACGGTTTTAATTTAATAACTGTGATGAATGGATACAAGACTCTTCAAGTGAGAGTTTCTGAACTAGTTGTTCTCCTCTATATACATAATAAAACATCAGTACCTTCCACATTGAGTTGCTATATAATTTGAGTTGGATCCAAATATTCCAGGCTTTGTGGAGAGAATCAATGGCAATCGTTGACGTATATAAGTGATAATGTAATTGTTAACCTTTATATAATTGCGTCTTTTCATAGGAATTAGCTCTGGAAAGCAAAGGACTATGAGAAAAAACATATACCCCTATCAAAAAAGGCGGATGGGATATGCAAACACTTGAGTCCAAGGGTTTGCATAACCTTTGCACCCTTTCTATTAGGGTATTTGTTTTGTACGCCATCCTCCTTTGCTTTCCAGGCTTTATTGCTGAAGAGACACAAGGTATAGATGAATACTTATATTATTATATATATAGATCAAGAGTGTGATTGATTCTAGCCATAAAGTCAAGAAAATTTTGATCCATCCAAATTGCATCGCTACTTGATGTGAGAAGTACTACTCTATTATATATATAGAGACGAGACTAAGTAGCTCAGAAACTCTCACATTGAAGAGTTTAGGACTGATTACAATGTTGAATTTCATAGCGTTTAATTTGGTGCCGCTTGCTTAATAGAAAGACAGGAGACGAACCTTTAATCAGAGCAATAGTGAGATGTTCAAAAAAACATAACTTTACAACAATAAATTCAGTGTCACCTGAACTAGTTTATTCATAGAGCTTGTTTGTGTATGGCTCTCGGTATATTTAAACTAGTTTATTCACAGAGTTTGTTAATGTATGACTATCATCAGTATACCTAAACTAATTTATTAATTACAACTATTGAACTTTTTGAAATAACGTCCAGAGATATGGATACTCTCAAAATAGGAGATATATTTGCTTAGGGATCATATCTCCAGAAGTTACTTCAAAAAAGATCAATAAAGTAGGAACCTTTAGTTAAAGCAATGGGTTGACAACTTCTTGTAATAGGGAATGAACCTTTAATCAAAGCAATAATAGGTTTTCCAAAAAAACATAATTTCACAAAAGCAAATTACTGTCACCTTAAATGTTTTATCACATCGTGACTTCTCAAAGGCACATTAATCGAATAAGGAGAACAGAGCACTAAAGGAATGCGACCTAGCTAAGGCTCACGAATGATGAAAATGCAAGTTAGGGCAATTGAAAGCAACTCTCTCGGCAGTCACTGAGACAATTGTGAAGGTATTGACTAGCACAATAGTCGCTGAGAAGTAAGACGAATGCTTTTTATGGCGGGGCTCGACAAAAACAACTCTCGACAGCTGGAAAAGATAACAAGAGTACTAGGGTTATGATGTTGGCGAGTTTTGTTTGAACAAACTAATGTCACGTATGTTTTGTTTCATATGCTTAAATAGAAGAAGAAGGGTAAGGTTTTTGGATTGTCATGCTAAAGATTTTACATAACAGCTACATCGATAAAACTGTAATTTATTTGTTTATATTTGTTACGGTTCTTTGTTAATAACTGTGAGTTATGTTATTGTTTTAACATATATATATATATATCGCAGTTATTAGTTAATAACTTATTATTTAAAAAAAAAAGTTTGGCCAGTTAGTGCCCAAATAATTACAGTTTTTTATTTTATAAAAATAAAACAAAAAAAAATATCACCCTTTGGTGACTAGTTACTTGATAGATGATTTAAGGTCTGCTGCAAATTTAGGAACTTTTGTTTTCTTCAATTTGAATAAATCAAAAGTTTCATAAGTTCTCAGCAAACCACATATAATCACGCTACTCATCACTAGAGGAGAGTCCTGAATCATTTAGGAGTATGTCAGGATCATGGTGGCCAATCCCATACTCATCAAGAATGAGATTAGCCTTTTTGTTCATACTCGACAAGTTTTCAGCCAACCTCCTCACTACATGGTCAATGTTTTCTGTATGCTACATTATTACCTCCACTTGAGATGAAGGCAGAGGCAGAGGTTGTAGAGGAGGAGAAGGGGGAGAAGGAGGTGGTGGAGGTTATGGAGGAGGAGGAGGAGAAGGAAGTAGAGGACGCCATGAATTTTCTATCAAGTCTTCAGTATGGCATTTTATCTTGGTGATTGAAAGAACAAAGGAGGATGATAAATATAAGGAAATTGAGAGTTTATATAGATTAGAAGTGATGGGTTTGAACCATTATTGCACACGTTGGAAGTGTAAGAGGAGTAGTCGCACGCAATAGAGAGTAATGAAATGGTACTTTCTCATGCTGATCATCAAAGAACAAAGAAGAATAGAGTATTCTCATCATAAGCATGGGAAAGGGGAAATGTTTAGACCGTTTAAATGATGGTTATTTAAGAGAAACTGCTATGTTGCTTTTTTGATATAAAGTTGGAAAACAAATCGTTTGTTTGTTCATCTAACATTTCATGACGGTTTTACCATAAAAACCTTCATTCTTATGAGACAATATATGATGGTTACAAAATACAACCGTTATATATTTGTATGGTATTTTAATAAGCGATGATTGTTACTTAATAGCTATAATGTCTAAACCCTTTTTTAAAAAAAAATGGTAGTTAATTATGCAACCACCATTTTGCAACCAAAAAAAAAGACAAAGTAAATAAACAAACAAAAAATAAAAAGTTATAGAGATGTTTTAAGAATCTAATGCATCATCATATTCTCCATTTTCCAGTAACTTGTCCGCCTTCTCGTTCAAAGAGCAAATGAGAGAGGTAAGTTTCTTCAAGCACTGGTCCATACATCCTTGCTCTCGCAAGTAAACCTGGACCATATGATGGTTTATCTTTTGGTTTTTTTCCAGATGATGAATCAGAAGTTCTCTTGCGTTTGTCTATGATGTTTTTGAATCAAAAGATGGCTTTGAGAAGTTGAAATGAGATTAGCGAAGTGAAGTTCAGTTTTTGAATGTTTATATAAAGAGGGTTTCGTGGATTATTGAGCCATCACATCTTTTAGTATTAAAGATCATTATATTTTATAAATCGCAACAGTTAATTCTTAATAACTGTCATGTATTTGACAATATTTTTGCTTTATTGGTGTCTACTGCTAATTGCATAATCAACAACAATATTAATTTAGAACCGTTAAGTATGCTAACAAAAATCTTTACGGCTCTTGTTAATAACCGCGAACTATTCATTTTTAACTTTATATCCCTCCTCTGATAATGAGGATGGGGATGAGGAAGAGGATCATGAACAGAACTACCATTTAACTTCATCTCACAAGGAATAGTTGAGTTTAAATAGAGGTCTAACAAATTTCGAAGGGTTATGACTTACGACTTATAAAGGTCTAACGAGATTATGAAGGGTTATGATAAGTTATAACATTAAAGGTCCGAATGTTAGGAAGGTTTATAAGAGAGTTAGATGATAGTTGTTTCTAAAGAGCATTATGTTTTTTCTTTATTGATATAAGTATTTCGAAGACAAAACATTTATAAGTGTTACATGACAGTTGTTTCTTAAGAACCTTCATTTTTGTCACTAAATAAATGATGGTTACTAGCTACAACTCTTACATTTGTGTTTTCACGAATTCTGCTTCGCAATATATGACGTTGCGCATAATTAACCATTGCGTTTAAGCGTTATATATCCTTGAGTGACCTCCGCCTCAACATTCACGACATTTATTAGCTATAACTAGTATGTATTAGGCATTATAAATGCCTAAATCTATAGTAGTGACTTTGAATTCTTTTTAATTATAAGTTACAAAAATAATCTGGCCCCTTAAATGAAAAGAGGCATTGATTTCTTAAAAAGATCACACTTTTAATTTAAATCTCCAAAAATGAGTTATTTAAACCAAGCCTCTTTCACATTCCATTATATAATACAACAGTTTACTTCACGTGATCACCCACATTTTGCATCCAAGCCAAATTCTTTGCCATTCTCAAAATGTCAAAAGATGGCAAGTATTTAGTGAGTCCTTATATACCAAATCATGATAGCAAGGACAACTATTGTTCATGAACCCTAACCAAATTGGTCAGTCCAACCGGGAAACTGACAAACTGACCAGTAAATCGGTCTGGTCTGACATCTGGTCCGATTCACTATTTTTTTATTTTCTTTTAATATTTCATATTAATAACTCTGAAATCTTCAATTTCTCATTAGTTTGGCCTGGGTTAGCTCCGGTTTAGCTTCGATCTAACCCACTGACCCTTAACCCAGTACCCCGGCCAGTTTAGTACCCGGTCTAGGTTCATGAACCTTGAGGACAACTGAGATATTGATGCACATGTTCTTAGGGAAGATGGTTGGACGCAAAAGTCCTCCACCATATGCTCCTTGGAAGGTGGGCATGATTTTTGTGGATGAACAAGTTCGTCAACCATAAAGTTCCTCGAGCACTAACTTCTACAAGACCATGACACTAGATTGTAAAATATATGCAGGGAACCACGATTGAAAATTTCATCACTTATAAGTGGTTGATGATAGCAAGGATACTTAAGATATTGATGCATGTGTTCTTAGAAAGCTAGTTGGACACAAAAGTACTCTACTGTATGCTCCTTGGAAGGTGGGCATGATTCTGGTGGATGAAATGATTTGTCAATCATAAAGTTCTTCTGGTATCAACTTTTATGGGACCATTACGATGAGTTGTGAAAAATATGCAAGGAATCACGATTGAAAGTTACGTTACTCAAAAGTGATTGATAGAACAAGGGAGGTCTCGAAGGGTGAGATTTATCACTTTCAAAATTTTGAGGTGCTTGACAACAATGGCAAATAAATGTGACTTGACACTTGTGGAGGATTAGATTCCACCAGACAAAATATTTTAAAAATTTGTGTTTTGCAACTAATTAGTTAGCATTTGTCACAAATCTATTTTGTATAATTTATATTCTTGAAATGTAATTATCATATTTGTGTTTTGCAACTATGTTTGGCCCACATCATATGATTGAAGTTGAATTAAAGACTAAATTTCATACTTACATAAAAGAGTGATATTCCTCTCATGTCATGTCTTAATGTTAATTTACTATTTAAACCTATCAATAATGATTTTTTGTCATTTATTTATGATAGCATTAACATTAACAATGTTACTAAAGTAATAACAATAACAGTATTAAAAAATGGTTTTCTTCCCAGCACAGTAAATAAAAGGACACAGTTTTATGGTTAATGAAAGGGCATAATATGGGCAACAATGACAAAACAAGCATTAATAACAAAGAGTTCAAGTTACAATTTCAATTTAAGTAACATTAATAAATCTCCCGCTAATTAACAATGTTACTAAAGGAACCAACAAATAGTTGGTTTAGTAGTGTAAGGTGTAACACCCTGCCTTTAATCATGTAATTATAATTCGATATTAAATAATTAAAATAGATTAGAGACCTTCGGATAACTTAAACTCGTTTCAATCTCCTACTTTGTGGTAGGGTTTTCACAAAAACATTCAAAATCTCTTTCTTGTTCCTGGTCTCCATTTCAAAATTCGAATATAATCACCTGTGCAGTTTATCCACATTCACGTATGACAGAGTGTAAAACCAATTCCCCGGCAACTCCCGGATTCTATACATATATAACCTGAGGTTTAAGTATCCACTAGGGGATTACATCCAAAATTGAATATACTATTCATATTTCAGATTATACAGTAATCCCGAATTCAAAATATATAACCAACATTCCAAAATCAACTATACCCCTAAGGGTCCTAAGTGCTCCGGGTCGGCCTCTTCTCCTTTGAGCCACATGCCCTGTCTGAAAGGTTAGTCATAGGAAGGAATGAGATTCGAGAGAATCTCAGCAGTAACAAACCACTCATACAATGTATAAATACCAAGCATGTATATAAATCACAACCAGCAACAACAACAACATCAATCTCAAAGATACATGGTTTTCACCACAAACGACAGCACTCACGGCTGTATACACAATACGACAGCTTACGCTGTAATCACCATCACGACAGCTTACGCTGTAATCACAATAACGACAGCTTGCGCTGTAAACGACAGCTTTCGCCAGCTGTAACCACAGCAATATCAAAGATTCATCACAGAACAGTGATAACCCACACATACAAAGCATTACACATAGTATAAGAGAGAGAGTCACTACCTGATCCTTTCCTGACGTCCTTCAGCGCAGTTGGCTCACGAGGGCGGCAAATATCAAAGCCTATAAACAAAATCAAGAATGGTGGATTAATTTCCTACCCCTAATTCCTACTTTCAAACACTTAGAATAGGTTCCATATGAGTCTATAATGAAAATTTACAAAAATACCCCCGGGGACCCGGCCTGGGCCCGCCATACCCGGACCGGTTGCACTTTTTTCGAAATTCTAATCTGGGCTATCCTAACATATTTCCGCCCAAGGAATCCATTTCCGTACTCAGAATTATCAAATTCAATGTCAAATTACAAAATTGCCCTTGGCAGCCCTACTTTTAGGGTTTTAGGGGTGTTTCCGTAATTATGCTTTCTCGGCCTTTTTTGAAAAAGTACCCAACTGTAACCCCACCTATTTTCGCCCACTGAATCCAATGGAATCATCAAATCATTGAAAATCCAAATCTAAGACCCATTTACAGCCTTGGCCAAAATATACATGTTCTCCAGGAAAAATTGGGGTTTTACGATTTCGGCTCCGTAAACGCGTTCCTTTCTACTCCTAACCACTTTATTAACCATTACATTAGGTTACAACTAACATTAAGACCCAATTTGGGTAGCATAACCCCTAGGCCTCATCATTTCCAAACTTTAAAACCAATGGCAATCCGGCGAAATTTCACCGATTAAATTGCCCACAGTAGCCAGAATAAGCAATATACGAAAGTTTGGAAGTTACCTCAAGCTCCTTCTAGCTTTTCTCAAGAGTGGCTGAAAACCCTAGCCCCTTGAACACCAAATTGTCTTCTCAAACACCTTAAATAACATAGAAGAGAAGCTTAGGAACAAGGTTATACGCGTTAGGAGCTAGATCGTCGGAGAAATCGGCTTACCTTGCGAGATTTCTCCTCTTTCTCTCTCTAAGAGCTCTCAACTTTCTCTCACTATCTTCAGCTGGAAATGGCGTGAAATGGCTGAAGAAGATGAGCAATTTGATTAATAATCCATGCTGACATCATCTTTTAATGAGATGATGTCATAATTCTCATTTTCGGATTTTCTGGCAGATTTTCTGCCCAAACTTTGAAAAATCATAACTAATTCTAGAAACATCGAAATGAGGTGATTCCAAAGCCAAATGAAAGATATTTAAGTCCTCTTCATAGGAAAAATATTGGCCATTACTGAAAATCACCAAAAAATTCCCAGAATTTCAATCTTTTCATACTGTTCCAGAAAATAATTAATTTCGCTGGTCAAACTTCAAAAATCCAAAACTCTTAGGTCACAAATCAAAATGATACAAATTATATGTTCATTTTGAAGCTTGACATGTGAAATTTAATACTGGAAAATGTCAGAATTTTTAGACACCATTTGCCTATTTAAAACGTCCATACAAATTGGCTGCCCTGTACAGAGTTTCAATGGACAGAGTTTTCAACTTTTGCACGATTGTTCCCAATGGTTCCAATTTCACAATAAACACTCTCCCCACATGAATTTTCACAAGGAAGCCATTGGAATCATTAAAATATCCAAATTCCCATCATACATTCTCCAAAAGTGTTTATTCAACAATAATTATATCCACTTTTAAAGTCATTAGCCCTTAATCACTTTTTGGGATATTACATAAGGCCACACTAAATCTCTTTGGGTCTCGAGTTCGAGTTTCAGATGAGACACTTGTGTTAGGAGGTGTAACCCCCACCGTAATTATATCTTAAATATGCGATTAAAATGAAATAGAAACCAATAATAAACAAAACTCATTTAAAATCCCATCTTCACAATAGGGTCTTTATAAATACGTTTCACAAACAATTTAACCTGGTCTCAGATTCACATTTCGAATACAATTACTACTCGAAGATAAATCACATTCATTATACAAATATCAGAGTGTACAACATAATCATCCCGGTAATCCCGGGTTTATATCTTCGATAATGAGTATAAAGGGCACATTCACCTATATACAAGTTCTCATATTGGGGATTACATAATTCCATTCCAAACATATGTATTAAACAAATTCACATTCCAAATACATATTTGAATATACATTCCAACCTATCCAACCATATACACATCCAAATATCCACAATTATCCCAATCGAATAGATAACCAACTACCAAACTCAAATAACCAAAAGGAAGTCATCACCGCCCCTTGGTTGCTTGCCCCTTCCTCGAGCCTCTTGCACTATCTAAAATGTTGGTAAGGGAAGGTAAGATTCAAGAGAATCTCAGTAGGAAAATAATACCAATATGCATACAAGATAAGTGCTCAATGCATGACATGCTTGTCTTATATAAACTCATGCTCACACAATGACATATCTGCGTGCTCAATACTTCAAACAACATACTTATGGCCATAGCATAAATAGAAACAAAGCTTCAATCATTCATATATGTTACACATAATCAAGCAAAGCAATAACATGCATCAATACACTAACACAAATATCAAAGCATGCAGGAGAGGTAAGTTCCCTACCCTTATTCTTTCCACTTGTGCTCCAGCACCTGCTGCTCACGATCAGAGCGAATATCCAACCCTATAACCCAAGCAAGTACATAGGGTTATTCACTATTTCAAATCCCCACTTCTATAACACTTAAAGTTGATTATCATTCACGACCTTTAGGTGGCTACTCAAAGCCTAAGCACATGCCTAAAAAGTTGAGAAAACACTTGACCAAAGACCATCTTCAGAAGTCCAAAATGTCATTTTTGGGGATTGGCCATGGCCCAAGAATCCACTGGCTGCAACCAAGAAAATCATGTTTCTAGGCTGAATTTCCAAAAATCATAACTAATTCCAGAAAAATCGAAATGAGGTGATTCTAAAGCCAAATGAAAGATATTTAAGTCCTCTTTACTAGAAAAATATGAACCATTACCAGAAATCACCACAAAAATACAAAATTTCTCAAAATCCAACACTTCTCCAAAACATATTCTAGTTTTAATCTCAAACTTTGGACAACCATAACTCCCAGCACACAAACACAAAATGCCATGAATATATGTCCATTTTGAAGCTTGGGATGTGAAATTTAAGACTAAAAAGTTTCATAATTTTTAGACACCATTTGGTCATTTAAAAATTTCGTGGAAACTGACTGCCCAGCACAAAGTTTCAATTGACAAAATTTCTAGATTTTGGTCATTTGTCCCCAATGGTCTCAAATTCACAACAAACACCATTTTCACATGAATTTTCACAAGGAATCTATTGGAAACACCAAATCAATCAAATTCAAATCATATTGACACTTTACCACAACAAGTCACACAAATCACAATTCAAACCACAACATTGCACCACTTTCCATTTCAAATTCTCAAATCAATTTCAATGACATCATAACACAACTTGACATCATTTTCAACACAAAACACTATCCAATTCCACCATTTACATAACACACAAAATTCATCACAAAATCATAGCAAATTCCATAATTTACAATACTCAACCAATGGCCACAAAACTTAGATCAAAAGGCAACAAATACTCACATCTTCCTCTTTCCCAAGCCAAATCCTTGATTCTTCATCTTTCCAAATTCTCACAAACTCTCAAACACCTTCTTTCACAAATCTAAACCCATAGAGATAAAGCTCTCATCACTATGAACACGATTAATGAAGTGGATTTGAGCATTAGAGGCTATTTACCAAACCAAAACTCACCTTGTTTCTTTCTCTTTCCTTCCCCAAGCTTGCGAAAATGGAGATGAGAAGAGAGAGAGATAAAGACGAAGAAGATGAAGGTGGAAGATTTTGGCCCCAAAAAAATGTTCAAATAAGGGAGAGAGAAGAGAGGAAGAGTGTTGAATCTTTGACCTAAGATCAAGGATCCTTATTGTGCCAAGTGTCACACACTCATCTCACATAGGCACACACACACATAATTCCACCTTCCGTGAGCTCACATAGGCACACACACACATAATTCCACCCCTTGATCTATTGCACAAATCAATATCAACCATTGATCTTGAAGTTACCAATGAGTTTCCTCTTCGGTAACCGATCAATTGGCCGACAACTTTACTGTTTTGCCGCTGATTATGGCAATTCTTTTTAAATTACCACCAAACACATCATATCATTCCGTTTAACCACAATATGTGCCCTCTCTCTATTTTAAGTCAATTTAGATGGTAATCCACAATTGAACTTAAATACAGGGTTTCGACGCTACTTATAGCACATACGAATCACAATACACATCATAATCTCCAAAAGGGTCCATTTATCACTAATCACATCCACTTTTGGAGTCATTTACCCTTAATCGAAACTTGGGATCCTGCTAAACTGGGGCTTAGCAGTCCACTTATTCCATACTTATTCTCTAGCCTCAAATCTCAAAATTCGAGGTATTACAGGAGGGGCAGCCACAAACCCAAACCGGATACCAGATGATAATTTTAAAAAAAACAACGTTACTAAAGAAATAACATTAACGGTTTGATTGCCAAACACTTTAATAACATTGTAAAATCCAAGCAAAATCTGGAAAAAAAACACTTTAGTAACAGTGTAAAATCCAAGCAAAGTCTCAAAAAAAATAAAGAAAGAAAAATCCAATCAAGGAAGGCAGTCTGCAATTATGTA
This sequence comes from Inga leiocalycina, assembly GCA_963242795.1. Classification (NCBI taxonomy): domain Eukaryota; kingdom Viridiplantae; phylum Streptophyta; class Magnoliopsida; order Fabales; family Fabaceae; genus Inga; species Inga leiocalycina. Next base: position 26,258,873 of record OY725331.1, on the reverse strand, counting down.
ATAAGACATAATTGGGGCATTAAGCTCTCAATTATGATTTTTGCTGCAATTCATTATTAAAAAAATTATGGCATTAAAAAAGATGCACTATGATCATTAACTAGAAAAACAATAAATTAATACAAGTTATTATTAAAATTTGAATTTAAATTTAAATGCTTTTTAATTAAAAGTTACAAAAATAATATGGACCCTTAAGTGAAAAGAGGCATTGATTTCTAAAAAAAATTACACTTTAAAAATTGTAGCACACAATAATAACAATTTTATAAGAAATTCAAATTCAAAGAGCATGTTCAATAGTAATGATATTCTTGGAACAACCTTATGAGCCTTGTCAACACTTGTTCGAAAAATCAACACATTCATATCATGTTTCTTCTTCGATTCCTCTTCTTGGATTGGGCTTATTTTTCCCTTGTTTAACAATCCGAAATGCAAAACGCAAGGTATGGAACAATACAAAAGATCCCAAGAAGCCCCGTCCAACAAGAAATAGATATTTTAAACATTTCCGTCGCCGAGTTAAAAAGTTTTTGATTTGTAGTCATCAAGTAGATAGCATCCATATCACCGTTTTATGCCTTAAAGAAAACCCGCTTACGAGTAAGATGATGACCAAACCAGATTCATAGTAACAAATGGTATGATACTTCAATAAGAGAGAATAATGATCCATGGACACAAGAGCGTTCACTGGATATCTAGGGCATGCCCATCTCACCCATTCATTCCCTCTCTTCCCTTTTAGTTGTTGTTCAGTAAAGGGCACCTTTGAATGGATTTATACCTTGTTGAATAACACCACCAGGAGGGCACTTTATAACTTCATTGGTTATGTGCTTGTTTGAGTTCACTTTGTAAAAATATGTTTACACAAATCGAGACAAAACTCCTCACATGCTTTACAACTTCATAGGTTATGTGCCTATTTGAGTTTTCATTGTAAAAGCATGTTTACGTAACTTGAAATAAAACTCATTGCACATACTCACCTCGTATATTATAAATCATGTTGGAAAAACAGTTTCTACCGCTAATCCAAACATGCATTGTATATTCTGCTTGAACAAGTTCAAAAATAATCGATTAAAATATATTAAGAAAACCAGAAGAAGATCAATTTTATTTTTAATTTGTTAGGTTTATTTTTATAATTACATTCAATTAGTTAAACAAAAAATAAACTAATTCTTTTAAAAGTTTTCAATTATTAAATAAATTAATAGTTTGATTAACTATTTATTAAAATACCATTTAAATAATAATTAGTTAATCTACATCATAAATAAAAATAATATAATGCTGGATTAAGTTAATTAATCAACATGTAAATAATTCTTATCCCATTTAGTTTTATTATTATTTTTTGCTTATTTTCAGTGGTGTCTTTTATTATATCCTTATTTTGATCAGTTTAAATATATGTTTATTTTAACGATCAGATTGCTTAGAAGCTGCTTTTCATATAAATCGAGACACAACTCCTCTCAAATACCTACTTGTATGTCGTAAACAACGATTAAAAAATTATTTTTAAACATTCCAATCGCTAATCCAAACGAACACTAAATCTACGCTAAATCTACTAAATGCCTCTGACATGAAACATGAGAGAGAAATAGTCGACACGAGATGGAGAAAGAGTGAGGCTGAGACATGTCTAGTCCTGCAAAAGAAAAATCTAATATCTGTTTCCGCACTTAATCAACGGCTCTTATTAATCACGGTTAGCCAAAACTGAGCACCTTGCCTTTATTTGCATTAATGCACCAATTTTCTTTTCTAATAAAATTTATTTCTTTGATTCTTTGATATTTCCATTACTATCGCCATCTTTCCTTACTGCAATTAATTTCCCGTTCTTGAGATGAGATTATATTGAAGCTTCTTGAGCCTTAAGACAATAACTTATGCACCAAAATCTTAAAACGGGGGAATTTAAATTTACTCAAAACTGAATATAGAATTGTCTAACAGCAAAATATCTGGATTAGAGAACTTGTAAGTTATAAACAAGCCTTGGTCCAAAAGAAAGAAAAAACGACTTACTAATTAAGCTCCTAAATATAATGTGACCATTATTGAGCTCCTAAATCTCTTAACCTTTGGATGATCCTGGGCTGCAAGATTAAAAAACAACTGATTCACCTTCTACTCTTCTAAGGCTTGATCAACTGAGATTCCTAAGATAATCTCTGCTAGGGCTTACACAAGGTGGTGGACACAATGCCCCTATAGCAACAAGAAGCAGCATGAAGATAAAGATCATATTGAAGCATCAGCATTACAAAACCACAGGCTGTTCTCCTTCAAGCTCAGAAATAACTATCAGTGAGTCTGTCAATTCAAGAGAGAGGGGTTCTGACTTTGGAACCGGGTTAATAACCTGCAAAGATGAAAAATTACATGTAACATGCTCTTATGGATAGTTCAAAATAAACTTTTTAAGAGTAAGTATGTTTAATCATAATTTTTAACAGCATACCTTCTTGTTATTTTTCACATAACCTATGGCTACTTCTCTCCGTAGATATGCCCTCTCAGAGAGCTCTGCAAATGATGGATTCTCTTCTTCTTTCATGTAAAGTTGGATATCCTGTCATATAAAACAATGGCAGGCGTGTACTTATTAAATGTCATGTCCGAATCAAGATTAATATCAATATACAATATAAAATTTATAGCAAGCTGCACAGTTTACAAATCATAAATAATACAGTTCATTCTTTAAATTCTGTACAATGTATAGGAGATTCATCTAGTTTCAACAAAATATAATCTTGTAAATGTGTTGTGTTAGGAAGATAAGGTTGAAACAAATGCCGATAAAGTCGGACTAATTTTTGAAAAAAAAAAAAAAAAGGGATGAAAGAAGAATTTCTGTATGAAATGGGGCAATAACAAATAAAAATTTGCATTAACAGACATGTTTAAAGGATGATGAGCACCAAGATTAACAAGGCTCAGCAGTCTTAATAATTCATGGATATTAAGGTATTGCAAAAGAAGTATATTATTACCTTCACATATATTTCATCACCCTCTGCATTTAGTACGTCTTTCCAAACTTCATTAAGTTCGCTGTTCTCCACTACTGCTTTGCAAATACAGAGAATAACTTTCTGAGCACAATGATTTAACAAAGACCAGATGAAGTAGAGCATAGTAAAGAAGAGAACAAAGGTTATGACCTTGAGCTGTTACAAGGCTCATTAATTCCTCTGCTGCAATATAGGTCAGTGATGGATTGATTCTAGCAATCTGCATCATTTTATGCAGAAACAACATCAACACAAAATAGTCCAATCCAAATTTCGAAAATTTGAGCCAACTACGAAATTTAGAGCATTACTTGTTTCCCCAAATTCGAATCAACAATCTCTGCGACTAGATTATGCACCTGCAAAATAGCAATTTAAAGAACCCAGTTTTTCCTTCCAAGCACAAAATTATAACTGACTAATATTAAATAAAGAATGTTTGTGTATTTGGTCTAGAAATTGATATCATCAGATCTTATTTAAGTCATATAATGTAAAATATATCACCTTAAGTCCAAGATTTTTGCAGATATTGTCTGCTAGCAGGAGAGAATAAGCAGAATTCTTGTCCGCCTTAGATGGATCTGCAGAGAAAGTAGCCAATAATCAATAGCAGGCTATTATCTGCCACAAAAACTGAGATGCACCATTACCTCTTAGAAGCCATCCCTTGTCAGATATGACAGCAACTGACAAAGGAGTAGTATCTTCATTACCAAGAGATTTCTGGATATCCAGCAGTGTCTGCTTTAAGGTGTCATAGTCCAAAGGATTTCCAATCTACAGAATATGAATGAAGTAAATAATCATAAAACTAGAAAAATCACAAAAGGAAAAGTCTAAGACAACAGTGACTGAATACCCTGTGAGAAATTCGAACATTCTTGAGATTACATTGACCAGTAATGGTGCAGGCCTTAATTCTGTCATCTACTGGTGCATCTGATAATATTTCCTGCATTGTTTAAGAAATGAATTTTGAACTAAGAATGATTGCATAGGCAGTCCATTTCCTTTTATATAAATTTTCTGGGGTTCACATTTAGTATCCTTTCAGATCATCAAGATAGTTCATTTTAGGTTAATGCTTCTAAAAAAAATAAATCTCATTTCCATACCATTGAAGTTTAAATTCAATTACAGTTTCAAAAAGCAATATAGACACTCAGACTTACGCATGTGGCCATGAGGGCAATAGCAATGAAATTAAAAGCCAGTCTGTTGTCAATTTTTCAAGATGTGCGAATAATCAATCAATCATCAGTTTTTCATAAAATATCCTAGTCCTTAAACTTTTCCACTGGTACATTAGTTAGTAGTATAAAGCATACTTGTATTGGCAATCAGGAATTAAAGCTTCTATACCTGTCAGCCATAAGTTCACAAAGAAGTTATATTAAATAAACTGTATTAAAGTTCAAGCCTCAAACCTAGCACTGAATATTGCATATGGTTTTAAATCAAGAAATCATGCAACGCACGAATTAAACACAAAAAAGTAATCATCTCATAATATATACAAGATCATACCACGACACTTCCTGGACCAAGATAGTTATCATACTCTTGAATCATTTCTCCAACATCAGGGCACCACCCAAGCAAAAGAATGCACTCTTTCGGTCCCAATTTTTCATCTGATGCCTACATGATGGTGAGTAATAAATGCAAATTTCTGGAATAAATGGCATTCAACTTTTCCAACGTAGTTGTCCTACCTTGGAACCTGATCTTTTAGGACGCTTTACAATACTAGCTAATCTCATTTTACTCAATTCTATGGCATGCTCGACATCTTGTTCTTGAATTTCTTGGTCATGAATTCCTTCTTTCTTGTGTGGGTATGCTTGTGCCTCCTTTGTATCCCGAAGGGATCCAATCATTAATACCTAAATGAGGGAGACTAAGTGACATCAGAGACTATGCTAGCAAACCTTCTGAAATTTATTGATTTCAAAACTTTAAAGAAACAGAGAACAAAGTTAAGAGCATATCCTTTTTTATATCAAAGTAATAACTGAAAATTGCCAGAGAAACTTCAAATCCAAATGGAATATAAATTAGATTTAGTTATGAGCTAGCCTACATACTTTGTCAGTTTGCTGGAGGATTTCATCATCATTTGGGTGGAAATTTATCCTTCCATTACGATAAAGACCGCAGACAACTGCCTGAAATGATACAAATGGACAGATAATTTATGTAAGCAAATTTATGCAAGCAATGAATGGTGGATTCCACCAAATTACATTAATTACCTCTTGAAATGCATGTCTTACTTTCCTATAGGTCATTCCTTCCAGGTTAGGTAAGCTGCAGAGATTAAATACATTTTCTGGAAAAGGAAAAAGTCATAATAGTTAAAATTCAGGGACATGAAAGATTTCAATTTTAGGTTAACAAAGAAAATAACAAGCCAGTTTCCAAATCTGGGGTCATCGAATATGATATGCAGAAAATATGCAATACTTCGATAATTTAGCAAGTGTCTGTAGATCTTTGCAAGCCCCTTCTGACGAGAGCATTGAACAAATAATTTGGGTGCAACATTTTCTACTGGCTCTACTTTCAATCCTGAGAGAGATTTTAAGAGCTCACATGTCTTGGAACATGAAACCTGCATTCATTAAATAAGACAAATTCATGCTTTTGTGCGCAGCATTTGAATTTTACATTCTTTATATAATTTCAAGCTGAATGTCTGCAACATACTTCAACTATGGTGGAGACAGAATCCATTTTCGGAATTTGTTGAAGGGCTAAAACAGATAGAAAAGCATCTGTGTCAACTTCATACCTAAGAAATTAAGAATCTGAAATCAATAAACTTCATTAAAGTGAAATTCATAATATGGAATTAATGATGAAGAGAATTAAGATAGAAGTAATTACTTTGCTAAAATAACCCAAGCTGCCATGTGATCATCCTGAAGCCAGTTATTGGGTAATGATTTACATTTAACAGATGAAAAATAAGCTACCCATTGCTGATATAAGGGATTTTAGCGGTGATCCCTTGATTTTGAAAACTGCTCATTGTGAATTGTTTCTTACAGATTCAATTCAGGTCCTTGCATTCATTAATCTTACAAGTACACAGAAGATCATTTGTATAATAGGTTTTTCCTATGATTCATACATGAATAGGGATGGACCCTTTTTTTTTCTTGGGAGGATGTTCGGTAAGGGAACTCCTCTTTCATGGACCTCCTTCCTTAACTTTTCCTGCGTATGCCTTCTACTGTGTCTTAAGTCTCTTCAGCTCAAGGTTCCCACTTGATTTATTTCAGAATCCAAACAACTGTACGACTTTGAACTTGTTTAATTCGTTGTGCATTTTGGTCTTTTAGCTGTAAGTGTTTAGTTTTGTTTAGAACCTTTTAACTCTTCCTCATGACTCAGCTCTTACAGCTTTTATTTAGAAAGTAAAAGCTCCTTCTAAGGTTAGTACTGTTTCTTGGCATATGATATTGTGATACTTGAATTGTTTTCAAATGCATAGAACTCATAAGGTCTTCTATCCCATATTAGTTTCTTAAGCTACAAAAACTCAAAATTTAGTAGGCATCTATCCATTATTAAGTTACTCAACATGTTATATATTGAAGATATTGGATTATTAGTTGACTATTTGTTGATCGGGTAATTGTTAGCTGGCCCTAGGAAATAGGCATAAGATCAAGGATCCAATCCCTTATTTTAGCATTTTGTCAACTAACATTTATCTTCCCTATTGTACAAATATCACAAGTAAGCTCTCCACAAAGTCCTTAGAGACAACTTCATTACTCTAGATCCTTTGTCTGGTTTTTCCTATCTTTAAGAGGACTCCTGGATCATCCTGTTCTTTAATTTTTCCCTGAATCAATAGTCTTCTGTTGAAAAGAAAAAAGAAACCACAAGTAGAATTTGTCAACTATATTATGAAAATAAATTCCAACTAAAACCTCCATAACAGACATTCATAAATTTAAATCATGACCCCTGTGTCTAAAATAATTAGCAACTATAATTAGCATCGTTGATGCTTCCAATGCATTATCATGAAACACTATTATACCTCATTGACACACAAGGACGAATTCATAAAAGGAGGCCAGGTAAATTCAATTGAAACTGTCATGGAACCACCTTATCAATTTGAATTTTAAGCAGATCAACTATTACCTATCCCCTTTTGTTGGCAGTATAATTATTGCACGAGCCTTGTTGACTGCAGCTCTTTCAAATGATTTTGTCAAACTAAGGCTGCAACTGCAGAGCCATAAAATTTAGATATGAGCTATAACATTCCTTGAATCAAAATCATGGTTCACTTTCAATTTTGTTTTTACCAGGATTTTTCATGCAGTACATAAGAACAGCTAACCAACAGAACAATCAGTGATCCTTAAAAAAATGCATTAATACCTCTTTGTAAGGACGTCAATGTGATTTAAATCTTTCACCATGGGTTCAGCTATTTTATCAATCTGTTTTCTAGGAAGATCAGACATAAGAAGGATTCTCTGCCTCCTGAATAGGATTCAATCAGAGTATTTCGAAAGCCAGCATTTTGAACACATGTTAGTGCAACAACCTAATGTGAACTGCTTACCTAGCTGTAGCAGTGCCTAGGCGGACTGCAAATTCATGATACTTGTTTAGCTGCTTTAATATGAAAGGCAGATGACCATTCACACCACAAATGATGATATGGCCAGACTCCAAAACTTGCACTTGGGCCCCCTCTCTGAGTCTTTGCATATTATCCTGCTCTAAGACTGATAATTAAAGACGTGTACCCAAAGCAATTCTTATTGAATGCCTAGTGCTTGGGACCTTACCCTAAATTGTTCGGTCATTGTACTTAGAAGGCGAGTGTAAAACAATATACCCCATATGGTAAGAGTAAAACCAAGAGCACGCTCGACACGTGTTTTTTGCTGCAGTTCAGCAAAAAATCTGTTCTTCAGTAATAATACATGCTTGTAAACAGCATAGGGACAAACGAGTCAAGTAAAAAAACGAGAGAGAGAGAGAGAGAATGAAAATTATAAGAATTCCAACATACCGTTAAATGAGTTGATGATGAACAAATGCAGGCCCAGGCATCCCAGAAGCAGTCCTCTAATGACCGTTTTTGACCCCTGAATGATTTAACATGGGCCCAGGTTAGGAACCATGGTTAAGTACACTATCTGTGAACTAAACACATATCTACCGCAATTTAAGGTTGTCAAATCTAAAATTCAGCCCCAAAGAAAAAGAAAAAAAAAATGCCAAGGGTTTTAAGGGTGATCAGATACGTTCTGACATATTGGAATAATAGAAAAGTCCACTGTATTTTCTATAGGATAAAGAGGATGGGGAAATGTGGACATTATGTCACTTAAATTGACAAATATGAAAAGCATGAACAACAAACAAACTTCGGACAGTGCTTATCAATGATTACCTGAAATTGAAAAACACGAGACCACCAATAAAAATAAATGATGCACAGGCTACAAGGAGCGCCACAATGATCCTGAAAGAGTCCATAGAGGACAAAGCATATTATATGTATGGCCCAGTCAATACAATTTATCAACATTGTTCAGATAAACACAGCAATATAAGATCAGAATAACCCAGCCACCTGAACCCTTGTAATGAAACATTTTTCTTAGCCTATTCCTTGTAAGTATCTGTGAATAAATCCATTGAAGTAAATTATGTTCTTCAGGGGTTGTTTGGCAGTGGGATGTGTGGGTTCAAGTGACCACAAAATCTCTCCACAATTTGGATGTTCAATGAAAAAAGAATAGCAAATCACCTCCCTTTCTTTAGAAGTTACAACGGAACGGGATGCGATGGATTTGAAAAGTTAAATTTCCAACATTACCCTTTAGTATATAGTCCTTCAACATAAAGAAGAAATGACAAGTGAGAGGGTAAAAGTTACATGTAAGAAGGAAAGGGACTCATCATCCCAAACCCTCAATTGCAAAAGATTTGGAAACAGGGGCCCCAATGCATCCTTACAGGGGTCCCCAAGAAACATATTTTGCTCTAAAATAGTTGAGTTTTCCTGTAGACTTGAAAATACGCAAGAAAACTTCTCTAAAGGAATTAAGAGCAAAGAAAAAAAATCATACAATAATGTAAATCATCTTCTTCAAAATTGCGAAAGAAATATTCATCCTTAACAAAGTGTAACATTTCTCTTTAACAACATGCACTAAATCCCATAAAAGCACCCTGTGTCAGAAAACCTACACTTATTTTCTTTTTACCAAGAACTCTTGCAACAAATCACAATTTTATTGTACTCATGCTAAAAAAAATAAAGCAAAAGACCATTCCATGTCATCTGACAAAACCAACATTGCAAAAATGCATAACCATAGATCCCAAACACAGCCTTTCATTGGCAAAACAAAACAATAAAAACAAAGAAAAGAAAAGTGTTGAGAACATCAAGTTTAGAAATATTAATTAATTAGTATTATTATGATCGATGTTTATTACTTAATATCTATTGGGATTTGATATGAATATTTTATCATTATGATTTGATTTAATTTAATTATATTTGATTTGATTAGTTTATCGGGTTAGGGTTAGTCTATTAGTTTGTCTATATAAAGGCCTCTTTGTATTCTCTTTTATTCTTAAGGATCAATAATGTTAGTATTTTTCCCTATACTTCAATGTGATCCTTCAACCTCAACAAAAGGAAAAGGTTGGCTCTCCATATACTGCTTATTATAGATTAAGCATAATCAATTTAATATTTGCAATTGAGAATTAACAGAAAACTATAAATACATGTGATCAAGTAACTGAATGATTAAGTGAATATAGGCTTACGTGGCAACATTTCTCTCAAGTTGAACGTTGAACACGTATATCAATCGTGCTAAGTTCCAACTAATATCATTAAGAGAGGGAAAGGAAACATTTAATCCGAAAGGGCTGGGTTTATTCGCGGTATTAGAGATGCAAGCAAGAGGCAAACTTGTTGCGGTAAGAGTTTGAAGCATATATGGAAGTATTGCTTGAACGAATTTCAACATCCGGCGAAAAAACATTTGATGTGTTACTCTTAGCATGAAGTACAATGACAAAGATTGTGTCATGCTTTTAGCCCATGGACCCTGCACATATGGCACACTGAGAGAATCAGCAAACACTATAACTATCACAAGCAGTAGATAATCCAATAAGTCAATTCTATTGTCATATATACTCATGAATGCAACATAGTGACAGTGAACGACTTTAAACAAAATGATCAATAATATATTGTTAAGAGAGAAATGAAATATGGTGAGAAATTAAACACTTGCTTGTAGGAAAAAATAAACATATAAACAATGTTAATACGGAATCTGTATCAAAAAAAAGGTATACGGAATCTGAAATACCATTGTTCCAAGGACCACTAGTTCTAAGAACATTTTGTTAAAATAAGTCAAACTTATCACATATTGATTCCGGTTGAAAGAGATATTTAACAATGTTAATTTTTTGCATAAGTCAAAAAGAAGCAAAACTGGGTCCATCACCACCATCAATTCGGCATCCAAAATGGGCATGTGCATGGATTTGTCCATTTCACTAACATAGCTTAAATTACTAGGGTAAGATTATCACAAGTTTATCCACTTTCATTTTTTTAACACTTTTGAATGTGGGCCCTCTTTCAATTCAAGACTTACCTCCAACACTCCCCCTCATGTAACTAGACTTGGCTCTATCTCTCTCTCTCTCTCTCTGAGTCCAGTTATCACTTTCCTAAACATTTGGGTTTTATTCTTCATTTTCAAATCTAGGATTTGTAACTTTCACTTACTATCCCATCATTCATTTAGTTGATCTAGCCTTCAAATGTCTAGCTGAATTCTTCCTGAGCTAGAGTATTTTGAATCTCAAAGGCCTTAGGCCACAACCTCCATTTTTCTCCATTACTTGGGCTTGTACTCTTGAACCTCAGAGACCTCAAGTCCAACAATTTCTTTTTAATACCTGATAATTCCTAGCTTCAACTTTCTCATATGCAATGTGATTCAAACAATAATTGCCACCTTTTCCATTTCTAAAATAATTTTCCTCACCGTGCATCAGATTAAGCAAATGACACACATCATCATCAAAACTCTCCAGTGAATCAAAAGGAAAAAAAAAACAATGCATGTAACAAGATATTTTTCATACAGTATTTCTTATCTAAGGAAACTGGCATTACCAAATGCTAAGGATGTGAAAATATAAAAGGCCAGTCAGTGATTATACTTATACTGGCTCACAAAGTCATAAGATCACGTTGCTTCACCTTTAGAAATATGCCAAAATCAGCATAAAAAATGTTATGTAAGAATTTCTTGAGAGTTGGCATTACATATAGCATTTAACGGCATATTTGAAAAAGATATTATAAAATTTTGATTCTGGCATGAGGTGAGGACAAGATTAGATTGTATTTTCTCAAAGATTATATGCACAGTCTCACAAAAAATATATACATTTTTCAGGATCTTCTATTCATTGCTGACCTGAGTGATATTATTATTTACGTCCTCCATCATAATGAATTTTGCCTCCACACTTTCTGGAACACTAACATTAGTGTTCGAATCACATTTATTTTCTGATTGGCAGGAAGGAGCCTCCCATCTACCTACAAGGACTTATCATAGATAGTTCAACCTTCAACTTTAGCAGAAAAATCAGAAAGTGGCAGTTTAACTTTCAGGTGCCAGATGCAGTTTAATCTTCCCACATACTTCATTTCAAAGTGAACAGGAAAGAGCATATCATAGGAGACAAAAAAATAGACCAGAAAAATCAATTCAATTCCCACCAAAAGATAAGGAATAGAATAGAATACAAGAGTTGATTAGACAATAAAATTTAAAAATCCCGAGAGAACAAAGTAAAACCAATGCAATTTTGACAAAAAGAAACAGATGACAATTTATAACCATGTTGCGATAGGCAACTCCATTGCTACAGATCTAAAGATCTGCACTCTTAAGTTTTTAAATGCAATGATATGCTGGAAAATATGGCCTAATAATTTTGATGGTAAGACGCATGCATCAACATTGAAATTCAATCAAGCTGCTCAGTATGCCACATCCATATAGTAACAGCCCAAAATGCAAACAAGTGAAGGTGATTTGAAGCCATGTAATGGAAAGAGAAACAAATGGGCATTTGCAGTCGTATTATATACTGGCAAACAGTCATAATTTAAGCAAAGCTTCAAGAAAATCTTCACATTCCATACAGCAGGTCTATTTATCATTGACTGTGAGCCATAAAGACAAGACGAAACTTTGATATGAAAACAGAAAGAAACTGAAATGAAAAATCTATAAAAAACAATTATAAGTCATTCATGTTAGTACAACCACACCAATGCTTTTTTAAAAACTGACAGGAGGTGCACCACTCATTTTACATTATTATAGCAACAAGAAGAAGACAAGGAAGAAGATTAGTGAACTTTACAAAACAGATGGCATTTGCTTTTTCAATAACAAAATGGAGGAAGCATGAGAAGCTTGTATGCAAGACAAGTGATACATGGGCTTTTCTGGGGTTTTTCGTGATTTCCCTTTTGCAGGTCATCAACCCAAGAATAAATAGGTAACAATTTTCAGATTTTCTATTGCTGGCGAATTGATGATGTACGAATATCATTTACATCACTTTATCAAAGAAATCCAAAATTGTAAATTGGACTATTTTTCTCTACAATCTATATGGAAGAGGTGCATTGTGACGTTCAGGGCCAAAATAAATGCTTCATGAAGAATGTAGGGACCGAGAGACTACGTCTTCAGAGGATCCAAAAAGGTAAATCATGAAAACTAAGGAGAGAGAGAGACAGAAACCTATTTGTCAATTGCAAGAGATACCAATATATTTAAGGCACAATAAAGATATAGAAGAAATAACAGACTGTACTCCAATTATTGGAAAGAATCATGGCAGAAGAATAAGAACAGTATTAACAATGATGCGAGCAATTTCAGTAACGAAATTAATTTACTCTGTTTAAAATTTTCAATCATGGATGACTGTGCGAGAATAGATATTCATGGAGAACTGTAATGATTAACTTTCAAGATATCTCAGTACAATGGAATAACAAATATATATTCAATATTCAATTCAGTTTATAAAAACCATGAGCAACTGGAAACATATTCAGATAATACTGATAAGCGTGAAATAACGATAAACAGGGCACATCAAGATGAAGAGGGAAACAGATACAAGGGAAGGGGAAAGAAACACCACACGGAGGGAGAGAATTCCCAAGAATGGGACCAGAGAGAAGATCACACAAAATCATCCACACCTTCTATAACCGTTTTCATCCTTATTATACTGTCTCCATGGCCAAATCTCATTTGTTCTTGTTTTTGGGCTTCCCATTGGGCCCTCACCTTGGCCCCAATCTCTTATGACTGTTACATTACTCCCCCCTTTAAAATAGACCTTATCCTCAAGGTCTAAGTCAGGATACAGAGCCATAATATCTTCGGCCTTCGTCCAAGTAGGCTGTGAAGAACCATCCACTGACATTGGTCTGGGCCTCAAGGTTGAAACTATGGATAGTAGCCAAAAGGTCTAGCAAGAGTATTAACAAGAGTAGGCCATGACATCTTATATAAGAGAAATAAGAGTCCAATGCCAATAAAATAAAAAGGTTAGGATAGCCTAGTGATATAACTGCAGAATTTTGGCCCTGCTTTTGCAACTGAGAGTTCTTGAAACTGAGGTCCAAGTGTTGTGTCCACTTAGTTAATGAATTGTTTGTTCAAGTAGCTGCAAAGCAATCTTCAAGTTGACCACCCACATCACCAACCCGAAAATTATGTTGACATGATAGTGGAACCCAAAGGGTGAAACTACTTATATCAAATAAGACAGGAAAGATTGGTGAAGTATTGACTAAGCAATTGCTTATGACCCCATGAACGAAAAGAAGAAGTGGTGAGCATGACACCCATCGATGCCTTGCCCTTATGAATGCAAAGCATAGAATAAATTGTAATTGCCATAACATGGGGTCATGTTCTAGTGTCTTTTCCTGCTATAACATGGTGGGCCACATGCTTCGAAAGGAGCATAAAGGAACAGAGCCCAGAGAGGATGACATATCTGATACATTCCCATGACAAACTTCACTCATAAAAGCATGCATGCTTGACACATGTGCAGTAACCATTGTAGCAGAAAAAACATTAAACTGATTAATAACCCAATGTATAGCTTGAGTCACTGCAATAATAATCTCATGTTCAGCCAGTTGTGTGCCTAAACAATATTGATGCATGGCACAAGTAATTTTGTTAGTCTTGTTATCCCCAACCTTGTCTAAATAAAGAACCATAATCTGCTCCTTTTCCATTAAAGCCCAATCCAATATAATGGGTTTAGTTTGACCATTCTCATGCATAGCAAGTGTAGAAATGAAGGGAAGATTTTCCACAAAAGCCGATGGAACACAAATTTCAAATCCATGGTAAGAGATATGAATAGTCCTCAAAGTTAGGTTCTCAGCAATAGAAGGAATTGCACATGCACAATAGTAAATAGCGTCCCATTGACCCAAGGCTTCCAATTGAAGCACTATCAAATTAAGGATGCATAATTTTTCAAGGTCTAAGTGCTTAGGCATAATAGCAGTACGGGATAACAGAGGTGTAGTTTTAGGGACATTATTGCAAAGTGCAAAAATGTGATATATTGTATCAACAAATTCCATGCATCCGTAGCTTATATCATCTCCAGGATCAAAGGCTAAATGTGAAAAGACAGTACCAATGCAGTAGACAGCCTGTACAGGCAATAATTGATAAATCTTAGCAAGAACATCCAAGTAATAATCTCTCTTAACTTGCCCAGGGTCAAATATCACAACAATTATTGATTGACTAATTTCAGGGAAACCATAAGCATCTCTGGAGCAGTATATCAAACACAAGATATGCATCTTACCTAAAACCATATGGTTACTTGGTAAAGAGAAGTGACTAGAGATGCGAGGACCAGGATCATAGATGAAGATAAAATGCAAGCTACCTGAAACTTGCAGTAGATTGTTTTGCACATTAAGTATAGACAAATGGACCGAGTTAAGCATCCTAGAACAAATGGAAGGGGTCACGATTAGATATGAAATCAAGTTCTTGGCACCAAAACCACCCTTAATATGATAATCCAGTGGAGCTAACTCGGTAGGAACTCGAGAGATCAAGCTAGAGAAAACATGGGTAGTAGGAGGCTCACCCGTTGAGGTCGAACTAGGACAATCAATGGGCTTCTCATACTCACAGAGGTCAAAATCGAGGGGGGCATAAATGGGGCACTCAAGAACAGCTACCTTCTTGTCAACCGCTGATGGAGCAAAATCATATTCCTTCTTAGGTAGAGCAAGTGCTACAAACAACAATGGTGAATTGGGCATCACAACTGGGTGCTCTATCACTGCACGCCGCTCGGAATCACACGTTGGTGGTGGTGGGTAAACTGTTGTACTTGGATTCTGAGACAATAGAGGCTCATCAATTAATTCCATACATTTCATCATCGCTTCAATTCGATCCAATCGAAAAAAATCCTTCATCACAACAGTGGCGGCTTCTGGTCCAACAAGCGGAGAAGAATCCATCATCACCATCTTGGTTAAAGGATGGGCATAGTGAATGGGTCGAACAACAGGAATTCTAGACGAAAAACCAATTGGTGACCAAGATGAAGATCATTCGAATTGTCGGTTCAAGTTGCCCATTGCTTCGATCAACGCCTGTAACTGACTCCCCATTTGATCAAAATGTTCATCAATTTGATGAAAGCGACTCTTGGCGTCTTCAATGAATTCATTCACCTTCTTCATGTCAGCCTCAAGCTGTTCTAGTTCGGCTTCATTAAATTCGTTGGCTATGGCGGAAGGGTCGGCTCTCAATGAAAGCACTAATTGTAATGATTAACTTTCAAGATATCTCAATACAATGGAATAACAAATATATATTCAATATTCAATCCAGTTTATAAAAACCATGAGCAACTGGAAATATATTCAGATAACAATGATAAGCATGAAATAACGATAAACAGGGCACAGAAAGATGAAGAGGAAAACAGATACAAGGGAAGGGGAAAGAAACACCACACGGAGGGAGAGAATTCCCAAGAATGGGACCAGAGAGAAGATCACACAAAATCATCCACACCTTCTATAACCGTTTTCATCCTTATTATACTATCTCCACTGCCAAATATCATTTGTTCTTGTTTTTGGGCTTCCCATTGGACCCCCACCTTGGCCTAAATCTCTTATGACTGTTACAAGAACTTAACAGTTGATTAGGATCAAGGTTTTCCAGCTCAATAGTCTTTAGATAAAAACTGGAAAGAAAAACTAAAGCTTCTTTTTTGTTTTTTTCCTCTTCCCTTTTACAAAAGGAGCTCACCTTCGCTGTTTTCTTCAAGACAATGTGCTTGTAATGTTGAAGACTTGAACAAGCCATGTCTGTAGGGCATGAATCTCCTGTAAAGGTCACATTAATGTCAATCTCCTACAGCACCCAAAAAATAAATAAAAATTCTTCTAATCCAAAAAGGTTGCATTATCCTGTCCAACCCCACCTAAATGACTACCAGCATATTCGTTTAACATATCAGAAATAAATAAATGTAAGATAACTCTAGCATTTAGTGAACCTATGGCCTTAAGGTTTTAGTTCCTCTACCATGAAGAAATAAAGATCCATAACGAGAACCTGAGACTATCACAGTCAACATAAATTACCCCACAAAAACAAATGAACCATCTGCGCCAAATTTACATCCTTGGTTTAAGTCAACATCTTTAAGAGAGTTCGTTTTCATTGCTCCTTTAGTGTAGAGTACTTGATACCACTGCTATTTATACATTGCAATGCAGCCTAATTTATATTGGGAAAATGATACTAAAGTCCCAACTTAGAAAAATAATATTAGAAAAGTCTCACAGCTTGCCAATAACAAATGAAAGAGAAACCATTAACAAGTTATGAAACGTTTCTGATATTATTTTTCTTGGTTGGGACCTTGGTGTCATTTTCTCTTTTTTATTTTGCTCAACCAACTGTATAATTTTGTCAAGTCATGGTTTCTATGGATCAATGGATTCCAAATTTTGGACGAAACCTTTTCATTTATCAATATGTAAATGGCAACGGTACTCTCCTTTTCATTACAGCTACAAAAAGATATTTCAGACTTTGACTGTGTTTGGAACCATTTTGGAGTGCTTGCAAAACCACGTTTTAGAACCACTCCAAGTGGTTCCAAAAACACACATTATGGTTGAGTAGAACTGGGTTTCTGTTATATGATGACCACGACAACAGTTAGAAAAGTTAGTATGGAATTAGTTAGTCAAATTAGTTAGCCTAAGAAAGCTGTTGGGAGATTATTGGTCATAAATACAGATCTATTAATTGCATTTGTAGGCTATGATCATCTGAAGCAATGCAATCACTCACTCAGTTTTCCCTTCCCCTCGCTTCCTCTCCTCTTTCCCTTTCTTTCTTGTCAGAATTACAAAGATACAACAGTTTTCTTTCCGGTCAAAAGTTCAAACTAGTTTGAATTTCCCTATAATGGAATAACGTTTCTAATTTGAGGCTGTGAGATTAAGTTACAAGGTATTCCTCACCCTCAATTCAGGCCCTGAAGCTTGAGGCTATTAACAATGTTAATCAAAGTAGTCAACTATGCACAATCAAAAATCTCTTAATCTCTCAATCTCTTTATCCCAGACGTATGCTCCTCCCCAAAAAAAAGGGCCACATGTCAATGTTCTCAGCTTGGAAGTTTAAACTTTGAGAAACTACCTCTTGCTGTGAATTGATGATGACAAATGATGATGGGGTCTTGGAACTCGAGGAGGAGGAGGAGGACGCCGTGGCTGTGCACTGTGCAATGGAGTCAGAGCCATAACGCCTTCTTCTTCGTCTTCTTCTTCCTTAGTTCCCCACAATGAGAGAGAGAGATTGAAACCAGGGCAGCAGAAGCGGTCACGTGAGTGAGTGAAGAGAGTGACGGTGGTGGAGATGATTTTGTATTGGGAATCATGACAGAGAGGAAGAAAACAAAAAGGAAAAAGCCCATGAAAGCGAAAGCGAAAGCGCGGAAGACAAAGAACAACGCAGAAGCCATCAACATTTTGTATTTACGCTCTGAGCTGTGACCAATAACATACTCGATACTCCTATCTCTCTCTACCGGGGACAAAAATTCCACCATTGTACCATGAAACCAGTGTTTGGCCGGCCAGCGAAGACAATGGAGGCCTCGCAACTTCAGACAGTTTCAGTAGTGGAATGGGGCTAAGCCGTTTAAACGGTCGAGAAATAAAATCAGCCAGTAGCAGTAAATGGGGAGGAAGAAAAATGAAGTTGGAAAGGAAGGCCAAGGATATAAATAGATAAGTGTGCGTTTGGAATGGTTTATTTTTATCTAAAATGTTCTTATAATTCGTGATTCACGGTATACGAGGTAAGTATGTGAGAGGAGTTTTTTCTCGGCTTACGTAATAAGTGCGTTTTTCCTGTACAAAACGCTTAAACAAACAAGCCTTTAAGGCAAAAAAACCAAGCAGATTGAAAACGCGAAGTCTTTGTTTGGTTAAACGAATATTAGGCTAAATGAGGTTTATTTAAGTTATGTTAGAAGATGTTATAATATTATTTGATTCATCAAGAATTGGGTTAAGTGAGGTTTATTTAAATTAAGTTATGTTATAATTTAAGTTAGGTTAGAGGAGGTTAAAATATCCTTCTATATATTTTTCTTCTTTTTTTTATAATGTATTTATTAATAATAATTATTTATAAAATTATTATTATTTGAAAAGTTTTTGAATCAGGAGGTCAAGTTTTACAGAGGAGGATAGTGCTGATATTTTAAAAAATTATCATAGGCAATTTAGTCACAATTGAAGACAAATATTCTTTCACCTAGAAAAATTCTCAATTTTGGATGGTTCACAACCTAGGTTAGGTGATCACTAGAAGACAAAAAAACATCTAACACCTAACCTAACTTCTTTCCAATCAATGATCACTTTTTTACCTCCAACCCACCCCAACCTAACCTAACCTAACCTCCAATCAAATAAGCTCAATCTCACCCCAAACTAACCTAACCTCCAACCAATTTGACGAATCCTCGGGCCAGAGACGGGAGCAGAGACGAAAAGGACAAAGCAAGAGTGAGGGTGGGTGGAACTTGGAGGCTTGGAATTGAATGGATAAGGTGGGGCCCATGTGGATATTTGTGCTTCTGAGATTTCAGATTCACCTCACATTTCTTGAGGGGAAATCGCCGCCGGGGGGGGGGGCGCTAAGTGAAATCATACTCACTTAATAATCCGATAATAACTTGGGAGTTTCCACTGATAAGTTTTCAAATGATGAAAACGACAATGGATTTCGGATCCATCAGTCATTAAATAGATGATATTAATCATTATTTTATAATATTTCATAATCTTTTATTCATGTTTGTTCATATTTTATTGCTCAATCAATTATATTTGGAAATAATATGATAATTCTTAAATTCCCTAATTTCCTTTATTTCATAATTTCTTCAAAAAGGGCTGCAAAAATTATATCTCCATCAATGGTATTACATCCAAAAAATATTGATTCCCTTTTTTTTTTCAAAATTATATCTTAATGATAATGATTTGATTTTGAAATAGTCATTCTAATTTTTTTTTTCATCCTTAGAAATATTCAAGTTTATTTCAGTTTTCTTTAACCCACAGATCAATTATTCCCTCCGGTCCTAATTATAAGATAAATTTGATTTTTTTGAAGAAATTAAGGAAGCTAATTAAGTTACTTTAAATTTTTTTTTTTCTTCAATCTAATTAGTTTAACTGAGAAATTAATATATAATCTAAGGATACATAACATATGATATGATTAAGTAACTTATTTAGCTTCCTTAATGTATACAAAAAAATCAATTTTATCTTATCTTTAGGATCGGAGGTAGTATATATAAACATCCATTGACATGGGTTGAAACGTGCGTGGGACATCGGAGTTTGAAGAATTCAACTGCCAAATGATTCGATGGAGGCATGTATCTATCCTCATTCTGGGTGGGGGTGGGGTGCGGAGAAAAGCATAGGGGGTAGAATTTTAGTGCTTTAAATTGGTAGTATCTTACAGTAGGATTAACAGGTAGAGGTGCAGATCATATGGTCAAGGCATCTCTGAAAGTTTAACTTGATCCCTATGATCCTTTTTTTTTTTTAATTTCTTTTCTATCTCTGATCTCTCACAGCATGGATCATATTATTATTCTTCGGCGATAATATGGTATTTTTATATTATATTTATTTCTGTTAACTTTACTTTATTATTATTATAAAATTTAAATGAAATAAAAATATTAATGTAAGACTTATTTATCTAATTTGATTAAATTAAAAATATTAATTCAAGTTAGTTAATATAACATGGTTTTTTTTTTCTAAAACACTTTAATCATCTTCCTTAATTTTTTACATCTCTCTCTTAGTTAATTATCATTGAGGCCTTGAAAGAGCATTACTAGGAGTAAATTAGGAAAAAATTGACAAATATGATAAATTTGTTTTCCATTTAGAGCCAAAATCAACTTTACAATTAGATCATACATTATGTAACCCCCTGCTTTAATTAGCATAATTATAATTCGATAACGCATAATTAAAATGGTTTAGAGATCTATGGAAGGTTAAAATCATTCTCATCCCTTCCTTCCGATAGGGTTTTCAAAAATTCTTTCAAAACTTGTCCCTCTTCTGATCTCAATTTGAAATTTTGAATATAATTACCTGTGCAATTAATTCACATTTATACATATTAGAGTGTACAACAAAAATCCCGACAACCCCCGGATTCATGTATATAGACTAAGGCCCTGTTTGGTTCGAGGTATTGAATTTTGATGGATTGTGATGAGATTGGGACTGGGACTGGGATTGGGACTGTGATTTATGCTTTAAAAATATGTTTGGTATGAGGTAATAATTGGAGGGATTGATTTCATTAATTTTATTTAATAAACAACTACTAATTATAAAAAGACCCAAATACCCTTGTCAAAAATCCCAAACTTTAATCGATCGATTTTGGATTCTCTACTGCTTTGAGAATCGCCAGATTTGGAATACCTATGAGACCATCGCAAGTCGAAGAGATTCTTCTTCATCTTTAGACCTCAGCGTCGCGTTTCGATCGGTATGGTTTTCTACAAGGTGTACAGAGAATCAAGGATTGGGGTTCTGAGAGCGAGAGAAACAATACGAAACATACGCTTTAGCTTGTCGGTGTCGCTTACATGCTAATTGCATCATGAGTTCCCTTAGCCATACTCTGATATGCTATATTCCATCGCACCTTCATATTATCATTTTTTTGCTTTGTCTTGAAGCAAGTAAACTGAAAACTAAAAATCTAGTATCTTTTGGGATTTTTACCAAGCTGCAAGATATATGAGAAGGCGTCAATTGCTAAGTTTGACCTTTCAATAATAGTTGAATTCCTCTATACAGTCTTGTTTTAGATATGTAGAAGGTTTGAACTTTGAAATTATAGGTGTATGCGATTTTCATTAAAAAAGATTATGAAAGATGAAATAAAGTTAAGAGTTATAATTTAAGGCAAAATTAATAGAGGGTATTTTTATCAAGAGAATATTATAAATAGGGATATTTTTGTCTCTAAAATCTGTAATCCTAAGATTGAAAACGCAATACTAGGGAGGAGGAGGCTTTGTAGCAATCACACTTTCATGGTACTCCCAATCCCTATGCATCTGTAGTCCCTCAAACCAAACGATGTATTTTGGCCCAATCCCTAATCCACTCCCAATCCCTACCCCCAAATGCCTAATACCAAACAGGGCCTAAGGGTTTCAGAATTCCCTACTAGGGGATTACACAATCATGACTAAGTATTATTTACATTCCAAAAGAGAATATACAGTAATCCCACTCCAAAGTAGATAACCAACAATCCCATATCTCCCAAAATTCCTAACTGCTCTTGGTTGGCTGCTTCCCGGAGGAACCACCTGCCCTGTCTGTAGGTTTAACAATGGAAAGAATAAGATTTAAAAGAATATCAGTAGTAACAAATCACTTATACAATATATAAATATGTAGCATATAAGCAATAATTAACAGCAACATCACAACAACACAATGATACATGGCTTCCATCACAACGACAGTACTCACGGCTGTATACATAATCACAACAGCTTTCACTGTATAACGCCAGTTTGCACTGGATAACGACAATTTTCACTGTATAACACCAGCTTATGCTGGATAACGATAGCTTCCGCTGTATAACGCCAGCTCACGTTGGATAATGATAGCTATCACCAGCTGTATAGGCAGCAACGTCACATAACATCTCAAACAATGATACACACATACAATACATCTATACATGATATAAGAGAAGAGTCACTACCTTGTTTCTTCCGATATTGTTTAGGCAGAGGCTGCTTATGGCCAGGGTAAATGTCAAATCCTATAATCACAATCAAGAACGGCGGATTAATTACTATCCCAATTCTTACTTTCATCATTCTTAATGTTGGTTATCATTTAGACTCTTTAGATGGTTATTAGAAGCTTAGACACATGCCTAAAGGTTGGGATAACTACTGTAATACCCCAAATTTTGAGACTTGAGGCTAGAGAATAAGCCTGAGATTAGTGAACTGCTAAGCCCTGGTTTAGCAAGATTCCAAATGTGGATTAATGGATAATGACTCCAAAAGTGGATGTGGTTAGTGATAAATAAACCCTTTTGGAGAATATGAAGTGGATTGTAGTCGCTTGTGTTATGAGCAGCGCCAAAACCCTGTATTTGATTTCAATTATGGATTAACATCTAAATTGACTTAGAATAGAGGGAAGGCATGTTTTGCGATAAATGAAATGATATGAAGTGTTTTGTGGTGATTCAGTGGGAATTACCGTAATCAGGGGCAAAATGGTAAAGTTACCGAAGAGGAAACTTATTGGTAACTTCAAGATCAATGGTTAAGATTGATTTGTGCAAGAGATCAAAGGGTGGAATTCCATGTGTGTGAGTTTATGTGAGCTCATGAAGATGGATCAAGATCATGACAAGTGGCAAGATTTGGACCCTTAGATCTTAGTCCATTTGTCAACTCTTCCCTCTCTCCTCTCCTCCCTTATTTGGACAGTTTTTGAGTCCAAAAATCTGATTCATCTCTCTATCCTCTCATCTCCATGGATGTGCAAGCTTGGAGGAAGAAAGAGAAAGCTTAAGGTAAAATTTTAGCTTGTTTGGTGACCTCTTTAGCTCTAATCACCTTTTATAAAGTTGTTCATATTGATGAGAGCTTCATCTCTATAGTTTTAGATTCTTGATTGGAGGTTTTTGAGAGCTTGAGCAAAAGTGGAAAGATGGAGAATCAAGAAATTGGTTTAGGAAAGAGGAAGAGGTGAGCATTTGCTTCCTTTTGATCTAAGTTTTGTGACTTTTGGTTAAATATGGTGAATTATGAATTTTGCCCTGATTTTATGGTATTTTCGTGTGGTATGTAATTGGATGAATTGGATGCTGTTTTATATTGAAAATGGTGTCATGTTGTGGTATTTAATCATTGGAATTGATTTGAATTGGATTGGACACATTGGTTGCAAAACTGGAAATTTTGTCCAGTGTGAATTCTGTCTAGGCAGTCTGGTTGTGTGGATATTTTGACTGGGAAAATGATGTCATAAAATTATGAAACTTTCTAGTCTTAAATTTCACCTCCCAAGCTTCAAAATGGACATATAATTTGTATCATTTCATTTTGGGAACTGGGAGTTATAGCTGTCCAAAGTTTGAGGTCAAAAATGGATTCTGTTTTGGGGCAGTGATGAAATGTGTGTAATTCTGTATTTATGTGGTTATGGACAGCCTTGATTCATATTTTTCCTATGAAGAGGACTTAAATATCTTTCATTTGGCTTTGGGATCACCTCGTTTTGATTTTTCTCGAATTAATTATGAATTTTCGAAGTTGTCTTGGCTGCAGCAGAAAATCTTGGCTGCAACGCAAAAGTTTCTGTGCACATTTTGGCCGCAGCCAGAAATTCTTGGCTACAGCCAAAAACCTTCTGTGCGTGTTTTGGCTGCAGCCAGAGGGTTCTTGGTTGCAGCCAACCCCCATTTTCAGTACTTGGTGATTTTGAAAAGTGATTTCCAACCTAGTATGTCCCAATCCTTTCAAGCTTTTGTTGAGCTTATTATTAGACACTTAAGGGACTCAAATAACAACCAACTTTAAGTGATATGAAAGTAAGAGTTTTGGAATAGAAAATAACCCTATGTTCTTGCTTTGATTATATGGTTGATGTTCGCCCTGAACGTGGTTTGATATTCGTTCTGATTGTGAGTAAGCGAGGCTGGAGCATGCGTGGAAAGAGTGTAGGGAGCATATATCTCCTGCATGTATTTGATATCTGTTTTAGTGTGTGTTGGTGCTTGTCTTTGCTTTGCATAATTATGTGTGATTTGAAGCTATGTTTCAAGTTATGCTATAGCCATAGGTATATTGTTCGAAGCATTGAGCTTGCAAATTGTCATTGTGTTATCATGAGTTGTGTGATGCAAGCATGTCATGCATTAAACATTTATCGTACTTGCATATTGATATTGTTATCCTATTGAGACTCTCTAGAATCTCACCCTCCCTTACTAACTTTTCAGATAGGGTAGTGGATCGAGGATGGAGCAAGCAGCCAAGGGCGATGAGGACTCCTTCAGGTTGTCATTCTGATAGTTGGTTATCATAGTTGGGAGTATTATGTATTGGATATTTGTATATGTGGATGAGGATTTAATTATGTGTATTTGAGGTGAGATTATGTATTGCCCTTTGTAAACCCTTTTGTAAGGATGTGAACCTGGGATTGCCGGGATTATTATATTGTGTACTCTGATTTATATATTGAATGTGATTATCCGCGTGAAGTGATTGTATTTGAAATGTGAATATGAGACCAGGTTAACTAGATTTCGAAAGTTATTTGTGAAAATCCCGTCTGGTAGATGGGTTTGAAATTGTTATTTGATCATTAGTGGTCTCTATTTCATTTTAATCCTGTATTTCAGATATAATTATGGAAGGGGGTTACAACTACCCCCAAAGATCCCTTTTTTAGAAGAAAATACTAGTTTTTGACTGAATACTCGAGTGAAAGAGACCTCACTCGAGTGATCTCCCTATTCACACTTGAGTCCCAGTGAGTGAGGAATAGAAAGTGTGTACCCGAGAACACAGACACACCCTGGAGTGGCCAGTTCATTTGAGCACTATCCTTGGCACTCGAGTGATAACACACATTCACCCGAGTCCCATCGAGTGAAGTATAAGGAGTGACAACCCGAGAGTAACTAAAAACCCAAAGTGACAAGTGCACTCGAGTGACTTCCCAATACTCGCGAGTGCCCATGCGCACTCCTGACAATTTGCCTACGAGTGCTAACCCAAGACGCACGTTTATAGTGCTACATGCACACGCACTCGAGTGATACCCTATGCACTCGAGTGAAAACCCTTATCACTCACAAGTGAAGAAAGACACTCATGGTTTATGCCTGAGGACTTAACCAAAACACTGAAGAGAAAGGAAAAATATCCCGCTGTACTCGAATGAGACCCCACCTTATTCGAGTAAGGCTTATCAGAAGCCAAAACGCAGTTGCTGATATAATTTTTCAAACTTGCCCAATTCATTTCCAATGGTCCTATAACTTATACCAAGTTCATTCCCACCTAAAATTCCATAAGGAACCTATTGGTAACCTCAAAACAATCAATTTTGTAACCCCCTTCCATAATCATATCCGAAATATAACATTAGAGTGAAATAGAGACCAATAATAATCAAAACTCATTTACATTCACCATCCTTAAGATAGGGTTTTCACAAATTTCTTTCACAAGCACTTTTACCTGGTCTCACATTCACATTTTGAATACAATTACATTGCGAAGATAATTAACATTCATAATATATCAGAGTACACAATAATAATCCCAGCAATCCCGGGTTCATATCTTCACTAAAGGTTTATGGGCACATACGCCCTTTACAATTTCTCAAATGGGGATTACACAAATTTCATTCCAAATACACCTCCACAACATATACAACGATACATCCATCCTAACATATACAACTCTAAATACATTCAAATCAACTACCATTATCCTAAATAGCAATGATAACTAACTACCAAATCCAAATGCCCATAAGGGATTCTCGCCACCCCTAGTCGCTTGCTCCTTCCTCAAGCCACTTGTCCTGTCTAAAATATTGGTAGGGGAAGGTGAGATTCTAGAGAATCCCAGTAGGAAACGATACCAATATGCATGCAAGATAAGTGTTTAATGCATGACATGCTTGCATCACAATAACTTGTGCTCACATAATGATATATCCGCATGCTCAATGTTTCAACAACATACTCATGGCCATAGCATAAATAGAAACAGAGCTTCAATCATTCATATATGTTTCACATAATCAAGCAAAACAATAAAATGCATCAATACACAAACACAAATATCAATACATGCATGAGAGGTAAGTTCCCTACACTTATTCTTCCATGTATGCTCCAGCATCGGTTACTCACGATCTGAGCGGATATCGAATCATAATTAGGGTGAATACCCAACCCTATAACCAAATCAAGGACATATGGTCATTCTCTTGGGCCGCGGTTTATAACCTCTGGCCGCGGCCAAGAAAATTTTGTTTCCTGGCAGAACTTCCAAAAATTATAACTAATTCTAGAAAAATCTAAATGAGGTGATTCCAAAGCCAAATAAAAGCTATTTAAGTTCTATTTACTGGAAAAATATGGACCATTACTAGAAATCACCACAAAATTCTAGAATTACACAAAATCCACCACTGTCCCAAAACAGAGTCCAGTTTCCATCCCAAACTTTGGCAAAGTATAACTTTCAGTTCAAAAAACGAAATGACATGAATTATTTGTCCATTTTGAAGCTTGGGATATGAAATTTAAGACTGGAAAGTTTCAGAATTTTCCAACACCATTTGGTCATTCAAAACGTTCGTGCAAACTGACTGTCCAGATAGAGTTCACGCAAGACAGATTTTCCAACTTTTCTACAAAAGTGTTCAATGACTCCAAAATCAATAACCAAACCTATTCCCATACAATTTCTCACAAGGAACACAATGGTAACATCAAAATGGCCAAAATCACAACCCATTTACATGCCCTTTTTTGCCCAATGCACAAAAACCAACACAAAGTGGCCAAACTTCACATTTAAGTTTCAATGCAATTCTATCACTTCAAAACACTAAACAAGGCACCATTTCCATAACAACTGTAACCCCCTGCCTTGATTAGCGTAATTATAATTTGATATCACATAATTAAATGGGATTAGAGACCGTCGGATAATTTAAACTTGTTTCAATTTCCTATTGCATAGTAGGGTTTTCTCAAAACTTTCAAAATCCCTTCCCTATCCTGGTCTCAGTTTCAAAATTCGAATATAATTACATGTGCAGTTAATTTACATTCACGCATTTCAGAGTGTATAACCAAATCCCCGATAACTCCCGGGTGCTATACATGTATAATCTGAGGGTTTACAAGTTTCCACTAAGGGATTACATACACAAAATCAAAGGTAATATTCACACCTCAAAATATACAGTAATCCTTAGTTCAAAATAGATAACCGACACCCCACAATCAAATATACCCCAAGGGGTCCTAATCGCTCCGGGTTGCCCGCTTCTCTTTAGCACCACTAGCCCTGTCTGAAATGTTAGTCATTGGAAGGAATGAGATTCAAGAGAATCCCAGTAGTAACAAATCACTCAATACAGTGCACAAACACATAGCATATATAATCATGTTAAGCAGCATCACAAAGTTTTATGGTTCACGCCACAAACGACAGCACTCATGGCTGTAAACTCTATGTGTTAGCTTTCATTGCGATCTCAAAGTATTCACAAAGTATCACTATGCGTCAGCTTTCGCTACGATCTCAATGTATTCACAAAGTATTCTCAATGCATGACAAATACACATACAATGTTTCACACACAGTATAAGAGAAAGAGTCACTACCTTGTTCCTTCCTGACATTCCTCTGCTCCATGGGCTCTTAAGGGCGGCAAATATCAAATCTTATAAACCAAATCAGGGACAACCCGTCAATCTCTTTTCCAAGTTTTCCAATTTCGTACTACTTTATGTTGGTTATCATCTAAACTCTTTAGGGTGCTATTATAGGCCTAAACATATCCCTAAAGGGTTAGGAGACTTACCTTGAAAATACATTCTCCGGGCAAAGAGCACAGATTATGGGCCGCCTCACTTGAGCATGCCCATGCTCACTCGAGTGTTGCCCTCACTCGTGCTTGAGTCCCAACGAGTGTGAGACAGAAAGTGTTTGCCCGAGAGCAAACTTCACATTATCTCTCATCCTCACTCGAGCACAAGAAGCTGTACTCGAGTGATGACCACAAGTGCACTCGAGCACCAGAAAGTGAGGCACAGCGAGTGACTTCCCGAGAACACCCAAAATCTCCAAGGTCTCAAACCCACTCCCTCACTCGAGCACGCCCGAGCTCACTTGAGTGGGATTATATTTCACTCGCAAGTCAGGAAGTGTTCTCTTGCACTTCCACCTGAAAATTCCTCTGAGAAACCAAAGAAAACAGAAATCTGCTGGTGCACTCGAGTGAGCTCATCCCTCACTCGAGTGAGACGCATTAGAAGCCAGTAACGCAACAACTAATAAGGTTTTCCAAAGTGACCTAAACTGATACCAATAGGTTCTAAATTTGCACTAAAGTTCATTCTCACCTAAAATTCCATAAGAAACCTATTGGTAACCTCAAAATATCAAAAATCACACCCCAAATACCATTTGTCCTTAAATTTCCACATTCCATTAATAACTCATTCATCAACACATTCATTTCCCTCTTCTAAATCAATCCCAACCAACTCCAAAATACCACAACCTACCAATTGAACAGTGACACTCCCTACAATTCCCACTTTCATTTAATACCAATATTTAAGGAAAAATTCCAGAATTTACAAAACTTAACCAACATTCAAAACATAATCATCAAAATGCATCAAATCATTACCTTTTTCACTTGCCACAACCAAATCCCTTTTTCTCCAACTTTGAGATTTGAGCAAACACCAAATAACCTCTTTCCAAAATTCTGAAAACATAGAAGTCAAGCTCTCAACCTCTTGAAAAATATCAATGAAGAGTGTTTGAGCATGTGAAGTCATTTACCTACCTAGAATTCAAACCCTTCCTTTCTCTTTCCTTCCCTTGCTCAACGAAAATAGAGGTTAGATGAAAGAGAAGATGAAGTTGATGATGATGCAATTTTTCTCCCATTCCCATGCACACAAGCCAACTTGGAGGAAGAGAGGGAGGAGAAAAATGAACTTTGAACATTTGACTTAATCCAAAGGTCCTCATAATGACACTTGGCACAATCTTGATCCTCCCATTTGATTTCACATGTATTCATTTACATTGGATTCCACCCCAAGGTTAAATCCTAGCCATTGATTCATTTGACTTTTAATCTCAACAATTGATCTTCAAGTTACCAATGAGTTTCCTCTTCGGTAACCGACTTGTTGGTAAGTAAATTTCCAATTTCACCCCTGATTATCATAACCTTTGCCAAATCATCACTATACTCCAATATAAACTTAAACATTGCTTACAACATGTTTGCAACAAGATTAACAATAATTACATCATTAAGATCATAATTAGCCCTTAATCACAAGTCAGGATATTACAACAACATACCATACTCCCCAAGACCCTAAATCACGAAAATTAGGGCAAAAATTCCAGAAATTCAAGGCCTAACCAATGGCCACAAAACTTATATGAAAATGAAGCTTTAACTCACCTCAACAACTTTCCCAAAGAAGTTCCTTGGTTCTCCAACTTCTAGATTTCCTTGTGGCCACAAAACACCACCAATGGAGAAACTACAACCATCAAATTGAAGATCTCACTCCAAGGAACAACTTTATAGAAGGAAGTTTCGGCATTAGAGGTCAAGATCATATCTTTTTCACAAGCTTTCCTTCCTCCTTTTCCTTCAACAATGGAAAAAATGAAGAGAGAAGAGATAGATGAGTGAAATGATGAAGATAAAGAGCATAATTTCTTCCCCCATTCCTTACTCATTCGCACAAGAGAGAGGGAGAGAGAGAGAAATGGGTTTAAAATGATTTCTTGACTTTTCCAACCATTCTCTCACCATACCTACTTGCCAAGTGTCCCAATATCATTGATTTTCATAAAGCAAGTAACCAAATTAGTTACTCTAACCACACCATTAGCTATTTAGTTATATATCTCATTTTTCTCTTAGTTAGTAATTAATTTCTCTATTAATCACTAACTAATTGCCTAACAATTTCATTCTTTCGATTTCCACTAATTATGACATATTAATTAATATTGCCACATGCATAATCAAATTCTTTTCCTTCTTTCATGCTCCTTTTACCCCCATATTTAGTCCAATAATTATTTCATCACATAATTATGCTAAAATACAAGGTATTGAGCATTTTCAATAATAATTCGGATCTCAAATCCACATTAATCCATATAATCATTCACAAGAATTGTAATTAGCCCTTAATCGAAATTTGGGGCGTTACAAAAATCACATCCTATCCATATACATTCAGTTTTGGTTCAAATTGCTTCACAATTACCAAGATTACCAATTTACCTAATTCAATTCCTATTCAACTCTAATGGCACAAGGGCACAATCTTAAATCACTTCCCCCTAACACAATGCCCAATTTATTCATTCCAAAATCTTATGAAATCAGGGCAATAACCACAAAATCTCAAAACCAAATCAATGACCAAAACAATTATACCAAAATGCATCAAATACTCACCTCTTCAACTTGCCAAGATCAAATCCTTGATTCTTCCACTTTCAAATTTGTTCAAATACTAAAAATTCACCTTTCAAGATTCTAAAACCATAGAAACAGAGCTCTCAACCTCTTGAACAACATTAATGAAGAGTATTTGAGCATTTAAAGTCATTTGGAGCACCTACCATAAGTTTTCTTCTTTCTCTTTCTTCCTTGAGGTCGATGGAAATGGAGGTGAGGAGAGAGATGAGATGAGAATGATGGTGATGGATTTTTCCCCTTTTTCCCATGCTTCTCACCAACTTGAAGGGAGAGAGGGAAGAGAAAATTGAACTTTGAATCTTTGACCTCATCCAACGGTTCACAACTTGCCACATGTCATAATCCCATTCTTACTTCCATAAGTTCATATAAACACCTCCACACTAGATTCTGCCCCTCCAATCATTTAAGAATTAATCCTAACCATTGATCTCAAGTTACTAATGAGTCTCCTCTTCAGTAACTGACCAGCTGGTCGGTAAATTTACCATTTTACCCCTGATTATTACAACATATATTAAACCTTCTTCAAACACATTTCACATCACAATACACCCCATATTCTTTAAAAGTGTTCATTCATTAATAATTACATTACTTTTGAAGTCATTAGTCCTGAATTACAATTCAGGATATTACACATTAAGAACCAGAGGAGTATAAAAAAACATAAGAGAGTTTGAAAAAGTTCTCTCGTCTCATCTCAAATTCTTCTGTATACATGACATTATATCTCAAATTCTTCTTCGTTTAAATATACTTTTCCCCGTGAACTAATTTTTTCTTTTTTGTTTTTTTATCAAAGTGAACTAATTTATTGAGATAGTACTCTTTGGTCAACAATACCAGACTTCACTTATACCAAACTGTTGTATTCCATCTGGTCAATAATATAAAAAGTCTATTAGAAAAATTTTTTTGTCTAAAATATAAGAGGTTAACATGATAATTAATGATTATTTTTCACAAAAATATATGATAAATATTAAATGCATATTTGCATATCACATTCTTTAATTAGGAAAAAATATATATGTTAAATTATTTAACCAACATTCATTAGTTCTTGTGAATTAATTAACAACATCTTATATTATGGACATTACAATCTAATAAATTAGGAGTATAAGCATGGTGACTAAAAGATATATCTTGTCATTACATGAGAAAATACTCCCTCTCCTTATATATATGAGCCTTTAATCAAATTACGAGATTCTAGAAAATAGTTAATAGTTAAATGTAATCATTATATAGGAAATTTATTTTTTTTTCAAAAATGCCCTTAATTATGAATGGGTGAGAGAAAGAGAGAGTAATAATGTGAAAAGAATGAAAGAAAATGTATGTAGTATAATAATTAATTGAAAGCAAAATGAGAACAAATGATTTTATTATTGAGACAAATTCGAAGGAATCTTACATTTACAGACAAGCTAATTCTAAAAAAAACTCTTATATATAGGGGTGTGTGTGTGTTATCAGAAGATAAGATGGTTAGGAATCCCAAGAGAGAGTTGGATGAAGTAAAATTCTGAAACTAGTGGAATGGAAGTTGTCACATTCGTGGCCCAACCTAGCCTCGTACCCGAGTCTACTTCTGGACGTGGCCTCCAACTCCGTCGGGTAGACCGGACTCAAAGGAATATCCACGCCCCCTGCATGTTCCTTTCACCTCCCCACGACTTGAACACCCAACCCGTGGAGTTAGCTCAATGGTGCCACGTCTCGCCAAGCACTTGAACTTATCCCCAGGTTGGGTGTTCGAGTCGTGTGGAGGCGAAAGGAACACGCAGGGGGCATGGATATTCCTTTGAGTCCGGTCTACCCGATAGGGCTGGAAGCCACATCCAAAATTAAACTCGGGTACAAGGCCAGGTTGGGCCACGACTATGACAAGAGTATGTCAAGTGGGCCATGGGCCAAAAACTAGCCATGTGGGCGATACGGCCCCCTCCTTTTTTTTGACCTTTTGTGATGTGGTCACATGGAATCTTATACTTACACCAGAAACCAAAAAAGCCAATAAAGCATGCTCCTATGGTCCAGGTATTAAGTATAAGGATTTCGTTTATCTCTTGGTTGCTAGGGAAAGATGACTTTTATTCCATATCAGTAGTACAAGTTTTTAATAAATTTTTATTATCTTTATTTAAATTTCTTTTGATTAAAATCATAAATGATCCTTGTTCATTCTCACCATTTTAAAATGGCCGACAAAATAACTGACTAATAATGTGATGTATGTTTCATTAATTATACTCACCCATCATTTTTTCCTTTTGTCTTTTTTAATTTCTGGAGGCATTTTTTAAAGGGGTAATTGCAATCAGGTCGCAAGTAGGCAAGCTTCTAGGACGCATGGTGGATCGGGGTTACCTGGCTAGAAATGTCTACCAGTTATAGGTTTAATGCAATAGATGTGGGTGTGGGGTTCTTTGTGGTGCAGTTCACTGATGCACACGACTATGGATTAGCCCTGACAGGAGGATCCTGGTTGATTTTTGACCATTTTTTAGCTATTCAACCGTGGAAGCCAGATTTTAAATCTGAAGAGGAGGTGATCTCAAAAGTAGTTGCTTGGATTCGTATAGCTAAGTTGCCGTTGGATTATTATGATAAGGGTATATTGTACGTTATTGGATCGTAAGTGGGTAAAGTGTTGAAGGTTGATATGAACACATTGTATAGGAAAAAGGGTCGGTTTGCTCGTATTTGAGTCAAACTCGACTTGAATACTTCACTGGGACCTGTGGTACTTGTACATGGGAAGGAATGGAAGATACAATATGAAGGTATCGATTTGATTTATTTTAAGTGTGGGTGCTATGGTCATAATGCAGATCATTATCCACATAAGAATGTTAGGTCTGGTACTGGTGCCAACCAGAGGGGAGGGGAGTCAAGCGTGAAAGTGGGCAGTTCTGACAATCCAGAAGAGTAGGGTGGAGGTATGGTGTTGTTGCAAGAAGTGGGATCGAAGTCATCCAAGGTGCAGTATAATAATTGAATGGTTATACAACGACCTCACCGGAGCTAGCAACTAGAGGTCTCGAATAGGAAAGGGCATGAAAATGGCTGAGTTTCAGGGGGCAAATCCATGATGAGTGCTAGGGGATCATGGTTTAATGCACTTAACGTAAAGGTGGAAGTCACGCCTTTAATTCGTAGAAGAGAGATACGCAAGTACCATTGATTGTTGTGTTGAATATTCCTAAAAATAAGGCTGAAAAGCGGGTAGATAATATTTCCTTATCAAGGAAAGCTGACTTAAAACCTAGTGCTTCAAATGGGACGTTAGTGATTGCTAAAGAAGTTGAGCCTAGTAAAAGTGGGCAAGGAGCGCAGGAAAGATAAAGTAGATTGGAGGTGTACATGAAAGCTAAGGAACGGGTGGGGTTGGGCCAGGAGGAGAGTATGGATGTGAATAATGTTGTGGGTCCAAATATGGGGAGTGTTTTAGAGATGTCCTTTCATAGCGTGCTTGAAAATTAGTTGAAGCAACGTGTTGTGCATAGGGGAGCTTCTATGAAAGCCTGGAAGGGTTTGATAGGAGCTGATAATCTAATGGATCCAGGAGCAAAAAATAATTCTTCATTTCTTGTTTGGTGTAACCCCCTCTCAGAAGAAGAGGAAGAAGCATAGGGCGTTGCTGTGGTGGTAGTTCGGAGCTCTAGAGAACGCTAATATTGAGTTGTTAGTTTTTATGATTTGGTTTATATGGATTTAAAGGTGTGTATTTAGAATTCCCTTGGTGTAGGGGTAGGGCTTTCATGCGACTCATTCCTAAGCTACGGACAAAGTATTGTTTTCAATTTCTCACTTTATTAGAAACTAGACAGAAGACTAAGCCAAGTTTATTAGCTCGAAGGTGGGGTTTAAAGAACCATGATGTGGTGGATACGGTTGGTTTTAGTAGAGGCATTTGGTGCTTTTAGGAAGAGAAGGTTGACTTTAAAGTGACTCATAAGCACGCACAAGTCTTACATGGGGTGTTTAATGCCAGTAGTATGGACGAGTGGGGGTTGACGGCAGCGTATGGTTACCTGAATATTAATAACCAAAGGGAGATATGGCAACAACTAAGGTTTATTGTAGATAGAGGTGTGGGTCGATGGTGTGTTGGAGGTGATTTTAACGTGACATTATGGAGTGAAGAAAGGGTTTTAACGGCAAGAATGTAGGTTGGTCCAGACAGATCCTTCATTGATTGGTATAACATGAGTAGTATGGCGGAAGTAAATTTTTAAGGGTCAAGGTTTACGTGGTAGCGTGGCTTTTCTTTTAGTCATATTGATTGATATTTGGCTAACTTATCTTGGTTTAAGAGGTTCAGGGAAGCATCCATTCCTCACTTACTGAGACTTAAATCAGATCATTGTCTATTGCTTCTCTCTTTGTCAAGATGTAGTAATATGGCAAGAAGAGGGTATCATTTTCAGTTTTTTGCACCTTGGATTACTCATGAGACTTTTCCTGAAGTGGTTGGGAAGGCGTGGAATGTTATTGGTTTGTGAATATGAGGAGGTTTAAGGAGGAAGTTCGATAGTGGAATAAGTATACTTTCGGGAATATTGATAGAAGGAAAGGGGAGTTACTTAATGAATTAGATCAGCTAAACTGCAAAGACCCAAATAGTTCATTTTGGAATAGGAAGAGAGGTGAGGTGTGGCTGGAGTTGGAGAAGTGTTTTGGCTCAAGAAGAATTAATGTGGATCCAGCAATCGCATTGTAATTGGTACCAGCATAGTGTTAAAAATACTAGATACTTTCATGCAATGGCTAATGGTCGAAGAAGAAGGAAGAATATCTAGGCTTTACAAAAAGGAGGATAGAGAGTGGTGTTATGATCCTGACGAATTAAAGGTGTTAAGAAATAAATATATAGTGTATAATGTGTAGAATATTCTAGAGGATGTGTATTAGCTGTATTCTGTTATTTCCCCTTTACAGGTGTACAAAATGTATTG
The DNA here is from genome assembly GCA_963242795.1 of Inga leiocalycina. Taxonomy (NCBI): domain Eukaryota; kingdom Viridiplantae; phylum Streptophyta; class Magnoliopsida; order Fabales; family Fabaceae; genus Inga; species Inga leiocalycina. The sequence goes on along the minus strand of OY725331.1, from coordinate 26,222,787 downwards.
GGTAAACTATTCTATAAATAGATATTGAATAGAGGGCCTAATCAATCATTGAGCCCTTTACAGATATTTGTCCCTAGTGCCTGATTTTCTCTTGATGAAAAAGAAACCCTAGGGCTCTGATAATGTGCCCAGAAACTGGCGAGGAGGTCGAGGATCCCGTGGTCACTTCCGAGGACGTGGTCGTGGCCGCAACTCGCGAGGACGCCCTTACTGTCACTATTGTAAGCGCCCTGGTCATGACATATCTAAATGCTACTACTTGTGTGATGATGGAGCTCAGGCACATTATGCTTCTGCTAGTAGTGTTGCTGATCCAGCATGGTACGTGGATAGTGGAGCCAACTATCATGTAACCCCTTCTGCTGATCACATTGATCAAGCTTCTGCCATTGGTAAGTGTCATCTTAGTACTTGCACTGGTGAAAAGACTTCTGTTAAGGCTGTTGGATCCAAGACTTTATCATCTAATATTAATCTTAATAAAATTTTGGTAGTGCCATCTTCTACTAAGAATCTTGTGAGTGTATCTCAGTTGGTTAAGGATAACTCTGTTATTGTTGAATTTAATGATACTGGTTGCTATGTGAAGGATCGAGTAACAGGACAACTTCTGATGCAAGGGAAACCAAAGCAGGGGCTATATCCGGTAATCAGTAATAACGCTCGAAGAAGTTATCATTCTGCCCAAGCTCATTATTTCTCTGTTGAATCCAGTTATGATTTTGCCTTATGGCATCAAAAGTTAGGACATCCTAGTAGAAAAGTGCTTAGTCACATTTTAAATAAATGTAATGTCAAGCTCAAACACAATGAGCATGATTTTTGTGAGGCTTGTCAATATGGAAAATCTAAATATCATCCATTTCCTTCTTCTCAATCTCATGCCTCTGCTCCTCTTGATTTAATCCACACAGATTTATGGGGTCCGTCCCCTGTTCAATCAACATCTGGACATCGTTTTTATGTTCATTTCATTGATGATTACAGTCGATACACCTGGTTATATCCTATTAAGCATAAAGGTGAAGCAATTGCAGCATTCAATCACTTCAGGGAACTTATTGAAAATCAATTTAGTACTAAAATTAAGGCAATTCAATATGATATGGGTACTGAATTTAAACCATTTATTCCCATTGCTAATGCTCATGGTATTCAGATGCGATATACCTGTCCATATACTTCTCAATAGAATGGAAGGGCAGAGAAGAAGCATCGGCACATTGTGGAAACTGGATTGACTCTATTAGCTCAAGCTAAAATGCCTCTTAATTACTGAGTAGAAGCTTTCCAGACTGCAGTGTTTCTAATCAACAGAATGCCTACACCAGTTCTAAAGAATTCAGCACCTCTGTTTCGGTTATTCAAAACAAAATTTAACTACAAAACTCTTCAACCTTTTGGTTGTGCTTGTTATCCCTGTTTAAAACCATACAACGATTACAAGTTTTCTTTCCATAGCCAACAATGTGTTTTTCTTGGGTATGCATCTCAGCAAAAAGGCTTCAAATGTCTAAGCTCCACTGGTCGTATATATATTTCACGACATGTGGTTTTCGACCCAAAGGTGTTTCCCTTTGCCAATGGTTTTCTTCAACGAAGAACTAAAGTGAATGATACAATCACTATTCCTCTGGCTATCAATCCTTCCTTGACTGCCTCAGTCTCACCAAATTCTTCTTCCTCGGATCACTCTACTGCCAGTCATGATGACTCCAGATCATCTGAACATATGGCCTCACCAATTCATTCACTTGTGAGCAGCCCAACATCTTCTCTTCATCCTATCGAAGATGGCTCAAGCACTGACGTGTTATCTTCATCCAGTAGCCCAGACTCAACACCAATTAGGAATACACATCACATGACCACTCGGGCCAAGAGTGGCATCCACAAGCCCAAATATCCGTTTGTTGGGCTTTTATGTTCAGTAGATGGAGCTTCTTTAAAACGTATAGCAGAACCTCTGAATGTCACAGACGCCCTATCCTCCTCCGATTGGAAAGAAGCAATGACTGAGGAATTTCCAGCTCTTCAGCGCAATCGGACATGGCATTTGGTTCCATATACTGGCAATCAGAAAGTAATTGATTGCAAGTGGGTATTCAAGAACAAATTTCACTCTGATGGTTCTCTTCACAAATGAAAAGCGCGGCTTGTGGCCAAGGGGTTTCAACAGTCTCCAGGGGTCGATTATCACGAGACGTTCAGTCCGGTGGTGAAGGCAAGCACGATTTGCACTGTTCTTACTATTGCAACAACCTTCGATTGGGATATCCGACAACTTGACATCAACAATGCTTTCTTGAATGGGTATCTCAAAGAGGATGTGTTTATGCGGCAGCCTGAGGGATTTGTCAATAAATCACGCCCTACACATGTATGCAAACTTGATAAAGCACTCTACGGACTCAAACAAGCACCGCGTGCCTGGTATGATCGTCTAAAATTTACCTTGACTCAGTGGGGATTCAAAAATGCTAAGAGTGACAGCTCTTTATTTGTGTTAAAAAGGGATAATTTGCTTGTTTATGTCTTGATATATGTTGATGACATACTGGTCACTGGAAACAGTAAAGCATATCTGAATTCGTTTGTTAGCAAATTGAACTGTTTGTTCTCTCTGAAAGATCTTGGTGCAATTCATTATTTTTTGGGCATTGAAGTTTTTCGAGACAGTTCTGGTATTTACTTAAACCAAGGCAAATATACTCTAGATCTTCTTAGAAAATTTGGAATGCTTGATGCTGCACTAATGCCCACACCTATGGTCTCTGGAAAACAATATTCTATCAATGATGGAATATTATTGCCTAATCCCACTATATTTCGGCAAGCCATAGGAGCTTTACAATATCTCACCACCACTAGACCAGATATAGCATTCTCAGTAAATAAATTGAGTCAATTTCTATCTAGGCCTACTGATGTGCATTTTCAAGCTGTAAAAAGGATACTAAGGTATCTTAAAGGAACATATCACTATAGTTTGCATATTAAACCATCTCCTGGACTCAATTTAATTGGTTTTTCTGATGCTGATTGGGCAACTAGTGTGGATGATAGAAAATCAATATCTGGTATTGGTATCTATCTAGGAGGTACTCTGGTTTCATGGTCCTCCCGGAAGCAACGTGTAGTATCACGTTCAAGTGCAGAATCTGAGTATCGGTCATTAGCTGATTCATCTGCTGAGATTGAATGGTTACGTTCATTACTATATGAACTTGGGTTCCAGCGTAGAAAACCTCCTATTATTTGGTGTGATAATATCAGTGCAAAGGCATTAGCTGCTAATCCAGTACAGCATGCACGATCCAAGCATATTGAACTTGATGTTCATTTTGTGCGTAATAAAGTTTTAGATGGTCAATTGGACATCCGATATATTCCTTCTGCACAGAAAATTGCAGATGGTTTTACTAAAGCTTTAACTCATCCTCAGTTTTCTATATTCCGCAACAAGCTCGGTTTGGTTATCACCCCTTCTCGCTTGAGGGGGGATGTTAAGAAATAAATATATAGTGTATAATGTGTAGAATATTCTAGAGGATGTGTATTAGCTGTATTCTGTTATTTCCCCTTTACAGGTGTACAAAATGTATTGGGTAAACTATTCTATAAATAGATATTGAATAGAGGGCCTAATCAATCATTGAGCCCTTTACAGATATTTGTCCCTAGTGCCTGATTTTATCTAAAGGTAATTAGTACTCAGTTTTTTCAGACTTTATACACATCAGAGTATGACTAAAATGGTCATAGAATTCAGTTTGGTAACACATTTTCAAGTCTCCACGAGAGTAAGCTCACCCCTCTTGGTCATTTGGCTATAGAGCATGAAATCAAGACAGCCTTGTTCAGCATGAGTGCTCAAAAAGCACCAGGGTTTGATGGTTTGAATCGCTTGTTCTTTCAAAGTTAGTGGGACATTATGGGAAAGTCTCTAGTTAGGATGGTTCAATGTATTTTTGATTTTCGAGAGGAGGTTAAGAGTTTAAATGGTACAAATATTGTGCTCATCCCTAAGGTTGAAGTGTCTCAAACTTTTTAGGATTTTCTACTAATTAGTTGTGCAATGTAGTATATAAGGTAGTTATTAAAGTTCTTGCAAATCATTTGCAGCATTTGATGCCGAAGATTATAGCTCCAAACCAATGTAGCTTTGTCTCAGGGAGACTTACTTATGATAATATTATTCTAGCGTAGGAGGTAATTCACTCTATGGGGAGAATGAAAAAGAAAAAAGGTTTTATGGTTTTGAAGATTGACCTTGAAAAGGCCTATAATAAGGTTCGATGGGTGTTTGTTATTGACTATTTGACTGAACTTTCCTAAGTGCTTTATTGACATTGTGTATCAATGTTTATGTAATATCCCAATTTTGAGATTTGAGGCTAGAGAATAAGCCTAAATTAAGTGGACTGCTAAGCCCCAGTTTAGTAGATGTCCCAAATCTATTCTCTAATGTCTCTTATATCTTTAGGGCATTAAAGAAAATAAAATGGTGAATTTTGAAGAAAGTGATTATGCTTCCAGTGAAATTGCCTATGAGGAAGTAAGCTTGTCATGTGATTTTTTATGATCAAATGATAAGTAAAAATTATGAATTTTTACAGGATGAAAGTAGATATCCTAAGCTTTAATTTGATAGGTCATATGAATCAATTAGAGTTACAAAAAGTTATAAATTAATTAAAAATTTTAACCCCACTTCTTCTTTTTTTCAAAATCCATCTCAAAAATATCTTTCCCCGTCTCCCTTCTCGTCCCCTGTACCCAATAAACCCTTGACTAAGTAGGGATCAGTCTAATTTGCAAGCTAATTAATGGTTGATGGCCGAAAACTGGGCCCAAGCCCAAACAAAACAACGAAAACCTAATTTAACTGATCTCACAAGTTGAAACTTCCTCAACAGCCGCATCTTTCTCAACCAGCAGCTCCAATCATCGTACTCTATCCTCTTCCCAATCTCTCAAAAATTTGAGCCTATAAGCAACACTATAAGGGCTTTTTTTAAACAACTGCTTTTGTTAGATTTGGGATAAAGATAGCATTTACTACCTCCAGTTCTAAATATAAAAAAAAAATTGATATTTTTTTGGAAGATTAAGGAAGCTAAATAAGTTACTTAATTATATTATATGTTGTGTATTTTTAGATTATATATGAGTTTACAAGTTAAGCAAAATAGTTTGGAAAAAAATGACAAATATAAATATTTTAAATTAATTTAATTAACTTCCTTAATCTTTCTAAAAAATTCAATTTTGTCTTATATTTAGGACAGGAGAGAATAGAAAATGGTGAAAGCATGAGTTGACCTTTTATGCAGATATGCATATGCTTAGGAGAGCTGACTTTGGCAATTCTTTTTATTTTCCTTCTATTCTTCTCTCTCTCTCTCTCTCTCAACTTTCTTTAAAGTGCTATTCCAATCCCTTTTGATTATTTGCTTAAGAATGATTTAAGGCGTTAAAGAATGCTCTAGATGCTTACGTGGTGTTAGAAGGTGTTAAAGAACGCTGTATATGCTTCTGAATTGTTTTCTTATTTGTTTATGTTTTCTATTTTTTTCCAAAATTATTTTATAAAATTATTTTAAAAAATTTTTTTAAAATAAATAAATAAATATGTTTGGATGGTTTTTTTTAAAAAAATTATTTTTTAAAGGATGTGGCAGCCACCGTTGTCAAATTTACTTTTTGAAGGGATGTGGGGGCAGCCTTCATCAACGGTGACATGGCAACGGTGAGTGCACATTGTGTCAATTAGTGGATATGTATAAGAAATAGGAAAAAAAACTGTCACACCCTCATTTTATTTTCACCTATTTCAAAGTATTTGCGGAAAACGATACACAGTTCAATGGGCAACATAAGAATAGCATAGATATATTGATATTATGTGCACGATTATGGAAATTCCCCCTAGGGGTTCATACATGATAATTACAATTAACGTAGCCTCACAGCGCTACGTGGGTGTCTAAATCCATCCTAGTGAAATGGAGACATCTTCCTGTCTTCGTTCCACCATTGCAATCCCCTTTGTACAGTTCTCTTCATTTTTCTCAGCATATCTTCTGTCTTCTCCTGTCTAAATTGTTGGTAGGGAAGGGTAAGATTTTGGGGAATCTCAATAGGAAAGCAATACCAATATGTATGCAAGATAAGTGCTTAATACATGACATGCTTGCATTACATAACTCATGCTCATACAATGACATATCTGAGTGCTTAATGTTTCAAACAACATACGTATGGCCATAGCATAAGCAGGAATAGAGCTTCAATTATTCATATATGGTTCACATAATCAAGCAAAGGAATAACATGCATCAATACACCAACACAAATATCAAATACATGCAAGAGAGGTAAGTTCTCTACCTTAATCGCCCTTCCTTGATCCTCGAATAACATGCCTCAATTTGCGTGCCAATTCCTGAAGCTCTCTACTCGGTCCTAAAACGTCAAATGTACAATTTAGACATTTCCATAGTGTTTCTGGTGGTTATATTAGTCTATGGTGAACATTTACCAAAGTGCCCCTAGGACCCCGGCCCGGCCTAATAGCACATTTTCCCAAAATCTTGACTAGGCCTATCCTAACTTTTTTTCGCCCAAGGAATCCATTTTCAGACTCAAAATTATCAAATACACTGTGAAATTAAGAAAATACCCTTGACAACCCCTATTTCAAGTTTTAATGGCGTTTTCGTAATTATGCTTTTTCGGCCTCTACCGAAAAGGTGACCAATTGTAACCTCACCTATTTTCGCCTATTGAATCCAATGGAACCATCTATTTTATGAAAATCTAGTTCCTTCCCTCAGATTTGGTCTTGGCCAAAATATTGGTCAAAAAAATAGAAAAATGGAGTTTTCGTGTTTTCGCTTCCAAAACTTATACTTTTCCACTTCTAATCCCTTATTAACTTATTTAATCACATTCTAATCATGATTTAACGAAATTTAGGCAGCATAACCCCTTAGGGTTATAGCTTTTCCCATTCTTCAACTCAACCAAGACACTTGAAAAATCAAGAAACATCAACAACAACAACACCACAACCATAAAAGAGCAAGTTTATGAAGTTACCCTCTTGCTTCCAATCTTGGCACCTTAACTCCTTCTCTTCCTTGGAGATTTGACTTGTTAAACACATGTATTCATGAAGAAGAGAACCTTAGAGGAAGTGTTATGTAATGACCCAATTTGGGATTAAGGGCTAATGACTCTGATAATGATTGTAATTAGTGTAATTAAACACTTTTAGAGAAATATGATGTAAATTTGATATATGTGTATTTGGTGATTAGAGATCAATGGTTGAGATTTGTTGCATATGGGTCGGGATCCTGTGCATTAAGCTTGTGTGAGTTTATTGTGGAAGTGACAAGATGGTGACATATGGCATAGCGTGAACCATTTGATGTGGCATAAGGGACAAAAGTCCACTTTTCTCCCTCTTCTCTCTCCTATTCGGTTGGGGGGAAGTATGGGCAAGGGAAAACACTTCATCATCATCACCCTATCCATCTCTCATATTCTCTCTCTTCCTTCTTTTCTATTTTCAGTGACCTTAAAGGTGGAAAGAGAAAGTAAAAGCTTTAATCTTTGGTGAGTAATGGTCCTTCTTTGCTCAAATCCTCTTCTTTAATGTTGTGTACCTCATTAAGAGCTTCATTGTGGTGATTTCAGAATCTTGAATAGTGTTGATTTGGGTATTGGAGAAATTTAGAAGTTGGAGGATCAAGATTCTGGATTTAGCAAAGTGAAGAGGTAAGCATTTAGTGATTTTTGATATATTATTTGTGATTTTTGGATAAGTTTGGGAAAATCTGGAAATTATCCTTGATTTTGTATAAATGTTGAAGATAGGAATCTCATTGTGATTAATGTTGGAATTGGTTCATTGTGAAGATATTTAAGTATTGGATTTAGTTTGGAATATTGGAAATGTGTTAAGAGGAATTGGAACATTGTGTGTATCATAGAGACCTAAGTGTTTAATTGTGGTCAAAATGGTTTTTGGGGTGTTTTGGAGGTTACCAATGTGTTCCTTAGGTCATTTTAAGTGGAAGGGAGCTTTGTGTGAGGTTTGGGAACCATTAGGAGCAATTTTGACCAATATGGTATTTTCTGTCATTTGCTGCGTTTCTGGTCTCTGATGCACAACACTCGAGTAAGGGAAGATCATGCTCGAGTGCTGCGTATATTTTCCCTTTTCTACTTCGAGTTTTGCTTGGGTTCTATGAGTGGAGCTTGAGTGCACTTTTATAACTGCGAGTAAAGTTGATGTTCACTCGAGTGAGCAAGGGATTGCTCGAGTGAGGGTGTGAGTCCAAAGTTAGGGTTACTCTCGGGTTGTCACTCGCTTGCCAATGCTCAAGAGTGTGATCTGACACTCGTGAGTGCAGGCCTCTTACCCGAACACTAGGGGGTATGCTCGAGTGAGCTTGTCCCTCTGATGTTGATTGTTCTATCGGGTTCTCACTTCTTGTCTTGCACTTTCGATGACTCGAGTGAGTTTGGAGTCATCACCTGAGTGTAAAACTATATGCTTGAGTGTGGTGAACACTTTCTGGCCATGATGGTTGCTCACTGTCAAACACTCACGAGTAAGAGCCATTCTCACTCGGGCACGAGTGTCTCATCACTCGAGTGAGGTCATCTTCACTCAAGTGAACCAGCCAAAAATATGTGTTTTGCCTTCGAAAAAGAGGTCTTCAGGGTAATTTCTCCTAACCCTTTAGGCATATGTTTAGGCCTCTATTAGCCACCTAAAGAGTCATAAATGATAACCAACTTAGAGTATTATGGAATAAGTGTTTGGAAAAGAGATTGATGGTTGTCCCTAATTTGGTATAGGATTTGATATCTGCCAGATGCCTGAGCCCACTGTGCCAAAGAACGTCAGGAAAGATTCAGGTAGTGACTCCTCTCTTATACTTTGTGTAAATGTATTGTATGTTTGCCTATCATGCATTATGTGCTGCTGCTGCTGCTTTGAGATGCATTGAGATACATTGTGGAGCATTGTGCGTTGTGGAGCTTTGTGCGTTGTTGAGCATTATGCCTTGTGATAAGTTATGCATTGAGATACCTTGTGCTTTGTGATGCTGCTGTCACAGAGATTACTATGTAAGCGGGCATAGTGTTTGCAGCGAAAGCTGTCATTGTGATTACCGTGCAAGCGGGCATAGTGTTTGTAGCGAAAGCTGTCATTATGATACCGTGCAAGCGGGCATAATGCATTTTGATACAGCCGTGAGTGTTGTCGTCTGTGGCGCGAGCCATGGATCATTGTGTTGCTGATGATGCTGGTGAACATGATACATTACATGTCCTGTGTTTATATATTATATGAGTGATTTGTTACTACTGGGATTCTTTTGAATCTCACTCTTTCCAAATGACTAACATTTCAGACAGGGCATGTGGCTCAAAAGGGAAGCGGCCAGCCAGGAGTGGTTAAGGCTTTAGGGACATTTTGTATTTTGGATGTTGGTTATCTAGTTGGCTTTTGGGATTACTGTATGTATATGAGATGTATATAGAAAATTTTGGATATGTAATCCCCATCTTGGAAACCTTTAAACCCATTCTATATATAAGTAACTCGGGGTTGCCGGGATCTTGGTTACGTACTCTGATATTTATTATGTGATTTGTCGGCACAGGTAATTGTATTTGAAAGTGAATGTGAGACCAGATGAATTCTATTTTGAACATTTTGTTTGGACACCCCATCTCTTGGAGATGGGTGATCCTAAATGTGATTTTTGTTTTATTGGTCTCTATTTCACTTAAATGTCGTAGTCTGGATATAATTACCGTGAGTGGGGGTTACATGTTACACAAGGATAAGAAGCCAAATCACTAAATCAACAACTACTTACCTTAACCTTTTTCCTCCTTCTCTCTAATCTTCAAAGAACTCTCAAGCTCACTCTCTCTCTCTCTCTCTCTCTCTTTGCTCTTGTGGTTGGCCGAAATATGGCATGAAAGAGGAAGGGAATGTGTTTATTAATTTAGTCTTCTTTCTTCCTAGCCTTTGATCTCATCAAGGGTTGAGATTTCACCACTTGTCTTTCACCATTCCTCCTCCCATACCTCCAACCATGCCTTCTTAACTTTATGCCATACCCCCTCATCATTTGGCTTCAATAGGATTTGGACTAGATTCCCTTCTAGTTACACACACCGTCCCTCTCCTCTTATTAACCAAGTCAATTCTCTTTCAACTAGATCTAAGTTTGCACTCTACCATGCAATCAAGTTTATCTCTTCCTTTACTCAAGCTATTCCCATCATGTACTTCACCATACTTCCATGTTGTGTACACTCTACCTTTGTCATGATTGAAATGTTCATGTAGTATTTGACTTGTGCTTCTTGGAAATTAATCATCATTTCTCTCTTCATGTAGCCTTTTGGACTTGTGCTCATGAAATTTAATTATTCCCCTCACTCTTTTATGTGTTGGCCGAAATTAGGGAGGAAAAGAGAAGAAAAATATTTTTCACTAATTCCATAATTCATATAATTGAATTATATATAATTCCCCCTAATTTTACAATTCTTGATTTATTTTACCAAGAATAATCCAATTATCAAGGTAATTAAACCCGGACCGGTCAGTGAACCAGTCGAGGTATTGGGTCAAGGGTCAGTGGGTTAGACCGGAGTCAAACCAGAGCTAAACCGGGACCAAACCGATGAGAAATGGAATATTTTAGGCTTATGAAATTCTAAAGGAAAAATTTTAAAAAGAATAAAAAAATTTGACCCGGACCGGGTTACCAAACCTGACCGATTTCATGCCCAGGTCACCGGTTTCTGGGCCAGTTTGGCCGGTCCGGTCCAGGTCAAATAACATTGCCAATTATACATTTTCCTTGAATAAGTGAAACTAATTTCAATTAATTAGAAAAATAATTAATCTTGGGATAAATAGGCAAAATTATGATTTTGCTATCACCTTATTAATTTAATTCCTTTCTTGAATTAATTTGCCCATTTCCTTATGAATATGAATATTTCAAAATTCACAAGATCCAAATTCATGAATTTCACCATTTTATTGAATTTCTCAATTAATTATAATATTTTTTTGGTGAATATAAAATTTGGGGTGTTACAAAAACAATTGAAAACAGTTTTAATTTTTTTTAGTTTTTAAAAAGAACTTTCTATAGTTTCTGGTTTTAAAAACAATTTATAGGAAACGGCTTTTCAAACAAGATATATTATTGCTTTTTATGTTTTAAAAAAAAACTGTTTAAGAAAAACAAACAGGCCCCCAGTTTCACCTATCCCTCTTCAGGCGCATCCCACACTCTAACCTAAACTGTGATATGGCCGTTATATTAGGGTAAATGTTAACCTATAGATCCCATAAAACTGGGCAGGAAAAGGGAGAAAACAGAGAACTTAAAATATTATATACTCCTAATTAATTAAATTGTCAACCATAGATTGATTTATATATTTATATACTTCAAATATCATTTGCTAACTATCTTTGTAATTAGATTATTTTAACTACCACTCTGGTCCTATTTATAAATCCTTTTTTACTAAAAAATTTGGTCCTATTTATAAATTCAGTTTTAGGATAGTAAATACATTTTGTACTTTTTTACCCCTATTAATTGCAATAAACAAAATGAATTTTATTCATGTTGAATTTTGAAACCAATCATAAATAAGGGCGAAATTGGAAATTTAGCCTATAATTAATGAGTTAATCAACTCTCCTTGGTATGTGAGAATTAGTTAAAAAGGACTTATACATAGGACCAAAGTGGTATTTTAATATCTTTTCATATCCTAACACATTTAAAAGGATATCTTATTTCCCAATATTTTTTATTACCTTATTATAATTCATTATTCATTAAATTAAAAATATCTTTTAAAGTCCAATTTATCTTTTTTTCTCAAAATTCAAATTTTATATTATCTCATCCATTGATCATAATGGAGAGATTATGATAAATTAAATGACAGCATAGATTGTGTGATATATATCTTAAATGAATAAGATAGATATTTAGTCTTCCCTAAATATCTCAATCCATCTCTTTATCTGAGCAGTCACATAATTTGTAACTCATTTGTCTTTCATCTTCTCTCTCTATTTCTGTCTTGTGCGGGTTCTCCTTACACTATAATTAGACTATTTAAATAATAAATAATCAAATTAAAAATATATTTTAATAGTTCAATTTACCTTTTAGTTACACCTATAATATTATCCGTCTATTGTTTCTCTAGCCATATCTTTTGATAGAACAAGGAAAATGTGCTGAGCCCATTTAGGACTTGAATTTATAAGTGTCAGGCCTAAGATTTTTGCCTTAAAAGTGAAAGCAGGCCTAAAAGGGCTAGCTCTGTAAGGCCGATTGCCTAAAAGGGTTGGCCTTTTTAGGGCCATATATATATTTTTTATATTTTAAAATTATTTATATGATAATAATATTATTGATTTTTTATATTTTGTTAATGATATTATAAATATTTAGTTATTATTATCCTTTTAAGAATTAAGTTTCAAAAAAATATCTTGTATTAATAATCCTAAAAATTAAAAACTTATAAAAGATATTTCTTATTTTATGAGTATTCTTACCAATTTTTTATTTTTCGACTTATTTTCTGGTAATTTTTTTATTTATATCTTGTGTTATTTATTTTGTTGACTACTTACACTTTTCAAGACATATTTATAAGAAATATTTTAAATTTTGTTAAGTCTTCTTATTAATTATTTGTAATTATGGTATGTAGAAAATAGTTTACCTTTGATTATGTTTTAATGACTGTGTTTATTTGTTACATAATTTATACTGTTTACACTCTAATTTTAACAACATTTATGTGTTAAATTAGGAATTTCATTGTTATAATTTTTTACAAAAAAATGAAAAAAATTAAAAATTGTGAAATCTTGTGAAAAAGGCTTCAGGCCGTGTGGGCCGATCCTATAACACGCATGTTTTTCTGGGTCGAGCTTTGAAAAATAGCAATTTTTCTTGTCTCTAATCAAAAAGGGCTAGCACTTTTAGGCTCTAGCCCGTTAAGGGCCCGTCCTAATTCCTAACTCTATTTTTTGAGCTTTTAGATTAAATTAGGATAAGATTAGGTTCCTAGAATTTTTGCCATTAGAGTCATTCTTTTTCTATAAATAACCCATATGTCTTTTACCCCAAAAAAAGTATTCCGTTTTGTTCTTTTATGCTATAGAGCGGAGTCGTCAAGGTTAGAGTCTGAAGGGTGTGTTTGGTTTGAGGGGAGGGAAGGAGAGGGGGGCTAAATTACCTTTTTAGGTTTGAGGTATTTAAATTTTGGGTGGAAACCCAAAATTCAAAAGAAAAGAAAGGGTAAATTTTGAGCAAAAATCCAAAATTTAAAAGAATGAGAAGGTAAATTTTTAGTTTATTCTGTCTAAAATTGTAATTTGCTACCCTGCCGCTCCCCTCCCCTCAAACCAAACACACCTTGAAGGTTTGCAAGCCAAAGTGAAATGTCTGATCATATACCCCTAGAAATTGGGGAGGAAATTCTTCACAAACTGCCCATCAAGTCTCTTATCAAATTCACATCTGTGTTGCAGAGCTTGGAATTCCCTCATCACAAACCAAAATTTCATGTTTGATCATCTCAATCGTACAATTCAACCTTCTAATGGAAACATCTCCCTCTTTTTTCAATTTTATCTTAAAAACTACAAAGGGCAGTGTCATCTTCATCAGGAGGATCTTTACTCAGTTTACTCACTCAATTATCAAAGTGATCACTTCTCTATCTAGAGATTCCCACTCTTTCATCTATTTTGGTTGGATCGTCAAACACTGTTTGCTAGCACATGCAATGGCCTTGTATGTTTTGCTGACTATTCACCATTAGATTACGCACCTATCCTTATTTAGAATCCCTTGCTTCGAAAATATGTGGTGCTTCCCAAACCAATCAAGTCCTGCAGAAAACTCAATCATTACAATGATGCCATGTTTAACCCTCCTCACGGTAATTATATCCAGATTATGAAATTTAAGTGAAATAGAGACCAATAAGACAAAAATCACATTTAGGATCACCCATCTCTAAGAGATGGGGTGTCCAAACAAAACATTTAAAACAGAATTTATCTGGTCTTACATTCACTTTCGAATACAATTACCTGTGCCGATAAATCACATAATAAATATCAGAGTGTGTAACCAAGATCCTGGCAACCCGGGTTACTTATATATAGAATGGGTTTAAAGGTTTCCCAAGATGGGGATTACATATCCAAAATTTGCTATATACATCTCATATACATACAATAATCCCAAAAGCCAACTAGATAACCAACATCCAAAATACAAAATGTCCCTAAAGCCCTAACCACTCTTGGCTGGCCGCTTCCCTTTCGAGTCACATGCCCTGTCTGAAATGTTAGTCATTTGGAAAGAGTGAGATTCAAAAGAATCCCAGTAGTAACGAATTACTCATACAATATATATATAAACACAAGGCATGTAATGTATCATGTTCACCAGCATCATCAGCAACACAATGATCCATGGCTCGCGCCACAGACGACAGCACTCACGGTTGTATCACAATGTGTAATGCCCCAAATTTTGATTAAGGGCTAATTAAAATTATTGTGAATGATTATGTGGATTAATGTAGATTTGAGATCCGGATTAAGTATTGGGAATGCTCAACACCTTGTATTTTAGCATAATTATGTGATGAAATAATTATTGGGCTAAAATAAGGGTAAATGGTGCATAAAGAAGAGGAAAAGAATTAATTATGTGTTATGTGGAAATTTAAATAAATGTGCCATAATCAGTGAGAAATTAAAAGAATAGCCATAAGTTAGTGATTAATGGAGCAATTAATTACTAACTAAAGAAAAATGAGAAGTGTAACTAAATGGCTAATGGAGTGATTAGAGTAACCAAGTGGTTACTTACTTTATGAGAGCCAATGAGGTGGAGATATGTGGCAAGTGGTTAGGATGAGGGAGGGTGTTGGAAAAGTCAAATGGCCTTATTTTATTGTTTTCTCTCCCTCTCCCTCTCTCTTATGCGAATTGACATAGGCTTGGGAGGCAAAAATCTGATCCCATTATGCTTCATCATCATCTTCATCTCTCTTCCTTCCCTCTCTTTCGTTTAGCCATGGCAGCCCAAGGTGAGAGGAAGAACTTTGTGTAAAAGGTGAGTATTTGACCCTCTAAATGGCTTCTAATGGAAAAATGCTCTTCTATAAAGTTGTTCCTTGAGTTGAGAGCTTCACTTTCATGGTTTTAGATTTGTCATTTGGCGGTGTTTGAGCTCTCACGAAATTGTGGACTTGGGTGAACCAAAGAACTTCTTTGGGAAAGTTGTTGAGGTAAGTGAAAGTTTCATTTTCATATAAGTTTGTGGCCATTGGTTGGACCTTGAATTTCTGGAAATTTTGCCCTAATTTTCGTGATTTAGGGTTGTGGGGGAGTATGGTATGTTGTTGTTATGGAAATGGTGCCTTGTTTAGTGTTTTGAATGAATTGAATTGAATTGAAGCTTAAATGTGAAGTTTGGCCACTTTGTGTTGGTTTTTATGCATTGGGCAAAACAGGGCATATCATTAGGTTGTGATTTTGGTCATTTTGAGGTTACCATTGTGTTCCTTGTGAGAAATTGTATGGGAATAGGTTTGGTTATTGATTTTGGAGTCGTTGAACACTTTGGTAGAAAGGTTGGAAAATCTGTCTTGTGTGAACTCTGTCTGGGCAGTCAGTTTGCACAAACGTTTGAATGACCAAATGGTGTTGAAAAATCCTGAAACTTTCCAGTCTTAAAGTTCACATCCCAACCTTTGAAAATGGACATATAGTTTGTGTCACTTCGTCTTGTGAACTGAGAGTTATGTTTTGCCAAAGTTTGGGATCAAAACTAAACTCTGTTTTGGGGCAGTGTTGAGTTTTGTGTAATTCTGGAATTTTTTGGTTATTTCGAGTAATGGTCCATATTTTTCCTATAAAGAGGACTTAGATATCTTTCATTTGGCTTTAGAATCACCTCATTTTGATTTTTCTAGAATTAGTTATGATTTTTGGGAGTTCAGCCAGGAAACAGAATTTTCTTGGCCGTGACCCATGACCTTCTGTGCATCCATTGGCCGTAGCCCATAGGTAGGCTGGCCGCGGCCAACCCCCAAAAATCAACATTTTAGACTTTTAAAAGGTGACATTTGGTCAAGTATTTCCCAAGCCTTTAGGCATGTGTTTAGGCTTTGATTAGCCACCTAAAGGTCATGAATGGTAACCAACTTTAAGTGTTATGAAAATGAGAATTTGGAAAAGAGAATGATCCTATGTCCTTGATTTGGTTATAGGTTTGATATTCACCCTGATCATGGTTTGATATCCTCTTGGATCTTGAGTAGCCGATGTTGGAGCATACGTGGAAAGAAAAAGTATAGGAAACTTACCTCTCCTGCATGTATTGATATTTGTGTTTGTGTATTGATGCATGTTATTGCTTTGCTTGATTATGTGAAACATATATGAATGATTGAAGCTCTGTTTTTATTTATGCTATGGCCATGAGTATGTTGTTGAAACATTGAGTATGCGGATATATCATTATGTGAGCACAAGTTATTGTGATGCAAGCATGTCATGAATTAAACACTTATCTTGCATGCATATTGGTATTTGTTTCCTACTGGGATTCTCTAGAATCTCACCCTCCCCTACCAACATTTTAGATAGGACAAGATGCTCGAGGAAGAAGCAAGCGACTAGGGGCGGCGAGAATCCCTTATGGGCATTTGGATTTGGTAGTTGGTTATCATTACTATTTGGGATAATGGTAGTTGATTTGGATGTATTTAGAGTTGTATATATTAGGATGGATATATGATTGTATATGTTATGGATGTGTATTTGGATATGTATTTGGATTGAAATTTGTGTAATCCCCATTTGAGAAATGAACCCGGGATTACCGGTATTATTATTGTGCACTCTGATATTTATATGAATGTAGTTTATCTTCACAAAGTAATTATATTCGAAATATGAATGTGAGACCAGGTTAAAGTGTTTGTTAAAGAAATTTGTGAAAATCCTATCTTAAGGATGGGAATGTAAATGAATTTTGATTATTATTGGTCTCTATTTCATTTTAATTGTGTATTTCGGATATGATTACGGAAGGGGGTTACACAATGCATTATGCCCGCTTACGCGGTAATCATAATGACAACTTTCGCTGCAAACACTATACCCAGTCAAATGGTAATCACAATGACAGCAGCATCACAAAGCACAAGGTATCTCAATGCACAACGTATCACAAGGCACCATGCTCAACAACGCACATAGCTCCACAAGGCACAATGCTCCACAACGTATCTCAATGCATCTCAAAGCAACAGCATCACACAATGCATGATAGGCAAATATACAATACATTTACACAAAGTATAAGAGAGGAGTCACTACCTGTATCTTTCCTAACGTTATTTGGCACAGTAGGCTCAGGCGTCTGGCAGATATCAAATCCTATACCAAATTAAGGACAACCATCAATCTCTTTTCCAAATACTTATTCCATAATACTCTAAGTTGGTTATCATTTAGGACTCTTTAGGTGGCTAATAGAGGCCTAAACATATGCCTAAAGGGTTAGGAGAAACTACCCTGAAGACCCTTTTTTGAAGGCAAAACACATATTTTTGGCTGGCTCACTTGAGTGATGAGACACTCGTGCCCGAGTGAGAATGGCTCTCACTCGTGAGTGTTTGACAGTAAGCAACCATCATGGCTAGAAAGTGCACATTGTAATACCCTAAATTTTGAGACTTGAACTTAGAGAATAAGCCTGAGCTTAGTGGACTGTTAAGCCCTGGTTTAGCAGGATCCCAAATTGAATTAAGAAATAAGAAAATGAATTTGATGTGATTTCAAGGGAATTGCCATAATCAGGGGCAAAACGGTAAAGTTACCGACCAATTGATCGGTTACCAAAGAGGAAACTCATTGGTAAATTCAAGATCAATGGTTGTAATTGATTTATGTAATAGATCAAGGGGTGGAATCCCATGTGCATGTGTGTATGTGAGCTCATGGGAGGTTGGTCAAGGTGGTGACACTTGGCAAATTGTAGACCCTTGGATTTGGGTCAAGATTTCAACTCATTCCTCTCTCCTCTCTCTCTCTCAAGTCAGTTGTGTATGTGTGAGACCCAAAAAGCTGATCTCTTCTTCATCATCACTATCTCTCAATTCTCTCTCTTGTTCCTCCATTTTCGGTGAGCTCAAGGTGGAGAGAGAAAAAGAAAAGGTAAGGTTTGGCTATGTAAATGTCTTCTTTAGCCCAAACACCTTTCTTTAAAGTTGTTCATGGTAATGAGAGCTTCATTGCTATAGTTTTAGATTTGGGAAAGAATGTGTTTTGGGAGCTTGAGGAATCTTGGAAGATGAAGAATTGAGGAGTAGCTTTGAGAAAGAGGAAGATGTGAGTGATATCTCCCTTTTGATATATATATATATATATATATATATATATATATTGTGAATTATTGTTGAGTTTTGTGATTTGTGGTTTTTGTCCTAAATTGGTATAATTGTGGAATGATGGAGTATTGTGGTTAAAATGGTGTATGAATGTGTAAAATGGTCTTTGGGATTGTTTGTAATTATTGGAAAGTTAAAGTGGTGAATTTGAGTAAATTGTGTAATAAGTGTGACCATTAGGGAAATTGTCATTATGATGTGTTTTTGGGTGTTTTGAGTTGTCCAATGGGTTCCTTATGTGAAAATATGTGAGACAAGCCTTGTGGTAGAGTTTTGGAACCATTGGAAGTAAATTGGTTAAGTTAGGGAAAATGCTAATATCTGCTGTGTTCTGGGTTTTTGATAGCCTCACTCGAGTGAGGGAGGAACTCACTCGAGTGCGGCGTGTGTTTTCCCTTTTCTCGTTGTGTTTTGCCTGGGTTCTCATGAAGAGGGCTTAGGTACACTTCCTCACCTGTGAGTGATGTGGGTTATCACTCGAGTGAGGGTGGTCTTACTCGAGTGATCATGTGCTTCTGCACTTGGAGCCACGTCTCAGGTTAGCACTCGCGGGTAATTTGGCAAGAGTGTGAATATGCACTCGCGAGTTATGTGGCCTCACTCGAGTGCTGAGGGTAGTGCTTGAGTGAGCTTGCCATTTTAAGGGTTTAGTGTAACCCTCTTCACGATTAAGGCCGAGATTTAGTTCATAAACACGTAATTGATATAGAATTAGAGACCTTAAATGATTTTGGGACTTAAACAAAATCAAACTTCCCAAAATCATGGCTTACAAAAAAATGTTACAAAATCTGTTCATGACGTCTCATATTCACATTTCAATACTAAATGGCCTGTACAGGTTGATTTCATTCACAAATATCAGAGTATAAAGTAAATTCCCGACACACTCAGGTTCCATTCATTAATAAGGGTTTTACAAAGGCACAAAGCTCACAATTCATAGTTCAATGATAAGTTATGCATATCAAAACATCATACACAACATGAGAGAAAAGTCACTACCTTGATCCTTCCGGGTGTACTCTGGTACCGGTCTCTCCCGCTTAGGGCAAATGTCATATCCTAGAATCATGATTAGGGACGAAGAGTTATATTCTATTCCAAGACTTATTTAACTTAAAACACTTAAATTTGGTTATCATAATTGACCCTTAAGAGGCCACAAATGCCTATAATAAAAGCCCTAAAAGGTTGGGGAACAATAGGTTAGAGATTTCCTTTCGAAAACTCAAAGTGCTGGAACACAGGGGTTGGCCGTGGCCAAAATATGGTTAGAAGACCACTGGTCGTGGCCAGCCACTTATGGGCCGTGGCCAGAATCAGGCCAGAAAGGTTTGGGCCGCGGCCAGCCACCTTGGACCGCGGCCAAGAAATCCCCTGATTCTTGGCTGAACTTCTAAAATTCATAACTAATCCTAGAAAAATCAAAACAAGGTGATTCCAAAGCCAAATGAAAGGTATATAAGTCCTCTTTCAAGGAAAAATATGGCCCATCAATGGAAATCACTACACAAATACAGAATCACCAAAAACTAAATACTACTCCAAAACAAAGTTTTGTTTCAATCCCAAACTTTGGACAACCATATCTCACAGAATACTAAACGAAATGACACAAAATATATGTCCATTTTGAATCTTGGGATGTGCGCTTTGAGTCTAGAAAGTTTCATAATTTTCCAACACCATTTGATCATTCAAAACGCTTTTCCAAACTGAATGCGCAAAACAGAGCTCAAACCAGACAAATTTCCAACTTTTCCCAAGTGATCCAAATGAACCCAAAACCCCAACCAAAGCTATCCCCACACAAAATCACTCAAGGAATCCAATAGAAATGTCAAAATCACCAAAATCCTATTCCATTACCATGCTTTGGTTTTCGGTAACATTAAACACTAAAATCTCAAATTCTCCAAACTTAACAATTTCAAACCCAATCAATTCTATCTATCCAAAATGCATTCCAAACATACAAATTCCATACCAAACACATACCAAACTCCCAATGGCCCTCATTTTCGAAAATGGGTCCAAAATTCCAGAAAATTCAAACTATTTCAAATGGTAACTTAGATAGATAGATTGGTTTCACTCACCTTATCAATTTCTCCAAAGAGAGTTCTTGATTCACTACTTTTCAAAATTTCGTGTGATCACAAACCACAATCAATGGATAAGCTACAACCACCAAAATGAAGCTCATCACTCAAGGATCAATATTAGAGAAGGAAGTTTGAGCAATAGAAGCCATTTTCCTTACCTTTTTCAAGCTTTCTTCTTCTTCCTTTGGGCCACAATGGCTGATGAGAGAGAGAGAGCAAGAATGAGAGAAAGAGATGGTAAGATGAGATGAAAGAAATGATGACATACTCCCTCCATGCTTCCACTAGCGAAAATGAGGGAGAGGAAGAGAGAGAAATTAATTAAAATACTCTCCCATTTGACTTTTCTCCACATCACTCACCCTACACACTTTTGCCACATGTCCACATGCCATTGGTTTATACCAAATATGTCACCAATTAACTTATCTAATCTCTCCATTAGCCATTTTAATCATGTAACACCCCAATTTTCAATTAAAGGCTAATGGTAATTATTGAGGATAATTATCAAATTAAAGTGGAATAATTATGGGTTTGGTGGCTATATTAATTAATATGCCATAAGAGTTGGAAAATTGAAAGAATGGAATTATTGGCATAAGTTGGTAATTAATGGGAAATTAATTACTAACTAAGAGAAAAATGAGAAGTGTGATCAAATGGCTAATAGATGGATTAGAGAGATTAATTGGTGACTAAGTGTGTGAGAGCCAATGAGGAGTGGACACATGGCAAGCCCACATGTGAAGGGATTGGGAGAAAAGTCAAAGGGAATATTTAAATGCATTTCTCTCTCCTCTCTTCCCTCTTGTGCGTTGGAAAACTGAAATGGAGGGAGTATAATCATTTTTCACTTTCTTCACTCCACCTCCATCCCTCATCTCTCTCGTTCTCTCCTTGGGTGACGCCATTGTTGCAGAAAATATAAGAAGAAGAGCTTGCAAAAAGGTAAGGAAAATGGCTTCTATTGCTCAAACTTCCTTCTTTAATGTTGATCCTTGAATGAAGAGCTTCATTTTGATAATTGTAATGTGTTCATTGGTGTTAGTTTGTGACCTCAAGGGATTGTGAAAGTTGAAGAATCAAGAAATCTCTTTGGCAAAGTGAAAGAGGTGAGTGTTATCTCCCTTTTGATATATATATATTGTGGTTGTTGGTGAGCATTAATTTTTCTGGAATTTTCTTCCCTATTTTTGAAAATTAGGGTCTTAGTGAGTTTGGCATGTTGTGATCATGGAAATGGTATATTGTGATGTCTTTTGGACAAATGGATTGGTTTGAATCATTAAAGGTAAAGTTTGGGATCTTTATGATAGCTTTGGTGCATTGGGAAAAACAGGGCATGTGATTGGGTGGTGATTTTGGTCATTTTGAGGTTACCATTGTGTTCCTTGAGTGATTTTGTGTGGGAATAAGCTTGGTTATTAATTTTGGAGTTATGGAACACTTTGGTAGAAAATTGGAAATCTGTTTGGTTTAAGCTCTGTTTTGCGCAGTAATTTTGTATGAGCGTTTTGAATGACCAAATGGTATTGAAAAATTCTGAAACTTTCCAGTCTTAAAGTTCACATCCCAAGATTCAAAATTGGAATATATTTTGTGTCATTTCGTTGAGTATCCTGTGAGATATGGTTGTCCAAAGTTTGGGATTGGAACAGAACTCTGTTTTGGAGTAGTGTGTAGTTTTTGGTGATTCTGTATTTGTGTAGTGATTTCCAGTGATGGGCTATATTTTTTCTTGAAAGAGGACTCATATACCTTTCATTTGGCTTTGGAATCACTCCGTTTCGATTTTTCTTCAATTAGTTATGGTTTTTCGAAGTTCAGCAAAGAGTTAGGAAATTTCCTGGTCGCGGCCCAAGGTGGCTGGCCGCGGCCCAAACCTTTCTGGCCTGATTCGGGCCGCGGCCCATGAGTGGCTGGCCGCAGCCCACGGCCTCCTGACCATATTTGGGCCACAGCCTAAGGAAGGGCTGGCCGCGGCCCACCCCTGTGTTCCAGTACTTGGTGTTTTCAAAAAGTGACCTTCAACCTTTTGTTTCCCAACCTTTTAGGGCTTTCATTAGAGACATTTGTGGTCTCTTAAGAGTCCTAAATGATAACCAATTAAGTGATAAGAAGTCATTAAGAATTGGAATAAAGGATTGATACTTCGTCACGCATTGTGAATTATAGGAAGCGACGTGTGCCCTCTTGGAAGCAAGCGGTGCTAGAGTGTGCACGGAAGGAATGAAGAGGTAGTGATTTCTCACTCATATTGTGTATGATATATGGTATGCATGATTTATCATAGTGTTTGTGAAACGTGACTTTGTGCTTAGTGATTTGTGAATTGTATGTGCCATGGTCCATTACAACGTGAGCAGGTTAGCGTGAGCCGTTTAGGGAGTGACAGTGGTCATCTCTAGCTCGGCCGTTGAACTGCCGTTGTAATCGATATGGATCGATTGTGAACTGAAAACCGGCCAGTACGGCTGTGCATTGTGAATTTTTATATGAATCCCAGTTGTGGTGAAGTATATATGTGTTTGTGAACTGTGATACGTGCGATATAGCGTGAGCAAACGTAAGGGTGACATGAGTCATGCCTGCCTTTGGCGCTGTAACTGCCGTTGTAGTTGCAATGTCTGTGTTATGTGATTGCTTTCATGCCTTACAGTTATGCACATTCTGAGTGATTTGACACTACGGGGTTTCTTTAGAATCTCACTCTCCCAAAAATAATGTTTTAGACAGGGCCGAAGGATCGAAGGGAAAGCGGGTGATGAAGAGCAGCTAGAGCTCTAATGTAGAGTTCCTTTTGGTTATTTGGATATTGGTTATAGTTGGTATTTTGGATAATTGTATATGGATATTGAATAGGTTTTGTGTAATCCCCAAGTTAAGGGTAATGAATTGTGGGCTTTATGCCTTTGTAAAACCCTTATTAATGAATGGAACCCGAGTGTGTCGGGAATTTGCTTTATACTCTGATATTGTGAATGAAATCAACTTGTACAGGCCATTTATTATCGAAATGTGAATATGAGACCGTCATGAACATGTTTTGTAAAAGTTTTTGTAAGCCATGATTTTGGGAAGTTTGGCTTTGTTTAAGTCCCAAAATCATCTAAGGTCTCTAATTCCACATCAATTATGTGTTTATGAACTAAATCTCGGCCTTAAGCGTGAAGGGGGTTACAAATCACACATCCCATTTTCTCTTAGTTAGTAATTAATTTCTCCCTTAATTACCAACTCATGACCAATAATTCCATTCTTCCAATTTTTCAATAATTATGACATATTAATTAATATTGCCATAAAACACATGATAATTCAAATTAAATTCATAATTATCCACAATAATCATGATTTGCCCTTAATCAAAAATTGGGATATTACATTTAGTGTTCTCGGGTAGTCACTTCTTGGGCCTCACTCGATGGGACTCAGGTGAGCATAAGTCCATCACTCGAGTGCTTGGGTTAGTGCTCGGGTGAAGTGATCCCTTTCTATCTCTGGTTGTGCTTTCGGGTAAGCACTCGTGAGTGAGAGTTATCCTTACTCGGGCACGAGTCGTCCATCACTCGAGCGCGCCATCCCTCACTCGAGTGATGAAGCTAAAAATGGGTTTGTGATGTTTCAAAAGAGAACTTTGGTCAAGTTTCTCCCTACCCTTTAGGCTTGTGTTTAGGCTTTGAGTAACCACCTAAAGGTTGTGAATGATAACCAACTTGAGTATCTAAAAGTTAAGGAATTGGAAAAGGGATTAACCCTATGTACTTATTTTGGTTTTAGGGTTGGATGATCACCCTGATCGTGAGCAGCCAAAGGTTGAGCTTACGTGGAAAGAATAAGTGTAAGGAACTTACCTCTCCTGCATGTATTTGATAATTGTGTTAGTGTATTGATGCATGTTATTGCTTTGACTGATTATGTGAAACATATATGAGTGATTAAAGCTCTGTTTCAACTTCTAATATGGCCATGAGTATATTGTGTGAACATTGAGTATGCTAATATGTCATTGTGTAAACATGGATTATGTATTGCAAGCATGCCATGCATTAAACACTTATCTTGCATGCATATTGGTATTGTTTACCTACTGAGATTCCCCAAAATCTCACCCTCCCCTACCAACAGTGTAGACAGGGCAAGTGGACCAAAATGGAGCAAGAAATCAAGGGCAACAAGGACTTCCTTCAGGTTGAAGATTCGGTAGTTGGTTATCTTAGTTGGGAGTATTGTGTATTGGATATTTGTATATGTGGATAAGGATTTGACTATGTGTGTGAGATAGATCTGTGTAATCCCCGTATAAGGGTTTGTATGGGCGATTGTGCCCTGTAAGACTTTGATTAATATATGGAAACCGGGATTATTATATTGTGTACTCTGATATATTAAATGTGATTTATCTTCGTGTAGTAATTGTATTCAGAATGTGAATATGAAACCAGGTTTTAAATGATTTCGAAATATATTTGTGGAAACCCCGTATGTTAAATGGGCTTTTGAAATGTTATTGGTCTCTATTTCACTTTTATTGCGTAATCCGAATATTAATTACGAAAGGGGGTTACACTCACCGCACTCGAGCACATAGCTTTGCACTCGGGTGATGACTCCAAACTTTCTTGAGTCACTGAAAGTGCAAGACAAGAAGTGAGAACCCGAGAGCACAAACAACATTAGAGGGACAAGCTTACTCAAGCATACCCCCCAGTGCTCGGGTGAGAGGCGTGCACTCGCGAGTGTCAGATCACATTCTTGAGCATTGGCCAGCGAGTGACAACCCGAGAGTAAACCTAACTCTGGACTCATACCCTCACTTGAGTAATCCCTTTCTCACTCGAGTGATCACCAACTTCACTCGCGGTGACAGAAGTGCACTCGAGCTCCACTCATAGAACCCAGGAAAAACTTGAAGTAGAAAAGGGAACATATATGCAGCACTCAAGCATGATCTTCCCTCACTCGAGTGATGCTATCAGAATGCCCAGATCGCAGCACATGACAGAAATTTCCTAGATGGTCAAAACCAATCCCAATGGTTTCCAAACTTCTCCCAAAGCTCATACACACTTACTCATGCCTAAGGAACACATTGGCAACTTCCAAAACACCCAAATACCATTCTAAACACAATCTAAGCCCTTTGGTCTCTATGACACACAAAATTCCGAAATTCACTCAAATCACTTCCAACATCAAAACCATATCAAATACCCAAAGAACTTCACAATGAACTAATCCAAACATTAATCACTATGAAATTCACACATTCCAAAATGGGCATAAATCAGGGCAAATTTCTAGAATTCATCAAACTTATCCAAAACTCATAACATATATATCAAAATACATCAAATGCCTACCTCTTCACTTTGCCAAATCCAGAATCTTGATTCTCCAACTTTCAATTTCATCCAACACCCAAATCAACAATATTCAAGATTCTAAAATCACCACAATGAAGCTCTCAATGAGGTGCACAACATTAGAGAAGAGGATTTTGACAAAGAAGGACCATTACTCACCCAAAATCAAAGCTTTCACTTTCTCTTTCCTTGCTTGAGTTCAGCGAAAATGGGGAAGGAAGAGAGAGAAAATGAGAGATGGTGAGGTGATGAGGAAGATGATGATGAAGAAGTGTTTCCTTTCCCTTTCCCAACACACAACCGAATAGGAGGGAGAAAAGAGAGAAAAATGATGTTTTGTCCTTTTGTGCCACATCCAATGGTTCACACTATGCCACATGTCACCATCTTGTCACTTCCACAATGAGCTCACACAAGCTTAAAGCACAGGATCCCGACCCATATGCAACAAATCTCAACCATTGATCTCTAATCACCAAATGCACATATATCAAATTTACATCACATTTCTCTAAAAGTGTTTAATTACATAAATTACAATCAATATCAGAATCATTAGCCCTTAATCCCAAATTGGGATATTACACCAGGTATGACCTACATTTTGGGTTTGGTTTCGATTCCAAGAATAACGATTACAAGGTCGTTAGACTCATGATTCTTGCCACTACACATTATACTCCTCAGTTGAGGTGCACTCTCTTGTTTCTCGTTCTTGGAGAATTATTGATGCTAAGGTTCCTCCATTTTACTTTTGTTACATAAGCTATTGGTTCACCCCCGTGTTTGTGAATGGGTTAGTACATTGGGTTGTTGGCTGCCGTAGATGTGCTGATTCAAGGTACAAATTTATTTTGTCATTTGATGTGATTGAAGAAACATTTGGAGAATTAATGTTGCCACAATAGTCGAAGAAGAGTGAATGTCTTGTATCGAGATTACTTGATATAGAAGGAGGCCATTTTCTTTCCATGGTGAATCATCTTAGAATAGATAACCGACGGGTGTTCAGTGTTTGGGTGATGAAAGAATATGGTAATCGCAAGTCATGGACTAAAGTATTCCATTGTGATTCAGAATGTTATGGAGGCATATCAGCCATATTAGTTCTAACTAGCAATGGAAAAGTGGTTTTGGGAGTTGATAGTAGAGATAGTTTTAGTTGATCCAATCAAGGACTTGGTGGAGCCTATCGGACATCAGGAATTTTCTGAAGGTTATGTTGGATCTTATGTTGAGAGTTTGTTTTTCATAAACAAAGAACCTGATGTTTTTGTCTTTCTAACACTGAAAGATCATGGTACTGCAAGTTTAAGACTAAGATTATATGTTTTGGTTTATATTTCTTGTTGGCTTGAAGTCGTTTGTTTCCAATCAATTTTGATGTTTTTCTATCATGCTCAATGTTCAATATTTGCTGATAAGTTTTATGTGTGTCTCTTAAATATGTTACTAGTAGTTGGTTCGATGCCTGTGTCTGTGTATGTGTGTCTCTTAAAAAGACTTCAGAAGAAAAGTTAAAACTCATTTTTGTGATCATCACATTAAGATGGATCAGTCTGTTTAGCTGTAATATGAGCGTTTGCGCTAAGTCAATGGAGCATCAATTCATCTCCTAACAAAGTAAAATTATTTGTTTTTCGTAAAAAGATAAAATTAAATTTAACGGTCATTCAAGGCAATTTTTCTTTGTTTTTTTTTTTTTTTTAGTAAGTTAAATTTAAAAGCTCATCGGAATTATAACAAATCTCAAGACTCAAGTAGAACTCTCAAAGTATTTATTTTTTATAAAAAAGACAATATATATTAAAAAGTGGTTATAGTCTTCTTCTTCTTTTTTTCTTTTTATGAATAGCAGTTATAGTCTTACAATATTGGAATTGAGAAGGAAGGAATAAAAACAATAAAAATAAAAAGACGTGGAACCAATATGAATATGAACACCGAACAGCGTCAAAGTTAGTTTGACTCCTCTTCGTCCGTTACTTTGATTTCAGGCCCAACCATCTCAAAAATTCTAGATGCATGATGGTCTATCATTTTCTACAAACAAAAGAAATTACCAAATGTCCTTTGCAATGGCCTTATATGCTTCAATGGAACTACATTACAATGCTTCAGATGGTAAAGAAGCTCATCAGCATCGGAATTTTTTTTATCTATCATGCTTAAAGGCTGCACTCTCTTGGATTCTTAATTCAGGCTTAATATCAAATCAGGGGAGCAAATATTTCATCTGAATTCAAAAATTGTTCATTGCAAGAAACATCCTTTCAAAGTAATTATTAACAAGCTTTGACTTTGGTATTAGGATTTAAATTCAAGTTATTGTAAAATATGACTTTTTATGCCATTTTAAAATATGACTTATATTCTTATTAGCAAGATTAATTTTTGTTGATTAATATATTTTTTATTCTGGTTAGGGAAATAATGTTGTGATTATTAGAATAACAATTACAAAATGTGTTTGGTTTGAGTTGAGTTGAGGTGAGGTGAGGTGAGTGGAGGGAAAATTATAATTTTGGATGGGAGATACCCAAAATTTACCCTCTCATTTTTTTTTTAAATTTTAGGTTCCTGTCCAAAATTTACCCTTTCATTTCTTTTAAATTTTGGGTTTCCGCCCAAAATTTAAATACCTTTAACCCAAAAAGGTAATTTAACCCTTCTCTCCTCCCCTCAAACCAAACACACCCTAATGCCCTTCATTTAAAATAATAATAAAATAATTGGTTTTTTTTTTGTTATTATTGATCAAAATGTTAAAATAATTATTTGTGACTTTTTATATGTATATTAACACTCACTTGATTTTTCCTGGTTCTCCCCCTTTCTTTATTTCCGTTTTTCTTCCTTTTTTGATTTTGCTAAGTGCATGTATTTTATTATTGAAAATAATCATGTTTGAGGCACTATTGCCCACTAATGTGGGCACAACTCTGCATCTTTTTTATTGGGTAAATCTTACACAACTTATTGCAATATTAATCACAAATATATAGTGCAACTAAAATTTTCATCCTACTAACATATTTTAATTTGACTGATATGGATACATTCGGATTCAAGTCAAATGTTAATGAAGCAAGTTGATTGTTGAAAATATAGTTGTCCAAATGGGTTTGTTTGACTCTAAAAGGTCGGCCTTTGATGGGCTAGGACTTAAAAGGGCTCAGCTTGAAAAGCCCTCATATAAAAAAAAAACTCATTATATTATTGAAGCCCAACCCTCGGACACAAGAGTCAAGGTTGACTAGCGGGCTTTCATCTATTTTTTAAGTTTCAAATTTTTAGATTATTTTGAAATATCTAAAATGTAAAATAATAAATTTCTAATTCAAATAATACATATTATTAAAATAAAGTGTCACACAATTGTCCAAACTTCAAAAACTAATATAGATCAAACTCCAAACCCTAATAAACTATTGTCCCAACTCAAAAACGACAAAGACTAACTAATTTACCTCCTTTTTGTACTCACGTATAAAAAACTTTTAATAATTAAAAAGACAAAAAAATCTCATAGTTATTATATCTAAAAAAATTATAGGGTATTTTTTTATAAAAAAAATTATAGGTATTAAATTTTCTTTGTTATATATTAAATTTTAAATTTACTTTCATAAATTCTTAAAAAGAGATTAAGAAAATTTAAAATGAGGTTATATTATTTTAAGAAAAATAAATATGCCCCCTTACTTTCGGAAGTTCAATTATCGTGGGTGCGACGGATGAATGAATCAAGGTAGGGAAAAAAAAAAAGTGTATGCATGAATGAGAGCACAACATGTGTACAACGTCATTAAATATATGGAGAGAGGCTAGAGTTACACAGATTAAACTCAACTTGAAGGGAGGGGTGAGTGATGTGCCTTTGGTGCTGCCCCGTCAATAAAGGGGTCTTTTTGAGTTTTTTTTTTCCTTTTTTTTTCCATTAGATTTTACATAAAATGAGTAACATTTTAATATATTATAGGAAAAAATGGAGTTGTTTTAAATTTTTTATGATTTTTCAAAGATTCAGTGCTTAAAGTGAAAAAAAAAGTTACCATTTTTCTGAAATATCTTTAAACAATTATAAAAAATTGAAAACAACTTCATTTTTTCCCATAATATATCAAAATATTACTCATTTTATGTAGAATCTAATGATAAAAAGGAATACGAAAAAAAAAACACTTGGGAAGGCCCCCATATTAGTGGGGCAGCGGCGGGCAGCACCAAAGGCACATCACCACCCACCCCCCTCCCCAACTGAAACCTTAAGGGTGTGTTTCGTTTGAGGGGAGGGGAGGGGGGAATGAGAGGGTGCTTAAATTACCTTTTTGGGTTGAAGGAATTCAAATTTTGGGCGAGAATCCAAAATTTAAAAAGAATAAGAAAGTAAATTTTGGGCGGGAATCCAAAATTTAAAAAAATGAGAAGATAAATTTTAGGTTTCTTTAAAAAGTGACCAAGTAAGCACATTGTGTCCAATTCCTCTTATAATAAAAAAAAGGTTCACAATGTTATAGGATATCTTTTGGTTTGTTTTTTATAATTCAAGAAAGTTTGCTCCAGTAAAATATATAAATAAATTTTATAAAACATTCAAAAACAAAATTTCCACCTTCCTCTCAAATGCATTATATATATATATATAACGATGAAATAAATCAAAATTTGGATTTCAATTAAATGATCATGTATTAACCCTTTTTGAAGCTCTATTTGTCTTGCAATACAAAGGCAAGCTATGTTTGATGTAACCCTTCAAACCAAACTGATAAATACTTAATTACATTGTCTCACATCTAGCCAATAAAGATATCCAACATTCATTTCATGAAAATATATAATAGATTAAAATAAAACCCACACCATAGAGTCAAATTAAATCCTCAAAATATTTTAGTAAATAAAAATAAAATGCGAAAGTCTTAGGGTTATGGTAAATAAAACAACATAAAATAACATGTGCTCAAGGAGTATAAAAGAGCCTTCAATGCTCACTCTGTAGGTGCCTTCCCTTATTTCCTACTAAAACAATAATCTGAAAATGTTAATATAAAAAGATGATATTTCATGTCTTGGTAACTACTAAAAATTTCTAACACACACAGGTAAACCACATATGACTTGAAAAAAAGAACTAATTACATATATATTTGTATATATCATGATCCTCATACAAATCAATTCACAATTTAATCATCATTATGACCATCTTTATTTTTATCACAACATATAATATACAATTATGCAATATTCGACCTTCCTTATGTCACTATCCATTCTTATTTTGTGGTTGAGGCCATAGGGTAACAAAAACTCATTCATTTAATTGTATGGTCCCAAACTTACCAGTTCTTAATATGCACCAGATCAAAGATGTTGAGCTCAAGTTTAGACTATGGCTCCCCTCCTTAAAAGAATCAAAACTAAAGAGGTATCACATGTTCCACAGCTCCAATGTAATCCATACCAAAGGGAAGCATGGAAGAAGGGGCCTTAACAAGTGACATTCACTGCACACCAAGTGATGACATACCACATGGTCAAAGATCTCACCATGCAAATTCCTCCTCTCTACTCCAACCCATTGCAAATTCCATGATAGTTATATTCAATCACCATTATATATATATAATCATTTAAATTCAAAATACAATAAATCATGCGTCCATTTGTATTAAATATCATCACATATACAAATATACCTGAAAGGAAACAATAATCCAACAATATATTGATTATAATTAATACTCCTATATTAACAGTGTGAATAAAATGAGTTATAAAAAAAGTTACTTGTAACATCACATACTTGAAGATTCACAATACATATATATACAAATATAATTCGGCCCATTTTTTTTTATAAAAGATAGTTATCCACGATTCAATCATACATAATTCACAAAGCATATGGAAGAATATTTAAAGTTATCTACTACTCCTTAACTTAGATAATCGCACAAATATAAGTATCTATTAATATTTCACTCAAAAACTACTCATGAGTTACTCTAATACTACTCTAGAGCCTCAAACTACTCCTCTAATAATTTATATTATATAGTTATACACTTACTAGTTACTACGTGCAAAATTTTATATATATTCTTCAATTGTTGATGTTGGTCATCGGAGGGCATTAGTCTCTCTTTCTTCATTCTATCGTCTAGCTTCTTGACTTCAACACCCATCAAAATCTAGAAAGAGAGTCTCCGTATTTCTCTAATAATCCAAATCAGAAAACTTATTCAACCTTTGGAAGAGTTGATTCGGAGGGTATCATTCATTGTGTTTGGTCACTCTCTTCCCCCATATCAAAAATTGTAAGAATTATTGGGCGTACCTGGGGTGCGGCCGTTAATCTTTTGTACCCACGGTAATTAGATCATAGTTGCGGAAGCGATTATAACGCACATCAAATACACCATCGACAGGAAGAAGAAGAGAGAAATATAGTAGAGGGAATAGGGAATCAAAGTGACAGAGTTTCTGTATGTTATTTTCCAGTGTCTCACAATTGAATCCCTTACACCTATTTATAGTGTTTTATGCACCTCTTTCTCTCTATTCATGTATCTTTCCATTGGATAGACAATATATCCTTTCATTTGAGAGACATATTGTATCGGTGAAACAATACCATTTGAAGGGTCATATTCTATCAGTTAAATAATATGATTCATAACATTTTGGAAAATATTATATATATCTACCAAAGCATTTATATTATTTATACTTTAACCCCAATACTATTGGGCTTGGGCCTAATCCACCAAGGGTGGACTAGGCTATTTTCCAACATCTCTCACTCACACTTGGTGGATTAGATATGTCTCTTTTTCTTCCTTCTTTCATACTAGGTACTTTGTCGTGACCGCGTAGGCATGATATCTACATATAGGTGTATGAACTAGAAATTTCTTTTATAGAGACGAACACAAGACAACCTTTATTGTGTAGCTTGATTTTAATATTGTGCTTTAAATATCCTAGATTCACTTATATACACTTTCACATGGCTAATCTAATCCCTTTTGAGTCAGTATAAAACTCATATTGCCTTTCTATTATGCATAGTATCCACATTTATGAAATTATCAAAAATAATACCATAAAGAACATGTCTCAGACACTAGCATATTTGTGTATATTTCAAGTAATCTTCCTTTCACCCAGATATCACTTTAACATACATCAGCCGCTTTCCTAACATAATACCATAGATCGCATCTATCATGATTATAGGACATATGCTAAAGTGGCAAACGCTGAAGCATACCTCTATGATATTGTCAAAATCAAAGGATATCATTGGAAGAATTAGAAACTTCCTGGGACTCACACAACAATTAAGCAGGGATCTTCTTACTTACTTCCCATTTGTGGTTCTTGAACACATGCTACAGTGTTACTCTTACACCATAAGATCGCATATCGTTTTGCATTTTGTTGTTAACACTGTATAGACTTAAATCTAGACACTTCCATCATCTAAACCCAAATTCTTCCTTTATACACAGACATCAATATTGAAGAATTTGTTATCTGGCTACAGGCATTATGGAAGTAGATATCCATGATTCGATCCATACTTATGTTCATGTTTATGGATCTCATCTTGACATGCTACACTATTGTCAAAGTGACATAATTTGTGTTTCTTCTATACCATATTAGCATTCTAGCCGCTTTACTAGTGAACACAATTGTCTCCTCTTTGCACACCCCTCTTGAGTGTCAAAGGCAGTTGCTCGTGTGAGAGAGACAACCTCACAAGCCTATACGACATACTAGACATTATACACTTTCACATAAACATATACACTAATTATGATAAGTACTTCAATTAATCATAAATGTAATACATAAAGTCTGAAATTTTACATTTTGCGTACACCAAGTGCCCTTACATGTTTTTCAAATGTTTCCTTGGTAATTGGTTTGGTCAGGGGATCAACGACCATACTTTTGGTCGAAATATGTTGTACAGCAATTATTTTCTGTGCTATATAATCTCTTACAAAATTGTACTTAATGTCTATATGCTTGGTCTTACATGATACTTGGGATCTTTAGTATAGGCTATGGCTGCAGTATTATCACAATGCATTAATACTATATTGGTACTCTCATTGCCAAATCCAAGATGTTCTTTTAACTGCTTTCCTGTGACGCTCACTTGGGTTGGACTGGAACCTACTTACCAATCCTACCGTAAAGCAGATATCTGGCCTTGTACACATCATTGTGTACATTAAACTACCAACAGCACTAGTATAGGAAACTTTCCTCATTTTCTTTTGATTTGACTTAGTTTTGGGACACATATCATGGCTTAAGGTTATACTAGAAGCTACTGGGGTATCCAAAGAATTGCAGTTGCTCATGTTGAATCATTTGAGATTCTTTTTAATGTAATTTTCTTGTGAAAGATATAGGATTCTTTTTGAACGATCCCTTTGGATCTTAACTGTAATATCCCGATTTGTAATTAGGGCTAATGACTCCGATAATTATTGTAATTATCTTGATTAAATATTTGGGATTAATGTAATATGAATTTTGAGAATAAATACATGTGGTATTTAAGATCAAGGGTTGTGATTCCTTGACCGTGGGTCGGAATCCTATGCTTTGTGATTTTGGTGAGCTTATAAGGGAGTGAGTGGATGATGACATGTGGCATAGGGGGAGTCATTGGATATGGCATTAGAAGACAAGATATCACTTTTTCTCTTTTCTCTCTCTCATTTTCGGTTGAGTGTGTGTGTGAGAAGAGAAAGTGTGCACCATCATCATCATCTCTCCTTACCTCTCATGTTCTCTCTCTTTCTCCTCCATTTTCGCTGAGCAAGCAAGAAAGAGGAAGGAGAAAAGCTTGAACCTTGGTGAGTTATGATTCTCCTTTGCTCCAATCCTCTTCTATAAAGATATGTGTCTCATTGAGAGCTACATTGTGATGGTTGTAGAGCCTTGAATGGTCTTGATTGGAGCATTGATTCAAAATTGAAAGTTGAGGAATCAAGGTTCTTGATTGGGCAGAGAGAAGAGGTAGGCATTTAGAGCATTTTAATGTATTGCTTGTGATTTTTGGCTAAGCTTGGTCAAATCTGGAATTTTGCCCTAAATATGCCTATTTTTGGAAATATGAAGTCCATTGTGATTGATGATTGGAAATGATTTAGTTTGAAGATATATGATCATTTGATGTAATTTGGAATGTTAAAAATGTGTTAAGGGAAATTGGATGTTGTGTATCATAGAGAGACCTTAGTGAATGATTGTGGTCAAAGTGGCTTTTGAGTGTTTTTTTGGAAGTGGCCAATATGTTTCCTAGTTAGTGCTTAGAGGGAATGAGCATTGGGAGGAATTTGGGAACCATTTGGGAGTTAAATTGACCATCTGGTGTTTCTGGTTTTTGGCTGCGTTTTGGGTCTCTGATACACATCACTCGAGCAGAGGAAGAATGTGCTCGAGTGACGTGTGAGTTTTTCCCTTTGTGCTTCGAGTTCGCCTGGGTTTCTATGAGCAATGCTCGAGCACATCGCTTTGTGCTCGAGTGAGCGAAGAACATGCTCGAGTGAGCATGGTCTGCTCGAGTGATAGTGGGAGTCCAGAGTGAAGGGGTTGCTTTCTGGTCTTCACTCGCGGGCTAATTGCCAAGAGTGTGCTCTGACACTCGCGGGCATAGCCGTCTCACTCGAGCACTGGGGGTCATGCTCGAGTGAGCTTGTGCTTCAGGTAGGAGTTGTGCTTTTGGGTTCTCACTCGCAAGTAAGGTGCTCGAGTGTGCCTTCTCACTCGCGGGTGTGAGGTGTGTGCTCGAGTGCATGTGGTTGTGCTCGAGTGATCCGGGTCTTGGAGAGCTTTGTGTGCTCTCGAGTCCTCACTTCCTGAACTTCACTCGCAGGTGCTCGAATGAGGCATTTGGCCTTGTGCTCGAGTGAGGTTCAGCGTGCTCGAGTGAGCCAGTTCCTAAAAGTTTCTTTGTGCTCTCGGGTGCTCACTCGCAGTCTCACTCTCTCTTATGCTCGAGTGATGTCCGTACTGTGCTCGAGTGAGAGCATCTGTGCTCGAGTGAGATGACCAAAAATCAGTGTTTTGCCTTCGAAAAAGGGGTCTTTTGGGTAGTGTCTTCCAACCCTTTAGGCATATGTTTAGGCTTCTAGTGGTCACCTAAAGAGTCCTAAATGATAACCAGCTTAGAGAATTATTGAAATATACATATGGAAAAGAGATTGATTGGTTGTCCCTAATTGATATAGGATTTGACATCTGTCGTCCTCGTGAGGCCACGGTGCAGGAGCCAGTCAGGAAAGATACAGGTAGTGACTCTCTCTTTATACCTTGTGTGATACCTTGTATGTATATTATGTCATTGTTTTGAAATGAATATTGTATGCTGCAAGTGTTGTGAAAACTGTGGAAGCACCGCTTTACCAATAGTCCCTGAGTCGCTAATAACGGTTCGGGTGTAGGTCGTATGCCTTCCCGGCGGTAAAAGGGGATGAGGTTAGGGTGTCATATATGTGCCTATGTGAAATTGTGGAAGCACCGCTATGCCAATAGTCCCTGAGTCGCTAATAACAGTTCGGGTGAAGGTCGTATGCCTTCCCGGCGGTAAAAGGGGATAAGGTTAGGGTGTGATATGTGTATATATGTGGGCCGAAAGACTAATTGTGAGCCGAAAGGCTATTTGTGAAGGCCGACGGGCCATTTGTGAAAGCCGAAAGGCTATATATGAGCCGTGTGGCTATTTTTATGCACTGCCACGCCAATAGTCCCTGAGTCGCTAATAACGGTTCGGGTGTAGGTCGTATGCCTTCCCGGCGGTAAAAGGGGATGAGGGTGGAGTGACGTCTGTTGCTGTGTGAGATGAATTGTGTGCATACTCTGTGATTGCATGTGGTATGAAATTGTTGTTACTACTGGGATTCTTTAGAATCTCACCCCTTCCATATGACTAACCTTTTCAGATAGGGCGAGTGGCTCGAAAGGGAAGCGGACAACCAGGAGTAGTTAAGACTACTCTGAGACTTAGTGGATGTTGGTTATCTTAGTTTTGGATTTGGGATTGCCCAGTGTATATTTAATGTAAATGAATATTTTGGTCATGTAATCCCCATTTTGGGAACTTGTAAACCCATGATGTAAATATATGTAGATGAACCCGGGGTTTTGCAGGGATTTTGGTTTCCGCACTTTGATATTTATTATGTACTCTGATTTCTCAAGTAATTATATCCGCCTGTGAATGTGAGACCAGGAATAACTATGTTTTGGAACTGATTTTGAAATACCCCATCTCTTGGATGTGGGACTATAAATTGTTATTTCATCTTATTGATCTCTATTTCACTTAAATTTCGTAATCCGGATGTAATTACGGTGAGGGGGGTTACATTAACTCCAAGTATATATTCTGCTTCACCTATGTATTTCATTTCAAAATTCGATGAAATCCATTCTTTAATAGCTATAACCGAATTCAGATTATTTCCAACCAATAGTATATCATCTACATATAAGGAATATAACAAAATTACCCATAAATTGTTTGATGTAGACACAGTGATCTTCTTCAATCATTTGGAAATCATAAGAGGTTATTGTTTTATGAAACCTCAAATCCATTGTCTGGATGATTGCTTCAATCCATACATAGACCTTTTAAGTTTACAAACTTTGTTCTCTTTTCCTTTTTCAATTAAACCTAATGGTTGTTCCATATAGATTTCCTGATCTAGATCACCATTTAGAAATGCAGTTTTAACATCCATTTGATGTAATTCTAAGTCCAAACTGTTTATTATTGCTAGAATAATTCTTATAGAATTAAATCGTACCACGGGTGAAAAAGTATCTTCATAATCTATACCTTCCTGCTGTGTATACCCCTTTGCAACTAATTGTGCCTTATACTTATCAATTGATCCATCCACTTTTCTTTTAATTTTGAGAACCCACTTGTTCCCAATGGCTTTTCTCCCTTTCGGTAAGTCAATCAATTCCCAGACTTTATTCTTTCTCATTAAGTTCATTTCTTCTTCCATTGCCTTTTTCCATTCATCTTTAGCAAGACTCGATAAGGCTTCTAGTACAGAACGTGGTTCATTATCCCCATTAGGAGTAACAATAAGTGCTTCACTTTCTATTTGGAAGCATTTTTTTAGGAATACTTTCCCTGTTACTCTTTCTTGTAGGAGCTTCTTGTCTTTGTCTTTTTTTTTGTCTAGGCCTTTGCGTTGACCTTTCTAAGCTCCCACTTATATTAATATTTTAGGATGATTCAGGCATACCAACATGTTCTATACTTGTTTGTTCCTATGTCTCATAAATAGATATAGTGCGGTCAATGTCTCCTCTATTAGGGAATTCATTTTATAGAAATGTAGCATCTCTAGATTCAATTTCAGTCATTGTTCCATCTTCATTTTCACCTGTGAAGATATATCCTTTGGATTGTTCAAAATACCTTATAAAGATACATTTCTTTCCTCTGGGACCTAACTTTCCGTACTTATGATAATTATCATGAATGTATGCAGCTGACCCGCATAGTCTAAGGATACTAAGATCCGACTTTCGTTTTGTCCATAATTCATAAGGTGTTGAAGTAACTGATTTTGAGGGCACATGATTAAGTATGAAGGTAGCAGTCATTAAAGCATCACCCCAATATGAAATTGGTAGATTTACCTGTGCCATCATTGACCTAACCATGTCTAGAAGCATTCTATTTCTTCTTTCAGTAACTCTATTCTATTGTGGAGTGCCAAAGATAGTTAGCTATCTAATTATCCCTTTTTCTTCACAGAGCTCTTTAAATTGATCAGACAAATATTCATGTCCTTGATCAGTACGTAACACTTTAACTTTATTGTCCATATGATTTTCTACTTCATTTACATATCATCTAAAGCATTCAAGAGCCTCAGACTTATGTGTGATCAAATAGACATGACCGTATCATGAATAGTCATCAATAAAAGTGATAAAATACCAAGCACCATGCCTTGCCCTCACACTCATAGGACCACAAATATCATAATGAATTAATTGCAATGGTTGTTCTGATATGGTTCCTTTACCAAAAGGTTTTATAGTTGCCTTACCTGCTAGACAACTTTCACACAAGGACATTTTCATATTGGATATGGATCCTAGCAAACATTCTTTTGCTAGTTTAATCATTTTATTTTGATTAATATGCCCTAGTCTAGCATGCCAAATAGCCATATCAATAGTTGAATCAGAGGAAGTAGCATAACAATCATGTATATTATAATCATCAATAATATCCATTACAAAGAACTTCTTTGAAGGAAATCTAAACCATAAAATACAAAATTATAAAATATGTCTACAACTTTATCATGAAAGTTTACATTAAACCCATAATTTACAAGACATTTTACAGAAACTAAATTTCATTGGATGTCAGGAGCATGAAGCACTTCATGAAGGATCAAAGCCTTTCTACTACACAAAGTTAATTTGTAAGTTCCAATGCCTTTAACTTCAATCTTTGCATTGTTGCCTACATAAAGCCACTTACATCTGTCAGGCAACCGACAATATTCTACATAGGATCCTCAATCCCTTGTCACGTGGTCTGTTGAACTTGAGTCCAAAATCCAAGAAGAACATATATTCTTTGTTAGGAAAACAGTGCTAAAAACATAGGAAACATGTGAATTTATATAATTTACTAGTACCTTTTCACTCCCATTTCGCTCAGTGCAATCCCATGCGAAATGACCCATCTTTTGGCAAGCAAAACATTTGACTTTTTTTAAGTCATTTTTCTTCTTCTTCCCGCCCTTTTTTCCTTTCTTCTTGAAATCCTTTTTGCCTTTTACATATGTAGTCTTGTCCTTCTTTCTACTCTTTTGGAATTTATTCCCCTTCTTGAAATTGGATTTTGCATTAGAAGGACCTACACCCTCTATGTAGTAGGCATGGCCAGAGGACTTGTATGCCTCCAAGTGCTCGTCCTCTAGTTCCAAGTGTTTAGCGACATCATTAAAATTTTTGATGCTTTCATTATGGGTTAGATTAACCTTCATGTGCTCCCAACTAGAAGGCAATGATCTTATAACTGCTTGAACTTGTTGTTAATCAAACAAAGTATGCTTAGCTTCCTTCAACTCTCTAATCATGTTTGCATCTCTCTTAGATGTTGCTTCATGGAAGTATTTGGCCTAAGTTATATGTATCAAACTTAATATTTAATCGTCTAAGCTTAGAGGTGGATGTACCACTAAACCTGTCTTTCAACGCTGCCCATATAGCTTGTGCTTTGCATTTTTCTCATATTCACACATGAGGTCGTCTGCCATTGTAATCAGCAATGTAATTCTTGTAATGCTATTTTTCTTTTTCCAAACCTCATAGACCTCTTGGTCCCTCCTGTGTTGGGCCGTATTCCCAGCAACAGGTTGTGCTACATGTAATACCCTAAATTCTGAGACTTGAGGCTAGAGAATAAGCCTGAGATTAGTGGACTACTAAGCCCAGGTTTAGCAGGATCCTAAATTGTGATTAAGAGATAATGACTCTAAAAGTGGAAGTGGTTAGTGATGAATAAACCCTTTTGGAGAATCCAATGTGATTTGAGTTTCGAATGTGATTCGTATGTGTTGTGAGCAGCGCCAAAACCCTGTATTTAAGTTCAATTATGGATTAACCTCTAAATTGACTTAAAATAGAGGGGAGGGTGCATTGTGAAAGAAAATGAATGAGAAAATGTATTTGATGGTGATTCAAGAGGAATTACCATAATCAAGGGCAAAACGGTAAAGTTACCAACCAATTGGTCAGTTACCGAAGAGGAAACTCATTGGTAACTTCAAGATCAATGGTTAGGATTGATTTGTGCAAGAGATCAAGGGGTGGAATCACATGTGTGTGAGCTCATGTGAGGTTTGTCAAGATGGTGACACTTGGCACTTTGTAAGCCCTTGGATGAGGTCAAAGTGTCAAACCTCATTTTCCCTCTCTCCTCTCTTTATTTGGTCGGTTTTGTCATCCCAAAAAACTGATCCTCTCTTCATCATCTTCATCTTCATCTCTCTCTCTCTTGTTCTCCATTTTTGCCAAGCACAAGGGGAGGAAAGAGAAAACTAGAGGTGAGATTTTGGTTGGTTTATGGTCCTCTAATGCTCTAATGTCCTTCTATAAAGTTGTTCATAGTGATGAGAGCTTTATCTCCATGGTTTTAGATTCTTGATTGGAGGTGTTTGAGAGCTTGAGCAAAAGTGGAAAGATGAAGAATCAAGGAATTGGTTTGCG
Organism: Inga leiocalycina; assembly: GCA_963242795.1. Taxonomy (NCBI): domain Eukaryota; kingdom Viridiplantae; phylum Streptophyta; class Magnoliopsida; order Fabales; family Fabaceae; genus Inga; species Inga leiocalycina. Next base: position 26,181,437 of record OY725331.1, on the reverse strand, counting down.
AAAGAGGAAGAGGTGAGTGTTTGCTTCCTTTTGATCTAAGTTTTGTAAGTTTTGGTTGAGTTTAGTGAATTTTGAATTTTGCCCTGATTTTCTTGTGATTTTGGATTGGATGAATTGGGTTGTGTTTTATGTTGAAAATGGTACCATGTTGTGGTATTTGGTCATTGGAATTGGTTTTAGAACTTGGAATGAAAAGAGTACAATGTTGTGATTGTGTTGTGGTTTTGTGATGACATGTTATGATTATTGGTAAAACATGTCAATGTGATGTGAATTTGGTTGTTTTGGTGATTCCAATGGATTCCTTGTGAAAATTTATGTAGAAATGGTATTTGGTGTGAATTTGGGAACCATTGGAATCATTGGTGCAAAACTGGAAATTCTGTCCAGTGTAAATTCTGTCTGGGCAATCTGGTTGTGTGGACGTTTTGACTAGGCAAATGATGTCAGAAAATTTTGAAAATTTCTAGTATTAAATGTCACATCCCAAGCTTCAAAACAGACATATAATTTGTGCCATTTCGTTTTGTCTTCTGTGAGTTATGGCTGTCCAAAGTTTGAGGTAAAAAATGAACACTGTTTTGGGACAGTCTTGAGTTTTGGGGAATTCTGTATTTATGTGGTGATTTCCAGTATTGGCCAATATTTTTCCTGTGTAGAGGACTTGAATAGATTTCATTTGGCTTTGGGATCACCTCATTTTGAGTTTTGTGGAATTAGTTATGAGTTTTGGAAGTTCAGCCAAGAAACTGGATTTTCTTGGCCGAGGTTAGCAGATTCTGGGCCGCAGCCCAAATGTTTCTGGGCAGTTTTTGGCCACAGCCAGTGGATTTGTGGGCCATGGCCAACCCCCAAAAATCAGCATTTTGGACTTTTAAAAGGTGATCTTTGGTCAAGTGTTTCCCAAGCCTTTAGGCATATGTTTAGGCTTTGATTAGCCACCTAAAGGTCGTGAATGATAACCAACAAGAATTTGAAAGTTAAGGAATTGGAAAAGGGATTAACCCTATGTTCTTGTTTGGTTATAGGATTTGGTGTTCGCCCTGATCGTGAGCAGCCGGAGCTGGAGCTTACGTGGAAAGAGTGTAGGGAACATATCTCTTCTGCTTCTATTTGATATATGTGTTAGTGTGTTGGTGCATGTCTTAGCTTTGCATAATTATGTGTAATTTGAAGATATGTTTCAATTTATGCTATGGCCATAAGTATATTGTTCGAAGCATTGAGCTTGCAAATTGTCATTATGTTATCATGAGTTGTGTGATGCAAGCATGTAATGCATTAAACATGTATCGTACGTGCATATTGATATTGTTATCCTACTGAGATTCTCTCGAATCTCACCCTCCCCTATCAACATTGTAGACAGGGAAGGAAGAGCGAGGACGGTGAAAGCATTCAAGGACGGTGAAGACTCCTTAGAGTATTTGAGTTTGGTAGTTGGTTATCATAGATGTTGGGATAATTATATATGATATGGATGTATATTTGAGTATGTATTCAGATATGTATTTGAGATGTGTATTTGAGAAGACTTTATGTAATCCCCATATGAGGGCTTGTAGGGGCGAATATGCCCTATAAGGCTTTAAGTTAATGTATGGAACCCGGGATTGCCGAGATTATTTTTGTGTGCTCTGATTTGTTATGAATGTGATATTCCGCGTAGTAATTGTATTCGAAAAGTGATTATGAGACCAAGTTTATAAATAATTTCGAAAGGTAATTGTGAAAACCCCATCATGTGATGGGTTAGTAAATGTTATTTGTTTATTATTGGTTTCTATTTCACTTTAATCGCGTATTTCGGATATAATTACGGCAGGGGGTTACACTACAACCGTTGTTAGAGGTTCCATTGCCTCTTATTCCTCCAAAATATATTGCACTTTTCTGTGGCAGATATCCCAATTGTCACCATTTAATTTGTCCCCTTTATTTAACTCAGGGATGATGTTCTTAGTTACCATTTTCAATTCTTTGACAAATATATTCCACATTCAATACGTCTTTCTAAGGGAATTAAACTATTGAACATATCATCGACAATATATATATATATAGCACAACAAAGTATACAATGTCATGTACTTATATTATTCTTAACCAGAAAAATAGTAATACTACTAAATTCATGATCAGAAGTATACGTTTGTATCTCCCATCACATAAAAAATTAGCAACATTTCTAAAAATTCGGTCAAAAATTATATATAAATACTTTTACAACTCTAACTTTTAGGACTAACAACTCCTAAAAGCTCCTACTTGTCAAAAAGATATAATAATATAATGAATAATCAACTAAATCATGCTTCATTATAATATAAATAAGATAATATTCTCTCTATAATATATGAAAACATCTTTATAACACATTTAAATATAACAGAAAAATATTGAAATCAACAAATGAATTTTAGAAGTTTCGAAATGGTTTAAAACATTAATAAATGCACCTAGAATATCATAAATAAATATCAATTGGTGTCTAAAATATTCATATATCATATCATATTAAAGATCATGAATTTAGGGATTTTTAGGAACAAACTGGGTCTCATTTGGACCAGGCACGCCCCCACGTGCCCCAGAGAAGACAGAAAATTTGAAAACAGAAAAGACACACGCACACAGTGGCGCGTGTACACCACGCTCCGTCATAACTGTCATTCGGCGAACGTGCCAGATCATCAGCTTCCACGCGCCGAGCACTGTCGGAATATGTCCACTACGTGTCAAACGAAGATGCCACGTAGCCTTATCGCCACGTGGCTTTTCTGTAAAAGAAAATATTTTTTTTTGCTTTAGATTTTTTTTTCGTTTGGGCCTCACATATTAGGCTTGAATAAAACAAAAAAAATCCTTTTTTTTCCCTAACACCTTTCAAACAAATAAATTTTTTGTTTATAAAGCACCAAAAATGACGTCGTTTTGGGGTGGGAGGTCATCTTTAACCTCCTGCCGGGTCAAACCCAACTCGGAATGAGGGAAGGGTCGGGTCTATCAGACCCGAAACTTCTCTCCTCCGTATCTCCTCCGTCCAACGTCCGTTTTGGGTGTTCTTGGTGTCATTTTCAATCTTTTTCCGATATTTACACAATGAGACTAATTTCAAATCCTAATTCTCTGATTTTAAAATGGCCCAATGCTAAAAACAAATTCTCTCGGTTTTGATTTTCATGCTTTCTCTCTAAGTTCTTCAGTTTTGGGGTTCTAGGCTTTTATTATACTCTCATAATCATGTATATGGATTTATATATTATATCTAGAGAAAGAAAAAAATACTGACCCCCACAAATCACAGAGATCAGGAAAAATAAAAAACCATATATATATATACTCACACAAACACCAATATATATATATATATATATGCCTTTATTCATGGGCACATACATTCTTTCAAACTCACGAAAGAAAAGAAAACACACATAGAGCGGAAGCAATATGATAATATATATATATATATATATATATATCTTTGAAAATAATAATATGCACATCATATTATCATAATATGGAGATCATAATTTCATACAGGTTAACCTGACTCTGATACCATGTAAGAATTATTGGGCATACCTAGAGTACAGCCGTTAATCTTTTGTACCAACGCTAACCAGATCACAATTATGGAAGCGATTATGATGCATAGCAAATACACCACCGACAGGAAGAAGAAGAGAGAAATATAGTAAAGGGAATAGGGAATCAAAGTGATAAAGTTTCTGTATGTTATTTTTCAGTGTGTCACAATTGAATCCCTTACACCTATTTATAGTATTCTATGCACCACTTCCTCTTTATTCATGTATCTTTCCATTGGAGAGACAAGATATCCTTTTATTTGAAAGACATATTGTATTGGTGAAGCAATACCACTTGAAGGGTCATATTCTATTGGTTAAATAATATAACTCATAATAGTTTGAAAAATATTACATATATCTATCAAAATATTTATATTATTTATACTTTGATCCCAATACTATCGGGCTTGAGCTTAATCTACCAAAACTCTAAAAGTGGACTAGGCTATTTTCCAACAGAAATCATATTTCATCATCAATGGAGCTATTGGAGATTGCCTTTCAAGACCGTCTGTTGTCTTTGATCTTTCTTCACTAATCATTGTCTAGCATGATCTCTTACCTTGCTTTCAATTTTGTGAACAGTGATCAACATGTAGGTTTAGATTTTCACAACATCTCTAGAAAGCACTATGTCAGTGAAGGAATCATTTTGCAAATAGAGATCAAAAAATCAAATTTGGGGAGCTCTCGTCTCTCTATTCTTACTACTAGTAGCATCTGTGCATCGTTTCATCTCTGTCCCTGATTCTTGTGTGCTTTTCGAGCTTAATTTATCAGTCTTCTCAATTCAAAGTTTTTCTTAGAGGTTAGATTTGGGAAAGTTGGGTTTTGGTGTCCTATATTTCTTTGGTGCTGATGACTTCTTCAAATCGTTTTTGCCATGATGTGGTGGTATTGTTGATCTGCTTCTTGGTTTAATTTGCTAAAAAGGAAATTGTGAGCTCTCACCTTTGGTTTTTTTAGATTTGTCATTCCCTCTAATGGCTGATGTGGGTCTCTATGTGTTCAATTGTCTAATTGGTGAGTTTTTCTCTCTTGCTCTGTTGTTGCTGCTTTCTTTGTTTAGATATAAAGATTTTCTGGGTTGTTGTTGTTTTTACCTATTTTATTCATATTCTCTGGTTTGTTTTTGTGGATAGAAGTTTGGTGTTGTGGAAAATAGACAATATGTCTCCTTCTTCTGGAAGTGGTTGTGCTTCTTTCAATAGGAGACATTTGGTATTTGCTAAAGTGATGGATAGTTGAAAACTTCATGCTTCTAAACTGCAACCTTTGATCATGATTCTTTGGAAATTACAAGGATGGATATTGGTAGCTAAGCAGCTCAATAATTCTTTCTTACTTTTTTTTTTGAATCACAATAACCCAAGAAGAGGTTACAACGACACACGTTCACAAGAGGAACATCAAAATACACTCATCCATGATCAACAACCGCCTCCGGAAAGGAAGGTGGTGGGTGATCAAGGATAACAAAATTCTCAGTACTACTATGAGCCAAACCAGCCAAATAATCGGCAAGAGTATTGATCTCCCTTGACACATACTTAAGAAGGACCTGCCAGTCTTTCGATATCCAAAGTCTCGCATCTTCAATCACTTCCCTGAATAGGTAATCCATATGAGAGCCTCTTGTAAGTAAGTTCATTGCCTCCAGGCAGTCTGTGAAAACAATGATGTTCTTTAAATTCTTGCCCCAGCATATCTGAAGCCCCTGTATAATTGCAATGATCTCAGCAACCACAGGGGGTACTTGAATAAGCCGACTAATATATCCACAAATCTAGCTTCCATCTTCATCTTTGATAGCTCTAGCACAGCCCGTCATGCCCAATTCCAAGATTGAGCCATCTGTCTCCAAAGTACTAAAGCCAGGTCTTCCCCTTATATCTATTCCTTCTTTGATTGTATTGCAATTGTAAAAGCGACATTTGTTGGTTAAGTCTAGATCCCAAATAGCTTTAAATAAACTAGAGTGACCATTATGGTGGGCCATCTCTTGTTTATTCCTAAATAGCTTCGAACAACAAGCTACCCAGATATCCCAGCAGACATACCCGAACAAAATTGGCCAGCTAACTTTACTAGTGAAGTTTCGCCCTTCTTCGTTCTTAAGATTCCATTGTATCCACTACATTCCTTTTAGGTTAGAGAATTTGTTAGATCTCATGTTTTGATGATAACAAAAGAATGGTTTAAAAAGGAAATGATTAATAAACAAGTTTGAACAAAGTAATGACAGGAACAAGCATCACTTGAAGTAAGCATTGGAGTAATGATGAAAGACCAAGAGAAAATGCTGAGGAACTTGATCAAAAGCAAGTTTTCTAAGGCATTACTCGAGGAGCTACTCGAGTAATGAGACAAAACTTGAAGTAACCAGAGACAACTTCCAGTAAACTCCCAACGTTACTCGAGTAAGTACTTGAGTAATAGTGTAAGTATTTTCAAGGTGCTCTCGGCCTGCCAATGTTACTCGAGGAGCTACTCGAGTAACCAGGTAAAAACTTGGAGTTGCTCTCGGCCTGCTAATGTTACTCGAGGCGCTACTCGAGTAACCATGTGAAAAACTTCCAGTTGCCTTCAAGTTTCCAATGATACTCAAGTAGCTACTCGAGTAACTCTGTTTCTGAAAATGTGGAGCTCTCGGTACTTAGTACTACTGCTAATGTTACTCGAAGAGCTACTCGAGTAACGCACTAAGGTAAGTTAAAACTTGAAGGTGGTACCCGATTAACTTGATTTCTTTTTATCTCATTTTCCTCGAGTCCTTACTCTAGTATGCAAGTATCTAATGTTGTATTTTAAGTGGATTCCTCGAGTAAGTACCCGAGTATGCAGAAATATTTTCAAGGTAAACTTCCAGTCATTACCAGGGTAAGTTATGCACAAAAAGTACAGTTACTCGAGGTGGTACCCGAGTAACCATTGCACAAATGTGTGAATTACTCGAGTCCATACCTGAGTAACAAGGTAAGTGCTCTCAGCCTTGAAATCCTGCCAACATTACTGGAGTAGAGCATCGAGTAACCACAAGTTTATTTGAAGGTTTACTGGAGTTGGTACCCGAGTAACTCATAAAGTTATGAGTGCATTACTCGAGTAGGTACCCGAGTAAACAGATATTTCCAAAGGTTTGAAAATTGGTTATTCCATGCACTACCCGAGTATTCTTGTATTTGCTCATTGACTTGAAGTTAATTTAAGATTTCCCGATGATACTCGAGTAAGTACTCGAGTAACCTTCATGTGATACTCGAATAGCTACTCGAGTAAGCAGACCCAGAAAGTTTGAAATCATTTCAACGGTCATTGTTTTGTTTCCTATTTGATTTACTTTTCATTATATTAGTGTACTTAGCATTTCAACAGGTAAACAATGAAGAGATCTTACCAAATAAGGGAAGTCAAAAGCAATGCTCAAATGTCACCGACCGTCACCTACCATAACGTATGTTTTTCAAAAACTGGAAAAGTCAATAATGGCTGCGCACGCTCCAACGGATATGTAGAAATATGTTCCAGCAATCATTACCAACGTATCTATATATATGGGAACATCTGAACAGAGAGATACACAAGAACACACTTACGAACGTATCATCAAGTTCATTACTCTGTTTTCCATTGTACTTGTGATTCTATGCTTCAGTGATTCTTATTTACTCTGTAAGAGAGATATTTCATTCAAACTCAATATTTGTTATTGAGGTAACTTAAGGTTGTGGAACCTTGAGTTGGGATTGAATTACAACTTGTAAGGGGGAGCAAGTGTCCAGGTGTAGGAACTTGCTTGTACTGAGGTGCCAAGAACCCACTGAATCTTGGAAGTTATAGTGAAACTCTCAGAGAAGCTCTGAGGATTGGACGTAGGTCAAAGTGGTTGTGGCCGAACCAGTATAAATTCTGGTGTACACTTCGGTGATATTTCTCCTTACTCTTTCTTGTTTTAATTCCACTGTTAAAGTTTTATATTTTCGGACGAAATTCTAAGGTCACCCAATTCACCCCCCCCTCTTGGGTGAAACGCTTGCTCTAACAGAATTTATCCCACAGAACAGGATTAATTAAGGAAATCCACCTCTCCCTTGCATTAGCACAATCCCTCAATCATGGCGCTACTGCTGCTTCATCCTTTCTCTCTCCATTTCTGGATCAATCATGGCGCTACTGCTGCTCCCTGCCTCGAATATGGAAATTAAATTTTCCATTTTATTTGTTTTTCTTCCATCTCCACCTAGGTCCTGACATTCCTTTTTCCTCCACTGCACCTCAATCCCCTTATTCTTCTTATTTAACTTAGGTGTATCCTTTGACATGACAGGTGAATCCAGCCCTTGCAAGATAGCAAATCTCGATCCAGTGCATCGGTCAGCCTCTTTCCCATTTTTCTGAGCTGATATAGACGTTCTGGTCTATTGACTTCAGCTTGAAACAGTGTTCTGGGGGCGCGATTTGATTGAAGATTTCACTTGCATCCAAGATCCGTATTCTTCGTCAACAGATATGCCCGGTACAGAGACTACAGGGTGTTTCACAGTGAGCTTTTTTCCTTCTTCCTCCGCCTATGTTATTTCCGGCGACTTCGATGCTAGTGGCACCGGTGACTGGATTGAGCAAGTTTCCACTGTGTGTCCATACATCCCACATGTAAAGCATATTGCATTGAGACATTCATATTCCACTGTGTAGACTAGATTTCTCAAAATAAATCTTGATTGCAACTTTTTGTTGAGATCAACCTCCACACTAACTCTAGCATACTTCCCCCTTTCCATAGTCTACTAATCATTTCCTTGATTAGCTAGAGTATTCATATCAACTTTAAGAGTTTTTCCTATTAAATTCCCTATCTCAAACATGCATTTCTCTGAATAAATATGCATTAGAAGGGTAGGAACCCTTATCCAAACAGCAACTTTTCTCACTTTGTTACAGTAGGAATTGAAGTTTGGACTCCAACGCTGCACCGCTAGATAATGACCTTGGATTAGCCAAGGGCCATCGAAAAGTAGTTTCGAACACAATGTTTGCTCCATTGTTCTGAATACAAAATAATTGTTTGGCAGGTCAATTAGCTCAAAATTATATGATCGAAGAAGCCTCCTAACTTTGTCCTTCATCATATATAAGTTAGTTTTCCTTACCAGTACAGTTATGATGAGGGCGTCTTTCCATGGCCTACATAACTCTTTTAATTTCTCATTGGGTATATTCAGTGAAGGAATCGATCCTAGTTTCTCTTTTTGTTCCTCTGTTAATTCTGGCAAAATTTCGTCCTCTTCTTTAAGCCATTCCAACATTTGTTCATCTAAACTCTTATCTAGACTTTTCTTCGCCTCCCCCAAGAGTTTAGCTTTGTAGGAAATCTGGCTCTTAATGGCTTGTTTCATACTCTATTTTTGCTGTGTTTTCTGGTTAGATATGTCCTCCATCAATTCATCATGGTTCTGAGTTCTCTCCACATCAATGATTCTTCTCTTCTTGATCTCCATTTCTGTGTCCATTTTCTTTATATTTCTACCTAACAAATCATCGTCTTCTTTAGAGTTTCCTTCTGCTCCTTTGGATGAAGTTGCAGTATTTATGGTGGTGTTCAAACGAACAGGACGCTCACTCTCTATGAGTAGGTTTGTAAGTTGATTACCTTCTCATTGGTTTACAATCCTCAATGTCTTATGCTACTTAATTCTTTCTTACTTCATTTCAACATGAAGAGGAATTAATTTTTAGGAAAAATTACTCCCAGGTCCCAAGGAATAAAGATAATAATAGAAAGGTCCCTAGGAAAAGTCAAATATCAAAAAAGTTCTTAGGGACTTTTTTGTGATTATTTCCCTAGTCAAATGACAAAGTTGCCCTTAGTTCATCAATCATTTTATTGTTGACAACTTTATCAGTCATTTACAACTTTATCAGTCATTTTCACATGTTTTTATGCAATGGGTTAATTTCAAGTTTGCCAAGTCCCTATGTTCACAACTGTCATTGTGTATTATAACAACTACTTGAGTAATTTTTTACACATTCTTTTTGTTGCTTAAATGAAATGACCTTTTCCAAAACTCCAAATATGACAATTGGATATGCCTTGTGTAACAACTGGTTATGCTTATGTTTACAACATGTTTAATATTTTTTACAATATATTTTTCTGGTCACAATGAAACTACTTTTTTAACAAATGTTCACCATCGCAAATTGCTTAATTTACAACTCGTTAAGCGTGTTTTCACAATATGTTGAGTCATTTTAACAACTTCTTTCTCATGTCTGAATGAAACTATCTTTTTACACATCTCTAAGTTCAGTACTGAAAATTCCACAGTTTACAACTAGTTAAGCATATTTTTACAACATATTGAGTTATTTTACAAGTTATTTCTTGTGTGTGGCTGAAATTATCTTTGTTCACATCTCCAAGTTTAATACTACAAATTGCTCAGTTTAGAACTTCTAACGCGTGTTTTTACAATATCTTGAGTCATTTTTACAACTTTTTTTTCATGCTTGACTTAAATGATAAGTTTCAAAACTACAAAATTGCTTTTTTAACACTTGGTGATGCTTGCTTTTACAACATCATGAGTCATTTTTACAATTGTTTCATACTTGACTAAAATGACAAGTTGCACAACTCCAACTTTCACAACTGCATGAGTTATTCCCGTAAGGTCTATCACAACAGCTGAATTGGTTTTTAACAACTTCTTCTGTCTTATTTTACAAGTGTATGAGTCATATTTACAACAATATGAGTCATATTGCATTTCATGTTCTTTACCATTTAAAAGCTTCCCCCCACATGAAAGAAAAAAAATAGGTTCTTTCCCGAATTAGTTCCCATCTTTCATGACAATCTGCAACATGAATTTCGTAATAATAACTGCCACAACAATATTAACAACTACAAATGCACATATTAACAACACTTTTTTTTTAATATCATATCAGCATTTTGTAATCAAAGAAACCACAATCACATTCAATTATTCCTTCTTAAAATAAAGCCATCCCTCTGTTACTTTGCCCAAAAACAAAGCATTCTCTCTATCTACCCTAAAATAGGGTACAGGTTCTATATTAACAACTACAATAGACATATTAACAACTACAGCTGCATGAATTAACAACACTATTTTTTTTCAGATCAGTGTTTTCATAGCAAACAACCACTATCACATTCAACCATTCCCTCTTAAAATAAAGTCATCCCTCTGTTACCTCGCCCAAAAATAGAGTATTCCCTCTATTATATTACCCAAAAATAGAGTACAACAGCCATATTAACAATTACAACTGCACGAATTAACAACAATTTTTTTATATAAGTGTTTTCACATCAAACAACCACTATCACATTGAACCATTCCCACTTAAATTAAAATACAGCACTCCCTCTGTAACCTTCCCCAAAATTAGAGCACTATAACAATCACACAACCTAACCACAGTAAAACCCCAACTTCAATGGTCAATATCATTTTGTAGTTAAATCTTAGCATTACTTATCTATCTTCTGCCATTTAGTCCACTATTAAGCCCAAACTCCAATCTTTGACTAACCGCTCAATCTCAATCTAGCCAACATACACAGAAAAAAATCAATTCGCTGTTCTACCTCTACCACATCACAACGGAGGCTTGGGTAGTGGAGAAGCGACGAAGGCCTGGGCAGCGCAGGAGTAACGGATGAACGCATTAACACTGGGACTCGAAGGAGCAACGGATGATGCAAGGAAGATGCAGAAGCAGAGTAAAATGAAGGAGAGAGAAATAATAGAGTGTTTTAAATTCTTGGAGGCATAATTGTCATTTGACTTTAGGAAATAATCGTAGAAAATTCTCTAGGGAATTTTTTGATATTTGACTTTTTCCAGGGACTTTTCTGTTATTATCTTTGTTTCTTGGGACATGGGAGTGATTTTCCCTAATTTTTATGCTTTCTCATGGTTCATGGGTCTACAAGGTTACTTCATTTCTTTAATTCCATGGGAACCGAATATCACTCTAGAAAATCTATCTTTTTGCTAATTTCCTATATGGATTCAAGTTCATGGATTGCCTTTAAAATTCTACAATAAGGAGGCAGCAAGGTTTATTGGTTTGCATCTTCAGATTTACCTTTCAGAATTGGGTCTTAATTCTATTAATCTTTATGGTTTGCATTTGCTTGATGGACAAAGAATGGATATATCCCTTGTTTTGGAACAAGTAGGAAGATTATGACCCTATTTTCTAAAGATTGGCCATGTGGCCAAATGTTGTAAATTTGTTATTAGGACTCATCCTCAAGTTTGTTTTCTGTTGTAGGCACTAAATCTGGTGGTACTAAATATGACGAAATCTTTGGCTGTTATAACTGTATTGTGCAAGATTATGGGCTTAAACTTGATGCCTGTTGTCGCTCTGGAAAGTCTTTAGTAGAGGAACTTGTATTTCGCCAAGTTTGTGCTCATTATGAGAAAGTATATGGTCAGAGAATTTGTAAAAGGAAGATGGAGAATTTTGATTCGGATGGTAATATCAGTTAACAGTCTTATTTACATAATTTTAATTTTAGGAAGCGAAAATATGCGCAAGAGCCCAATTCTGATATCTTGTTATTCAAAAAGGTTAAGAATTTTTCTAAGGAAGATGTGATGCCCTTTGTACCTAGTCATAAGGTATTAGACTTGGCATTCAACATTAGCAAAGTTTCAAGTGTGGATATGGGGAAGTATTCAAATAAGCGCAAGTTTATTCATAGTTCACATGAAGGCTTGTCTCAAGATTCAAGATACATTGGGTATTTGGTTTCAAAATGCTTTAAAAGCACTAGGAAGTGAGAGTAGGAGGGTGATGTGAAATGAAGGTGACTCAGGTGGTCAGCAATTTAAAAAGCAAACTCAAACATCACTAACTGATTTACATCCGCGAAAGAAACAGAAGAGTTCCAGAAAAATTGGTTTGAATGCTGATCCAAGTATGATTTCTGCCTCTACTGATGTTTCGAGGAATATGATAGGAAGCGTAAACCTTTTGCAGTTCTAGTTTGGGATCTTGAAATGAAAAAAATAAAAATAACTAAAGGAGGTTCACCAAATGAAAGGGCCTAAGAAGCTGCCCTGAAGCTTCCTCTGGAGCCATGAAACTGTTAAGTTGGAACTATCAGGATTTTTGTAAGGCCTCGACAGTTCAAAGATGTAGGCGCTTGATTGAATTGCATTGCCCATATTTCCTTTCCTTTTTTTTTTTGGTTAGAAACCAAAATTTCTATTCAATATGCCTACTTCTCTATTCCAAACTATGGTTATGTGTTTCATTGTGGAACTGATGCAGTGCAAAAGGGTGGAGGAACCCTTATAGCATGGAAATCTAGTTTCTCTATTAAGATCATAAATTTATCTCCTATTGTATGTCACCGCAGAATTAATGAAGTTAATAGGTCTTTCTCCTACTTCATTTCTTTTATTTATGGTCCACCTGATACCTCTAAGAGAAATATTATCTGGAATTGGAGGAGCAGTTTTGCTCAAATTATTGATATGCCTTGGTTGTTGATTGGTGATTAATCAAATTTTGTCTTTAGGGGATAAATTAAATTGCAATGGTCAAAATAGTGCAATGGTTGCTTTTAATGGATGCTTGGATGAATGTAATTTGTTGCAAGTCCCTCAGAAACATCCCAGTTTTACTTGGTTAATAATAGAAGAGGAGCTCATTTTGCTCTAGGAAAGATTGAAAGGGCATTTGTTAACTTACAATGGTTATTTGCTTACTAAATTGCCCTTAAATATATTTTTTCAAAAAAACATTACCCCCACCGGCAGCCTTCGTCAGAGCTCCAGTGGCCAGCCATGTTGGCAACCTCCCCCTGCCGGCGCTCGGAGCTCCAGTAGGAATATTCTAAATAGGGGTGGGGTTCAAACCCCCACCACTTGGTTTGCCAAAAAGATCAGTGGCCACTGGGTCACTAATAACTTTCAATATATTATATGCAAATAAGTATATGTATTTTAACTTTTGATCTTTAACCTAAACTCTTTCAGAAGTTTTGTTAAGAAATTTATGACATTTCATTAGGTTTTAACAACTTTCATTTTTCAAGTAAAAAATTCACACCATCATGTCATTCACAATTTAGTTTTGTTAAGGAATTCACAACATTTCATTAATTTTTAATAACTTTCATTTTCTTTAAAAAAATTGAAACGATCAATTCATTCACAAGTTTTGTTAAAGAATTCATAACATGTTATTAGGTTTTAACAACTTTTGTTTTCCAGAAAAAAAAAAGAATCAAACTATCAATTCATTTATAAGTTTTGTTAAGGAATTCATAGCATTTCATTAGGTTTTAACAATTTTTGTTTTCCAAAAAAAATTTCAAACTATCAATTCATTTACAAGTTTTCTTAAGGAATTCATAATATTTCATTAGGTTTTAAAAATTTTCCCTTTTTATTATACACATTTTATTAAATTTTTATATAGGATTAAATTTGGGGAAAATCCCTTATAAAGAACTTTAAAAATACTAAAAGACAAAAAGGTATTTCGAATATTCATAATCCGAGATAGATGTTAGGCTCAAATTGTCTTCTTTTAAATTAAAAGGAAATGACCAAATTGCCCTTAAATATATATATTTTTTAAAAAATATTACCCCTACCGGCAGCCACAGTTGGGGCTTTGGGGGCTGACCACCACTGCCTGCCGATAATTGGAGCATCAGTGGCCGCTAAAGCTCTTATAGGAATATTCTTATTCCAACAAGAATATTCTACTGGGAATTGATATTCTCAACGTGGTTGGGGTGAAGTTCGAACCCCCACCACTTGGTTTGGCGATTGGCTTTCAATCCGTTATATGTAAACAAATATATGTATGTTAACTTTTGATTTTTAACCAAGTCCTTTTACAAGTTTTGTTAAAGAATTCACAAAATTTCATTAGGTTTTGACAATTTTCATTTTTCAAGTAAAAGGTTCACACCATCAGGCTATTTATAAGTTTTGTTAAAAAATTCACAACATTTCATTATATTTTAATAATTTTCATTTTTCAGGAAAAAAAAAAGAATTCAAACTATCAATTCATTCACATATTTTGTTGAGAAATTCACAACATATCATTTGGTTTGAACAACTTTTGTGTTTTAGAAAAAAAAAATTCAAACTATCAATTCATTTACAAGTTTTGTTAAAGAATTCATGACATTTTACTAGGTTTTAATAATTTTCGTTTTCCCATAAAAAAAATTCATAAGTTGTTAAAACCTATGAAATGAAAATTTTTAAAACCCAATGAAATGTCATAAATTCCTTAACAAAACTTATGAATGAATTGATAGTTTGAATTTTTTTTCCGGAAAACAAAAATTGTTAAAATATAATGAAATATCATGAAATTCTTAACAAAATTTGTGAATAACCTGATGGTGTGAATTTTTTACTTTAAAAAATAAAATTTTTTAAAACCTAATGCAATATTATGAATTCTTTAAAAAAACTTGTGAATGAATTGATCGTTTGAATTTTTTTATGGAAAATGAAAGTTGTTAAAACCTAGTGAAATACCGTGAATTCTTTAACAAAACATGTGAATAACCTGATGGTGTGAACTTTTTACTTGATAAACAAAGGTTGTTAAAACCTAATAAAAGTTCGTGAATTTCTTAACAAAATTTCTTAAAGGACTTGGTGAACACAATTGTCTCATCTTTGCACACTCTTCCTGAATATCATAGGCGGTCGTTTGTGTGAGAAAGACGACATCACCAACCTATATGACATACTATATAATGCCCCAAATTTTGATTAAGAGCTAATGATGATTAATGAGAATAATTTATGAATTTAAATTGGAATTATTATTGGTTTTGTGGCGATATTAATTAATATGCCATGATTAGTGGAAAATAGAAAGAATGGAAATTATTGGTCAATTAGTTAGTGATTAATGGAGAAATTAATTACTAACTAAGGAGAAATGAGATGTATAATTAAATGGCTAATGGAATGGTTAGAGTAAATAATTAGTTACTTAATTTATGAGGACTAATAAGATTGGGACATATGACAAATGGAGATGATGGTAGAGTGTTAGAGAAAGTCAAAGTAAGCATTTTTAATCATATTTTCTCTCTTTCTTTCTCTCATTTTTTTTGCAGCAAGTATGGCATGAGAAGAGAGTATCATTTCATCTCCTTCTCCACTCATCCACTTTCATTTCTCTCTCATCCTTCTCTCCATTTTCGAGCAGCCATTGAAGGTGAAGAAAGAGAAAGTTTCCAAGGTAAAACTCTTACATTTTGACCCTCTTAATGGCTTCTAATGGAAAAATGCTCTTCTATAAAGTTGTTCCTTGTGTTGAGAGCTTTAGTTTCATGGTTTTAGATTTTTCATTTGGTGGTGTTTGAGCTCTCACGAAATTGTGGACTTGGGTGAATCAAGGAACTTCTTTGGGAAAGTTATTGAGGTGAGTGAAAGCTTCATTTTCATATAAGTTTTGTGGCCATTTGTTGGGCCTTGAATTTCTGGAAAATTTTCCCTAATTTTCGTGATTTAGGGTTGTGGGGGAGTATGGTATGTTATTGTTATGGAAATGGTGCCTTGTTTAGTGTTTTGAAGTGATAGAATTGCATTGAAGCTTAAATGTGAAGTTTGGCCACTTTGTATTGGTTTTTGTGCATTGGGCAAAACAGGGCATGTCAATGGGTTATGATTGTGATCATTTTGAGGTCACCATTGTGTTCCTTGTAGAAAATTATATGGGAATAAGTTTGGTTAATGATTTTGGAGTCATTGGACACTTTGGTAGAAAATTGGAAAATGCTGTCAAGGTGAACTCTGTTCTGAGCAGTTAGTTTGTATGAAAGATTTGAATGACCAAATGGTGTTGAAAAATCCTGAAACTTTCCAATCTTAAAGTTCACATCCCAAGCTTCAAAACAGACAGATATTTTCTGTTATTTCATTTTTTGAACTGAGAGTTATGCTTTGCCAAAAGTTTGGAATTGAAACTGAATTCTGTTTTGGGGCAGTGTTGAGTTTTGGGTAATTCTAGAATTGTGTGGTGATTTTTAGTAGTGGTCCATATTTTTCCAGTAAAGAGGACTTAAATAGCTTTCATTTGGCTTTGGAAGCACCTCATTTCAAAGTTTTTAGAATTAGTTATGATTTTTAAAATTTCAGCCAAGAAACTAGATTTTCTTGGCTGTGGCCCAAATATTTCTTGCCTATTGTTGGCCGCGGCCAACCATCAAAAGTGACATTTTGGACTTCCGAAGATAGTTTTTGGTCAAGTGTTTTCCAAGCTTTTAGGCATGTGTTTAGGCTTTGATTACCCACCTAAAGGTCATGAATGGTAACCAACTTTAAGTGTTATGAAAATGAGAATTTGGAAAAGAGAATGATCCTATGTCCTTGATTTGGTTATAGGGTTGGGTATTCACCTTGATCATGGTTTGATATCCGCTCAGATCGTGAGTAGCCGATGCTGGAGTACACGTAGAAGAATAAGTGCAGGGAACTTACATCTCCTGCATGTATTGATATTTGTATTTGTGTATTGATGCATGTTATTGCTTTGCTTGATTATGTGAAAACATATATGAATGATTGAAGATCTGTTTCTATTTATGCTATGGCCATGAGTATGTTGTTGAAACATTGAGCATGCAGATATATCATTATGTGAGCACGAGTTGTTGTGATACAAGCATTTCATGCATTAAACACTTATCTTACATGCATATTGGTATTTGTTTCCTACTGGGATTCTCTAAAATCTCACCCTCCCCTACCAACATTTTAGACAGGACAGGTGGCTCGAGGACGGAGCAAGCGACTAGGGGTGGCAAGAATCCCTTATGGGCATTTGAATTTGGTAGTTGGTTATCATTATATGCTATAATAATTGTATTTGTTTGGACGTATATGTTCAGATGATAGATTGACATGAGTATTGTGTAATCCCCATTTGAGAAATTATAAAGGGCGTATGTGCCCTATGAATCTTTAGTGAAGATATGAACCCAGGATTTGCCGAGATTATTATTGTGCACTCTGATATTTATATGAATGTAGTTTATCTTCATAAAGTAATTGTATTTGAAAGATGAATGTGAGACTAGGTTAAAGTGTTGTTAAAGAAATTTGTGAAAACCCTATCTTAAGGATGGGAATGTAAATGAATTTTGATTATTATTGGTCTCTATTTCATTTTAATCGTGTATTTCAGATATAATTACAGAAGGGGTTACATACTAGACATTGTATACTTACACACACATTAAAAGCCAAAATGAAGTATCATTACTCCATACTATATGTATGCCAAAGAACTTAACATGTTTCTCATACATGTCCTTGATCAATAGGTTTAACTAGGGGACTTTGCATATAAATATGCTGTTTAACAACGACTTTATGTACTATAGCATCTTTCATATAGCTATGCATTTGCATTAGGCAATGACTATGTGCATTCACAATACTCTAACATTATATTTGAATTCTCTTTTTCAAAATCTCTCATGTTCTATGAACATTATCAGCCATATAGCCTCTTTTACTACCACAACACATACTTTGAACTTGCATAATCAAGGTTCTCTATAAGTATCTCACGACCCTTCTATGAAACCATCTAATGTCTCTCACAATGGTTAGACTAGCACTGAATACAAGTTCTACCATGAGCATATATCTGGTCTTGTATATATCATTGCATATATCACACTAATAAAAGTATCTATATGGACATTTTTTCCATTATCTTCTTAGTTGGTTCAATCAGGGAAATTTATCAAGACTCGAACTCACTCCTAAATTCACTAGGGTATCGATGAGGTTGCATTCACTTATTTTGAACAAACTTAAGAATCTTCTTAATGTAATTTTCTTGTAAAAGAGAGGAGTCTTCTTAAGTTATTTCTTTGGGCCTCAAATCCAACTGCTTTACCCATAAACTTCTTTTTCAAAATTTACTAGAAGAATAACATCACAAATCATTTACCAATGGTTCTCTTCAACCATTTGAAAAACATATTGGGTTACCTCTCTTTCAAAGGATTAAACATCACTATCTAGATGATTGCATCAATCCGTAAAAAGACTTCTGCAAAAACAAATGAAGTCACCACTATGAGAAACTTCATATACTACTTTTAGTAAAATCTAATAGTCACTGCATATACCCCTCCGTAATAACAAGTTTTGTGCATGTCAATTAATTCACCCACTTTTCTCCTAAACCTATAGAACTTACTAGTTCTCAATAGCCCTTTTGACTTGACAATAGATCAACAGATTCTCAACTTGATTCTTTCTCAAAGAATTTACTTCCCTTGACATGGCCTCTTGTACAGAATGTGACTCATCATCCTCCTTTAGAATAATCATGAACATTTTTCTCAATTATCCCTTTTCTCATGAGATTTTTGCATTTCATATTTATTTTGTTTGGTCTCTTTATAGACCATTCTAAGCTCCCACACTAAAAAACAATTGAGGATTATTGGCATGTTCTGTACTGCCTTGTCCTCACGCCTTGTAAAGAGATACAATGTGATTATTTTAACCTTTAATTGAAAACTAATTCACAACAAATGTGATACCTTTCAATTCTTTTTAGTCATAATTCTATCATCATTTCACTCTTGAAAACGTAACCCTTATGAGCTCTCACTTACAACCGCTATGGGAATTTGCAACCGACCCTTATGGTCTATGGAAAGTCAAATTTGACTTTTATTTAGTTCAACATTTATAAGGTATGGTAGTGACTACTTTAGAGGGTACATGGTTAAACTCAAGTGCACATAATTTGATGAAACCAAGGATGTGTGCGTGTGTACTAATCCACAAAAAATGGACTAGATAATACTCTCCCACTCACATTTGGTGGGTTAGCATGAGCCATAATATGTTTAACCATGTCTAATAGCATTTTATTATGCATTTATAAACTTCTTTTTGGTGATGGAGTTCCTTGGATAATTATCTATTTATTTATCCCTTTATTTCCACATAGCTAATTGAAACTGGTCAAATAGATGATCACTCCTTTGATCAGTTTGTGAGACCTTTTAAATTCCTATCCAATTGATTATCAAACTTCATTCACATATTGTCTAAAGTAACAATCTTCAGACTTCTATGAAATTAAGTAATAACATGAGAAATTATCAACAAAGGTAATAATTTACCTAGTTCTATGTCTTACCCTCAAACTTATAGGACCACATGAAACAAAATAGAATAATTGCAATGTAAACTCAATTTTAGTATCTTGCTGAAAACTTTTCATTATGCTATTTCTAGAACCAAATTCTATGTCTTTGACTAGTAAGACATGTATTTAAGTCAATACTTAAATTAGAAGAAATTGCAATGTAATTATACACGAAGAATTTACCAATCAAAGATATTTATTGAAAGAAAGATTGAATCACAACTATACAATTTTATAGGGTAATTCATACTATTTTGTTTCTCTTGTCAAGCCATATAGGTCTCGTAACCTTTTCTTTATTAAGCTGACATCTCAACTTCAGTATTACTATAACTATTTGTTAATGGCTTGACAACGAATTATTTTTATACATACCAGATATTTTTATTGTCCCTATTAAGTTTATAAATTATGGTCTTGGTAGCCTCTCTTAGCTTAGTCACTCAAATTATCCCACACACAGGATTATTCATAATTTATTTGATCCAAGAACTTATCAATAATAAAACACATTGAAGTATACAACATCATGTACTTATATTATTCCTGACTAGAAAAATAACAATATTATTGGGTCTATGATTAGGAGAATACATTTGTACCTCCAATCACACAAATTCCAATTATGTCATTATCATCTATCAAGAAATTCATAAAAGTACCTTAAATAAGATGCTCAATTATTACTCTTAAAAAACTCATTTTCTAAGAGCTTCCATTTAGATAGAGCATATGACGCTCTTGAAAGACTCATTTTTCAAGAGCTCTCACTCATAAAGAGTATTTTGACTTTTACTTCTTCATGCTTTCATCACATTATATTCACAATGTTTTATTAACCTCTTATCTGGGAGTTGAAAAAACTTAATAGTTTTCCTAAGTTCTATATATATTTCATTTATGCATATGTTAGTTTCTAGCCAAAAATACTTCCTTTCTAAGGTTAAGTCTCCATACTTCTCAAACCTAGTTTGACAGGTTCTCAACAACTATTATTCTTCTAAAGTTGCAAGAAATTTATGTCTCCTATTATTTTAATAATCTTTCAAATTTTCTGACAGAAATATCTCATATTTCTTATTCAAATTATATTTGTTTCCTAATAGAAACATTTTATATTTCTTCTGAAAAGATTTAGATTGGGCTTTGGACTTTATTTTTCTCTTAAGATGGGCATTCACTCATTTCTCAAAGAGTGACATTTCTATGAACTCCACCATGATCCAGAGGTTGGATTTATTAGGAAATCTCTATATTTTGAGATTTTTCCGAAAATTCAACTTCATTTTTAGGTGTCATATTCTCAATTCTCTTCCAATTGTTCATCTTATTTCAGAATCTATTAGAACCTTACTTTGGATTCTTTCCATCTTGATCTTATATCAAGCTATTCTCCTTCTAGGTTGTCACTTATAGTTTCATATTCAAATGGGCAAATCCCTATCTTATTCATTACTCAAAAATTCATATTCCTCTAAAATATTTATGTTTGGATTAATGTTCAAAGGCTTTAAGCGAGAAACTTCTTTATATTTTAAAGCCATCAAGTTCATATTTAAGAATAAGTTTTTCAACAAAAACATTCTTCAAAAGACAAAAATATTTTGATTTAGTGCTTCTAAAACACTTTTAAATCATATCTAACTTAAATAAAAATAAGATAAACCATTGTAAATATTTTCATGATTCTTAAGCACATAAAAAATCACTATTATAACATTGAAAAACATTTAAAATATATCCAAACATGTTTTAAAATAAACATATCATATGTCTAAATATAGATAATGAATTCAAGGATTTTTAGAAACAAACTACGTCTCAATTGGAGTTCAAATGCCCCTTCACATGTCCCTAGAAGAGTGAGGAATTGAAAAATAAATTAAAATAAAACAGAAAAGCCTACTTTTTTTTTTTTTAAACTCAGGTCTAGTAACAAAAAAAAAATTAGCCCAGTAAATCCCATGCAGACCCCCTTCCTTTTGTTTTTTAATGAACCCAATCTGGTCAAGCCCAAGTCCAGATATTTTTGTTTTAATGTTAAACTATTAAAACTATTATGGGCCTTAGGGAAAAAAAACTTTTTCTTTGTCCAATTGTCATAACAGCCTAAAAATAATTGTCTTTGACCCATCTCTTGTAGAGCCCAGCGCCGAAAGAAACGGTTTTTCTTTTTAATGACGGCTCTAAATGCTGCAAGAGGTGTTGTTTCAATGAAACGACGCCGTTTTGGGTGGAGGTTGCCTTCTTCAACCTCTAGCCGGGTCACACTGACCCGGTTGTTGTGGGTCGGGTCTGTGGGACCTGACTCAACCTTTCCTCCTTTTACAGTGTTTTCGGTGTCCTTATCGCATGCTCTTGGGGTCGTTTTGATCGTCCTTTCATTATCCAAATAAATATATTAATTTTATGGCCTTATAACCCATTTTTCCCGTGACCCAACGGCAAAGTTTCAGATTGGTTCGGTTACGTCTCATAATGTACGTTGGCCACTGTTTTCCTGTCTCTTTTTGGTGCTGTTTGGTTCTTGTCTCCATTCTCTATCTAGTTATATGGGTTCTGTGGCCTAATACAAAGGTTTCTAATTCACCGAATCTCAATTTGAGTTTTTTTTTTTGGATAAATAAAAAACTAAAAAACACCTTTTTCGGTGTGACTTAAACATAGAAAACGTTGACGTGAGTGTTTGAAATAGCTTATTTTTGGAAAATAAAGCACCTATTACGAAAGTCAAAATAAAACTCTTCTCACATATTTATCTCTTATAACATAAATCATAATTTATAAATACTTATTATCTAAAAATAAACTATCCAAAATGAACATCATATTCATATCCATATCCGTTGGTGTCCAATATCATAGTACAAAAAATCGGATCGGACCGGCCGGTTCGACCGGTTGAACCGGGAACCGATTCCTAGTCCGGTCCGGTTTGATCAGTAAACCGGTCAGACCGGTTGGACCGGTCAGAACTGGTTAAAACCAGTGGTTCAACCGGTTGACCCGGTTTCTTCCTTTTTTTTTTTTAATTTTCCAAATTTTTATTTTGTATTTTTTAAGGGCAAAATGGAAAGTTGAAAACTAAAATGAAGAGAAAAATAGATAAAGAAAGAACAAATCTAAAAAAATGAAGAAAATAATAAAAAAATTATTTAAAAAGATATAATAATTATAAGAAATGAGATATCTTTGTATAAGTATAGGTATTATAACTAATACTAATAGATTTTAAACATTTTTTTTTTCTAAAAATCTTTATTTTTATCTATAGAAGTTTAAAAATATATTAATATATATTATCACTAATAAATTATAATATTTTAATATGATCCGTTATGACTGGTTCAACTATCGGTTATACCCCAGTTGACCCATTAACCCTTGAATCTGTACTGTGATCGATTCATTACCCGGTCCGATTTTTCGTTCCTTATCCAATATACATATTGCACTTTTTCTGTGGTCATTGTTGGATTCTTTTTTTTCTTTGTTTCCTGTTTTCTACATAATTTTATGACTAATTTCAGGCTTTTAAAAAACACACTGGAACCGAAATTCCAATAACGAGTTTTCCTCCTATTTTGAAGGTTCTTAAACTTGATATGCCGTTGGTAAACTTTTTACCCTTCCTCTACACAATAACTTCATTTAGTCACACTTGAACTAGATATAGCACAGTAATCATAAGAGAGGGAAAAGAAAAGACACGCAGAAACAGAGACATTATAATCAAAATAAACAAATATATGCAGAAAAAAAAATTTGATTAATACATGCCTCACAAGACTTCATGAGAGCATGGATAGAAAAAAAAACTAAAATCCATCCCGTTTAATCCCTCTACAGTTTTTTCTTCTTCTTCTTAGAGTTTATATATTTCTTGGCGTGAAGAAAAAGCCCAAGTTTTTCTTTTCATTCCGAAAAAAAAAACTTTAAACTCACATCACAATTTCAAAAACTTGAATATGCAGCAAAAGAAACTATCCATGCGTAAGAGTAATATGAATCACAATATATGCATACGATATGGCAGAAGAGGAATAACGTGTAAACATTTGTTTCATATAAGAATAATATATATATATATATATATATATATATATATATATATATATATATATATATATATATATATATATATATATTCACACGTACGTGGAAAACCAGTTTTCTCTAAAAAATTATTATAAAGGATACCATGTAAGAATTTCGGGCGTACCTGGAATCTGATTGATTCATTGAAGTACCCACACAAAACCGGAGCACCGATGAGGATCCCGATCACATTACACAGTAAATACACCAAAGAGAAGAATAGAAGAGAACATTCTTATAAGAGAATATTTTGGAAGAGGGATAATTGTGTATTATATCATCATTAGCCTTCTTCTTTAATCTTGTATATTATATATATAGTGTACGTACGGTTACATAGGAATATATGCAACCCTTAAATGTACGGTTACATAGAAATAGATCTAACCTTTAAAATGCAAAGGATATCACTCTATATAACCCGTGTCTCTCCATAAAGTCTCTCTTGGATTGGGCTTGGGCCCTAATCCACCAAGGGTGGACTAGTATATTATAATACCCCGAATATTGGGATTGGAGGGTTGGAAGTAAGCCTAAATTAAGTGGACTGTTAAGCCCCGGTTTAATAGATGTCCCAAATCTATTCTCTAATTTCTCTTATATCTTTGAGGCATTAAATAAAATAAAATGGTGAATTTTGAAGAAAGTGATTATGCTTCCAGTGAAATTGCCTATGAGGCAGTGAGTTTGTCATGTGATTTTATATGATCAAATGATGAGAAAAAATTATGAGATTTTACAAGATGAAAGTAGACATCCTAAGCTTTAATTTTCTAGGTCATATGACTCAATTAGAGCTATATACAAAAAGATATGAATTTTTGAAGTCATCACAGAAAAACTGTGAAGTTTCTAGAACAACATGCAAAGATTGAAATTCTGGAGATTGTGTGCTTCCAGATAGAAAAAGGCTATATTTTTCCTTTTATTTTCCTTAATTAATTGAAATTATCTTCAATCTCAGCTCTCAAGTCACTTTCCCCCTGAGAAACATTATAATAGTAGGGCAGAATGGTGGCGAATACCTCTAAACAGCATCAATGATAACAATCCCAGATCCATAGTTGAGCTTTACGGTCTACACAGATGTAAGTAGGCATGGATTGGAATGTGTTCTGATGTAACAAGGTTGAGTAGAGGCATGAGCATCTCCATAGCTGTAGCCCCACAGAATGAATCATCCACTTGTGATATAGTGCAAACAGTGGATGGTGCACACAGTGAATAGGCCACATAGTGACCAGTACACACAATACGACAAGTGAATAGTGCACATCGTATGGCTAGTAAATAGTGCACATAATACGGCCAATAAGGCCTAAATAGTCATTTAATCCTGAACACTGAACCGATAGACATAAATTACAGAAAGTGTACAGGTTTGTACAGGGCAGTAAGACTAGGATATTCGGTATTGTGAGAATAGAATGACGTAAACAATACGCCTAAACACACCGGACAGCGTATCGACAAGGCAATGTGGCCTAGAGTTACTAATGGACTATGAGTCCTGAGATCATAAGACCTGCTGAACGAGTATGTCCTCAGGTCAGCATATCGCACTGCAAGCAGAATTATGCCAAATAGAGATAAAGGCGGTAAGACTCGATATGCAAGTTTGCATAGGGTACTGTCTCTAAGAAGTAAGACCTAATGGGCAAATAGTGCGGTAGTGGGTTGTGTGACCCCTGAATAATTAATACGTTGAATGTGTGAGTGTCGATAGGCATTTGTCACACACATCAGATCATTCATGGTGCATGCTTTATAAGTATGCATAACATAGGGACGGATTAAGCGATAAGGGGTGATCCCCAAACAGTAAACGTTCAAATTTCGAGGACGAAATTTATTGAACAGGGGGAGAAATGTAATACCTTGAATTTTGGGATTGGAGAGTTAGAAATAAGCCTAAATTAAGTGGACTACTAAGCCTTGGTTTAGTAGATGTCCCAAATCTATTCTCTAATGTCTCTTATATCTTTGGGGCATTAAAGAAAATAAAATGGTGAATTTTGAAGAAAGTGATTATGCTTCCAATGAAATCGCCTATGAGGCAGTGAGCTTGTCATGTGATTTTATATGACCAAATGATGAGAAAAAATTATGAGATTTTACAAGATGAAAGTAGACATCCTAAGCTTTAATTTTCTAGGTCATATGACTCAATTAGAGCTATATACAAAAAGATATGAATTTTTGAAGTCAGCACAGAAAAACTGTGAAGTTTCTGGAACAGCATGCAAAGATTGAAATTCTGGGGATTGTGTGCTTCCAGATAGCAAAAGGCTATATTTTTTCTTGAAACTAGACTCAATAAGGGTTCCATAGCCTTTGGAATCACTTCAATTCAATTTTTCTAGAATTAGATATAACTTTTCAAAGTTTGGACAGAAATATGCCAAAAATTTGTAAAAATTCGAAAATTGGGAAATTATCAAATAAATGAAATGTGATATAAGATATTAAAATAAAACATCATCTTCCTCCTTTATTTAGCTGAAACTGACGCCACTTTTAGCATTTAGAGAGAGGAAGTGTGAGATTTTCTTAGAGAGATAAAAGGAGGAAAAACTTGTAAAGGTAAGTGTTTTTTTTGGTAAATCGGTTCCTAATGCGTATAACTCCGTTCCTAAGCTTTCTATTCATGTGATTTAAGGTTGTGAAGCTCAATTTGGTGTTAAGGTAGCTAGGGTTTCCGCCACTCTTGAGAAAAGCTAATGGGAGCTTGAGGTAACTTCTAAACTCTTGTGTATTTACTATTCTAGCTGTTGTGGACAATTTAATCGGTGAAATTTTGCCGGATTGTCTATGTTTGTAAAAATCAAAAATAGGTGTGTGGGGTTGTTATGTTGCCCAAATTGGTACTAAATGGTAGTTGTAACCTACTGGAATAGTCAATAAAGCAGTTAGGAGTAGAAAGGAACGCGTTTACGGAGGCAAAACCGAAAATCCCCAATTTTCCCCAGAGTACCTGTAAATTTCTGCCAGGGCTATAAATGGGCCTTAGTGTCAAATTTTCAATGATTTGATGATTCCATTGAGTTCATGAGGGAAAATTAAGTGGGGTTACAGTTGGTCGCTTTTTCGGAAAAGGCTGAAAAAGCATAATTATGAAAACGCCCTTAAAACCCTTAAAGTAGGGCTGCTAAGGGTAAATTTGTAATTTGACATTGAATTTGATAATTTCGAGTCCGGAAATGGATTTATTGACCGGAAATATGTTAGGATAGTCTAGGTTAGAATTTCGGGAAAAGTGCAACCGAACCAGGTACGGTGTGCCCGGGCCGGGTCCACGGGGGCATTTTTATAAATTTTTATTATATACTTATATAACCCCAAGAAACATTATGAAAGTGTCTAAATGGTACATTTGGAATTGTAGGATTCGACATTGGCCCTGATCATGAATGACCTGTGCCAGAGCACGTTCGGAAAGAACCAAGTAGTGACTCTCTCTCTCTCTTATACCATGTGTAATGCATTGTATGTGTGTTGTATCACTGTTTTGTGATGATTTTTGATGATGCTATAGTTACAGCTGGTGATAGCTGTCGTTTACAGCGCAAGCTGTCGTTATACAGCGCAAGCTGTCATTATTGTGATTACAATGTAAGCTGTCGTGATTGTGATTACATCAAAAGCTGTTTGTGGTGAAAGCCATCTATCTTTGTGCTGCTGCTGCTGTTGCTATTGTGATTTACTTACATGTTGTGTGCTTATATATTGTATGAGTGGAATATTACTACTAAGATTCTTTTGAATCTCATTTTTTCCATCAACTGACCTACAGACAGGGCAAGTGACTCTAAAGGGAAGCGGACAACCAAGAGCGGCTAGGACTCCTTAGAGATCTTTGATGTTCATTTTTTATTATCCATTTTGATTTGGGATTACTATATATATATATATATATGGAATGATTTTGTGTAATCCCCTATACAGGAAACTGTAAGCCTTAGTGTATATAGATGTATCTGAAACCCGAGGGTTGCCGGGATTTTGTTGTACACTCTAATATGTATGAATGCGATTGAACTGCATAGAGTAATTAGATTCGGAAGATGAATCTGAGACCATGTTGAATGAATTTTAGAAAAGAAATTTAAGAAAAACGTATCCGTCAGTCTCTAATTCATTTAAATTATGCATTTTTTAATCATAATTACGATTATCAAGGCAGGGGGTTACATATATTCCAATAATTAATCATTGCGGGAAGTGGTGTCTATACTCTACTGTGAGTTTACCAAATACATCTAATCAAGCTAGTCCAAAAATTATACATCTACTCAACCTGGTGGGAATAGAAATATATGTACAGTACACAAACAAAGTTAATAACAGATTGTTGTTTGTACAACATTAAAAATTGGGCTTATCCATCCATATTAAAAAAGAAATCATGAGAAATTTAAAGTGTACTTGATAGGGACTAAGGTAGTAAGAGCTGCCAAAGTCTCACATCGAGTAGTATGGATTGCTTGATGGGGTACTTAAGTGCCTTGACTCTCCCACCTCAATAGCTAGCTTTTGGGGTGTAGTTCTTTAAGGTGCTAGGGTGCCTATCCTTTGGTATCAGAGCTGGTGGCTAGCAGACTGGAGAGGGCTACCTACGGAGGGTTCTGACCGGAGGAGCTGACCAGCAAGTGGCAGAGTAAAGTTCCATAGAGTGGAGCCCTTGACTTTCCGAGGAGGATGTATGGATAGGGACCAAGATAGTATGGGCTACTTGATGAGGTATTTAAGTGCCTTGGCTCTCCTATCTCAATAACTAGCTTTTGGGGTGTGGTTCTCTAATGTGCTTGGATACTTACCAGTACCCAAAAGTTAGGCTTCCCCTCAACCATCCAGCCCAAAAAAATTCAATAGCAATAAGCATGTGAGTTATGTATTCATACATATTCATACATAACACTAAAGAAGCCTGTTTTTCATCAATCTGCATAAGTGATTTTTGCAGCAATCACATAACTCTGAAGCAGAACTATCAAGTATATCTTTTTTAACCATCCCATCACAGGTGTATCTATAACAGAAAAAGGAAAACTGAGCATGAAACATTCAATTTTGAGCATCTAAAAGTTTATCTTCACATTTGACCTTGTCTTTTCCTTTGCCACCACTCATCAATTGTTTACTCATACACCTAAATGCATTACACTAAATGATTAGATAAATTTCATACAAATACTGCCATAAATACTAAACAATATATATTGTAGAGAGAATTTTTATTTTACCTTCGATATTCGCTTCTTGCCTGCAAAGATCACAAGAAATTTCCCTCTTATATTTGTAGGTATCAAAGTCCCACCTATCAAGATGTAGGGAAAATGTTGCTTCATTAGAACACACCTTCTTTAAGGTAATAATGTCCCTCTC
Source organism: Inga leiocalycina (assembly GCA_963242795.1). Taxonomy (NCBI): domain Eukaryota; kingdom Viridiplantae; phylum Streptophyta; class Magnoliopsida; order Fabales; family Fabaceae; genus Inga; species Inga leiocalycina. Next base: position 26,152,137 of record OY725331.1, on the reverse strand, counting down.
TCTAATACTCTTTTCATCTATGAAGGATCCCCACTCTCATGTGAATTTAATTTTCCATCTGTGCATGAAATCTCATTGTTCTGACCCTATAATCCACACTTTTTGATGATGATCTGGTCTAAGCCAAGCTTGTTGAGGCTAAGCTGTGGGGGAACTATATCCCACTTAGTTTGCATGCATAGATCTTTTCTAAGTATCTACAGAAAAATTCAAAAAAAAAAGTTGTCAATTTTAAATCAAAACTTAAAATTCTCTACTAACCAGATAATTAATTTTTATCATATCCCTATCAACAATGATAGGAATATAGATATCAGACTCTTCCTCTTGCATATTTTGGAGTTGCAGCTCATTTTCAATAGCAGCGGTGGCTTCTGGTTGCTCCTCTGGAGTTTGAAATTGCAATGGACTAGAAACAAAACACATAAGAAAACCGTTGAAAGCATCAAAACACGATTAAAACATTCAAGGCACCTCAACCATCTAGAAGAATTTTAGTTACTTTACCACATTGTTTGACATAGCTTCTTCACCCTAAAATAACAATTTGTTACAGAAAAATTAAAACATTCAAAACCCTCAACCATCCAGAAGAATTACAGTTACTTTATCATATTGTTTGACATAGCTTCTTCACCCTGAAATAACAAATTGTTACAGAATTTATGAGAGAGAAAGAGGAAAGGAGTGATTAGAAGAGAAAATAGAGGGATTCAGGGGAGAAGGTAAAGAGGGAAACAAGAGAGAGAGAAGGTAAACATTTACATCTTTTTTTGCTTCCTTTCATTTTTCCATATACACAAACATTTTCCATATGTACATGTTTCCAACAATAGCTATCGAAGAATATTATCCAACATAGAACAATGTCGCAAACTTAATTTATAGCAAAAGGAACTAATCTAACCTATACTAAAAAGAAGAAAAGATTCCCTAAACTCTAACTAATTCCAAAGTTGCAAGCCACAATTCCAAGCCTAAACCTAGTCCTCACAAACTATGATACATCAAAATAGAAATATAGACCAATAAAAACAAAGCCAATCAAATCTAGAATTGGAAAACTCCTATGTGATCAACACATTCAGGCTAAGACAAGAAGTAGCAAAAATAGCTGCAATTTTTTTAACTTGCTCATTTTTTTGGCTTGTATTACAAATTCAAGTATAAGGTCTGGAAACTTATAAGTGCACTCAAGAAATTGCCATTTACACATCAGTATGTAAATGGATATTGAAATACTTTAAAACTCAATGTTGTACTTTCAAAATATTAGAAGTTTTAGAACTTAATTCTCAACCTCAACAGTTGAAAGTGTAAAATGATCATGATATGCTGCTATTGATTATTAATGCTTAAGAAAAGATCACATCCCTCTCTTTATATTCTTCACTAAACTCTTGAACTAGTCAATTGGCAAAAATCAGAAACATATCAAGGGTTCTAATTCAGAGGATAAGATTTTCTACAAAAAAAATATATATCACCAACTTTTTTAAACTTACATAGTCTTATACCGGAGAATTTAGTACTTAACTATTAACTATTTGACAATAATTAAAAATAGAAACATTGACTTGCTAACTCTCAAGGAAAAGGCCACCCTTAGCAATAGGCCCTCAAATTTTGTATAGATTTAAAACCTCTAAAATATGTGTCCCAAGTATCTTATATCATTATGACAATGCAACATAAAAAAAAAAAAAAGTTGCATTAATTTAAAACAATAACATTATAACATCCCAGCACCTCGCATCAATATTGTCCATGTTGGGGCCCCATCATCCCTCATGACTTTAAAACGCATCGAGAGGAGGAGGTATCAGACCCTTATAAGGTGTCTTTCATTCCCCTCCCCAATTGATGTGAAACATAACATGCCACCCACCTTTGAGCCTAGCATCCTTGCTGGCACATAACCTACATCTACCAAGCCTAACTCTGATACCAACTGTAATATCCCAGCACCTCGCTCTCGATATTGTCCGCTTTAGGACATAACACTAGTGTTGTGTCTCACATTAGTGGCGGAGGGGAATGAAAGATGCCTTATAAGGGTCTGGATACCTCCTCCTCTCGACACATTTTAAAGCCGTGAGGGGTGATGGGGCCCCAAAGCAGACGATATTGAGAGCAAGATGCTTAGATTTTATAATTGGTATCAGAGCTAGGCTCGGGTTGTAACATCCTGAAAAAAAATTGTGTATATAAAACTTTCATTCTATAATAGTAATAGAAATTAATTAATTAAAATATGCAATTATTCTATTAAACTGATTATTGTTAATATTATATATATGAGCATCTAGTGATATGTTTATTTAATATAAATAAATTAGAAAGTAATTTAGCAAAAGAAACCCTGATTGGAACAAACCGTTGAGATATCAAAATATATGTGTGTGTCTTGGGGAGTATCTAGAAGGCTTGGAAGGGAAGTTAAAATAAAGGATAAAGCAACAAATAAGTGAAATAGATAAACTTAATTGCTGGATAGGATTTTCGATATGCATAGCCTTGCTTGGAGAATAAGAAAATATGGGACAAAGAACCTAATAAATGAAGCATGGATAAGGATGAACATTAAGAAGTGAACCATATTGCAGTGCCTATATATATACTCTTATATTTTGATTTTCGAACAAAACGAAAAGAAAGAAAATAAAAGTTGTTGGGAAGAATAGAAGGAAATTGTTGGAAATTAAGAGTTTTCTTACTGAGTGATACACCCTGCTCTTATTTATGCTCCTCAAAATTATTTCAAATATCTTACTATCTAATACTCTCTATGTGATTTATTTGAGTGATCTAAATACTTTTTATATTTGAAAGTTATTTGTTGTGCCCATGAATATTATGATCTCCCTCCAAAGGATTGATGTGTGAACTATCCTATGGGGTAAGATTTCTGTGTGAATAACTGTGGATCCACCTAGGGGACGCCCTAGTATTTCTAAGTGACAAAATTATGATATTGTGGATACTTGTGAAGTTAATACTTTTATATGCATATTCACATATAATTATATTATAGGTATTTAAATTGTTTTCTGCTAAATTAGTAGCTAGCCATTATTGGTTAAAACTTATTTATTTAGTATTACTCATATATTGTCGTAATGTCCCAGAAATTGGAAATCATGCTGATATGAAGATGAGCTAAAGCAGCAGACAAGAAGCCTCTCTAGTTTCCTTTAGGCATATGTTTTTTAAACTTCTTATAGGAAATGATGATGTATTTGAGAACTCTATGTATTAATAAAATATTTTTTTACAGCATTTTTGCTGCCAGTATCTTTATTTTTATTTTTTGAATTAGAAATCAAATATATCTTTAAATTTATTAAGGGACTAATAATGATATTAAGTAATCATTTACTTATAAATTAAATAAATTTAAGGGTTTATTCGGGTCGATGTAGGTTGAAATACCAATGAAGACGTTGGACTTAAAAGTGGGTGGAGTGTTATGTCTCACATTGACTATGAAAGGGAATGAAAGACGACTTATAAAGGTCTGAATACCTCCTCCTCCTCCTAACTAGTTTTAAAGCCGTGAGGGGGTGACAGAACCCCAAAGAGGACAATATTAAGAACGAGGCATTGGAATGTTACAAAGATCACTATTCCTCATCATAAAATTCAAGAAGCAACTAATTTAACCAAATTGTAAAACAAAAAAACTGGGGATGTGTTCTGTTCCAAGTCTCTGTGCTCCAGACGGTGAGGAAAATAAAGACTGTGACGCAGAGGAAGACAGTAGTGAAGAGGTAAAGAGTGACGATGATGGTTAAGGTTTGTGAGATAGTGAAGGCAAAGGGCGAGTAGTCGGAAAAAAAGGATTCTGACGGTCATGGAACTAAAAGAAGGAGGGATGATGCTAGAGGGGTTAGGTGTTAGGGGGTAGCGGCGACGATGATGGTTAGGGTTTGTGAGATAGTGAAGGCAGAAGGAGAGTCATCGGAAAAAACGGATTCCATCGGCTATGGAATTGAAAGAAGGAGGGACGATGGCGGAGCTGTTAAAGGTTCAGCGGTGATGGTGATCGGCGATAAGTGAAGGAAATTTTGAGAGGGATAGAAGGACAGCGTGGGTAGGGGTATTACGGCGACAAGGAGTTGAAGGGGATCAACAATGGCAACGGTTAAGGATGGTTGCAGGGAGGGGCAATGTAAGCAGAGAAAAATGATGGCGTTGGAGAGTAGGGGATACGAGGGTAGGAAAAATAACTCCCTTCTCTCATTTTGTTTGAAATTTTGGAGGGGAGGGATCTTAAAGTTTCTATCCCCTCTCCTCTAACACCCCTATTTTAGCTACTCTCTAATTTAGGGGCCTTGGAGGGAAGCCAAAATTTAGGACCACTTTACCTTAATAATTTATGTGATATTCCAATAATGTCCATAATAAAAAATATTTTGATAAGTAAAAATATTATTTTTATTAAAATTTCTATTATAAAATAAAAATATATTATTATACAAAAATTATTATAATTAAAAATTATTATTATAAAATAATTTAATATAAAAAGTATATATTTCTGAAGAAAAAAGTATTAAAATAATAAGCTATGCTCATACAAATTTAAATAAACATATTATTATAAATAAAAATATTATTATTAAATTAATTGGAATAAAAATATTTTTTATCATTAAAAATATTATTATGAGATAAAATTTAAAAAAGATATATTTTTACAAATAAAAAATATTATTATAGAATGAATTTAAAATAAAAATTAAATTTTCATAAATAAAAATGTTATAAAATATGTTAATTGTTATGAAAATAAAGATATCTAGGATAATAGATCAAGAGATAAGAGAAGAGAGAAAGTTTGACAGAAAATAGAGAGCACTTCTCATTTAATTTCTTGTGTCTTACAATGGTTGCACTGAACATCTCTTTGTAGGCAAACTTGAAAGCAATGGAATTTGGGGACCAAGTAAACTTGAGGAAAAAGCAAACTTGGAGACAAGTAAACTTGAGGAAAAAGCAAACTTGGAGAACAAGTTTGTTGGCTTGGAGAGTAAGTAAACTTGGGGAGCAAGCTTGCTGAATTGGAGATGAAGTAGAAGAAAGTATTAAAAACAGCTAAGTAGATGGTGATTAAGATATGGGTCAATGGTGATTAAGAAAGTATTAAAAATTATTATTTTATTAAATTTAAAATAATATATTTTTTAAAAATATTATTTTTATATTAAAAATATATTATTTTGAAATTAATTTAAAATGAAAATACGTTATTATAAATATAAAATACTATTATAGTTAAAAAAATATATTATTATACAATCAATTTAAATATATATATATATATATATATATATCCTTATATTAATTATAAATAAAAATGTTATTATGTTAATTATATAAGATGTAAATTAATTTATGTAATATATAAAGAAAATTATAACCAAATATATTATGGTAGAATGGTAAATTGCTATCATTCTTTCTTCCCTTCCCCTCCCATCTTAAACCAAATAAGAAACCATTAAAAATCCCTCACCTCCTTTCTCATCAATCAAACTAAACAATATAATTCTCTACCCTTTCCATCCATCCCATCCCCTTCTATCTCATCCTTTCGAACCAAACAGGAAAGGGCCTGTTTGGTACAAGGGATTTGGAAGGGAGAGGAAATTTTATGAGTTTGATTTTAAAAAATTAGAGAAGTGAGGTTGAAAATTTTTAATTAATTTTTATACTATTTTATTTTGCATCTTGTCTTTATTAAAATTTTATAACATCACCTCTCCAATTTTTCAAAATCCAACTCATAAAAATTTTCCCTTCCCTCCCTTCCCCTCCATTTCCCCCTACCAAAAAGATCCTTAGGGTTTTGTCAGCCAAAATAAGTAAGGGCGAAGATAGAGGCTTGAGTTTGAAGCATATTAGGGATTTTTGATAGAAAGAGAGAATTTCAAATCCCTAATCTCCTTATTTGTAATTACTAATTTCCCTCTTTCTATCAACAGCGGGCTCTAGGGTGAATGTGGTCACAACAATGAGCCATGTTCATATGGGTGAAATGGGAATAAGAAAACTGAAGGGTAAAGAAGGACGAAAAATTTTAGGATTTTCTTATTTTTTATTTTTTAAATTTTATTCTTTTTTTTTTGGCAAAATAAATTTAAACATATTTATATATGGAGGTAAAGTGCAAAAATACCATGAGTTTTTACCAAAATCGTGCTCAATACCATATGTTTTTCAGAGGCGTAAAAAAAACTATAAACTTACAAAAATTGAGTTAAAATATCATCTCCATTAGATTGACTTAACAAAGGTTACTTTTTTATGGTGGGTCGCACACTATTTAAAAAAATAAAAATGCCTAAATTTTTTTAATTTATTTTTCTGCCCTTCCTTCCCTCTTTTATCAAATCAGCCTATGTGTGTGTTTGGTTGGGCTTATTTTGCCCAAATAAGTTCGATTTTAGATAAAAAAGTCCAACTGAAAACGCAACCCATTTTTGAGTGTTTGAGACAGCTTTTTGAAAAAAACAAAAAGCCCGAAAACGCAGCTTATTTATTAAGCCCGAGATACCCACTTTTTTAAAAAAAGAGCTGCAGCGTTTTTTTCTTTTTTGGTCCAAACCTGGTATGTTGAATTTATTACCGTTATGTGCATGTACGAAAATCCACAAAAGCCTTTTGCTGAGCTAGTGGTTAACGAGAGATAAAAAAAATTGAGAAATATATAGAAAAAGGGAAAATCGCTAGTAAATACTAAATAAGGAAATTAATTGCTCTTTGCCACCAACAGACATGAGGTACTGAATTGTCATTAAAATAGAACTTAAAAAGACAAAAAAGCCCTTAGTTTGACAAGACGATTTTAGGTGGGAGGAAGGAGAAAGTGCGCGGCTTCTCAAAACCCTCTGAATCCCTTCTTCCTCTTCCATTTTTGGCATTCTGCAGAAGTTCAGCGTCGTCTCCTCTCACTCGGCTGTCTCCTTGGCTTGTGTCCTTAGGCAGTGTCGTCTCCGGCTCTCCTCTAGCGGCCGCCGTCTCATTGGCTCAAGTCCTTGGGCAGTGTCATCTCCGGGTGCTCCTCCAGCGGCCGCTGTCTCTTTGGCTTGTGTCCTTCGGCTCTATCAACATAATTTGCATTGGATAACCATTGGGCACGTATGGCAAAAATCCATTGTACAAAACGGGAGATCAATTGCACATCATGGAAGAGTAATTGCACAAAACAGAAGCTCGGGTGCACATCATGGAAGACCAATTGCACATCATAGAAGATTAATTGCACAAAACGGGAGATCAATTGCACATCATGAAAGAGTAATTGCACAAAATAGAAAATCAATTGCACTTCATGAAAGATTAATTGTACACAACAGAAGATCAATTGCACTTCATGGAAGAGTAATTACACAAAATGACAGATCATTGGCACATAATGGATCATCATCCTTTACACATAACGTGGATGACCATTGGGCACGTGTGGAAAAGATCCATTGCACAAAACGGAAGATTAATTGCACTTCATGGAAGAGTAATTGCAGAAAACAGAAGCTCATGTGCGCATCATGGAAGATCAATTACACATCATGAAAGATTAATTGCATAAAACAGAAAATCAACTGTACATCATGGAAGAGTAATTGCACAAAAAAAAAGATTATTGGCACATCAAGGAAGAGTAATTGCAAACAATGGAAGATCATTGGCACAATGGATCATCATTTACATATCACGGAAGAGTAACTGCAAAAAATGGAAGATAAAATGCACATCATGGAAGAGTAATTGCACAAAATGGAAGCTCAATTGCACATCATGGAAGATCAATTGCACATAAATGAAAATAACTACTTTGTCTTCTTAGATCTCTAAACTTCTTGCTATGCATTATCCATCCCTGATGTTTGTTCTTCACATGGGAGACTGCACATAACGAAGGACACGAGCCAAGGAGACGGCGGCCATTGGAGTAGCACCCGGAGACGATACTGCCCAAGGACTCGAGCCAACAAAACGGCGGCCGCTGGAGGAGTAGCCAGAGATGACACTATCGAAGGACACAAGCCAAGGAGACGGCCGAGTGAGGGGAGACGACGCTGAACTTCTGCAGAATGCCGAAAATGGAAGAGGAAGAAGGTATTCAGAGGATTCTGAGAAGCCATGCATTTTCTTCTTCCTTCCGTCTAAAATCGTCTTATCAAACTAAGGGCTTTTTTGTCTTTTTAAGTTCAATTTTAATGACAGTTCAGTACCTCATGTCTGTTGGTGGCAAAGAGCAATTAATTTCCTTATTTAGTATTTACTAGCGATTTTCCCATAGAAAAATATGTTTGTAAATAGTACCGGTTATTTAAAACTTCATATATGGTCCATACTAATGTATACTAATATTTAATACTCCCTCTTATCCTAATTATAAGATAAAATTGAGTTTTTTGGAGAAATTAAGGAAGCTGATTAAATTACTTTAGAGTATTTATATTTTTATTTCTTTCTTCAAACTAATTAGTTTAAGTAATAATTGGATATATAATCTAAGGCAATATAATATATGATATGATTAAGTAACTTATTTAGCTTCCTTAATTCCATTCTTAGTTTGGGCTTCATCTCTAGAGTTACAAGTTTGTATTTTACATGGTTAAAGTTAATTGACTTTCTGTTCCTTTTCTCACGCACTCAAGTGAAGAAGTTATAATTGTTGTATTTTCAGATATCTTCCTGGACCAGATGATATGTTACTGTTGGATATCGTATATATGATCTATCTAAAATTTAAGTTGGTTATCATTTAAGACTCTTTAGGTGACTATTAGAGGCCTACACATATGCCAAAAGGGTTGGAAGAAGCTACCCTGAAGACCCCTTTTTCAAAGGCAAAACACAGATTTTTGGCTGATTCACTCGAGTGAAGATGACCTCACTCGAGTGACGAGGGACTTGTACTCGAGTGAGAACGGCTCTTGTTAGAATCGGTAGGCACAGCAAAAGAATTTTAAAATTTTCACCGATTCTAATAGAGGATCTATCAACGGCGTTTAAACCAAGTTGGAAGGATTCATACCTTTTGATGATTCAGAGTTTTCACGATCTCTAGGAGCCAACACGTCAGGTCTACTCCCTCTACCGGTATCTACAGGAATGCTCTCCAACCGAGACTGCATGCTAGCGCCTCTAATGTCTCATAGGGTTTCCTTGCGGCTCTCAATTCTCATGTGCACAAATATATCTGCTCTATCAAGTTTATAACCTATGAGGGCTATTTTCAAATTTCAAAATTAATCATCAATAATTTCAAAATTAATTAATAATTAATTATATTGATGAGCTAATTAAATAAATTCAGTTTAAATTAAATCTGTCCAACAATTTTAATTTAATCTATTTATTTAATCCAAATAAAAAGCCATTAGATTTAATTTATCTTCATAAATTAAATCTGAGATACTATATCTCTATCATGTTAGTTATTAAATTTAATATATCTTAATAAATTAAATTTAAAACTAACACAATATAATAATATTATATAATATACACACACACACACACACACATATATAAGATATATATTTCAAAAAAATATATATCTATATAATATTATTAATGAATTTTATATTATATATATATATATATATATAAAATTCGTCCACCCTAAATTAAACATTATCTCGTGTTGGACCATTCTTGTGTGCGACCCTGTAGGCCCATATGAAGTTGGCAGTGGGCCAATAACTATACTAACCCAAAAGTCGCAAACGGCCTCTAGCAAGACATTACGACTACCCAATTCATATGAGGATCGTTATCACGATGCAACCTGTCATACAACCATGTCGCGTCCCGTTTGTCACACGATATATCGATAAAGGATAAGGCATGGATAATGTCATCCTCTTGTTCCTGACCATTACTTTCTCAATTCCTGAGTAGCCTGATAACAGAGACAGAAACTCCTTTCATCATAGTATGGCCATACATTTCTTAGACTCACTCATTGAGGGGCCCAGCAATATCTCTCTACTAATGTGAGGGACAAATTCCATCTTGATCATTCATATTCCTCTGCATGAAAAACCACCAAGCCCGATCGTAGCCTTTATCATCACCCGGTCAAAAGTGACTTTTGACTAGTTCAAAGCTTAGCAACTCTCATGTAGGAATCCATAATGACCTCAGGTCTAAGGGCATTGTGACGTGGTTATAAATGAGAAAAGCTTATGACTTGATTCATGTAGCTTTCTCATAGTGGGTCGGTCCAGCACCTTGTACTCTCACAAGTGCCTAAGACTTTGATTCGTATCTCCATATCTTATCAAAGTCATACTGATCTTGTTTCATCTCTGCTCCCGTATAGATGACCGACCAGGGACATTTTAGGACAATCTTTATAAATTATCTAAGGATACAATTATCACAGTTAACATGCAAATAATATGATAACAAAATGGAGAAATTTCATTAAAATAATAATGTTCAAAGTACAATGATTGGCCCTTATGGCACAATTTCCAACATCATCCAATTACCAATGTATTAAAATACTTAATCAAACTGGAGTAGATTATTGTTTATCATTTACCTTAGAACACCTTAAATACCTGTCATTAAATGTGGCAACCTCCAAAACAAACTAGGTTATTGTATGGTGACCAACTTCACAAATTTTATATCATTTCTGAAAACCTATTACCAGACCCACGAGCTTCTTTTGTGCAGAGGTACAGCTTCAATTGTGAACTGCCTCAAGTTGGATAGCCATCATAATGGTTCTTAAACATTCCAGAACACTAAGTCTTGACCTATCTATGACTCTACTGTAGTGGAAGTTGCCAAATTAATTGCCAATGAAGGTCAAGAATCCCAAGGTAATATATTTAACATTTATGCTTTTAGTTTATAAATTTATTGTCTGACTGTCTTTTTCTGTGTCAAAATTCATACGGTCATTAGTGAAGGTAATTTATGCTTCAACTTCGTCAATTTTAGTTTACCAAACCATTTGCCAAACCTTATCTTCACCAATTCTTGAAAGGATTATATCAAATTTCTTAATTGCCTCCACAGTTGCATATGCTTTGTCCAATTCGAATATACCTATACTAAATCATATTATATGTTGCTACCATAACTGACCACATTTAAAAATCATGACATTCTCCACATTTTCTCCTCCTCCCATCATTTCTTTTGTTATCATCCAGGTTTTTCCTCACCTTGCATTTTTCCTTTCTCAACTGTCATGGCATGCTGGTATGGCATAACATTTTTCTTACTTATAAAGGTTACTAATGATGATTCCAATCAGTGGGTTTCACACATCATTAAGGTTAAAGGATTTTCTATCATATTATTCTCATGTTGTCAATAAGTGATAAGTTATAATTAGAAGCTTATACAATCATATTTTGAATGTTCTTAGGCTAAAAGGCATATATAAGTATCCTAAACTTTACCCCACAAATAGTTTTGACAGTTATATATACAAAAACTTTGCTACATATGTTAGCTTCAATATGTATCATTACACAATAGCTTCAATTTTTTCATCTCTATCTATAGGGTAGTAAGATTCAGGCCTCAATAATAAACAAGTATCTCTTCAAGCAATATGAGAAAGATCCTGTAGAAGGTTGTTCTTGTAATATCCCAAAAAGCGATTAAGGGCTAATGACTTCAAAAGTGACTGTAATTATTGTTGAATAAACACTTTTGGAGAATGGGTGATGGGAATTTGGATGTTTTAATGATTCCAATGGCTTCCTTGTGAAAATTCGTGTGGGGAGAGTGTTTATTGTGAAATTGGAACCATTGGGAACAATCGTGCAAAAGTTGAAAACTCTGTCCATTGAAACTCTGTACAGGGCAGCCAATTTGTATGGACGTTTTAAATAGGCAAATGGTGTCTAAAAATTCTGAAATTTTCCAGTATTAAATTTCACATGTCAAGCTTCAAAATGAACATATAATTTGTATCATTTTGATTTGTGACCTAAGAGTTTTGGATTTTTGAAGTTTGCCCAGTGAAATTAATTATTTTCTGGAACAGTATGCAAAGATTGAAATTCTGGGAATTTTTTGGTGATTTTCAGTAATGGCCAATATTTTTCCTATGAATAGGACTTAAATATCTTTCATTTGGCTTTGGAATCACCTCATTTCGATTTTTCTAGAATTAGTTATGATTTTTCAAAGTTGGGCAGAAAATCTGCCAGAAAATCCGAAAATGTGAAATTAGAAATTATGACATCATCATGTGGTAAGGTGACATCAACATGGAATTAAAAGCAATTCCATCATCTTGATCAGCCATTCCCGACCCATTTCAGAGAAAAAAAAAGACGTGAAGAGAGCTTGGAGAAAAGAGAGAAAAAGAGAAAGAAATCTCGCAAGGTAAGCCGATTTATTCGACGATTTAGCTCCTAACGCGTATAATTCCGATTCTAAGCTACTCCTCTTTATTCTTTAAGGTTGTGAAGCTCAAAATTTGGTGTTTCAAAGAGGCTAGGGTTCAGCCAAATTTGGGAAAAGCCAGAGGGAGCTTGAGGTAACTTCCAAACTTTCGTATATTGCTTATTCTGGCTGCTGTGGGCAATTTAATCGGTGAAATTTCGGCGGATTGCCATTGGTTTTAAAGTTTGGAAATTGAGTTTCCTAAGGGTTATGCTGCCCAATTTTGGTTCAAATGGTAGTTATAACCTAATGTAATAGTGAATAAAGTGGTTAGGAGTAGAAAGGAACGCGTTTACGGAGCCGAAATCGTAAAACCCCAATTTTTCCCGGAGAACATGTATATTTCGGCCAAGGCTGTAAATTGGTCTTAGAGTTGGATTTTCAATGATTTGATGATTCCATTGGATTCAGTGGGCGAAAATAGGTGGGGTTACAGTTGGGCACTTTTTCAAAAAAAGCCGAGAAAGCATAATTACGGAAACACCCCTAAAACCCTAAAAGTAGGGCTGCCAAGGGAAATTTCGTAATTTGACATTGAATTTGATAATTCCGAGTCCGGAAATGGATTCCTTGGGCGGAAATATGTCAGAATAGCCCATGTCAAAATTTCAAGAAAAGTACAGCCGGACCGGGTACGGCGGGCCCGGGCCGGGTCCCCGGGGGTATTTTTGTAAATTTTCATTATAGACTCATATAACCCCAAGTAACACCATGGAAGTGTCTAAATGGTGCATTTGGAATTGCAGGATTCGATATTTGCCGCCCTCGTGAGCCAACTGCGTCGAAGGACATCAGGAAAGGACAAGGTAGTGACTCTCTCTCTCTTATACTATGTGTAATACTCTGTATGTGTGTGTTATCACTATTCTGTGATGAATCTTTGATGCTGCTACGGTTACAGCTGGTGATAGCTGTCGTTTACAGCGCAAGCTGTCGTTTACAGCATAAGCTGTCGTTATTGTGATTACAGCGTAAGCTGTCGTGATTATGATTACAGCGAGAGCTTTCGTATTGTGTATACAGCCATGAGTGCTGTCGTTTGTGGTGAAAACCATGTATCTTTGAGATTGATGCTGCTGTTGCTGTTTGTGATTTATGTACATACTTTGTGTTTATGCATTGTGTGAGTGGTTTGTTACTACTGAGATTCTCTCGAATCTCATTCTTTCTTATGACTAACATTTCAGACAGGGCGTGTGGTTCAAAGGAGAAGCGGCCAACCCGGAGCAATTAGGGCCCTTGGGGGTATATAGTTGAGTTGGAAACGTTGGTTAAGTATTTTGAACTTGGGATTACTGTATATTCTGAATCAGGAACACTACATTTGATTTTGGTTGTGTAATCCCCTAGTGTATACTTATAAACCTTCAGGTTTTTATGCATAGAACCCGGGAGTTGCCGGGGATGCGGTTATACACTCTGATATGATTGAATGTATATTAACTGCACAGGTAATTATATTCGCATATTCAAATTGAGACCTGGATGGGAAAAAGAGTTTTGAAAGTTTTTAAAATTTTTACTGTGAGACAGAAAGTTTAAAATGAGGTTAAAGCATCCAATGGTCTCTAATCCGATTTAAATATGTGTTATCGAATTATAATTACGTGTTTAAAGGCAGGGGGTTACAGTTCTTACTTTATTGCAAATCTGGAGGTCATACCTAATGGGAAAGATTTCAAGGCTGCTAAGCACAAGTTCAAATTGTTTTTTAATTCGGCCACCTTTGTCAAAGAAAAGGCTGCTCCAATTCCTTTTACTATTTTCAGCTTCTTTCCTATTAGAGACATACTAACTCAAACTGTTAACAAGCACACAATATACCTATCTAGCAAATTCTCATCTTTCCAATGTTGCTTATCTCACTTTAGTCCACATTGAACTTATCCTTTTTTCCTCAGATGTCATTGGATTTGTCATAAGTATTGGGCCTTTGGAGGAATAGCATTCAAGATAAGAGGTTAAGAGTATGATGCAACTGATATTGAGTGATGAGAGCTACACTGACGATGTTGTATTTATTTTTTATGCCAAATCCAATTATGTATTATATTATACTTAATTTCTCACTACTAGAAAAAAGGGTTTTAACGTCCCTTTTTTTGGCCTTTCAACGTCTGAAAACAGAGGGACGTCTATGTGAGAGTCGTAGAAAAAAACGTCATTAACGTCCGTAAAACAGGGGACGTAGAAGGTAGACTTTAGACGTCCCCAGTTCACTGGGGACGTCTAAAGTGGGACCTTAGACGTCCCCAGAAGACTTGGGGACGTCTAAGGTCCACCTTAGACGTCCCCAAGTCTTCTGGGGACGTCTAAGGTGGACCTTAGACGTCCCCAGTTGAACCTGGGGACGTCTAAAGTGTCGCCAGCAGTACTATCCACGTCCCTTTTTTATTAAGGACGTTGAAAGTTTTTTTTTTTTTAAATGGACCTTTTATACATATTGCACTGTCTGGAAAATATGTAAACTGCAGAAATAGAATTCCAACAATAGAGTAAAACAACAGCAGTTCAGCAGAATGAAAACAACAACAAACACAGTGATCAACCCAAGGCTACTACATGCCACACAAACTTTCAAACCACAAACTACACAACAATCTATATCCAATTCTACTACATGCCACACAAACTTTCAGACCAGACAAACTACACAGCAATCTATATCCAAGTCCCCAGTTTGTACAATAACCAAGACTAAAATCCAATCCATATCCAACAACAATAACGCTAATTATATGTACTACCACAAAAGTATGTCCTACACAAACTACTAAAGACTTTACTCTTCTGGTACACGTTGAAGAAGATGTCCAGCCATAAAGTCTCTGATCATATTTAAGTCTTCATATGAGTAGGCATCTTCATTGTCAAAAATCTGTAAATTAGAAAATAAGCTTAGATGAAATAATGAATGAAGTGAATGAATTCCCATTGAATCACAACACCAAGAATATTATCCTCAGAGAATGAAGAAGCGATTACTTGTTCAAAATCTGTCGTAATGCCACTCTGAATGATGTTAAACATATAAAGCAAGACATAATATCCACATTCCCAGCTGCCAGGTTGTCGAGGGCACTATAAATCAAAAGCAAATGGTTAAAATCAATAAAGGCATATCTAAAACGACCGTCAATCAAAAGAACTTGATTTGAAACTACGTACCTTTGGAAACAACCATCTTGGATCTTTGCCACCTCTACATTCGCGTGGCCCGCCAAGCGCTCGATACGTCGTGCATGCGCTATCATGAAAATGAAAATCAACATAAATTAGAATAATTCATTAAGTCAAGAATCAAGAAGCAATGAAATACAAAAAAATAACTTACTGGTTGAAGACGCTTTTAGTTTCTTTGTCTGGTCTTCTATTTAAGGAATCAAACCAGTAAACAACGTGCGACCGAGGACAGACAACACACAAAATCCAGTGATAACTATCACAACATATACAAATTAAAATGAAGTTAGATGGCAAGGCAATTATTTACGAAAAATCTCAAATACACAAAATTAAAATGAGTACCCTTGAACAATCGGTGCTAGATAACAACTATACTCGTCCTCTGACAATGTAAAGCCCACATAGTTCGTCCTTCGTTTCAATGTATTCTCAACCCTTGTCGTATGTGCAGGAGACAAGAATCCATATAAATCAACTTTCTCAGAGTCAATGCATATACGACGGAAGGAGCTATAATAGAATTAAAATGATGAATGTATTAGCTAGTTAAAATCAACTTAACTAAATGAATCAAAAAATGGGAAATAAAAAACTTACAGGATTGCAAATTTGCCCCATCCAATATCTAGCTCCTCGAACTTCATGAACTGTTTAAGATCTTGTTGATCAATTGTGAAGTGATACTCTGTATTCTGGCCCACAATCCCTGGAGGCATATGCAAATCAATCTGGCGAATGCCTTTATAGATATGCTGCAATCGTGCTAAGAAGGGCCATTTCTCTGCTTCCTGCTTGTTCTTTTAGAACATAAAAACACATACTGTTAGTAGGATGTCAACACATCTCAAGTAAAAGTGAGGTAGTTCCATACCATTGGAGGTGTTTGTGGTAACAAGCCAATAAGATGTATAGGCCAAAGGATGAAAGATCCTCTCGCCTGAGCTATCGTGGCAACCTCGTCATCAGGAATAGGGATGGCTGTACCTTCTTCCCCCTCTCGAACACACGTCACAGTCACCCTACGCAAATGCTGTGGAATTTGTTGATGGTGGTGGGTGGTAGCTTGTGTGTGAACGAGAGCATCTGCAACTACACGCAGCACTGGGGCATCCAAAGAGAGGATGGCAGGTTCTCCCTGCGCTGGAGGGGGAGAAGGGTCGCCAAGTGGTTCCTCCGCCGGGTTGTAACTTCCTTTGGTGCTATGGAAGGCCGGGGATGAATGGGTTCTACGCTCGGTAGTTGCCATCTGCGAGTCAAACATCTTCTGCATTTCAGCTCGTAGCTCAGGCATAAGCTCAAGACGTAGCTCTGGCAACAGCTCTTGTCGGAGCTTGTCGCGAAGGTTGGCCTCGAGCTCTTGTGAGACTTCCTGACGAATCTTGGCCACAAGCTCCCTACTGGGTTCAGCTTGTGACGAATAAGGATGTGAGGCTGGGCCAAAATACTTCATGACACGAACTCCCACTGCCTCCCCTCGAACATGACCAGGGTGATCTGGCTTCCCAATCGCCGTTGACAAGATGTCCATCCGTCCACTTGGAGTGAACGAACCTTGGCTACTATGATCTTCCAGTTCATCCTGCAGCATAAAAGTTATCGTAAGCACTCACAATATGAAAAAATAAGTTTGTAATTATGCTCTAACTACTTACAATTCTTGCGGCAACCTCAGCAACAGTCGGATTTATGTACTTCCCACCCTTAAGCCTCCCTGCTTTCCATTTTTTGTGACGTGGTGGAGGTGGCGGGGGCTGGACCACAACGGTAGGATCTAATGTGGCTGCTTCCTTCAATTTCTCCAACTCTTCTGCCATCATCTGTCGCTGAAGCTTCCGATAACCACCACGAGACATGCAATGTTGATAGTTATTAGCTGCTTGCCTCTCTGCATTTGCTGCACTTAATGCCTTTTAAAGGAAAACAACGAACACCGAATCAATAATGTCAACTATATTCAAATAAAACACTATGATTACAGAAATCTTACCAAAAAGTTTGGATCTTCTCGTGATGCCATAAACAACCTCCAATCCTCTGGAGACAAAAATGGATACTCATGACATGGATCCTTACCCCTCAAGTCCCCTCGAATGTAATCTCGTGTGAGCCTGTTCTTCAAATCTTTCCATCGTAGACGAACCTCCGTCATCCACTCCTTGTACATCTCCGCGGTGTCAAGGACATCATAGGTTTGCTGCAAGGTAAAAACATACGTTAATTATATTTGAAGCGATAGGAATAAAGATATAATGCAGATGTATTGAAACTTATATATACCAAAAGTTGTTGCCAAATCAAATCTTTGGTTTTTGGTGGAACCAACTTCCAATTAGCATAGGTAATGCGAACTTTGCTTCGAGCCAAAAAACCTACGTAGCTAATGAAATGGTCTTCCTCCGGACCAATTGGTTTCATATCTTGATCAAAGTCAATATGCAACCTCTCCTGTTGATGGTTATGACGTGCTACCAATGCAGGCATTTTTGTACTGCCTCTAACCCTTCGTCTCGCAACCGGTTCACGTGTCGCATCACGTTCAGTCCTATTCATTTCATTGTCCCTATCACTTAAAGAGTCACCAGAGTTGTCCATATTCCTGTAAGCACAAAAATCATTGTCAGATAGGTGAATAAATTGTAAGTAAATGAATAAACTGAGACGTAATAAAACAAACAGCACACATTACTATTTTCTAAGTTAAGCTCTTACTCTAGATTGTTTCCCATATTCCTTCACCATGATCATTTCTCACAGCATATTCTTCATCATCTACCAATTCTCTTTCTTCAATTGTTGTAGGTGGATTAATTGTGAAAGGTGGTGTGTCGTCAAGGTTGAAGGTCGGATCACCATGCTTCTGTTTTTTACTCTGAAGTACAATGGACATTTTCTTATTTGCGGGATCTGTGACATAGAACACTTGTTTCGCCTGGCTTGCTAGAATGAAGGGCTCATCCCTATAACCTACTATTTCAAGATCAACTGAGACAAATCCAAATTGTTGATCTATTACCACAGCATTATTGCTAACCCACTTACATTTGAATAAAGCAACTTTGAACTTGTTGTAAGTGATTTCCCATATTTCTTCTATCACTCCATAATAGGCCATGGATGCTAATATGGGGTTTTTGTCTTTCGAACTAGAAAAGTGCATGGATTCAGCTTCTACCATCACCCCATTATTTTGCATGGTACTCCTGTCATCTTGGTCTTTTGTGTAGAAAGAATACCCGTTTATATCATAACCGCTCCAAGTAATGATCTGAAACGAAGGCCCCCAGGCTAGCCACTCTATTGTCCCAGACATACCGGACTCATGCAAACCTTTTCCTCAAACCACTGAATGAATGTCTTGTTTTGCTCAATAGTAATCTGCATGTCATTCTTCCTCGGATTCTCTTTCTTCAATCTGTTTCTGTCTTCCTCTATGTACGGTTGCACTTCTGCCATGTTATTCAGGATATAAAGGTGTGCTTGCAACACCTCTTCACGAGGCATAGTCTTCACTTTCAGTCCTCGTGTTCCCTTGCTCCTCCCCTCTTCATGCCGAGATTGTTCCTTCTTCCCTGATAGATAATCGCTACAGAAGTCCATAGCCTCTTCAACAACATACCTTTCAACTATTGAGGCTTCTGGTCGATAGGGATTTTTAGAGTACCCTTTTAAGATCTTCATGTATCGCTCGAAAGGGTACATCCACCTCAGGTAAACTGGACCGCAGAGCCTTACCTCCCTTACCAAATGAACTATCAAATGGACCATTATATCAAAAAAAGAAGGAGGAAAGTGCATCTCTAATTGGGACAATATGATATAACCCTCAGCTTCCAGTTCATCCAGCTTTTCAGTGTCAATGACTTTGTTACAGATAGCATTAAAGAAAACACACAATCTTGTCACAGTGTTTCGAACTTCATCTTTCATAATCCCTCTAATAGCTACTGGTAACAGTTGTTGCATCAACACATGATAATCATGGGACTTCATTCCCACTAACTTCAAATCGTCCATTGACACACACCTTCTCACATTCAAAGAATATCCTTGTGGTACCTTAATTTCATGCAAACACCCACACAAACTTCTTTTCTCCGCTTTTGATAGTGTATGCGCTGCTGGCTCCATGTATGCCCTCCTACCATCATCTCTTAGCTGTGGATGTAACCGTTCTCTTATTCCCATATCAACAAGGTCTAGTCTCGCATTAATCCCATCTTTGGTCTTCCCTGGAATGTGCAAAAGTGTACTGACAAGGCTATCACAAACGTTTTTCTCCACGTGCATTACATCAATACTGTGCCTCACGTCAAGACTACGCCAATATGGAAGATCAAAGAAAATTGATCTCTTCTTCCATATGTTCTTCTCACCCGAAGTTTTATGATTCTTACCGAGTAAGACATTGAGACGTTCAACCCGACTGTAAACTTCCTCTCTGGTTAATGCCTTTGGAGCCATTCCATGCTCCGGCAAGCCATTAAAACGCTTTCTTAACCTACGATACGGGTGGAATCTAGGAAGGAACCTCCTGTGACCTAGGTAGACCGTTTTTCTTCCATGTTTCAATTGGTGGAAGTGAGTGTCTGCTTCACAGATCGGACATGCTTTATGCCCCTTCACACTATACCCTGAGAGGTTTCCGTAGGCAGGGAAGTCATTTATGGTGGTGAACAGCATTGCACGTAGCTTGAATGACTCATTCTTATACGCATCAAACACATCTACGCCTTCCTCCCACAACTTCTTCAAGTCCTCAATCAAAGGCGCCAGGTAGACATCGATATCGTTTCCTGGCTGTTTTGGTCCAGAAATCATCATAGAAAGCATCACATACTTGCGTTTCATACAAAGCCAGGGAGGCAAGTTGTATATTACAAGGAGTACTGGCCACGCACTGTGTGTGCTATTAAGAGTTTCATACGGATTGATGCCATCTGTACAGAGCCCAAGCCGAAGGTTTCTCTGC
Organism: Inga leiocalycina; assembly: GCA_963242795.1. Classification (NCBI taxonomy): domain Eukaryota; kingdom Viridiplantae; phylum Streptophyta; class Magnoliopsida; order Fabales; family Fabaceae; genus Inga; species Inga leiocalycina. The sequence goes on along the minus strand of OY725331.1, from coordinate 26,131,541 downwards.
TCGCTGCCAAATTCAGGGAACATTTCATCTACTTTCTTCCACTGTGGAGAGTCAGCCGGGTGCAGAAGATATTTTCCGTCGGATATTCTGTCATCCGAATGCCATCTCAACTTATTCGCCTTTTTTGCAGTGCCAAACAAACGCTTAAAGCGCGGTATTATTGGAAGATACCACAAAACTTTTACAGGTTGCCTTTTAGTCTTCCCATCGCCACAACCACTATCTTTCTTCACTTTGTATCGTGCGGTTTGACACTTAGGGCACTCACTCAGGCCTTCATACTCCTTTCTGTACAGTACACAGTCATTAGGGCAAGCGTGTATCTTTTTATACTCCATACCCATTGTCAATAGGATTTTCTTGGCCTCATACATATGATTTGGAAGTACATTATCGTCTGGAAACATATCACACAACAGTTCAAGCAGCAATGTGAAACTACTATCGGTCCACCCACAAGTTGCTTTTAAGTTAACCAAATGTAATGTTCCTGTGAGCCGTGTGTACTTACTCCCAGGGTACAACGGTGTCTCTGCATCACTCCGCAGGCTGTCATATTCATGCGACTGCGCAAACGATTCTACCTCAACATCGTGAATCATTCTCTCCATTCTATCTTCATCTATGACATCCACAGCTTCCTTCTTGTGTGACGGACAATCAGTTACTTCCTCACTATGCCATATCCACCTTGTGTATCGAAGATTTATTCCATCACAAAGTAGGTGATCCCTTATAACTTCAACATCCCGTTTTCTCTCATTTAAACAATTGACACAGGGACAAAAATACATCCCATTTTTTGCTGGAACGTTCCTCCTAGCAAATTCAATAAAGTTTTCAACCCCATTCTCATATTCTTCACTTGTTCTCAGAGCATTCATCCAACTATGATCCATTTTATTACCACATATGCCATTTCCATTTACACTCAAGTTTAGAATAATTGAAAACACGGGGAATTGCCTTTTACAAGCATGTTTTTCAAGAATTTGGCAGCATTTCCCCTTAAAATTGAGACATCACAAAATCAAAATAACAAACCATCTCAGCTTAATTTAAATGAAACAAAACTTTAGCTTCTAGCACCAAGCACAAACATAATACACTTATATTTTAGCAACCAAATTATTAAATCAAGTACGCGAATTTAATGAAAAATTGTAAAAACAAAAATTGCAAGTACGCGAATTTCTTATATTAATGTCTACGTACACTAAGTTACAATAAGATTGCCTAATTCTAGTACTAAATATATATATTAATGCGTGTGTCTTATGGCAAAAAGAAAAAAAATTGTGTGTCTACAAGATAATTTTTTTTGTATTTTTTTACTTTCTTTTTATTCTTTATTCTTTTCTCATTTCTTTTCCTTTCCCTACTAATTAAAAGCATTATCATGTGCCAAAACTAATAGTTACCATCATCAACCTAATCAAAACGCATAAACAGAGTAATAAAATAAACCTCTAACTAATACTAAAAATATACTATACTAAAAATATAAAAAATTAAACACTTATTCAATTCATACAAAACTAATAATAAAAAGAATAATAAAATGCCCTGCATTTCTTTTCCTTTCCCTACTAATTAAAAGCATTTATCATGTGCCAAAACTAATAGTTACTATCATCAACCTAATCAAAACGCATAAACAGAATAATAAAATAAACCTCTAACTAATACTAAAAATATAAAAAATTAAGCACTTATTCAATTCATACAAAACTAATAATAAAAAGAATAATAAAACGCCTGTCATCTTATTCAAAACGAAAATGCTAACCTGAAAATTTCTCACAGCTTTGGAGGAGGCCGACGGTGGTGGAGAATCTGCAAACCAAGAATCTCAAAAACTGCAGCAGGGGAGCAAAGAAGGTGGCCTGGTGACGGAAGTGAGGAAGCTTTGGAGAAACAAATTAAAAAACCAAGAAAGGGAGAGGAGACCGATCAATGGGGATGGAGTGATGAATTTGGGAGGAGATGCAGCAGGGGAGTGGAATGGGAAAGGAGAAACAACGAAAAAACGTGGTGGAGATGGGGACGGAGTCTCACGGAGATGGGAGTGAATGGGTGATTGAGTAAAGTTGGGAGGAGGAGAGATAGATGGGAGGGAGCTCTCTGACATCCTCACATACACCGGTCACTTCAGACCAGGCGCATGTGAGCCTCTACAACGTCCCCAGCTGGGCTGGGGACGTCTAAAGATACCTTTAGACGTCCCCATCCCAGCTGGGGACGTCTAAAGATAGGCTTTAGACGTCCCCAGCTGGGATGGGGACGTCTAAAGGCTTTCTTTTTTTTTTTATGATGTTTAAAAGTAATCAGACGCGCCAATCTCTAAAATTTGAACCTGACCATATTTTGGACGTCCCTTTTTCAAAAAGGGACGTCCTTTAGGGACTTTAAAAGTATATTCTGTAGTAGTGGATCTAGATTGTATGTGTCATAGGGAGAATACTATCCAGATGGATTTTTATGATGAATGTGCTTTAAATTCTGTATGAATGATTTTAATGGCATGTAGAAGCCTTTAGTGTTGGTTGCTCAGCTTGCAAGGGATGGTTTTGATAAGAGTGGTTAGTTTGCTCTTAAGTTTTCTAATTTTTGTAACACTGGTTTATGGTCGCTAATTTAGTGTATTACCTGTTTTTAAGGTCATCCGGAGAATTGCAGCTCTTTTCATGCCACTAAGATCCACTTGAATGGCAAGTTTGCAGAGGTCAAACAATTTCTTTCAAGGTATGGGTTATTATGCATGGGATCTAAGTTTTCATCATTCTGCATTATTTGTTCTAGCCTTTCTCATGTATTTATTGATTACCTCATATTTACCTCCCCACACTGCTCAGAACTTGCCATCTCCAATGACTTCTTCATTGAGTCAAAGTGTTGAGTCTCAGAGGTATAATTATGCCATTGAAAGCATTCTGAAGAACACTCTGAGAGTCAAAGTATCTGACATCCCTAACCAAGAAGTGGTGGGTTTTAGCTTGTGTTTTTTAATGTTTCCTTATGGGATTTCAGAATTAACTAATATACAACTTTCTACGAGAGAAATATTTTGTTGTTCTGTGTGTGTTCAAGATGTGGCACTAAACCGAAAGTGGAAAATGGATCAGCTTCATATTGTAGCAATTATTGTAAGGGAAAACCCTATAAAATCACATCAAAGTATGGTAATTTTAAATAAGTATATATGCTTATTATTCTCTGGAAAGGTATAGATCACAGAAATGTTGTTTTTTTGCAGGCTGAGGCTTAATTACCTTATTGGTGATGAATCTGGTACTGCCTCGATTGTCCTCTTTGATAAGCATGCATGTGAGATTATAAAGAAAACTGCCATTAAGCTGAAAGCTGATATTTCTAAGGTATGAATATTCATTTTTGTAAATCATTTTCGTATGATCCAAACACATTTTCACTTCTCTTTTTATGGTTATAAATAGGAGGTAATTAATTATGAGTTCCCAAGTGAAATAAACAGCTTGATTAGCAAGAAATTTCTTCTAAAGATAAAGTTGAACAAGTACAACAAGGAGAACCCAAACTTAAGTGTATCAGTTGCATCATATGCTGAGTGTGCTGACCTTATAAATGAGTTTAATGAAGTTGCTAATCAGGCGAGGAAAAATCGAATCTACATTATATAGTTATCTATATTGTCATTTACCAAATGCTATGTCATTTCAATGTGTATTAGGCTGCAAAACCAAGTAAATTAGTTAATGATGAGGAAGAAGAATTTATCTTCATGAGCAATCCCACTATTGAAGCTAATAGCACAGCAACTACTGAAGCATGTGTTATGCTGTCTGAAACTTTCCCTACTATGGAGTTAGATAGTGTGTCTGCTTTTGATGTTATCTTTGTTGTTCCTTTAAAGGGGAAGAGGAAGGTTTCTTCAAAAAAACCTTTTGCTCAGAGTTCAAAGAGTGTCACAATTGGACTTGAATCTCTAGCAAAAACATATTCAAAACTATTGAAGTCAATCAAGAAAGAGAAGATTTGAGTAGATTTCTCTACTTCCTTTAGTACTTTAAGTGGTTTTTCCTAATGTAGGCTGTATTACTTTATGTTCTTGTAATGTATTCGCTTTGTGTTTTGTGTAAAATGCCCCTTCACATCTCAAGTAGTTGTCTTTTTTGGCCATCTAGTGGAGCATATGAAATAATATTAAAATGGTATTGTGATTTGTAAGTCCTTTTGTTATAAATCATATTAGGCTACCACCAATATTAGCATATGAGGGGCCTGTAATGTTAACAGTTCTGTTGTACTCCTTATCATTTTAGTATGACAAAGTTATGTTGCTGTTATGAATTACCTATATTATCATTGGTGAAGTTTAGTTAAAAACATGTTCATGGTTTTGATAAAACAGCTAGAATGTTATGAACACAGCTATAACTTTCAAAATAATGTCACATGTGTTCGCAGTGGTCACAAGGTATGTATACATATGTATGCATTTCACATTAAGATAAAAAGGTTGTTGATCCTAGAGTAAGTTTTAGGGTGCTGTTTCAAATATAGCCTTTTGAGGTATGAATAAGAAACATTGGCAATATAGTTTTTTATATGAATAATTGGAGCTTTTAAAGTGTGTTTATTAAATGAGTTGTGTAATATCCTAAATTGTAATTAAGGGCTAATGGCTTCAAGAGTGATGTTGTAATACCCCGAATTTTGAGACTCGAGGCTAGAGAATAAGCCTGAGATTAGTGGATTGCTAAGCCCCGGTTTAGCAAGATCCCAAATTGTGATTAGGAGTTAATGGCTACAAAAGTGGACGTGGTTAGTGATTAATGAACCTTTTTAGAGAATATAAAGTGGATTGTAGTCGCTTGTGTTATGAGCAACGCCAAAACCCTATATTTGAGTTCAATTGTGGATTAACATTCAAATTGACTTAAAATAGAGGGAATAATTGAATGGGGTATTGTGATGGAAATGGTGTCATGTTGTGGTATTTAATCATTGGAATTGTTTTAAATTGGATTGGACACATTGGTTGCAAAATTGGAAATGCTGTCCAGTGTGAATTCTGTCTGGGCAGTCTTATTGTGTGGATGTTTTGACTAGGCAAATGATGTCAGAAAATTATGAAACGTTCCAGTCTTATAGTTCACATCTCAAAATTCAAAATGGACATATAATTTGTGCCATTTCATTTTGTGAACTGGGAGATATGACTGTCCAAAGTTTGAGGTCAAAAATGGACTCTGTTTTGGGGCAGTGATGAAATTTGTGTAATTCTGGAATTGTGTGGTGATTTTTAGTAATGGCCAATATTTTTCCTATAAAGAGGACTTAAATACCTTTCATTTGGATTTGGGATCACCTCATTTAGATTTTTCTAGAATTAGTTATGATTTTTCAAAGTTTGGGCAGAAAATCCGAAAATGGGAATTATGACATCATCTCATTAAAAGATGACATCAGCATGGAATTAAATATATTCTCATCTTCTTCAGCTATCATTTTCTGTCGTGATGAACCAGCTGAAACTTGTGAGAGAAAGTTGAGAGCTCTTAGAGAGAGAAAGAGGAGGAATCTCACAAGGTAAGCCGATTTCTCCGACGATCTAGCCCCTAACGCGTATAACCTTGCTTCTAAGCTTCTCTTTCATGTTCTTTAAGGTGTTGGAAGCTCAATTTCCATTGTTTAAAAGGGGCTAGGGTTCAGCCATATTGAGTAAAAGCCAGAGGGAGCTTGAGGTAACTTCCGAAACTTCAATGTTTGATTGTTCTGGCTGCTGTGGTTGATTTAATCGGTGAAATTTCACCGGATTGTCTTTGTTTGTAAATTTGGAAAATGGGTTGGCCTAGGTGTTATGCTGCCCAAATTGATACTAAATGGTAGTTCTAACCCAATGTAATGGTTAATAAAGTGGTTAGGAGTAGAAAGAAACGCGTTTACGGAGCCGAAACCGAAAAACCCCAATTTTTCCCAGAATACTTGAGAATTTCGGCCAGCTCTAGAAATGGGTCTTAGAGTTGGATTTTCAATGATTTGATGGTTCCATTGAGTTCAGGAGCGAAAATTAGGTGGGGTTACAGTTGGCCACTTTTTCGGAAAAGGCCGAAAAAGCATAATTACAAAAACGCCCCTGAAACCCTTAAAGTGGGGCTGCCAAGGGTAATTTTGTAATTGACATTGAATTTGATAATTCCGAGTCCGAAAATGGATTCCTTGGGCGGAAATATGTTAGAATAGCCCATGTCAAAATTTCAGGAAAAGTACAGCTAGACCGGGTACGGCGGGGCCGGGCCGGGTCCCCGGGGGTATTTTAGTAATTTTTCCATATAGCTTCATATAACCCCCAGAAACACTATGGAAGTGTCTAAATAGTATATTTGACATTGTAGGATCGAATGTGAAGCCCCGAGTTGCTGGCACGCAAATCGAGGAGAAAAGACTGGAGGTAGGGAACTTATCTCTCCTGCATGCTCTGATAACTGTATTAATGTGTTGATGCATGTTATTGCTTTGCTTGATTATGTGGAACATGTATGAATGATTTGAAGCTATGTTTCAATATATGCTATGGCCATATGTGTATCGTTCGAAGCATTGAGCTTATAGATTTGTCATTGTATGTGTGCATGAGTTATGTGATGCAAGCATGTCATGCATTAAACACTTATCTTGCCTGCATATTGATAATGTTTCCCTACTGAGATTCTCTCGAATCTCACCCTCCCTTACCAACAATTTAGACAGGGCAAGTGGCTCGTGGAGGGAGCGGCAGGACTCATTCGAGATGAGATTGTGTAACCCCCATTTGAAGAATTGTAATGGGCAATTGTGCCCTGTATATCTTTAGCAAAGGTATGTACCCGAGATTGCAGGGATGATTATGTTGTGCACTCTGATATTTATATGAATGTGATTTATCTTCGCATAGTAATTGTATTCGAAATGTGAATATGAGACCAAGTTTATAAATGATTTCGAAAGGTATATTTTGAAAACCCCATCATGTGATGGGTTAGTAAATGTTATTTGATTATTATTGGTCTCTATTTCATTTTAATCGTGTATTTCGGATATAATTACTGAGGGGGTTACAGATGTAACTATTAATGAATAAACATTTTTTTAAGGATATGATGTGCATTATGGTATGAATATGTGTGAAGATGGTTTAATGAACGTTGTGACAATCAGGGGAAAAATAGTAAATTATCGACCAATTATTCAATTACCGAAGAGGAAACTCATAGGTAACTTGTGATCAATGGCTAGAATTAACTCTTGAATAACCAATGGGGTGGAATTAAGTATGTGTGTGAGTATGTGAGATGATAGAAGGAAGCATAAGATTATGCCAAGTGGCATTTTAAGGACCAAAGGATCAAGGTCCAATAGTCAAACCATTTTCCCTCTCTCTTCTCTCTTAAAGTCAGTTAATGGGTATGGCTCAAGGGAATCTCTCATCATTCTCCATTTTCGCACAAGCGAAGGAAGAAAGAGAAAAGAAAAGGTAGGATTTTGAATTATGGAATGCTCTCTTTAGCTCAAATGGTTTTCATTAATGTTGTTCAAGAGGTTGGGAGCTTTAATCCTATGGTTTCAAAATGTTGAGAGAAGTGTTTTAGAGCATGAACAAGTTTGGAAGCTAGAGAATCAAGAAGCTAATCATTGGAAGTTGAAGAGGTAAGCATTTGTAGTATTTTGGTATACTTGTTTTGGTCATTGGTTAAGTTTTAGGAATTCTGGAATTTTGCCTTGATTTCATGAGAATTAGAGATGGATGAATTAGATATGGTAATGTGTGGAAAATGGTGTTATGATGTATTATTATGTCATTGGTTTTGATTGGAATTTGAAAGACTAAGTTTGGGCTATTGGTTGGTTTGTGTCCAATGTGTTGGTTTAAGACTAAAATTGTTGATAGGATGTGATTTTGGGTATTTTGAGGTTACCAATAGGTTCCTTATGGAATTTTAGGTGGGAATGAACTTTGGTATAAGTTTTAGGACCATTAGAGACAAATTGGGCAAGTCTGGAAAGTTATATCAGTTGCTATGATTTGGCTTCTGATAAGCCTCACTCGAGTGAGGTAGGGTCTCACTCGAGTGCGGCATGATATTTCCCTTTCTCTTCAGCGTATCAGTAGAGTTCTCAGGCAGAAACCGAGAGTGCACTTCTTCACTTGCGAGTGATAAGGGTTTCCACTCGAGTACGTAGGGTATCACTCGAGTGCATGTGCATGTAGCACTATGGACATTTGTCTCAGGTTCACACTCGTAGGAAAGTTGTTAGTAGTGCGTGTGGGCACTCGCATGTATTGAGTGGTCACTCGGGTGCTAAGGCTAGTGCTCGAGTATAATTGTCACTTTGGGATTTTAGTTGCTATCGGGTTATCACTTTTTGCATTTCACTCGATGAGACTCGGGTGAATATATGTCCTCACCTGAGTGCCAAGGATGGTGCTTGGGTGAATTGGCCATTCCAAGATGTGTTGGTGCTCTCAGGTACACACTTTCTGCGTCTCACTTGCTGGGACTCGAGTGTGATTGGGGGCATCACTAGAGTGAGCCCTTCTTCACTCAAGTGACTCGGCCAAAAATCAGTGCTTTAGCTTCCAAAAAGGGATCTTTAGGGTAGTTTTCCCTAACCCTTTAGGCATGTATCTAGGCTTATAATAGTCATATAAAGAGTTCAAATGATAACCAACTTTGAGTATTATAGGATTAAGAATTTGCAAAAGAAATTGATCCATTGTCCCTAATCTTGGTTATAAGGTTTGACATCTGCTGTACTCGTGAGCCCACTGTGCCGAGGAACGTCAGGAAAGAACAAAGCAGTGACTATTTCTCTTGTACTGTGTATAGAATATTGTATGTATGTTGTCATGCATTGAGATGCTTTGTGATGCTTTACACATAGTGATTACAACGTAAGTTGTCGCATTGATCATAGTGATTACAGCATAAGCTGTCGCATTGAGCATAGAGATTATAGTGAAAGCTGTCGCATTGTGTATACAGCCGTGAGTGCTGTCATGTGTGGCGTGAGCCATGCATCATTGTGTTGCTACTAAACATGATCTTACATGCTATGTGTTTATATATTGTATGAGTGATTTGTTACTACTGGGGTTCTCTTGAATCTCATTCTTTCCATTAACTAACCTTTAGACATGCAAGTGGCTCGAAGGAGAAACGGACGACAAGGAGCGGCTAGGACCTTATAGAGATATTACTTTTAGGTTGTTGGTTATCAATTTGGATTTGGGATTACTGTATATTATTTTTTGGGATATAAATACTATTTTGGAACGGTATTATAATCCTTTATATGGGAAACTTTAAACCCTTAGTGAGTGAATCCCGGGAGTTGCCGGGACTTTATTATACACTCTGATATGTTTGAATGAGACTAACTGCACAGGTAATTATATTCGAAACTTGAAGATTGAGACCAGAGAAAGGATGAAGTTTTGAAAGAATTTGTGGATGACTTTTGATGATTATTGGTCTCTATTTCATTTTAATTACATATTTCAAATCATAATTACAGTTTTAAGGCAGGGGTTACAAGTTGGCTTCCAATATTAGTGAATGTGGTTAAATCATGTTGAATTCTTTTTTATCTTATATATTCAAAGAGACTTATTGATGTTTAAATGGTTAATATTTGGGATAAGATGGTTCACCCTCTTTACCCACATTATATGTTTATGCAATTGCTGATGAGACATTGATCATCATCTTTGCTGCATCATCTTTGATCAGAAATGGTGGGTGGCAAATTTTTTACCTCAAGATGAGTTCTGATCTTTGGAATTAACCGACAAGCCATAGTATTGTTTTGTAAACATTCTCCTCTTCCTATTATATATATAGGATCCTTATCAATTATTTAAGCTATGCAATTGTGGGTTTAAATCATTGTTTGAATAGGTCTGCAGTAGCTCTTGTCAATATTTTTTATATGATGTATTATGTTCATTTTTAATGATAACAACACTATAATATAAGTATACAAGCCATAGTGTGGTTTTTTTCCCGTTATGGACTTCCTATTATATGTATATCTTCCTTATCAATCATTTCTGTAATAGGTCTGCAGTAGGTCTACTCTATTTTTTTTTATAATGGAGTATGGTGGTTGTTAGATTTACCTCAGATGACAAGATATGTTGCAAATTTAATTCATAAAGGAGATTTGGTTTGCTTGAGTAGCTTTAGTAGGTTCTGCATTCTTTATAATGGATAAAGCTAATGATGTGTCTCAAACATCACTTAATGACACCTCCGCACTGCTAGCTTTGCACTGTTACTGGAATGAACTTATAAAAGATATTTGGTTTGTATAGCATGTGAAAGGGTAGATATATTGTATAAGTATTGTAATAAATATTTTGTTGGATGACTTCAGTGGTATTAGAGCATTGTGTACATCTAATTTTCTTAAAAGCATATATGATCATGCTGTTGTCATTCCAATATGATACATGAATGTTGCTTGCTGAAGGTTGTCATCAAAAGGTGAGCATGAGTATTAACTTTTTGCCTTCCATATTCACCATTTACCTCTATCCCATATTATTCGAACACTCATACTCAGTACTCATTCAACGTATTTGCTGCATTTCCACTACTATTATTGTTTCATATCTAGTATTCCTTCTGTCATATATAGCCTACATGTCATTCAGATTAAAGGTTTTCGGCATGGCCACTCAAGCTTCAAACTCTTTGTCTTAGCATCTTATTTATGCCAAGTATGGTATTGTTTTATTGTATTCTAATTTCTTTTGACCATGACATTCAGATTAAAGGATTTTGCTATCATGTTAGTTTGGTGTTGTTAAGGAGGGATAAATTCATAGTACACACTAAGGAAATCATATTTCAATTGTTGTTACTCTGAAAGGCATATATGTAACCCCCTTCATGACATAGGCCGATATTAGTTCATAAATATGTAATTATGCGGAATTAGAGACCATAAAATGATTTGGGACTTATTCGAAATTAAACTTCCCAAAATCAGGGTTTACAAAAACTTTTACAAAACCTATTTACAGCGGTCTCATATTCATTTTTCAATACATAAATGGCCTGTACAGGTTGATTTCATTCATATATATCAGAGTATAGCGTAAATTCCTGACACACTCGGGTTCCATTAATTAATAAAGGGTCTAAAAGGCACAGTTGCCTATAGAGTTTCCCATAATAAGGGGATTACACAAATACTATCCAATTGATTTACAAAATGATGACCAATTTTCCAAAATAAACTCCTAGCCAGGAGCTCTATCTACTCTTCGTCGCCCGCTTTCCTTTGGATCCTTCAGCCCTGTCTAAAATTTGTTTCTAGGAGAGTGAGATTCTAAGGAATCCCCGTAGTAATAAATCACTTATAATATGCAAAACATCAAAGCATGAAAGTAAATCATCTATACAACACACAGCAATCACAACAACAGTTGCAATGGTCGGGGTAGGTATCATGGGCATCGCCCCCCTACAATGGCTCACACTGAACTGCTTGTTGCATTGCACATCCACATGAACATATCACATATATCACCACAGCTGGGATTTATATAAAACATTTCACAACACACAGCCCCACGGGCTGGATACTTAAATAGGAATCCATGATTCCATAACGCAGTCTTGGCACTTACAACGGCATATACAATAGCATATATAATGGCCGAGGTAGGTATCATGAGCATTACCCCCTACGACGGCTCACGTTGAACTGCTCGCGCTGTAATGCCCTATGGCCGATAACACATTCACAATGATAAACATGCATACCAAGTATCATACACAACATAAGAAAAGAGTCACTACCTTGATCCTTCCGTGCGTGTCCTGGCGCCGGTCTCTCCTGAGTAGGGCAAATATTGTATCCTATGATTCACAATTAGGGATGAAGAGTCAATTCTCTATTCCAACTATCAGTGACTTCTTAACACTTAATTTGGTTATCATTATTGCTCTTTTATTACCCATGAATAACTTTATCAATAGCTCTAAAGGGTTGGAAGACTATCCCCAAAGATCCCCTTTTTGAAGGCTCACAACTAAAACTTTTTACTAAGATACTCGAGTGAAGATGGCCTTACTCGAGTGATATTGTACAGATAGTCAAGTGAAGGAGACCTCACTCGAGAGATGATACAGTCTACACTCGGGCACTAGAGAGTGAACAACAGCGAGTGAATACCCGAGAGTACAAGAAACTTTTCAGAGACAAGAACACTCGAGCACAAAAATCAACACTCGAGTGATAGCTAAATGCTCACTCGAGCACTAGGAAGTAAAGCACAGAAAGTGAAGACCCGAAGCACAAAAGTTCTCAAGGATCAGGAGCACTCAAGTTGAACACAAAGCACTCGAGTGATGGCTTAACACTCGCAAGTGTTAAGGCACACTCTTGCCTTTATCCACTGAAGTGCAACAGAAACTAGAAGCAGAAAGGGAAAACATACTAATGCACTTGAGTGAACTCACCCTCACCCGAGTGATGTTTATCCCTCACTTGAGTGATTTTATCAAAAACCAGAAAACGCAGCAAAACTGACCACATTTCCTAACACTTGCCCAATTGATTCTAATGGTCCCAAACTCTTACCCAAAGCTACTCTCACACAAAAACACCCAAGGAATTCAATGGAACCATCAGAATTACCAAAATCCTATTCCATTATCATGCTTTGGTTTTGGCCAATATAAACATCCAAATTCCAAAATCATCCAAACAAAACATTTCAATCCCAAATCCATCTATCTATCCCAAACTCATCACAAGATAAAATTTTCATGCCAATATCATACCAAATACCCAATGACTCTCATTTTCGAATTCAAGGCTAGAATTTCCAGAATTTCCAAACAAATTCAAAGGCCACTAAACTTATATAGAAAATTTGGTCTCACTTACCTCTATAACTTTACCAAAGAGATTTCTTGATTCTCTAATCTCCAAAATCCCTTGAGAGCTGAAACCAACACCAAATGGCAATCTAGAATCATCAAAATGAAGCTCTCAACTCAAGGAACAACTATAGAGAAGAGAGTTTGAGCAAAAGAAGTCATTTTCTTACCTTTTTCTCAAGCTTTTCTTCTTTTCTTTCCTTCAACAATGGTGCCGGATAGAGAGAGCAAGAGAGATGAGAGTGTGTGAGGAAGAAGAAGAAATCATGATACTCCCTCTAGCCCATACTTGTCAGTGAAAAGAACTGAGGGAGGAGAGAGAAAGAATGTTTAAAATATCCCCCATTTAACTTTTCTCCCTTCACACACAATCTTGCCACATGTCACAACCTCATTGGTTCTCATACAATGAGCTACCAATTAGCTACTCTAATCCCTCTATTAGCCATTTTAATCACACTTCTCATTTTCTCTTAGCTAGTAATTAATTTCTCCCTTAATTACTAACTCATGGTCAATAATTCCATTCTTCCAATTTCTCACTAATTATAGCACATTAATTAAAATTGCCATAAAACACATAATTATCCAGATTTAATTTCACAAATCATTCTCAATAATCATCATTAGCCCTTAATCAAAATTTAGGGCATTACACTATCTAATTTTCCAAAGTCCTTCGCCTTGTCATATCTCATTCTAATAAATTATCATCAAAATGAACAGCTTTTGTTGCTAGATGAAGGAAATTATGGTTCTTACATATTGGAAAAACCCAAGTCTCAGATACTCTTAAAGTGACTTCACGAGTACATAGCTTTTGAGTTGTTCATATCATGCTTCTTACTATGATGAAGGCAAATGGTTGCGTACATAAGAAAAATAAAGACATGATTCATTGACTGTGGTTATTAACTTGGATGACTGTTAATATTGTTGCATGTGGTTAATCATAAGTACATATACAAAGTGTTCATTAAAGTTATGTTTTAACTTCACTAGTGTTTTCTCTCAATTGATACTATGTTTAACATTTATGATTTAAGTTCATAAATTTATTGTCACAATATGCTCTGCTCAATCGGCAAAATTCAGAAGCTCATTAGTGAATCATGTATGCTTGCATCTTCAATAACTTTGGCAATAGTTTACTAAATGATTTTCCTAACCTCATCTTCATTTCTTCCAATACTTTGTTGAAAGATGTTAACAGTAAATGCACCTGCTTCCCACAATTCTGATATAGCTATACTAAATCATACTAAATGTTGCTTGTAACACCCCGATTTTCGATTAAGGACTAATGATAATTATTGAGATTAAGCCTGTGATTAGTGGACTGCTAAGCCCTGGTTTAGCAAGAGTCCAAATTGTGATTAAGAAATATGAAAATGAGTTGATGGTAATTCCAAGTGAATTTCCCTAATCAGGGGCAAAACGGTAAAGTTACCGACCATTTGATTGGTTGCCGAAGAGGGAACTCATTGGTAGCTTCAAGATCAATGGCTAGGATTGATTGTGAAGTTGAGCAAGGGGCATAATCAAGTGTATGTGTGTGCATGTGAGCCCATGAGAGTTGGAGTAAGATGGTGACAAGTGGCAAAGTGTGGACCCTTGGATTTGGGATAAGTGATGTGTGACACATCATCATCATCTCCATCTCCTCTTTTCTCTCTCTCTCGTGCTCTCTCCCTCTCTTTCTCTCTTGTGCGCATGGTTGAAGGAAGAAGAGAAAGGAAAAGCTTGGGAAAAGGTGAGTAAATGGTTTCCTTTGCTCAAATCCTTTTCATAAATGTTGATCATTGAGTTGAGAGCTTCAATTTGATGGTTGTAGCTTCTCCATTGGTGGTGATTTGAAGATCACGAAAATATGAAGTGTGGAGAATCAAAGAGTGTCTTTGAGAAAGTTGATAAGGTATGTGAAACCAATCCTTCTATCTATGTTTCATTGCCAAATGATTAAGTTGGGAATTTCTGGAATTATTGCCCTAATTGTGAAAATATGGGTAATGGGTAGTTTGGCATGTTATGGTTATAGAAATGGTATGTTGGTATGAGTTTTGAATAGATAGAATGGATTTGGGAATGAAATGTGTGAGGTTGTTGATTTAGAGAATTGATGATTATGATGCCCTAGACCAAAGCATGTTAATGGAATGGGAATTGGGTAATTCTATTGATTCCATTGAATTCAGTGAGTGATTTTGTGTGGGAGTAGCTTTGGTAGAGGTTTTGGGTCCATTTGGATCAATTGGGCAAGAATTAGGAGAATGTGGTATGTTTGCTGCGTTTTCCTGGAATCTGATAGATTCACTCGAGCAGACAGGGGTGTGCTCGAGTGAGGGATGAATGTTGCTCGAGTGAGGAAGAACCTGCTCGAGTGATATGTGAGTTTTTCCCTTGTTTTGTTGCGAGTGCGCCTGGGTTTTCATGAACGCTGCTCGAGCACATCGCTTTGTGCTCGAGTGAGCGAAGAACATGCTCGAATGAGCATGGTCTGCTCGAGTGATAGTGGGAGTCCAGAGTGAAGGGTTGCTTTCTGGTCTTCACTCGCGGGCAAGGTGCAAGAAGTGTGCCTTCTCACTCGCGGGTGGAGAGCATCTGCTCGAGTGAGCCGTGTGCTCGCGGGTGAGAGGTGTGTGCTCGCGGGTGAGAGTGGTGTGCTCGAGTGATCCAGTGCTTGGAGAGCGTTGGGGGCTCTCGGGTCCTCACTTCCTGGATTTCTCTCGCGGGTGCTCGAGTGAGGCTTTTGGCCTTGTGCTCGAGTGAGGATCTGTGCTCGAGTGAGCTTGTGCCTCAGGTGAGGGTTGTGCTCTCGGGCATGTGCTTTCTGTCTCACTTTCTCTTGTGCTCGGGTGTTGTCCGTACCAATGCTCGAGTGAGAGCATTTGTGCTCGAGTGATGTCCGTACTTGTGCTCGAGTGAGAACATCTGTGCTCGAGTGAGGCAGTGAAAAATATCAAGTTTGAGTGTTCAAAAGGGGATCTTTGGGGGTAGTCTTCCAACCCTTTAGAGCTATGGATTGAGGTGTTTGAGGGCACTTAAAGGGCAATAATGATAACCAACTTGAATGTCTAAAAGTTAAAGAATTGGAAAAGGGATTAATCCTATGTCCTTGATCTTGGTTATAGGATTTGATGATTTCCTGAGCGTGAGCAGCCGGGTCTGGAGCTTACGTGGAAAGAGTGTAGGGAACTTACCTCTCCTGCATGTATTGATAATTGTATTTGTGTATTGATGCATGTTATTGCTTTGCGTGATTATGTGAGACATATGAGAATGATTGTAGCTCTGTTCTATTTATACTATGGCCATGAGTATGTTGTGTGAACATTGAGCATGCGGATATATCATTATGTGAACATGTGTTATTGTGATGCAAGCATGTCATGCATTTAATACTTATCTTGCATGCATATTGGTATTTGTTTTCCTACTGAGATTCCCCAGAATCTCACCCTCCCCTATCAACATTTTAGACAGGGAAGGAAGATTGAGGATGAAGCAAGCATCCAAGGACGAAGAAGACTCATTTCTGGGTGAGAGCTTAATAGTTGGTTATCAATGCGTAATTGGGATTATGTATCTGATTGTATGGATCAATATTTGAGAATGTATTCGGATAAGTTGTGTAATCCCTATTGAATGAGTTGTATGGGCTAATGTGCCCTATGATTATTGAGCGAAGATATGATCCCGGAATTGTCGGGAATTTATATTGCGTACTCTGATAATTGTATAAATGTAATTTATCTTCGCATAGTAATTATATTCGGAGTGTGAATGTGAGACCGGGTTTAAAATGATTTTTGAAATGCATTTGTGAAAACCCCGTCGGGTTGATGGGTTTGTAAATGAGGTTTTATCTTATTGGTCTCTATTTCACCTTAATCGCGTAATCCGGATATTAATTACGGCAGGGGGTTACTTTGCTAGCATCACTAACCAAATCTAAAATTCATGACATTCTACACATTTTCTTTTCCTCCCGTCATTCCATTTGTCATCATAAAGGTCTTTCCTTACCTGTCCTTTTTTTCTCAACTGTTATGACATGTTGGTATGGCATAGCATTCTTCTTATTTGTAAAGGTTATTAATAATGATCATATCATTAAGGTTAAATGAATTTTCTGTCATATTATTCTCATGTTGTCAATAAGCGACAACTTATAATTATATACTTTGAAAATCATATTTTAAATTTTCTTAGGCTGAAAGGCATATAATTATCATAAATTTTACCTCATATCAAGTTCAGAAAGTTATATATACTTATCAAGTTCAAAAGATACTAAAGTGGTCTTAGAATATTACAAATGCATTATACATATCAAATGTGTTTTTTCCTGTCACGAGAGATGTAACACATTAATGAGCGTGAAAAAAATTCATAATCTACGGTTTTTTATGAGCAACCATCAACATTGAACAACTATTAATTCAGGTAAAGTCTCTCTACTCAACCATTGGACAAGCCATATGACTTAAAGAAAAGGTTAGCCGCATTCTTTATTACATATCAGGTTATTAATACACAATTTCAATTCCATTTTGTTAAACTTTTTTTTAGACTGCTGATATAAATGTTACTAATAATTATTTGCATAAGAGGGTTTTGCTTCTTTGTAGTCTCTCTTTTTTTTAATATCATTAATCTTAAGTATTTTGCTCTGAGATTTGTTTCTTGTTGTCAATAAGGGACAATTTAAAATTGGAAACACTTTGAAGCTTATCTAATATTTGACTTTATCATGCATGCAGTACTAAACAAACCAATTGAGATGGATAAGAGTTTAGGTACAAAGCATGGACGGAAGATGAAAAAAACATGGAGATTACATACAAAGTTTAGCTTTATCATAACAATCTGCTACTTATGTACAAGGGCATTTAATCACCTTATATAAGCTCCACCAATATAAATACTATATACAAACAAACATAACATTATTATTTGTCCTTTCATGTATACTAAGCCGCACTGGCAACATTTCTGCCTTTTGAATAACATTATTACCTTTGAGTCATTCACCTACTCCAATATATCACATTTCCAATCCTTCACATATTAAATGCTTCATCTCCATCTCTGCCAATTGTTTCATCCAAGAAGTATTAATTTCAACATGTCTAATAGTCATTCATGAGTAAATGGTTGATAAGTTAACAGTTTTTCTTATTCTGCTAAAGCAATCTGTTTTTACACTCACTACATTACAATTTATATGTCTATACATACACTCTAACAATTTACTTCTATTAACTGTTTGTTGAAGATGCCTCCAAACAAAAAACCACTCTTAAATAATGGAGTCCAAACTGACTACAAAGAAAGGCTACAAGGACTATTTTTCAGGATATCACAAATGTGCTGAATAATGAGAACTCACCGTTTAAATCTTTCAAAAGTCCTGGTATGTCAATTTTCATTATGCTCACCAACAGGTTCAATACATGTTGCAATTCTTCTATCCTCTAATACATGCACTTAAATAGGGGAGATGGACTTCAAAAATAGTACCATTAGACACCAAAGCCACAGATTTAGCTCCATAGAAATAGATTCTGACCAACATAGCAGAGGTTTCACACACGCATCAAACAGTCAAAGAAAAAATTTCCAAGCTTTTGAGGCAACACGACGTCTGAATTTTAACTTTGACTCATCAATTGAAGGTGAAAAAATTTTCTTACATAGAAAAACTAATTTCCATCCTATATTTATTTATGGTTTATCTTGGCAAAAGTTTCTGCCGTCTATAACCCCTATTACTACTTACCTAAACATAATCATTGCATCTGTTCATTAACAGTTTATGTTTTTAATACCAATTATTAATATTTTTTCATATCTGTGCAGATTCAACTATCGATCACGCCACTCCAGATAGAACTTCAATACATCTATCGACCAAACTTCTTTCATTCACCAATTTATCAACAATAACACAGTAGTTATTAGTTAACCATCGGGTTCCTCCAATACATGCAAGTTGTCCTCCATTACGAGTCATGTCAAGGAAATCAATTTCTACCACTCCGATAATTAATAACAAAGATGTATTGTGTTCCTATATATGCCATCATACCTTTATACTTTTTTTTGTTCGCATTGGAGTCATATATAATAGTTATGTGTATATATGTTTGAAAAGATGTTAAAGGCAATTATGGTGTATTGGCGTGAGAAATAAAGGAATTGTGTTCTCATATTCCACTTATGTTATAATGTGGACGTTATATGGTGACGATTAGTTGGTTTTGCTATGCTTTGAATAATTACATATACTTTTCCTTGATGAATAGGTCCAAAACAATATTATCAAAATATTGACTTTGCATATTATGATGAATTGGATTATGATATTGAGGCCTGTGAGAGGCAATCAGATTCGATAGAAGGTATTTTACCGATATATGACGATAAGTATATGTATGATTTTAATGCATTATTTACTAATTATTCAGTACAGATTTGGATACTTCTAATAGAATATTAGAGGTTGGTGTTACTGTTCAAAATATACTGTAAAAGAAAACAAGGAAGCAGCTACTAACTATCGGTTGGTAATTAATTAATCAGTAGTAAACTTTAGTTGTGATAGCTCATTAATGACAAGGATTTACAGTGCTTGACATATGTATCTAATGTTGTGGAGTACATTGATGAGGGAGATGCTTCTTGTAATGCCCTAAAATGTGGTTAAGGGCTAATAACTTCAAGAGTGATGTAATTGTTAATAAATAAACACTTTTGGAGAATGAGATGTGAATTGCAATTCGAATATGTTATAATTAGTGCCTAAACCCTGCACTTAAGCTTAATTGTGTGACAAAGCTTAAAATGAGCCCCAAGTGTAGGGGAGGTGCATGAATGAAGAGTGAGAAGATAATAAGATATGTTTGGGTGTTTTAGTAAGTATTGTGATAATCAAGGGCAAAATGGAAAATTTGCCGATCAATTAGTCAGCTATCGAAGAGGAAGTTTACTAATTTGGTTAGAGCTATTGTGGAATGTTTAGTGTTTAAGAGATTATGATAGAATGATCCTATGCATGCATGCCCATGGAAGGAGTTGGAAGGAGGTATGAGATCATGACACATGTTATTCCAAGGACCATTGATTATGGTCAAATGTTTAAACACACTTCTTTATCTCCTTTCTCCCTCCAAGCAGGCTAAGTGGGCATGGGGGCAAGGAAAAATCTGTTTCTTTATTATCTCATCCTCTCTCTTCATTCTCCATTTTTATGAGCTTAAGGAAGGAAAGAGAAAGTGAAAGGTGAGATTTTGTCTTGTTTGATGTCCTCTTTAGCTCAAATTCTCTTCATTAATCTTGTTCATGGTGAAGATAGCTTCATCTCTATGGTTTTAGATTTTTGAAAGAAGGTGTTTGAGTTCTTGAAGAAATTAGAAAGTAGAACAATTCAAGAACTAGCTTTGGAAAGAGTAAGAGGTAAGAAATCATTGCATTTGACCTAAGTTTTGTGATCATTCCGATTTTTCATTGATGTGGCGATGTTCCTCCACCACCGGTCTGCATCCCCTTCTAGCTTATACACAGCTAATTTTGCCTTTACCTATGTAGGGTACTCAAAGACTTTGAAAATCTTCTCTAACCGATTCAACTAGTCCTCAGCAGCTTGGGGATCAAACCTTCCCTTAAATGCCGGAGGTAGATGCTTACAAAACTTAGAGACCCAGTAATGCAAGTCTCTTTCCTCACGTGCTGGCACCCCTTGGGATTCTTGATTAGGCACCGTGTGAGGTGGGGATTCATGGGATCCATTTGACTCCTCCGCCATCTCCTCATGATGAGTCTTTGGTTGAGTCTCCTCATGCGTTGACTAGGCCCTTTCCTCATTCCGTTTAGCTCTTTCCTCTCTGAGCTCTTCCCTCAACTCACGGATCATGTCTCGTTGGTCCCGAATAAGATCCATCATTTCTCTCATCGGATCAGGAGGATTATCATTCAACTCCTCCACCTCTGGATCTTATTGCCTGACTCTAGTAAGAGGGTGAACCATTTTGTCCTTTAACTCTACAATGATTCACCATGTCAGTACCATAGCCAATGTATACACATAATCCATAAAATTCATCTCAATCCACAATTAGCAGAAATACTCATGTGTATACGCAACAAGCACTTATCAATCATCAAGTTACCCTAAACTCAAAGGATTAAGGTCAACTAAGGAGCTATCCTAGCAATTCCTCACCTTGCCAGGAACTACAACTCGGATACCATAAATGTAACCCCCTTCCCACCTTAGGCCGAGATTAAGTTCTTAAACACATAATTAAGTTGGAATTAGAGACCGTATTTCAAATTGGGACTTATTAAGGTAATCTTTTGCCCAAAATCGGATTTGCAAAAACTTTTTCAAAACTTATTCACAATGGTCTCATATTCACAATACCGAAACAATAATGGCCCTAACAGGTGGATTCCATTTACAAATATCAGAGGGCAAAGTAAATTCCCAACTCACTCGGGTTCTATTCATTAAATAAGGGTTTATATAAAGGCACAAAGCCCATAATTAATACCCTTTACTTGGGGGATTACACAAAATCTAATATATACAATTGTTTCTATCAAAAATATCCAAATGATATACAATGATAACCATTAACCAAAAAGGAACTCCTAACATGGAGCTCTACCCGCTCTTCGTCACCCACTTGCCTTTTGATCCTTCAGCCCTGTCTAAAATGTTTAATTTTGGGAGAATGAGATTATAAGGAATCCCCGTAGTGTCAAATCAATCATAGTATGTACAACAATAAGGCATGAAATCAAATCATTATCCAAACAAGCAACTACAACTGCAGTTACAACGGCAATGGTTAGTATGACACATGTCATGTAATATCCCAAAAAGTGATTAAGGGCTAATGATTTCAAAAGTAGATGTAATTATTGTTGAATAAACACTTTTGGAGAATGTGTTATGAGAATTTGGATATTTTAATGATTCCAATGGCTTCCTTGTGAAAATTCGTGTGGGGAGGGTGTTTATTGTGAAATTGGAACCATTGGGAACAATTGTGCAAAAGTTGAAAACTCTGTCCATTTATTCTCTGTATAGGGCAGCTGATTTGTGTGGACGTTTTAAATAGGAAAATTGTGTCTAAAAATTATGAAAATTTCCAGTCTTAAATTTCACATCCCAAGCTTCAAAATGGACATATAATTTGTACCATTTCGTTTTGGGAACTTGGAGATATGTCTGTCCAAAGTTTGGGATCAAAACTGGACTCTGTTTTGGAGCAGTATTGAGTTTTGTGTAATTCTGTATTTTTGTCGTGATTTATAATAATGGTCCATATTTTTCCTATCAAGAGAACTTAAATACCTTTTATTTGGCTTTGGGATCACCTCATTTCGATTTTTCTAGAATTAGTTATGATTTTTCAAAGTTCGGTCAGAAAATCTGCCAACAAATCCGAAAATGGGAAAATAAGGAATTATGACATCAACTCATTAAAAGATGATGTCAGCATGGATTATTAATCAAATTGCTCATCTTCTTCAGCCATTTCACGCCATTTTCAGCTGAAACAAGAGGAAAAAACGTGAGAGAGAGCTTGGAGAAAAATAGAGAGAAGGAAGGAGAAATCTCACAAGGTAGGTCGATTTCTTCAGTGAATTCGTACCTAATGTGTATAATCCTCCTCCTAAGCTATTCCTCTATGTGAATTAAGGTTTTGAAGCAAGGAATTTCATTGTTCAAATAGGCTAGGGTTCAGCCATATTTGGGAAAAGCTTGTGGGAGCTTGAGGTAACTTCCAAACTTTCGTATATTGCTTATTCTGGCTGTTGTGGGCAATTTAATCGGTGAAATTTCGCCGGATTGCCATTGGTTTTAAAGTTTGGAAATGATGTGGCCTAGGGGTTATGCTGCCCAAATTGGGTCTTAATGTTAGTTGTAACCTAATGTAATGGTTAATAAAGTGGTTAGGAGTAGAAAGGAACGCGTTTACGGAGCCGAAATCGTAAAACCCCGATTTTCCCCGGAGAACTCATAAATTTCCGCCAGCCTTAGAAATGGGTCTTAGAGTTGGATTTTCAATGATTTGATGGTTCCATTGAGTTCAGGGGCAAAAATTAGGTGGGGTTACAGTTGGTCACTTTTTCAGAAAAGGCCGAAAAAGCATAATTACGAAAACGCCCCTAAAACCCTTGAAGTAGGGCTGCCAAGGGTAAATTTGTAATTTTACATTGAATTTGATAATTCCGAGTCCGGAAATGGATTCCTTGCACGGAAATATGTTAGGATAGCTCAGATTAGAATTTTGGGAAAAGTGCAACCGAACCGGGTACGGCGGGCCCGGGCCGGGTCCCCGGGGGCATTTTTGTAAATTTTCATTATAGACTCATATAACCTCAAGAAACACTATGGAAGTGTCTAAATGGTGCATTTGGAATTGTAGGATTTGATATTTTCCCTGTTCGTGAACGACCCGTGCCAGAGCACGTTCGGAAAGAACCAGGTAGTGACTCCTCTCTTATACTTTGTGTGAAACATTGTATGTATGTTTTGTCTTGCATTGAGAATACATTGTGACATTGTGACATTGTGATGCTTTGTGATCGCAGCGAAAGCTGACGCCTAGTGAATACTTTGTGAATACATTGAGATCGCAGCGAAAGCTGACGCTTAGAGTTTACAGCCATGAGTGCTGTCGTTTGTGGTGTGAACCACGTTACATTGTGATGCTGCTAACATGACCTTATATGCTTTGTGTTTATGCACTGTATGAGTGATTTGTTACTACTGGAATTCTCTTGAATCTCATTCTTTCCAATGACTAACATTTCAGACAGGGCAAGTGGCTCCAAGGAGAAGCGAACCACCAGGAGCGGCTAGGATCTTGTGGAGTGTGTTGTTAGGTTGTTGGTTAACTATTTTGGACTTGGGATTACTGTTTTTTTTTTAGATGTAAATATTACTGTTGATTTTGGTTATGTAATCCCCTAGTGGAGACTTTTAAACCCTCAGATTATATATGTATAGAACCCGGGAGTTGTCGGGGATTTGGTTATACACTCTGATGTGTGTGAATGTAAATTAACTGCACAGGTAATTATATTCGAATTTTGAAATTGAGACCAGGATAGAGAAGAGTTTTTTCAAAGTTTTTGGTGAAAACCCTACTATAGTGTAGGAACCTGAAATGAGTTTAAGCTATCCGACGGTCTCTAAACCAATTTAACTATGTGATATCGAATTATAATTACGTGGTTAAAGGCAGGGGGTTACATGTCATCCCTTACAGTTGCTCATGCTGCATTGCATCACAACAATCCACACAATATATTTCACCACAACTGGGATTCATATAAAGCATTTCATAACGCAAGGCATATAAGCAAGATACAAACATAGTACACGGCTAGATTCACAAACGCCGCCCCACGGGTCGGATTCACAAAGATCCATGTCGATTACAACGGCAACTTAACGACCGACCTAGAGATGACCAGCATCAATCCCTATACGACTCACCCTGAAGTGCTCACGCCATAATTGACCATGGCACATAGTTCACAAAGTTCAATGATAAGTTATGCACACCAAAACATCATACACAATATGAGAGAAGAGTCACTACCTGAGTCCTTCCATGGTGTCCTAGCACCGGTCTCCCGAGTAGGGCAAATATCGTATCCTAGAATCATAATAAGTGACAAAGAGTTATTTCTCTATTCCAATTGTCAATAGCTTCTTAACACTTAATTGGTTATCATTATTGCTCTTTTAGTACTCAAGAATACCTCTAACAATAGCCCTAAGGGGTTGGAAGAACTATCCAAAGATCTCATTTTTAAAGCTCCAAACTGACATTTTTCACTATGACACTCGAGTGAAGATGACCTCACTCAAGTGAGATTGTACGGATACTCGAGTAAAGAAGGCCTCACTTGAGTGATGGTATGGTCTGCACTCGAGTACTAGAGAGTGACGGATAGCGAGTGAACACCCGAGAGCACAAGGACTTTTCAGAGACTATAACACTCGAGCACACTGGACTTTACTCGAGTGAAGGCCAAATGCCTCACTCGAGCACTTGAGAGTGAAGTCCAGAAAGTGAGAACCCAGAGCACAAGAGTTTACCACGAAGAGGAGCACTCGAGCACAGGACATTGCACTCGAGTGATAGATCAACACTCGCAAGTGAGACTATACATTCTTGGATTTTCCAGAAAGCATAACAGAAAAACTCAAGAGAAAACATAATATACGCATAGCACTCGAGTGATACTCAACCTCACCCAAGGAATCTTCATCCCACACTCGAGTGAATCCCAAATCACTCAAGTGATTCTATCAGAACCAGAAAATGCAGCAAAATAGAGGCATTTTCCCAACACTTGCCCAATTGATCCTAATAGACACAAAACTATACCCAAAGCCACTCCCATAGAAAAACACCCAATAAACTCAATGGGATCATCAGAATCATCAAAATCCTACTCCATTATCATGCTTTGGGTTTTGGGCAACAAAATCAACAAAAAACCAATCTCATCCAAACATCACATTTCAATCACCAATCAATCTATCTATCCTAAACTCATTCCAAGGTACCATTCCTATGCCAAAAACATACTAAATGAACAGTGGCACTCATTTTCGGATTCAAGCCAAAATTTCCAGAAATTACAAACTACTTCAAATGGCATGAAACATAGATAGAAAGATTGGTTTCACTTACCTTATCAACCTTCTCAAAAGGAGTTCTTGATTCACCACTTTCCAAAATTTCGTGTGGCCACAAATCAACACCAAACGGTAAACTACAAACATCAAAGTGAAGCTCTCACTTCAAGGATCAACATTAATGAAATGAGTTTGAGCTATAGAGGCTATTTGCTTACCTTAATTACAAGCTTTTTCTTTCTCTTTTTTGCCCAACAATGGCTGACGAATTAAAGAGAGAAAATAAGAGAGATGGAGTGAGGAAGAAGAAGCAATCATCATTTCCCTTCTACCCATACATGTCCAGCCAAAAAGAGGGAGAGGAAGTGTAACACCCTGCCTTTAATCATGTAATTATAATTCGATATTAAATAATTAAAGTAGATTAGAGACCTTCAGATAACATAAACTCGTTTCAATCTCCTACTTTGTGGTAGGGTTTTCACAAAATCATTCAAAATCTCTTTCCTGTTCCTGGTCTCCATTTCAAAATTCGAATATAATCACCTGTGCAGTTTATCTACATTCACGTATGACAGAGTGTAAAACCAATTCCCCGGCAACTCCCGGATTCTATACATATATAACCTGAGGTTTAAGTATCCACTAGGGGATTACATCCAAAATCGAATATACTATTCATATTTCAGATTATACAGTAATCCCGAATTCAAAAGATATAACCAACATTCCAAAATCAACTATACCCCGTGCTCCGGGTCGGCCTCTTCTCCTTTGAGCCACATGCCCTGTCTGAAAGGTTAGTCATAGGAAGGAATGAGATTCGAGAGAATCTCAGTAGTAACAAACCACTCATACAATGTATAAATACCAAGCATGTATATAAATCACAACCAGCAACAACAGCAACATCAATCTCAAAGATACATGGTTTTCACCACAAACGACAGCACTCATGGCTGTATACACAATACGACAGCTCTCGCTGTAATCTTCATCACGACAGCTTACGCTGTAATCACAATAACGACAGCTTGCGCTGTAATCACAATAACGACAGCTTGCGCTGTAAACGACAGCTATCACCAGCTGTAACCGCAGCAGCATTAAAGAAATCATCACAGAACCATGATAACACACACATACAAAGCATTACACACAGTATAAGAGAGAGAGTCACTACCTTGTCCTTTCCTGACGTCCTTCAGCGCAGTTGGCTCACGAGGGCGGCAAATATCGAATCCTACAATTCCAAATGCACCATTTAGACACTTCCATAGTGTTACTTGGGGTTATATGAGTCTATAATGAAAATTTACAAAAATACCCCCGGGGACCCGGCCCGGGCCCGCCGTACCCGGTCCGGTTGCACTTTTCCCGAAATTCTAATATGGGCTATCCTAACATATTTCCGCCCAAGGAATCCATTTCTGTACCCAGAATTATCAAATTCAATGTCAAATTACGAAATTGCCCTTGGCAGCCCTACTTTTAGGGTTTTAGGGGTGTTTCCGTAATTATGCTTTCTCGGCCTTTTTTGAAAAAGTGCCCAACTGTAACCCCACCTATTTTCGCCCACTGAATCCAATGGAATCATGAAATGATTGAAAATCCAACTCTAAGACCCATTTACAGCCTTGGCCGAAATATACATGTTCTCCGGGAAAAATTGGGGTTTTTCGGTTTCGGCTCCGTAAACGCGTTCCTTTCTACTCCTAACCACTTTATTAACCATTACATTAGGTTACAACTAACATTAAGACCCAATTTGGGCAGCATAACCCCTAGGCCATATCATTTCCAAACTTTAAAACCAATGGCAATCCGGTGAAATTTCACCGATTAAATTGCCCACAGCAGCCAGAATAAGCAATATACGAAAGTTTGGAAGTTACCTCAAGCTCCCACAAGCTTTTCCCAAATATTTCTGAAAACCCTAAGTGCTCAACAACAGATTTTGAGCTTCCAAACCTTAAAGAACAAAGAGGAGTAGCTTAGGATCGGAGTTATACGCGTTAGGAGCTAAATCGTCGGAGAAATCGGCTTACCTTGTGATTTTTCTTCTCCTTTCTCTCTCTACAAACCTCAACGTTCTCACTCCTCATTCAGCTGCTGTGTGCGACAGAAATGAGCTGAGGAAGATGATAACATATGTAATTCCATGCTGACATCATCTTTTAATGAGATGATGTCATAATTCCCATTTTCGGATTTTCTGGCAGATTTTCTGCCCAAACTTTGAAAAATCATAACTAATTCTAGCAAAATTGAAATGAGGTGATTCCAAAGCCAAATCAAAGGTATTTAAGTCCTCTTTATAGGAAAAATATGGACCATTATTATAAATCACCACAAAATTCCAGAATTACACAAATTTCATCACTGCCCCAGAACAGAGTCCATTTTCGACCTCAACCTTTGGACAGTCATATCTCCCAGTTCCCAAAACGAAATGGCACAAATTATATGTCCATTTTGAAGCTTGGGATGTTATCTTTAAGACTGGAAAGTTTCATAATTTTATGACATCATTTGCTTAGTCAAAACATCCACACGAGAAGACTGCCCAGAATAGAATTTCACTGGACAGAATTTTAGATTTTGCATCTTTGCTTCCATTGGTTCCATTTTCATACCAAACATCATTCCCACATAAATTTTCACAAAGAATCCATTGGAATCATGAAAATATCCAAATTCCCATCACACATTCTCCAAAAGTGTTTATTCAACAATAATTATATCCACTTTTAAAGTCATTAGCCCTTAATCACTTTTTGGGATATTACAGGAAGGAGAGAGAAATATTTAAAAATTCAATTTGACTTTCCCATACTCTCTCCACATGTGAGCTTGCCAAGTGTCACACTATTATTGGCTCTCATAAAGGTAAACACACAATTAGCCATTTAATCCCTCCATTAGCCATTTAATCACACTTCTCATTTTCCTCTTAGTTAGTAATTAATTCCTCCCTTAATCACTAACTTATGGCCAATAATTTCATTCTTTCCATTTTCAACAATTATGACATATTAATTAAAAGTGCCACAAAATACTTAATAATTCCAATTTAAATTCACAATTATCCATAATAATTGTCATTAGCTCTTAATCAAAATTTGGGGCATTACATTAGTAAAGGTAATGACCGTGTGGTAGCCTCAATTTATGATAGTGACCAAAATGGCAATCCTCAAAAATCACTAGATGAAATTCAACAATATTATAATTTTCGTTATATCTCTGCATGTGAGGCAATTTGGCGTATATTTGATTTTGATATCCATCATAGGTTCCCATTAGTAGAAAGGTTAAGTTTTCATCTACCAAACCAACAATGTGTCATCTATTATAATACTGATGATGTGGCTAAGATTCTAGACAAGCCTAGAGTGTGTAAGTCTATGTTTCTTGCTTGGACGAAACAAAACAAGATGATGATTTGGCTAAATCACTATATTATTATGAATTCCCACAATATTATGTGTATCATCGGAGGTAACGAATATGGAAAAAAAGGAAAAGAGGATTTGCAATTGGACATCTTACTCATACTTCACCTTCATCTGGAGAACTATATTTCCTAAGGATTTTATTGACGAAAGTCAAAGGACCTTCATCTTATGAAGCTATTAGGACAATCGATGATATCGTTCTTCCAACATATTGTGCTACATGTATTGCATTGGGATTATTAAACGATGATAATGAATTTATCTCTGCTTTGAAGGAAGCTTCAGTTTAGGCAACGGATCATTTATTGTATACCATGTTTGTGAGCATGCTATTGATTAGTTCTTTAAGCCGGCCTGAGGTTATTTAGAATGAGACTTCTCAAATTATGCCAGAAGATCTATTATATATCCCACATAATAATCATATGTCTTCAAGTAAGTTCACATTCCTGCTAGACCTTTCATTTTAACCATTTCTTAACACACATGTTTTGACTCATATATTTTCACTCATGTAGGGATAGAGATATCAGCATTAGAAAAAGAGCAAGCTGCCTTTTCTGAGATTGAAAGTCTGTTACAGCTGAATGGAAGGAGCCTATCAAATTTTCCTTTGCTCCCACTACCTTCATTGATCAGTCATCTTGATGTTGGTAATCATCTTATTCGACAAGAATTACAATATGATAAAGTTGAGCTAGAGGCATACTCAGTGGCAATAATCAATTCATTGAATTTAGAGCAGAAATTTATTTATGATACAGTTTTGTCTTCATTTAATGCGAGTGTTGATGGGTTTTTCTTTGTGTATGGTTATAGAGAAACAGGAAAAACCTTTTTATGGAGTGTGTTTACTTCATCACTTTAATCTAAAGGTGAAATTGTGCTGAATGTAACCCTCTGCCTTATTAACAATAATTATAATTTGAAAATACGTACTTAAGATGAATTAGAGACCAGCGGATGGTAAAAGATACCTTTCAATCCCATCTTCAAGATAAGGTTTTCACAAATTTCGTTCAAAATCCAATTCACCTGATCTCATATTTGCATTTGGAATATAATTATTCTATGCGGTTAAGTCGCATTCATACATATCAGAGTGTAAAATAAAAGTCCCGTCAAACCTCAAGTTTCTATATAATAACTTAAGGGTTTACGGGCATTACTGCCCCAACAATTTCCCAACTAGGGAATTACATAACATCATATAAAAATTTACATCCAAAATATGTACAGTAATCCCAACCAAAATTTGACAACCAACAACCAAAATCACATCCCTACAGGAGTCCTAGCCACCCTTGGTGGTTTGCTTCCCCTTTGAGCTACTTACCCTGTCTGTAGGTTAGTTAATGGAAATAATGAGATTCAAGAGAATCCTAGTAGTAACAAATCACTCATACCACATATAATCACATAGCATGCAAGTAAATCATCAAGCAGCATAGCAGCAACGAACACAACATACACATAGCTGTCACAATATACACATTGCCTTCACGGAATTCACATAGTCTTCCCAGCATACACATAGCTTTAGCGGCTCACACATTTACAATGGCATATTAATGGCAAAGGCAGAGATGAGCGGCGTCACTCCCTATGACTACTCACGCTAAAATGGGCATACTGTAATACACATAGCCTTACGGCTTACACATAGCCTTTCGGCTTTCACATCCACAAGCTTTGCCGCATCCAAAATCATCACACAACAATGATAAATCAAACATACAATGCATCATATATAGTATAAGGGAAATCGTCACTACCTTGTTCTTTCCTATTTGCTCTGGCACAGGTGGATCACGAACAGGGCAAATATCGATTTCTCTAAACTAAAATCAAGGACAATGAGTTATTACCTATTCCAATTCTTTAATACTCATAATACTTTGGTTGGTTATCACTATGATCATTTAATCAAGTCAACTAAGGAGCTAAAGTGTTCAATTAATCTAAAAGACCAATTTCTAACGTCAGAGTTCAACTATATTACATTATGCCATAACATCTTCAATTTTCGCATAAGTGACCAAATCTGCTAAAATTTTTCATGAACTTTGAAAAATCATAACTAATTCTAAAAAAATCAAAATGGGGTGATATCAAGTCCTATGGAAATTTATTAAAGTCCTCTATATAGGAAAAATATGAATCAATGTTGTCCATAACCACAAAAATACAGAATTACATGAAATCCCATACTTCTCCAGAACTGCTTCCAGTTTCAACCCCAAACTTTGGAAAATCATAACTCCTAGCTCATAAATCGAAATGACATAAATTATGTGTCTATTTTGAAGCTTGGCATGTGAAATTTAAGACTGGAAAGTTTCAGAATTTTTAGACTCTATTTAGTCATTCAAAATTTCCATAAAAACCGACTACCCAGCACAGAGTTTCAATAGACAGAATTTCCAATTTTCAACCAATGTGTCCAATGGCTCCAAAATCCACAACCAAACATATTCCCACACAATTTTCACAAGGAAACCATTGGAATCACTAAAACAACCAAATTCCCATCACATACATATATATTTTGTTTAGACCACATTGCAACACAAATCCACTAAATTGCCAAACTTTCCATTCAATGATCCAAACCAATTTCATTGTTTAAATCATGCAACAAGACACCTATTCCTGTAATACCCCAAATTCTAAGAATCGAGGCTAGAGAATAAGCTTGAAATAAGTGGATTGCTAAGCCCTAATTTAGAAAGATCCCAAATTGTGATTAAGGATTAATGACTCCAAAAGTGCATGTGGTTAGTGATAAATAACCCCTTTTGGAGAATCCGATGTGATTTGATATTCGAATGTGTTATGATCAGTACCGAAACCATATATTGAAGCTCAATTATGGATTAAACTCTAAATTGACTTAAAACATAGGGGAGGGCGCATTGTGAAAGAAAAGGAATAAGAAAATATGTTTGGTGGTGATTCCAAGGGAATTACCATAATCAGGGGCAAAACGGTAAAGTTACAGACCAATTGATTGGTTACCGAAGAGGAAGCTCCTTGGTAACTTAAAGATCAATGGTTGAGATTGATTGTTTTGAGATTAAAAAGGGTGGAATCCCATGTGTGTGTGCCTATGTGAGCTCATGGGTGAAGGATTAAAATCTTGACAAGTGTCACCATGAGAGCCATTAATTGGGTCAACATGTCAAAGCTCTTTCCTCTCTCCTCTCCTCTCTATTTGGATATCCAAGGGCCCTCTTTTGGCTGGAAAATCAGACCCTCTTCATCATCTTCATCCTCTCTCTTCAACTCCATAGACGCAAAGCTTGGGGAAGGAAAGAGAAATGGAAAGGTAAGGAATTAGCTTGTTTGTTGGCCTCTAATGCTCTAACCACCTTCTATAAAGTTGTTCATAGTGATAAGAGCTTCATCTCTATGGTTTTAGATTCTTGATTGGATGGGTTTTTAGCTTAAGCAAAAATGGAAAGATGGAGAATCAAGAAATTGGTTTGGGAAAGAGAAAGAGGTGAGTATTTGATGACTTTTAACCTAACTATTTTGGTTATTGGTTGAGTATTGCGAATTTTGGTTTTTGCCCTGATTTTGATGGAATTTTGAAATGCATGAATTTTCATGTGTTTTTTGTTGAAAATGGTGTTTTGTTGTGTAATTTGGTCATTGGAATTGGTTTGGCATTGGAAATGGAAAAGTTGCAATGTTAGTGGTTGAAATGTGAAATTGTGTGACATGTTGAGATTGCTGTAAAACATGTCAATATAATGTGAATTTGGTTGTTTTAGTGTTTCCAATGGTCTCCTTGTGAAAATTTGTGTGGGAATGGTGTTTGATGTGAAAATGGGACCATGGAAGCTAATTGTGCAAAAACTGAAAATCTGTCCATTAAAACTCTTTGCTGGGCAGTCTGTTCGTGTAGACTTTTTAAATGGGCAACTGATGTCATAAAATTCTGAAACTTTCCAGTATTAAATTTCATATCCCAAGCTTCAAAATAGACAAATAATTTGTGCCATTTCGTTTTAGGAATTGTGGAGATATAAGTGTCCAAAGTTTGGGATTGAAACTGAACACTGTTTTGGGGTAATAGTAAATTTTTTGTGATTCTGCATTTTTGTGGTGATTTCCAGTAATGTCCTATATTTTGTTTATGAAGAGGATTTAAATAGCTTTCATTTGGATATGGAATCACCTCATTTCGATTTTTTTGGAATTAGTTATGATTTTTGGAAGTTCAGCCAAGAAACAGGATTTTCTTGGCCGCGGCTAATGAATTCTTGGGCCGCGGTCCAAATGTTTCTGAGCTGTTTTTGGCTGCGGCCAGTGGATTTGTGGGCCGTGGCCAACCACCAAAAATCAGCATTTTGGACTTTTGAAAGGTAATCTTTGGTCAAGTGTTTCCCAAGCCTTTAGACATGTGTTTAGACTTTAATTAGTCACCTAAAGATCATAAATGGTAACCAACTTTAAGTGTAATGAAAGTAAAGATTTGGAGTAGAGAATAAACCTATATCCTTGCTTTGGTTATAGGTTTGATGTTTGCCCTGAACGTGGTTCGATATTCGCCTGGTCATGAGTAAGCGGTGCTAGAGCTTACGTGGAAAGAACAAGTGTAGGAAACTTACCTCTCCTGCATGTTCTGATATTTGTGTTAGTGTGTTGATGCATGTCATTGCTTTGCTTGATTATGTGAAACATGTATGAATGATTTGAAGCTATGTTTCAATCTATGTTATGGCCATATGTATATTGTTCGAAGCATTGAACTTACAAATTTGTCATTGTGTGTGAGCATGAGTTATGCAAGCATGTCATGCATTAAATATCTATCTTGTATGCATATTGGTAATGTTTACCTACTGAGATTCTTTTGAATCTCACCTCCCCTATCAACTATTTTAGACAGGGTAGGTGGATCGAGGATGGAGCAAGCAATCAAGGGCGACTAGGGCTCCTGTTGGAGTTTGGTTTTGATAGTTGGCTATCATAATTGGGATGATTTGTATTCGTATTTGGATAAGGGTTGTACATATTATGGAATGTATATTTGAATATATGTTTGGATGAGAATATTTGATTATGTATTTGGAATGAGCATTTGGGTATTTGTATATGTATTTAAGGAGAATTGTGTAATCCCATCTGAAGAATTGTAATGGGCAATTGTGCCCTGTGTATCTTTAGTGAAGGTAAGAACCCGGGATTACCAAAATGATTATTATGTTGTGCACTCTAATATTGGTATAAATGTGATTTATTTTCATATAGTAATTGTATTCAAAATTTGAATATGAGACCAGGTTAATTACATTTTGAAAGGTATTTGTGAAAACCCTATCGTAAAGATGGGATTTTGAAATAGTTTTATTTCTTATTGGTCTCTATTTCACTTTAAATCGCGTATTTTGGATATAATTCCGGAAGGGGGTTACAATTCCATTACCAAATTACGATGCAACACACAAGACCCTAATGGCATGAAAATTAGGGCAAAAATCCAAAAACTCCAAAGTCCCACCAATGGTCACCATACATATATCAAAAGATAGCTAATTCTCATCTCTTTCACTTCCTCAAGCTAGTTTCTTGATTCCACCACTTTCAATTTTTTCCAAGCTCTCAAACACCTCCTCTTGAAAATCTAAAACCATATAAATAAAGACCTTAACAAGAGGAACAAGTTTAGTAATGAGGGTTTAAGCATTCAAGGTCAAATAGGACACCTACCTTAAACTTTCTTCTTTTTCTTTTCTCCTAAGCTTGGACGTCCATGGAGTTTGGAGAGAGGGGATGTGAGATGATGATGAAGATAATGAGAAATCAGATTTTTCCTTGCTCCCATCTCATTAGCCGACTATGAAAGGAAGAGAGAAGAGGAATTGGATTAAAAATTCCATGGTGGACCTTTTGACTACACAAGATTGTGCCAAGTGTCCACATCTCACCACTTCTTCCATATACATGCAAGCATGTGATTCCACCCTCTTACTCTCTTGACAATTAATCATAACCATGGATCTTTAAGTTACTGATGAGTTCCCTCTTCAGTAACTAACTAATTGGTTGATAACTTTCCTTTCTCCCATTTTGCCCCTGATTATGGCAATTCCTATTGAATCACCACCAAACACATTTTATCTTCCCATTACACTATACCATGTGCCCTTCCTCCATCTAAATTCAATTTAGATGTTAATCCACAATTGAATTTAAATACAGGATTTAGGCACTGATTACTACACATTCGGGTCACAATTCACATCATATTCTCCAAAAGTGTTTATTTAAGAGTAATTACATTCACTTTTGAAGTCATTTGCCCTTAATCACATTTTGGGGCATCACAATAACCATTGCAACAAGAGGCATTGCAAACACATTGTTACAGTCTGGAAGGACAACTCATTCGAGGTTTGCAATACCTGTTACAGTTAACGAAGATTCAATGTGCAATACTAAACAAAATTCTACATTAACCGAGTTGATTAAGTCCACTAAATTGATAATCTGGGATGAAGCACCGATGGTACAACGCCTTTGTATTGAAGCATTTAACAGAACTTTAAAAGACATTATGCATTCCAACCATCCATTTGGTGGGAAGCCGGTGTTGAAGGGTGGAAACTTTCGCCAACTGTTACCTATTATCCCAAAGGGGTCGAGAGCTACTATTGTGAATGCTTGCATTACTTCATCATATTTATAGGATTCATGTACAATTTTCCATCTCACAAAAAACATGAGATTATCTTCTTCATGTAATCTAGACAGTCGTAAATAACAACTTTTCTCGGAATGGCTTTTGCATATAGGTGATGGTAAATTAGGTTTGGGCCATGATGGTATTGTGGAGGTTGACATGCCCGAAGAATTCCTTATTCGAAATTATCAAGATCCTATGCATGCTATTGTGTCAGCAACATATCCTAGCTTACTTCAAGAGCCAAGCCATTCTATGCCCTATGATTGAGAGTGTAAACCATGTTAATGAATACATGTGCTCTTTATTACCTGGTGATATGATGGAGTACTATAGTTGTGATACTATTTGTAAGTCATCTTAAGAGGTTGATGGATTTGAAGATTTTTACAGCACAGAGTTCTTGAATACAATTAATTGTTATGGTTTACCTAGGCATAATCTTAATCTCAAGGTTGGAGTACCTATAATGCTATTAAGGAATATAGATCAAGATAATGGGTTATGTAACAGAACTAGGTTACGTATCACACTTCTTAGAAAAAATGTCATCCAAGAAATAACATTAAATGGGTCAAACCCAAATATTTGATTCATAGAATGGATATAAATCCTTCAGACAGTAGTCTTCCTTTTACAATGAAGAGAAGGCAATTTCCTATTGCTTTGTCTTTAGCGATGACAATTAATAAGAGTCAAGGGCAGTCATTACAAAATGTTGGTTTATACCTATCGAATCTAGTGTTTACATATGGCCAATTATATGTAGCTTTATCAAGAGTTAAGAATATTGCAGGTTTGAAAATTCTTATACACGATAGGAGTAATCATCAAAAGAATACAACTACCAATGTCGTTTATAGGGAGATATTCAGAAACGTAGAGCAGCAGACGTGAGATTTTATGAAGTCATTTGGCATGTACACATGTTTCATTTAATTTGTTTAAAAGGTTTGGTTTGTTTATATGTTCACTGAAGAACTGTTGTCTTTGGAAAAAGTTTTGTTATTGGGTTGTCAACCCTTCTTTATATGATGGTTGTTGTGACTTTTGGAGTAGTACAGACGCCTTTTCATGTGGATCTTTTGTAATGCAATACTTTTGTTAGTGACGAGGGGAGAGTTTAATTTTTTCCCCTCTTTTTGTGACATTTCTTGACAACTGCAACTTACATTAATGCTTTTGTATGAAGTTGTTGTTGTTCCCACGCAAAGCGTGGAGGAATTTCATGCTTGTTTCATCAATGGCATGTTTCATGGATGGAAATGTGGGTTCTAAACCACAAAGTAGCAAAAAATGGGGTGAGTATGTATGTAATGAGTATATGTGGATCCCTCCGGGAGGAATAATTTGTGAGTAGAAAATAAATATCCCTCCTATATTTAATATAAGACATATTTATCTAATTTGATTAGATTAAGAAAGTTAGTTAGTATGACATGTATTTTCCAAAACACGCTTGTCATCTTCCTTAATTCCTTCCATCCTTCTTCTCCTTAATTGTTGTCAAGAGAATATGAATAAGGGTAAATTAGGGGAAAAAAGGATAAATATGAAAATTATGTCTTATATTTAGGACCAAGATCAATTTCCTAAATATATCTTATATTAAGGACCTAAGGAGCAGCATATTGATAATCTTTGTGTTTTCATTTAATGCACCATCCTCAACTCTCACGTCAGTTGGACTCATGATTCCTTAGGCTCCATTTGGATTGAAAGAAAAGTTGTGAGGAAAAAAAATTAAGAGAATATGGATTGTGGGTTTTGGGGTGGTCTAGTTGACCGTTCATGGGGCTATCTCAAAATAAGGCTAGTTGTGGTGGTGTGTTCTTGAATGTGATGGGTACAAGCCTTTTGGGTTTTACACATTCTATTGGGCCTTGCAGTGTTCTTGAAGTGGAGCAGTGGCCCATTTACAAGGGCCCAAAGATGGCGTGGGAGCAAGGATTCTTAAGTATAATACCCTGGAATTGAAAATCGAACCAAACCTGCCGGTTCAAACTAGAAACTGGTGAACCGCACACCTAACCAGTCCAGTTGTGGGTAGGAAAACCAAAGAGAACTAACTCGTCGACCCAGGGTGACCCAACCTGGTCACTAGTTGCCCGGAATTTTTTTTTTAAAACTTTTTTATGCTCCAAACAACATGGTTTTGGCTTTTTTAAAAAAAAATTATTTTCCTAAAATTTTTTGATCTGCAAGGAACTTTAAAAGGATTGTGGAATACTTTTGGCATTGGTTGGAGAAAAATCTTTATATACTTAATGATATTTTTGTGGGTGTTAGGTTCAAAAGGTTTATATTTGACTATTGGTTGGAAAAAAAATTCTTATGTAGTTTTTTAAATGATATGCATGAACATTTAAATTATATATATATATATATATATTAATTGACCCCAGTCTGACCCTCGGATTGACCCTGATCTTAACTACTGACCCTTAATCCAGTACCTTGACTAGTTCAGTGTCCAGTACAGTTTTCAGTAACTTGTATGATACTCAAATCAAATGCAAAAAATCTTGTCGGCTTGTTTAAGAATCCAAGCTACAACACAACGTGTAGCTTGGTATAATCCAGATTCAGAATTTTCTGAGCTGTAAATGGGAATTGGAAGTTTCGTCACATTTCTAAAGCCCAACTAGCTTTGGGGTGCTTTAGTGAGGAAGTGTTTAATAACTTCTTTCTTATTTGAGAATTGTCCAGACCATCTGAGAACAATAGAAAGTTATGATTGTATGGGATTTAATCCCTCCTGATTAGTTTCTCTTATCTTATTAGGTTTTGAGCCTTCTCTTGTATCAAAACAAAACAAAAAAAAAAACGAAGAGAGGAGAAAACTAGAGAAATGATTTTATCACCCATCCTATTTGAATAATGAAGAAGAGCAAATATGAATAAAAGAAAATGAACAAATGTCACAATAATAATATTTCATCTATAATATATGTCATTTCTAACTAATCCACATGCACTAATAAAAATATTTTTTTATTGCAAAACCAATAAAAGCAGTTAAAAAAACTAAATATCATAATATTTAAGTGATTTCTAATATTACCTTTATTAATTACACTAAACTCCAACATTATATTAATTTTTGAAAAATATTAAGATCAAGTTCCTTATATCTAGCTATTATGTCAAGTTTTATAATCACACGTGACCATATGTCCTATTTTTGAAATATCATCATTTAACTGTAAACCCATATAAAACAATAGGATATATTGTTATGTGTGATTGGATAATTTGAAATAATAGATATAAAAAAAATTGATGTAAATATTTCCCAAAAATTAATATAATGGTGGAGTTTAGTGTAATTAATAAAAATAATATTAGAAATCACTTAAATCTTGTTCTTAATCTTGGTAGTACCAACATGGTGAAGTGAGATGACAACATGGTGAAGGGCAACAATATAAGAATGTTTTCCCCAAAACCTCCCTATATTTAAAGAAAATGTTGGGGGAAATTGGGATGGGGCCCACCCTCATTTTCCATCCTCTTTTTATTTCTTTTCACTTTTCTTCTCACATCAAAACATGAAAAAACTCCAATTCACCCATATTTGCTTTTCTCTCAACTTTTTCACCCATCCAAATATAAGTCGTACGTGTTACTTGCCAATTGCCATCTTAATCCAATAACACCCTCATCAGATTCAGAAACAACTAACTTGGGTGCATAGTGCTATCAAGTTTTTTCTATCTTTACAGTGTTTTCAAGGCTAAAATCCAAAGCATATATGGATTTAAAATATTTCAGTTGTATACTTTGTGAAGGGAATGTTGTTATCAATTCAAAGCCTCCCAATCCCAAATGAAAGTCCGAATAGTTCCAATGAGAAGCTGGATTTTTTCAAGGGGGAAAAACAAAAGGAGAAGTTAAATGAATCAACCCATTGGTTATGTAAGTTGGGCCATTTAATGAATAGTATTGAGTTGGGTCCATTATAATAAAACTTTGGGCTCAGCCCTGCTACCCAGGAAAGAATCACTAACTCTATGTTAGGATGGAGAGAAAAGTGGGGGGAAATAGGGGGAGGAAATACCAGGATTAAAAATTTCTAAAAAATGGTAAAAATATTTACTATAATTGGAAGCTTTCTCTCCTAATTTTCGCTTCATCCAAACATAAGGTAGGGTTTTAAAAATCAACAGGGAATGGGTTTTGTGGAAGAAAATAGTTTCCAACAACGTGGTGAACCATGGTTCGATTCTCCATTAGAAAAAGTATTCATATTTAGTGTCCATAGTGCCTCTAATAAAAAAATACATGTGTGCCTAGAAAAAAAAATCCTTCAAATTCATCGTAGCGATGGCGGGCCTTTTTTTTTTTTCAATGAAAACTTAATCTCACACCTATAAAGATAAAACTGATGTTCTATTATTTCCTCACTCCCTGAATTACTGCATGTCTGGCCGTGCGATGCCCAATCGTATGATTGGGGCCCATAAACACGCTAAGCAATCTGTTTTTTGTTTTTTGTTTTTTTTGAGTGTTTGGTATTTCAATTGGGTTTAAGTACTTTTAATGTGTTAAGCTGTTTTTGCCTTAAGCCAAAATGTGAAAGAAAAATGACATATATAACAAATACTACCTTCAATCCTAAATATAAAATAAAATTGATTTTTTAGAGAGATTAAAGAAACTAATTAAATTACTTTAAAGTATTTATATTTGTTATGTTTTTCTCCAAACTATTTTTTCTAACTTATAAACTGATATATAATATAAGGATACACAATATATGATATGATTAAATAACTTATTTAGCTTCCTTAATCTCTCAAAAAAAAGTCAACTATATCTCACATTAATTCATTTGTTATAGATAGTACGGGACACAGGAAAAAAAATATAGTTATCATGATCCCAATATCTCACATTAATTTGTTTATTATAGATAGTACGGAATATGTGATCCAATTAGTTATGTAATATTATTTCATCAAATTATGTATTTTTTTATTGCCAAATTTTCCAACTTTAACTTTTATAAATTTGTTATAATTTTTAATCTAATCTCTCTCTTTCCATTATCACAAAAACCACTTATATTAAAATCAATCCAAACAAGTTCTGCTTTTGCAAAAGTCATTTTATACAACCATGAATCCAAATAAAAATCATAGAGTTTTACACAATCAGACTTTTACCAAAAGTAAGATTACAAAAAGTTAAATTGAAAAATGTCACTTTTGCAATCGTTGTTCTAAACACACACATATTGCACCATCTTTAGTAGTATAAGCTTAATCATTTTAATATAATTGATTTTTTATATAAAAACTCCCTCCAATCTTTTTTATAAGGAACATTCTCTCTCATAAGGTGGCCCTTAAAATAAGAAAACAAATTCTATTTGTGTAAAATTTTAACGTAATCTTTCTATTTTTACCCTCATTAAATATGTCACTCATTATCTCTACAATAAATTTTCACTCATTATCTCTTATGTACACTTTTTCTAAACAAC
Source organism: Inga leiocalycina (assembly GCA_963242795.1). Lineage (NCBI taxonomy): Eukaryota > Viridiplantae > Streptophyta > Magnoliopsida > Fabales > Fabaceae > Inga > Inga leiocalycina. The sequence goes on along the minus strand of OY725331.1, from coordinate 26,090,314 downwards.
GGTATAATTGGAAAGAAAGGTACATTTATTACTTTTAACTAATATTTTAATCCGTGTGATTTTAGTAAGTGTTCCTTATAAAAAGAAATGGAGAGGGTATATTTACAAAGGACAACTTATGTGAAGGACCTTAGGTTCATTAGGTCCAGTTAGACAATCATATTCTGCCACATGTATTATTTACCCACATCAGCATGTAACATTGGTAACCGACAGTTAGTCTACTAAAATTACTGAAAAAATTAAATAGAAAAACAAAACAAAACAAAAAAGAAATAGAGGAGTTGTGCAGCTGCGGCAATCGTTAAGAGAGGACGCAGTAGTGCGATCGGTCCACAGGATTTGCGGCCAAGGAAGGTTACACGAGTTCTTTGCTACAATTCAACACAAAGACGAACAGAAATCTTACTCTCTCCCTCCAGCAAATGATGTGAGGTTTGTGTTAGGACGCTTGAAGTCGATTGTTTTGGAAATTGGGGGTTTTCTCGATTAAACTACCTGCCTTGGTATATTCTATGTACAGTAATTTGGGTAAAAGAGACGGTTCGATACAGATTTCATCATTCATTAGGATTTCTTTTTTTTTTCAATGTTTCTCATGATTAAATGGCTGGGGTACCATTGCTTTCATTTCAATATAAATTCTTTGGTTCCATTAGCTCTTATGCAAAGCCGATAATAAATGAAATGCTTCCTGTTTATGTCGTATGTATGTAATGCATGTTTTTACAGTGAGTTTTGGATGCAAGGGATCATATGAAATATATAATGCCCCTCTTTTTCATGAAGCAGATGCTCTATTACTAAGGAAGAATCGGACAAAGTTTTTACAGTGGGTTTTGGAAGTAAGGGATAATCTAGATCATATAACTTTCTTTTGTTTTTTCAAGTGGTTTTTGGATGCAAGCGTTGGCAATGTATACATTATTTTGAAGCCTTCCTCTTCACCGATGGCACTACGATTGCCCAGCCCTTCCAGAAATTTAGTGGGCTAGCAGGGTTAAGTGCTGATGTGTGCAAATAATCTAGATGGCAACATATAATTGGCTAACTGGACCTAAGGAACTTGATCTAAGCTTGGTCCATTTACAAAAGCTTCTAAACAGGAAACAATGAGAGAAAAATATATAATAAAAAATCATTTTGACCATACTAATGTTAAATTCTCATCAGTGCATATAAAAAAGAGAGAATTACTATGAGATTTCAATAAAATGGATTTAATTACATTCATACACATGCTTCTTATTCAATCTAATCTTGATAAACAGCCCTGAAAAATATTACTGCATTTCTTTCTTTAAACTTATTACAAATCATGATTTAGCTTCAAATAGAATCTTCTAAACTCACATCTCTGTGCTTTTACGAAGAGAATGGCCTAACATTTATCTAAAAGATGGACATAAAAGGTAGGTCCCAGGCATTATCTATAGGACCTACCTCATCTGATTTTCTCTTGCTTCACTCTCAAGTACACTATGACTATTTATAACTTTTATTCCCCGCCATATGCACGTTTATTTCCATGAAAATGAGGAGTCTGATTGATCAAAAAAGAAAATGAGGAGTCTAGCTGATTCACCTTGCGGATACCGATGGAGAACCTATGGTATCATCCGAGGTATCAAAACTTGAATCTTCACTTTTACTCAAAGCATAAACAATATCCACCATACTTGGCCTCTTCGTTGGATCCTTATGCAAGCAAGCAACTGCGATATTGAGCACACCCATCAAACTCTCCATTGACAACGTTTCTCTCATAAGGGAACCATCCAACCATTCCCTCAGCCTCTTGCCCTTCTCTTGCTCACTAATACCCACTTCAAAAGCTCTTACCACTCTTGTCCATAGGGGATTCCCTCTGTCATCCACGGCTTCTTTGCCCGTGATTAGTTCAAGAAGAACCACCCCAAAGGAGAACACGTCCATCTTGGTTGATACCACGCCGTCAGCAAGATATTCGGGAGCTATATAGCCCTGAGTCCCCACGATGTGCATCGTGATAGCGTTCATTCCGGACTTTGCAAGCCCGAAATTCGCTATCTTGGCTCTCATGTTGGCGTCCAAGAGGATGTTGCTACTCTTGATGTCCTTGTGCACAACCCTTGGCCTTGTGTGCTCATGGATGTATTGCAAGCCGTTGGCTACATCGATGGCGACGTGGAGCCTCATCTTCCAGTTCAATTGTTGGGTCCGGTGTTCGTGCAGCCATGAGTAGAGGGATCCGTTTTCAACATATTCATAGACTAGATAGCAGTTCGCTTCGTCGTCGTCAATGCAGAAGCCCTCTAACTTCACCAAATTCCCATGGTTCACCTTCATTGTATATAAAAGGATTGTGCATTGTTAGTCATCTAATTTACTTGGAAAGTTATTCTAACAAAGAATGGAAAGTCATGTATCAAAGTAATGCCATTATTTTAGTACAAGCCTTCTCTTTTGCTGATATTTTAGCTAAGAGCTGTCATATAGGAACATAAACCAACAAACCAGAGGCGGTTTTTGTCTCTTACGGTGGATTTTGAGCTAACCTAACCACTGCTTTATCAGAAGAAGTCACAAAATCACATTAAAAAGACCTTAATATAATCGAATAAGACAAAGTTGGAAAGACCTTCTTCATTATGCCATTAAATTAAATACTAAACACTCTTTCCTAATCATATCTACGAATATTTTTAAACGACCTAACTGGGTATAACTTAAAACCACCACTTTGATAAATGATGCATTGCTTTAAATATTCACAAGAACCTAATCTAAGACTAAAACCATGGCTAACAAGTGACAATAATTTTGTCATTTTCTGACCCTGCACTTTTTCTATATCAATCAGATTAATTTTTGTTTTTGTAACAAGTAACATGGGAATTATTAAAAAATTTGGAATATCAAGGAATCCACAGGTTTATTCCCCTGGTTTGGGGGAGTACACCGAAAGTAAAAGGGAGAGAAGGAGAGTGACATAACTCAAAATACAGTTTGTAGTTTTGCAGATTTTGGCACACTATACGTCATCTTTTTTTTTGCCCACACTATACGTCATCTGAAACATTGTAAATGAAAAACAAACCATTCCGTGGACCCGTTATGAGACAAGTCACTTCACTTGACCCTTTCTAATTTCTAGATATAATTTGCTAATTTTGAGAGTTACAAGAAATTTAGAAATATTCATAAATAAATTACAGTGTGGCAAAAAGATAATTAAAAACTTCAGCATATTTTAAATACAGTCTTGAAGTCAAGTCTTAAGGCTCAACCCAAATTTAATTTAAATCACGTCATGACAATGAATACCATATGGTTTATCAGTGTGATAATATTAAAAATAAAGCCGCTTTTTATATATTTATATTGAAATTGATTTGAAATAGTTAGTTCTAGGAAGGGACCTTCTCTAACTTTTTTATTTTCACTAGAGATTGTATTTGTGTGCCTTAAAAATCTCTAGAAAAATTGTTTAACATGAGAGTTTTTAACAATGATGGCTTCATATAAATTTATTAAAATATAGAACATGTAGTAATTTTGTAAAATTAAAACTTTGATTTTAATTTTCTCCATTATCATAAAGTACTTGTATACCATACATACATATATATATATATGGCCAGCAAAACAAAAACATAAAGTACTTCAGGGCCTTTTTAGTTTTCATTTTCAAAACAGTTCTATGCTTTGAAAAAAAAAAAAGTTAAAATATATTCTTAAAAAAATCAGAAATTTTTTTAAAATAATGATTTAAACAGATTTTTTTTTTTAATTTTGTGTTTTTAAAACTTATGCTAAAAAATTACTCTTTCAAAGATAAGTAGATAACAATGGATAATAGTATAACCTAATAACTGACAATAAAATGAACCATCTTAGAACCTAATAACGAAAAAATAACCACTGAATGGAGCATGTGAGTGAATTGGAAAATTAATTATAGTTACCTTCTGTAAGATCTTGAGCTCCTCGTAAGCGTTCCACTTCATCTTCTTTATCGCATAGGCCTCTCCATCAATGGTTCCTTTATACACAGACCCAAGAATCAAGCAGCTCTGATCAAAACCATTAGTGGCTTCTCTCAGTTCTTCATACCCAAAAACCCTATACTTATCCAAACAATCCGACACATTCGCCATCAATTTCGCCTCCTCTTCCTTCGATCCCTTCTTCGTTTCCTTCACAAAGCTCTGCTTCTGCCTCTCTTCATCTCCGACCACCGTCGCCAATCTGTCCTTGAACAAACCCTCCCTGTAAACCCACATCCCCAAAACCAGAATCAACAGTAACCCCACAATCCCTAACCCAATCGCCAATCCTCTCACAGTTTCTGTTCTGTTGCTGCCCGAAGTTACAGGAGGCGAAGGTGGCGGTGCCGAAGTGTTGACCGGAAGCTGAGTCAGCACCGGCAATCGCGACACCGGAACGAAGATAGTGTCAAATTCTCGGAAACCTTTACGGTTAGCATCAACTATTGACTGCGATTTCGATCCAAAAAAGGAGGCAATCGACGTTACGGTATCGGACGGTTGAACCACGTAGGAAATCAGGATGTTCTCGCCGTTTCGCAATTGCGTGGTGTTAGGGCACTTGCAGAACACAGGGAACACGGCGCTAACGCCGATCGTCAAATTCGTCGCGATGAGGGTAGGGTTTGCGACTTCGACGGATTGGTAGGTCGTGAGGTTCATGTAGCTAAAACTGGAGAGTTGGTAGAACGTGTCTCCTTTCTTGATGGTGTAGGAGAGATTGGCGTAAGAGATGGAACCGAAGGTTGAGTTGATGAAGTTGCAGGAGCAAGGTATGGGAATGAGGAGGGGTTGATTTGGGGCTAAAGTTGAATTAGGAGTTGAAATGTTACTTTGATCTGCAATCATGGGTCGGCTAACGGAGAAGAGATCACCAATGGAAGCGAGATCGAGGAAATTAGGGGCTGCAGCTCGGTAGAAGGCGTAGGTCCGGCAGGGGTAGTTGGAGCCGGCGGTCTGGTTGGCGAGGAGGCACTGGTAGCCGGTGGTGTTGGGTGCTATGTCGTTTTGAGCTTGTGAAGGATGAGGAAGATGAAGGAGGAAGAAGATGAAGGGGAAGAAGAGAAGAGAAACATGGTGGAGTATGGAGTTTCTCATGATTTTTCTGTTTGGATCTTCTTCTTCGTTTTGGGGGTTTTCAGGTTACTGTGATTTGTTGAGCTTTGAATTTGGATGTGTGGTGAGGGGGTTTATAAGGACCAAGTGGAAGTGGAGAGAAAAATGGAGTCACAGAAGGAACCATTGTCAAGATTTTGGTCAACCTGGGTGTCGTTGTCACGTGAAGAAACTTCAATTCTGACTAATCTGGTTTGCTGGTGTGAAACTGTGAAGAATAGAGAGTGGAGAATATTCTTTTAGCTTGAGGGCTTGCATTGGATTATACTGGGGTGATTTACATACCACCTAATCAATAGTTGATGAAGGTTTTAGATGCACGAGCAAGACTTATTTTGCATGATGATAAATTTTTTCCTAAATCAATTTTATTGATATTTTTTTAATAATAATCAAGTAGAATAGAAAGAGAGAATTAAGAAAAATAAGAGGGTTTTAAAAAATATATATATTATATTAATTAACCTAACTAACAATTTTACTCTAATCAAATTATTTAATATAAAAAAAACATAATAAATATAAAAAATTATGTGAAGAGAGATAGCTAAGCTCTATAATCTACCGTGCTTAATAAAATACTCCCTCTGTTCTTTGGCCAAAAAACAAAATTCGCCGTGGTCCTGAACCTAAGGTGCATTGGCTTATGATATTCTACCTCTGATCTTAAATATAAGATAAAATTGATTATTTTTGGAGAGATTAAAAAAACTAAATAAGTTACTTAATCCTATCATATGTTATGTATCCTTAGATTATATATTAATTTATTAGTTAAACTAATTAGTTTGAAGAAAAAAATAAAAATACTATAAAATAATTTAATTAACTTCTTTAATTTCTCCAAAAAAAATCAATTTTATCTTATAATTAAGAACATGAGGTATTTTTTTAATCCTATTTATATGGCTGAAAAATAAACAGAGAGAAAAAATTATTTTTTGTTATATTTATAAGTCTAAAAAATATAAACATATTACAATAGACACCAGAAACTTTAATTTTTATTTCATGCATGATAAAATTAAAATTAAAATATTGAAATTTCATCAAAATACGTTGACGTATTTAAAACAACTGTTAACTAATGTAGGGTTCTCGGAGAGTTTAATTTTATAATTATTGTATTGATAGACTTTGATTTATTAAGTGTTTAGATAACCCTGAAACTATGGTTTCACAAGATAATTTTTATAAATCGAGATAAATTTTTTTTAAATACTTATTTTATAAATTATAAAAATTATTTTTTAAAAATTAATCTAAACACATGATTGATTCAAAAGGTTTGACCTACGTTACAAGTTTCGCCCTTAATGAAAAGAAAAAAAATAAACCTATTAATATGTAATTTTCTTACGTAACATACCGATCGTTATTTTTTCCCCCAAAAATAAGGTGTCATAAGTATTAAGTAATACGATGCCGTTTCGTGCGGGGCGCAAACCAAGCAATCGGTGTTGGCAAAAAAAAAAAGGTGTTGCCTGTAAAAACCGAAGGCTTTGAATGGGTAGCACTGACAGGTGGGGTCCACCCACTGGCTGCTACATAAAGCCAAGAGGCTGGCCCGTAGGTAATTAACTAATTACCACCAGCCACTAGTGACTACACTAATCAATCATCTTGGATCTTCTCAGAGGGTGGGCCGCCCAGCAAAGTGACGCGTTTAATGAAAAATTGTATTAAAAATTTAAAATCCAACTTTTTTTTTTTGCCAACATTTTAAAATTTTGCTTAGGATGGAAAATCACAGGTTGAAGAGATAATTGATTATATATTTTCTTTTTCCACCTATCCTAACTCTCCCAAAAAAGGACCCATTACCCAGCCTCTTCAATAAGAATGGGGAGGTAATGCCATTTGAATCAATGCTTGTTAGCAAGATATTAGCTTAATATATGTAATTACTCCCTTTGAGTCCTATTTATAAGCAGCTTTCTCTTTAATTGCGTAAAACAAACTGGTAGTTAAAAGAAATAAGTGTGTCAAAAATGTCATATTTTTTTTCTATATATGCCACTATTTATGAAAAGAGTATAGGACAAATAATAGATAAAAAGTATGAGAGATAATAAGTTTAAAATATGAGAGAGAATGAGTATTTAATAAGGGTAAAATAAGAAGAAAAAAACTTGCATTTTTAGACAAAAAGTGAAAGTTGCTTATAAAAAGGACTAGCCCTATAAGAGAGAAAGTTACTTATAAATAGAATCGGAAGGAGTCGTTATTTGGAACTCAAAAAGATCTCAATAATTGCTTCTTTTGAACCCCTATATATCCTCATATATTAGTCCACAAGTGGAGACAAGAGTATTCTCACATATATAATAATATAAAAGTACTTTTAAAAATTTAAAACAAATCAGTATATTTTTTTTTTAATGAAATTTTAATATTTTCTTTTTATTTATACCATCAGTTAATTATATGTGTCTCTGATTTCTTTTTTCACTTATTCTCTCCCACTCATTCTAGAGATAAAGATATAGTATTTGGAAAAAAACAATTATATCTCTTATATATTAATTACTTTTAAATAATTTTAACCAATATTATTATTTACACAACTTGATTAGTTGTAACTTATAGTATATGTGATTGGATGGAGTATTTGTTAAAGGGACAAATTCGTTAAATAAATTATCGGTCTGATAGTCACTCTGCCGTCCTTTCTGGGTAAATGGTTGGGAAGTCGGATGGTTTGAAATGCAAGCACTCTATTTTTACAAAAAGACAAAATACGAGTAATTTATGTTGAAGAAGTTAAAGTACATAAACATAAATTACATAACATAAAATAAAATAAAGGCCTTAGCAAAAGAAACCGAATGAAAGTTTGTGTCATGTGAAAAATAGGTATATTTTTGTTAACAGCCAATGATTCTTCAATAGGGAAGACCCGAGAACAGCATGTCCAAGATAAAGAAGCTCTCAAACAAAGTATCCCATCGTGTCCTTGATATAATAGTTAATTAAAGCTTGATCTTAAATATAAGAGCTTAAATCACTTTGTTTCTTAAATTTACAATTTCAAAATATTCATATTGATTGTATATATTGAGGGGTTTCCATATATGAATAGTTATATTGAAATATGGTACCCTTCTGCCCTAATTTTAGGTCATATTCTTTGCATTATAAATTAGGTTCTATATTTAGGATTTGAGGCAATATTTTGGGAAATCCAACCCATATTTATTACAAATAATTAATATAACTAAATTTCTTAATTCACTCAAATTATTTATTTAACTCTTATATTAAATATATGAGCTATTAACATAGAATTGGTCTAGTGATCCAGGTTATCTAATCCAGACCGGACCGGAAACCGGAGACCCACCCACTAAATTGGACCCAGTCTAGGTCAAGTTTTTTTATTTTGTATTTTTATAAATTTTTTTAAAAAATTCCTTTAGAATTCCATACTATAAGCCTAAAATATTTCATTTCTCATCGGTCTGGTCCTGGTTTAGCTCCAGTTTAACTCCAGTCTGACCCACTGATCTTTGACTTAGTACCCCGACCAGTTCCCTGAGCGGTCCGGGTTTAATTACCTTGCTAGTGATATAAATTCCTGCTAGATCCCTCTAGGTCTCGACTTGTATTAAGAGGAGGCAGCCACAAATCCCAAACCATATACTAAATGGTAATATATATATAAATATAAATATATATATATATATAAAGACACAAGCTCACAGGAAAAAAGAGCGCAAACGGGAAAATTTTTGTTGCCATCTAAAATATTGCAGCAGTGTAAAAAATGCAGGCACATGAATGTTGGAAATAATGAATGGGTATGTCACAAGGAATAAGTCCCACATTGTTTGAGATTGTGGGGTCCGAGTAATAACAAGTGATCTTGGGCTAGTAATGAACCAAGAGGAGGAATATAAACTTATTCGCATGACAAAGGGCCACCAGAAACATAGTTGAAATCCAACAATTTTCCCCTCATTTATGCATGAGTTAAATGAGGTACTGGGCACTTTTATCAGAAAATATTTCTACAAAAATACACAATTAATTTATATGACTTGTTGCTACATTAATGGATCAAAAACACCTATTAATGTGTTTAATGACCTAACGGCTAATAACCTCTCTATAAATATTCATTAAGCATGTTAATGATTTTGTAACTGAAGTTTTAATGTTTTTGTAACCAACGTTTAATTGTGTTTAAATACCCAATGTTCTCTTGTGACCTACGGCCTATAAAAGGGTATGAGACCGAAGGTCTGAGTAACCTGGTCTTGATCTTTTGAGCAACTTCTTTTTCCTCTTTTGGTTTTCTACCTTGCTAAGTTCTATTATATTCCGTAGTTTTGCTCACCCTGTTTTGCAGGAAAGGTTCGTTTAATCTTGGAGAGTATTGCTTCTTATATGCCGATAGTTGCAAAATAGCTCTTAAGGACAGTGTCCTCAGGCATGACTCGAATCAACTCTATCATTCGCAGGCACTAATGCTAACAAGAATTGCATAGCACTAGGAGGAGTTAGAGGATCCACTAAGTTGCTTGACAATTAAGGAGCTATCGCCAACAATTTTAAGAGCTAAAATATGCTAATCGTTTTGCTGTGGCATGCATCAACTACAGAGTTCTTGGATAGGGAGGCCTCTAAGCTTTGTTCTAATTTGATAGTTATATGTAAATTGGTATTTTCCTCATGTGATGGGAAGTTTGAGTTAGGTCTCATGTTTTTTTTTTGTGCGCCTAATTTCAGGATTTTCATTGAGACCTCATAATAGAGAAATTAGCCTAAAATAGGCTGCTCCTCATCTTTGTTGTAGGATTGCGACAATAAGGTACGAATCTCTGGTGATCGTAGAGGCCAGAGATGACTTGAATATTGAGTTTTAACTCACGTACCTAAGCACGACCACCTAGTATAGTGATCTGAGTTGGTGGTGGATGTGAACCCAATAAAAGAGTGTGTTGGGGGCATTGAGGCCAATGGTATTTCATGAATACAGTGATGATTATAGAAGTGCCTGGAGAGGAACTGAACAAATTATATCATCTTGGAGGCAAGTGTCAAACCGTTGCTGCCACAATTAGGAGCTAGCGAGAGTCTAGGCGTGGATTAATGTGATAGAGATTAAGTTGATTGGCATACTGTGAATTGAATCATTAATTCGTAACAAGGCTGGAGGATTTGATATCACATTCATTTATGAATTAAAGTTTGAATTAATTGAACCAAAGTTGAGTGTTGGGATTTCATGAGTCTATCAGAAAAATTCAGATTACTGAAATTGTATTACTACTTAAAGCATTTTGTTATATAAGTACTATTTATATCAGTGGGAAAAGGAGTTCATATAGCAATAAGAGAGCTATACATTAAATTGCATGAGGATGTCTCTTATAATACGAAATAAGTGGTTTTATGTTGCTAGAGCCATGATTGTATTGTTTATGTGAGTAATTTACTTTCATGCCCGTTGGTAAATTTTAATTCCATTCCGTTGGTAGCTCTATTGGCAACTTTGCTAAATTGTTAATTGTGAAATTTCCATTACGCTTTTATTGGTTTCATTTAGTGAATATATTAAATTGGTGTTAATAGTTTGTAACCACCTCTTTATTATGATATGGCCAATTGTATTCTTCTAACAATGCACTCATTTACCTTAGCAATTATATATGTGTGTAAAAGTGTATGTGCATACATTGGCTTTATAATTCTTGGTGTGAAGTTGGTTTTGTGAATTTTATTGGATATTGGTAATTTGATTTTCAAACAATATTTGAGAAATTCTAGTCCTAATTAGAATGGAAGGGGATCGCATGGCAAGATTCTAATTAGAATTGATAAAGCCAAGTTGCTAATTATTGTGATATTGAGATATTTGAAAGTGTGAGAGTGCCTAACATGTGGGGTACCTTATAAATTTTTAAAGTTGCAAACTATTTCTAGCCTCATTTGATAAAGCCAAGTTGTAATTTGGAATTAATTATGTGGAAGCTTTGTTATTTGCTATAGAGAGCAAATTTTGTGAATTACCCAATTTTTGTGTTATTTGAAACAAGCATAAATATAAATATTTGAGAGAAACAAAATATTTGAGAGGTACCATAAATGTTGGTATCATATATGGTGGATTCCCATTGTCAGAAATATATGAATGCTAATTGAATTTCAGTTTTATTTGAGAAAATCCACTAGTAACAAGAATTAAAATATTGTGCGAGCCATAGCTTATTACTTTGAAATTAGATGCAATTGAAGGTTAAGTTGTTGAAAACCTCTTAGCAAAGAATGTTGGGTGTAAAACTAACATTTTATGTCAATGAGTTATGATTGCTAAATAGCAATAACCATTGTAAAAAGAGCAATGGTGTAAGTGAAAATCGTTTGAGATATTATGTGAATAAGCTAGCTTAAAAATTGTGGAGTTATCTCAATCGATTTTGTGAGGTCAAAAGTTAACCAGTGGATCCGTTAACAAACCCCGGGAAGAATTAAATTAGCCGAGAGGAATGAGACTACAAACAAATCAAAATTAATAGTGATGATCAACCCAACCTTTGTGATTGGTGATCCCATAAAGAAAGTTCATATGGGTAAAAATAAGTCGTTTGTAAGTTCTGCTAGCACTAAATAAATTGCTATTCCCTTCTTATAATATGAGAAAGTGCTAGAATGCATTTTTTGTGAGGTTGAGCAAAAGCTCTTAATGATTTTATAATCCTACAGGATGGTGTGTTGATTGCAGGTACATTTTATGAAATCACCTCTACGAATATGGAGTGGGGCTGCTCCTATGAGATCATGGTGAAATATCTAGAGCATTCGTTATACACCAGGCACACGTGTGGCCATTTTAACGAGAAAAACTGATGTTAACAGAGGAAATGTGGGGGTATAATTTGACTCTTAATGCCTTTAGTGCACACTCAAGATTTATTGGTTCATAGCAGCATGCTTCACTGGCATTTCTATGTAGTAATTGTTATCGGTCTAGATATGGTTCATAGTCTAGAGGACCACCAGATACAATGATTATACTCGTGTGTAACTTAGTTAAAGTGTTCCTTTTGACACATGTGGGCTATTGTTGGAAATAATGAGTGGGTGTATTACAAGGAACAAGTCCCACATTGTTTGGGCTTATGGGTTCCAAGTAATAACAAGTGATCTTGGGCTAGTAAATGAACAAAGAGGAGGAATATAGGCTCACTCGCATGACAAAAGGCCAATAGAAACGTAGTTGAAATCTGGCAATTTCTCCCTCCCTTATGTGTGAGTTAAATGCGGTACTAGGCACTTTTTCCAGAATATATTTCTACGAAAATATAAGATTAATTTGTATGATTTATTGCTACCTTAATGGATCATAAACACCTATTAATGTGTTTAATGACCTAACAGCTAATAACCTCTCTATAAATATTCATTAAGCATGTTAATGATTTTTTAACTGACATTTTAATGTTTTTGTAACCGATGCTTAATTGTGTTTAAGTACACAATGTTCTCTTGTGACTTGCAACCTATAAAAGGGTATGAGACCGAAGGTTTGAGTAACCCGGTCTTGATCTTTCGAGTAACTTCTCTTTCCTCCTTTGGTTTTCTACCTTGCTGAGTTCTATTATATTCTATAGTTTTGCTCACCCTATTCTACAGGAAGGGTTCATTTAATCTTGGGGAGTGCCAGCCTATAAAAGGGTATGAGACCGAAGGTTTGAGTAACCCGGTCTTGATCTTTCGAGTAACTTCTCTTTCCTCCTTTGGTTTTCTACCTTGCTGAGTTCTATTATATTCTATAGTTTTGCTCACCCTATTTTGCAGGAAGGGTTTGTTTAATCCTGGGGAGTGCCACTTTTTATTTGCCGGTAGTTGAAGAATAGCTCTTAAGAACTATGTCCTCGGGCATGACTCGAATCAACTCTGTTATTTGCAGACGCTGTTGCTAATAGGATCTGCATAGCACTAGGAGGAGGTGTAGGATCTACTAAGTTGTTTGACAATCAAGGAGCTATCGCCAACAATAAATAGGATATTACTTTAAAATATATATTTTCTTCTTTTGGCTAGTTTAAAATCACAGTTACATTCTTTTTAGGTGCATCCCCATTTGTTTAAGTTTTTTCCCCATGAAATATCACACACACACACACACACACACATATTTTAAATATATATATATATATATATTATAACATTTTTTTTATTTTTCAAGTTTTTTAAAATAATCAAAATATAGAAAGAGGTAGATTTCTAATTATTTATAAATTTAAGAATCTATTTTAATTTGAGTGACTTTTAAGATAATTTGATATGTAAGAGAGAGAATGTGATAAAAATATTGAGTTGTACATGTTTTTTTTATATATATATATATATATATATATATATATATATATATATATATATGGAGATATCGTCAAAATTGATAACTAATCGTCAAATAGTAGGGAAGGTTAATCTCATAATTAAAAATTTATATTTAATTTTTTGTCTTTAACAATAATTACAATTTTTAAAATCCTTATTAATAGATATTTTATTTTTTTGGTCCTTCTCCCTAATTCTCCCTTTTAAAAAGTATGTTTACAATCATTTAACCATAACATCATTAATCTAAAATGATGATTTTTTTATAATGATCGTTGTTATTTTGAAGACTAAATTTAATATGCCAGCATTTGTCAATATTTAAAATTTCAATACTAACATTTTTTTTTTGGTTAACGTTGTTAGGGCTAAAGGACTAACACAACACTTTATAAAGTTAAGAGATAAAAATGAAACTTTACATGAAATTAAAAGATTAAATATGTACTTTTGTCTAAGTTATACTATATATTATGAGTTATGAATAGTGTAATTATTTTTAAGGCTCTCTGTGTTTTTGGTTAAGTACACAGGCAATTCTGAGTCCTTAACGCCTTACTTTTTAGTAGTTGGGCATTTTAGGGATCTCCCTAGTAGATGAAGTAAATCAAATGTTTGTATCATGTGGAGAGAATAGTGTGGCATATTGCTTGAAATGTTAATTTCCATGCTTTATTTATTACTTATAAAAGTAAAGCGAATATTTAATATACTGCATCAAGATTAAGCAATTAAAATATTTATGTTAATATATAATCTAACAAGAAGAGAAAATCTATGGATGGTTAAAAAAAAAAAGAACAATACAAAATCTAAGACATTACTTATAGGTTATAGCTATATTATCATATAGGAGTACTATGCAAGTTAAAAATTTTCTCACTTAATTTATGTAATAATATAGGGCAAAGATGGAAACACATTAAATTTCTTTTGGCCCATTAGAAAAAAAACAATATACTCCCTTGTGTCCTAAAATATGAATTAGTTGTTGAGTTTACTTTGATCATATGTGTACAATGTACAATTTGAATCCCTTTGTTCCATCAATGAAAGTAGCTTCAATGTAAATAATTAAAAAATATTATTTAAAAAAATTGACACATATTTTTTAGTAAATAACTAACTTAGCCAAATTTTTTAATATTGGTAAATTAATTATCCGACTTTTGCATTTACAGGAGAGAATATTAAGTACAAATGAACAAAATTTTGTCATGTAGCACGTGGCCGGGCCCATGTAACAAGTGACATAATACATTATATGCTACGAGTAAAAAATTACCCTTTTCCTCACGGCAAAAAGCCCCCCTTTCCATACGCTAGAAAAACTAAAATATATAGTGTGTGTTTAGGATAGCGGTAAGAAAAATGACTTATTATGATTTTGATTTATTAAAAATAACTCAATATGAAAGTCAGTTTTTGTAATGTGATTTATGTTTGGATGAGTGATTTATTTTTGGATAATAAGTGCTTATAAATTGTGACTTACGGTATACGAGGTAAGTATGTGAGAAGAGTTTTATCTTAACTTATGTGATAAGTGACTTAATAGAAAAGCTGTACAGTGAAGAGTTTATTTAATAAGTAGCTTATTCTACCCGTGATGCAATTAAAATAAGCTGAACCAAACAATGAAAAAACGCAACACGTTTTTATTTAGGCTTATTCCCCAAAAACAGGTTTATTTCTGCCCAATAAGCTGAACCAAATAGACCCACACATATGAAAGCATGATTTGTGCATGGGAATGAACATTGAAGAACGAGTGCTATTTTCCAACCTTTCTCACATGCTTATTGATGAGTATTGAAGTTATGTGTATTGGATAAAATCTGATAAATAAATTATAGAATAAAATATAATTTTAGTCCTTTCAATTTACATGAGTAATATTTTTGGTCTCTTAATTTTATACAGTATATTTTTTATCCTATAATTCTAACATCCTTAATGTTGTTAACGAAAAATGTTGACGCAACAAATACAAGTGAGGACTATATAAACTTCAATGATGACTGTGTAATTAAATGATATTAATTTTAAATTTAAAAAATACGTAAATTGAAAAACATTTGAAAATGTAATGGAGCATTCAATATCAAAACCTTGATTGTATTAAAAAAATTTAATGTAATATATATTAATTTAATAATTTAAATATCAAAATTTCAATTTCATTTCTAGCGATTTGTTTGTTTATTTTGGTTTAATAATATAAATATATTATATGAAAATATTAAAACTTAAATATGCCTTGTCAAGTGCATAATTTTCATTTGAATTTGTTGTGTCAATATTTCTCTTTAACAATATTAACTATGTTAGAAATATAAGATCACAAGTATACTTTATAAAGTTAAAAGACTAAAAGTGTACCTTAAGTAAAACCTAAAGGATTAAAATTATACTTTAGCCATAAATTATAATATTTTTAGCTAATAATATGACAAGCTAAATTTTTTATATTGTTTTTAAATTGCATCTCGTTTCCTATTTAAAAAAGATCATATGTTATTAATTGTGGTTTCAAATAGGATTTGCATCTCCCCATCCTATTTACGTCATTAGATTGAAAAATGGAAGGTTGAGATCTAGTATTTTATAAACATATTATTATCTTTTTTATTGTTAGATAGTTTATAATTGTGAAATGTCAAGATGAAATCTTAACAGTTTAAATTTTTTTTTCCGGCTTAACAGTTTAATTTTTATTTCTTGTGTAATATTATAATATCTTTTTATAAAATATTAAATATCAACAGTTCAATTTTCAATTTTTAATAAAATTAAAGGTGCGAGATGAAGAGAAAAAGAGAGGAGAAAAAAAAAAAAAGACGTGGATTTGTTCCAAATAAATTCCTCTGAAACATGAATTGAATGAAAAATAATTCAATATCACTTTTTATTAACTCTGACAATAGTTAAATTTTGATTTTTTTTGTTCGCCAGCAATAGTTAAACTTTGATTAAACAAGGGATAATTATAATGAAGTCCTACACAAGAGAAAAAAATAAAAAAATGGTCCCTGAAGTTGTTAATGACAAGCCGATAAGCTTATACTGATAACTTCAGGAACCATTTATTCATTTTTTCTCTTGTATGGGATTTCATTATAATTGTTCCATTAAACAATGGTAGTACTTGACATCAAATAATTATTAAAAAAATAATGCATGCGCCATTAATGACAAGAAAACTTTATTTTATCAACAAGGACGTGGATTTGAAGGATATGAACTATGGTGACAAGACTGCCGTGAAATAAAAGGATGTGGTGTGGCAAAGTCAGGTTGACCAGCTGGCGCTCAAAATGTCAAATTTGGCAGCGAATCGTGCCTTGAACAATGGAACGTATGGGAGAGGTCATATAAAAAGAATCTAAGTGGTGAGAAAAAGAGGGTCATCATTAGTTTCATACTTATCTTCTTTTCAACTAAATATCGATATTAAATATAAGAACTAAAAATTAATTTATAAATATTATAATTGATATTTTTAAAATATTTCATTTAATCATTACTTCTATTTATGAACCCTTTAATATATGCAATCAAAAACGATAATTGAAAAAAAAAAATTTATAAACTTAGAAGGCAAAATGAATTAAGATATTATATGTAAGATTAAGACAAACCTCCCAAATATATCTTACATTTAAAATCATATGACTAACTTTTTTTTTTAATAAAAAAAGAAAGCCTCGTCAGGGAGAAATATATTCAGTCATGATAACTTCAGAAGAAAAATTGAACCTTGAGCACTGAATTAGAATAAGCACTAAAGACGACCTTGACTATCTCATTCAAGTCATATATACCTTAATTACTTAGTGACTGAAAAAAAATTACTAAAAAAAATTCATAATTTGTGTTTTTGACCAGGTCATAAATAAAAAAGAATCATTTTTTGGAATTTGAAACAGAAGTTCTATACTATACTTACAGTTCTGTTTTTTACGAAATGGTAATGAGATGGTTTGAATCTAAGAATTTCTTTGTTTGGAGGAGCTACTTTGTATTCCTCAACAGTGAATGCACAGATTCAAGATTCTGCCCATTTGCTTCAAACTATCTCTTAGAAAATGCAAGCATTCTCACATAATTTCTAGTTGGTCAATGTCAATTTCTGCAAAATATCAAAGCTGATGACCAGCTTTTCATGGAATTAACCAAAACCAGGAAAAAGCTAAAAGAGGTTCCATTACTTGCATGTACTACAAGTCTCCATTAACTTTGACACTTGGGAATTTAGTATATTTTGACTGGGTTTTCTGGGTTACTAAAGAATGAATAATACAACAAAACAATTTGCTCAAAAAAAAAAAAAACAAAACAAAACAAAAACTATACAGATAGAAAACCCCCTAGTCAACACGGTAACAGACTCATGGGAAAAGAGAAGTAAAAACGAAACAACAAATTTAGTATGGCTTTCATATTTATGAATAATCAACTTAAAAAAGTTATCTTGTCATTACATCATCTTTCTTAACAGTAAAATCCCACAGGTCCCCATATTTCTCATTGAAATCCCATATGTCCATGGTATTATAGTCATTGATCAACTTGTCGCGAGCTCCCCTTTCCATATTGTATATCTCAGGTTCAAAGTGATGGGGTTTATCAGGTTTATCCATCTCAATGATGCAAAATATTACAGTGAATAAACCTGTTGCAATGTATAAGTACTCCCCCTGAAAGACACATGATAAGTATGATTATCTCTAAGCAAAGTTAATTGCAAAGTTACTTGTTATTCCCAGGCAGAGTAGCCTTTAATTCGGCTATATAACACTTTATCAAGTGTCTGATCAAATGTAGAATTTAAAATTACCGGAACATGGAAGAAAATCCCAGCAACAATGACTGGAGGGAAAAGCCATGAAATAAGCCCTGCGAAGAAATGGAAACAGAAGTTCTTAGCCGAACATGTTGGGATTTTCAAATGGAAAAATCTTGAGTGTGGTTCATAGGTGTTTGTTGCTGATGATTTGTTTAATAAAGTAGTGATATACTCCCTCCGGTCCTTATAAGACCTAATTACCTAATCTGATTAAAGTAATTAATGAATTTAGTTAAGGTAGTTAATATGACATGTTTTGCTAAAACACCCTAATCATTTTCATTAATTCCTTTCATCTTTTTTTTAATTGCTTATTGTTGAGGGTTCATTAATAGGGGTAAATTAGGAAAAGATTAACAAATATGAGAAATAAGTCTTACATTTAGGACCAAGATCAAATCCTTACTTTGGTTCAACAATGAGGAATGGTGGAGTACAAATTGTTCTCTTTTAAGGAACTTCACCTAAGTATATGTCATATAGCAAATTGTAAACTCCTGAAGACGTAGGGGAATCGCACCTTGAAATCCTGTGGGGGGTTCTGCTGCTGCTATCTCTTCAGCAAGTAAACCCCAAAATGTTCCTGAAATGAGCCCTTATTAGTTAGCCATCAAAAGTTGCCTTCAATTAGGAACAAGTCATTCTCCACCCTAAACAATAATGAAACCTGCTCGTTTCCTTAATTCAGGAGTACTTTTTGAATGATGTATTATAAGCATGTAATGTTTCTCACTAATATTAACCATGCCATTTTCAGCTATCAAAAACACTGATTTCTGCTGCACCCCAGAATCAATCAGTCTTCCATGATAAATTTCTAGGAACTGGTCCTGATTCTTGAAACATCAATCTATCTGTAATTGGTACTGATGCATTACATAAGAAAAAAGCACACCACTGAGATTCAGTAACACTCATTTAGACCCAGATCAAAGTCCAACTGGAACCTCAAAGGTTTGGTTGAGGAGAAACTTTATAGAATTGAATAGGAACTATATATGCTGTGTCTTTTCAGGGGATGTTAATATGCATAAATAATTATCAATAAGTAGTAAATTTGAATAGATTGTCTGCCTTTATATTTTTGCTCCTCTTTTCCTTTCTTATAAAGTACATTTGTTCCTTCCATTCAATGGCCGAATTTCTGGCAGTAGTCAACATAGGCCAGTCCCCCAAAATTTTCTATACATAGCATTCATAAGATTAAAGTTTTCCATCAAAATATTACAACTTGAATACCCTTCAACTATCAAATGTTAAAAATAAACTGTCATAAAGCTAAACCTTATGAGTATCCTCCATCGACCATATTCATCAGTAGGAAGCATCAGGTCACACGAACATGGTGCTAAAGCTCTTAACTGAGTTAGTGTCTGTTTGTATTAGCTTTTGGAAAATAGTTTTTACGATTTACGAGGTAAATATGTAAGAGAAATTTTGTCTGTGAAAAAGGACTTCTAAAACTATGGTTTTGCAGTTAGCCAAACATGGTTTTAAAAGGACACAATTCTCTAATATGAGTATCACGGTATGTAAGACGTAGGTACATCACTTTTCCCAAATTCTTTATAGCATAAAAAAGAAGTGGCAAAACATCGAACCACATAAATCTTTAGAAAATTAGCCAACAATAAACTAAACATTACACCAAAAAAACTCTCATACCTTTTTTCTCTCCTTCGTAAAAAGTGTGGTGCCCATCATACTCTCCGTATTTGAAATCTTCCTGGAAATATATCCACAATACAAATCAAAATCAAACCCAAACAAGATAATCCCTAAATCCCATTAATCACACACAATATGCTATCCCCAATGTATAGAGAAAAATTTGTGGATTAAAACATACAGAGCTAATGCTATTAGTTTCCCAACGATCTAAGGGATCTTCATTGATATCGGGTTCGATCTCAGAGAAACCCGCAGCATTCAACCTCGTCGACGAGGGGCTGCTTCGATTTCTCAAAAGTTGTTGCAATTTGAGTGGTGCAGGAACTGATACAGATCTAGGGTTGAAGTAAGAGGAAGTGAATTTGGGAATTGAATTTGCAGAGAGAACTGAGAGTGAAGAACGAAGCGCCATGCTTGTGTTTGTTCATTATCTTCTTTCTGTTATCCGTTATGACGGGCCTTAAAGTGCTCGCGGCTCGCTTACTCTTCGTAATACTAAATTACTAATCCTTTATACACATGTGGACGCGTGGCACCTCACGGTTCATCCCCGAACTTTTTTCTTTTTTCTTTTTAAATAAAGATTATCTGCTTATACTGAGAATTTCATGACTGGTTAGACTCAAAACTCACTTTCGGACCCTCCTGATGTGAAGTTCTTGGATTGAGTAAACCTAAGAAATTATCAGTCTGCTAGGGATCATGACCTGATTTTGTACATGTCTTTCCACCATACTCAAAAGACACATGAGCAGATTAAATAAGAGGCCTTAGATCAACTAAAAAAAATGGCATGAGAATGCTGAGGTTTGGTTGCTCGAAGAGGCTTTGGGTGAGCCGCCGCCCTCCTTCATTGGGGGTTTGTTCTAACTGGTTCATGGGTCACTCTTTTTGTGTAGCATCGACAATGATCCTTGTGTAGGTTCACCTACGGAAAACCTTGTTACGACTTCTCCTTCCTCTAAATGATAAGGTTCAGTGGACTTCTCGCGACGTCATCGACAACGAAGCACCCACGTCACCGTGATCTGAACACTTCACTAGACCATTCAATCAGTACGAGCAACGGGAGGTGTGTACAAAAGGCAGGGACGTAGTCAACGTGAGCTGATGACTCATGCTTACTAGGAATTCCTCGTTGAAGACCAACAATTGCAATGATCTATCTCCATCACGATGAAATTTCAAAGATTACCTTGGCCTGTCGACCAAGGCTATAGACTCGTTGAATACATCAATGTAGCGAGCGTGCGACCTAGAACATCCAAGGGCATCATGGACCTGTTATTCCCTCTAAGAAGCTGGTTGTGGAGGGTCGCCTCCGCATAGCTAGTTAGCAGGCTGATGTCTCATTTGTTAACGAAATTAACCAGACAAATCACTCCACCAACTAAAAAGGCCAAGCACCACCACCTATAGAATCAAGAAAGAGCTCTCATTCTGTCAATCCTTGCTATGTCTAGACTTGGTAAGTTTCCCCGTGTTAAGTCAAATTAAGTTGCAGGCTCCACTTCTGGTGGTGCCCTTCCGTCAATTCCTTTAAGTTTCAACCTTGAGACCATACTCCCCCTGGAACCCAAAAAAATTGATTTCTCATAAGGTGCCAGCGGAGTCCTATAAGTAGCATTCGCTGATCCTTAGTCGGCATCATTTATGGTTTAGTTTTGGATTGTTCACCCACAAATAGGGAACTTGTGCTGGGTTTAGACCGTCATGAAATAGGTTAGTTTTACCCTACTGATGACAATATCGCAATAGTAATTCAACCTAGTACGGAGGAACCGTTAATTTGCACAATTGGTTATCGTGCTGGGTTGAAAAGCAGTGTCATGAAGCTACTATGCTTTGGACTATGACTGAACGCCTTTAAGTCAGGATTGGGGCTAGAAGTGATGCATGCGCCCCCACCTGTTTCCCGACTCACAGTAGGGGACTCAGCCCCTAAAGGCACGTGTCATTGGAGAGACCCTTAAGGCAGATGAGTTGCAAGGGACACCTTGAAGAAATTCCCATCGAGCGGTGGGTAGAATCCTTTACAGATGACTTAAATACATGACTGGATATTGTAAGTGACAGAGTGGCCTTGCATTTGGGTTAGAAAGAGTGAATGCAACAATAGGGACTCAAATGTAACGAGTAGATTTCATTTTTATAAGAGTGAAGTTTTTATATTGCGGAGGACCTTGCCAGGGCAAGTCCACGTACCAATGCCACAAAAATTATACTCTTGAAAATCACCCCCAAAACATTTACATTTGGGTTAGAAAGAGTGAATGCAACAATTGGAACTAAAATGTAACAAGTAGATTTCATTTTGGTACAGGAGTGAAGTTTTTTTACCGCGCAGAACCTTACCCAGCCAAGTCCACAGACCCATGCCGCCAAAAATTCAACTCTTGCAAATCCTTCGCCGCACCCCCAAAACATTTGCATTAAGGCTAGAAAGAGTGAATGCAGTAATCAGGACTCAAATGTAATGAGTATATTTCATTTTGATATGGGAGTGAAGTTTTTGGATAGTCCCAGAACTTGCCCAGCAAGTCCACGTACCCATGCCAAAAAAAATCCAACTCTTACAAATCCTTGCCTGGACCCCCAAAACATTTGTATTGGGGTTAGAAAGATTGAATGCAACAAATGAGACTCAAATGTAACGAGTAAATTTCATTTTGGTATGAGAGTGAAGTTTTTGTGCTGTGTCGGACCTTGCTCGGGCAAGTTCATGTACCCATGTCACCAAATATCCAACTCTTGTAAATCCTTGTCCGGACTCCCAAAACATTTGCATTGGGGTTAGAAAGAGTGAATGCAATAATCAGGGATCAAATATAACGAGTAGATTTCATTTTGGTATAGGAGTGAAGTTTTTGTACTGCGTTGGACCTTACCCTAGCAAGTCCACGTACCTATGCCACAAAAATCCAATACTTGCAAATCCTTGACCGGACCCCCAAAACATTTGCATTGTGGTTAGAAAGAGTGAATGCAACAATCGGGACTCAAAGGTAATGAGTATACTTCATTTTGGTACGGGTGTTAAGTTTTTGTACTGTGTAGGACCTTGCCTGGGCAAGTCCACATGCCCATGCCACAAAAAACCCAACTCTTGTAAATCTTTACCTGAACCCCCAAAACATTTGCATTGGGGTTAGAAAGCGTAAATGTAACAATTGGGACTCAAATGTAACGAGTAGATTTCATTTTGGTATGAGAGTGAAGTTTTTGTACTGCTCCGGATAATAAGTAAAATATTTGCATATTTATTTTCCCTTATATGATTATTTTGTGGACGATATTTGAGATTAATGTAATAAATTTAGGTGTAATTGATAAATACAAGATGATTTTGGCATAAATAATAATAATATTATTATTATAATATTTACTTGTTTTCTTTTTTTATAGCCACACAATAAGAGGAGAAAGGAGACCAAAAATTGGACTGCTAGGATTGAAAGAGTCAATTACTGTAGCATCGGTTACTATTCATGACAAAAATCACTATTCAAGATGGAAGTTACTGTAGCGGACGAAAGCACTGTTGCCAACACGTTTTCACTATAGCAACACGCTTTTCACTATAGCAACCGCATTTTTGTTACTATAGCAACGCATTTTTTTCCCTATAAATAGAGATAAAGGCCAAGCACAAAATGCAAGAAGTGAGAGAAGTAGAGTTTTCCTTCTTTGACAATTAGAAGTCCTTCTCTGATAGGGAAAGATCTTTTTTCTAACAGTTTTGAATAAATTGTGTTATTTTCTAGATTTAATTTCATGTATTGTATTGCTTTTTGCATGCCTCATACATTGAAGGTGTAATACCCCGAATTTTGAGACTCGAGGCTAGAGAATAAGCCTGAGATTAGTGGACTGCTAAGCCCGGTTTAGCAAAATCCCAAATTGTGATTAAGAGTCAATGACTCCAAAAGTGGATGTCATTAGTGATAAATGAACCCTTTTGGAGATTATGGTGTGTTTTGGCACCCGATGTGATTCGTATGTGCTGTGAGCAGCGCCTGAAACCCTATATTTAAGCTCAATTATGGATTAACATCTAAATTGACTTAAAATAGAGGGAAGGCGCATATTGTGGCTAAATGAAACGATATGAAGTGTTTGGTGCTGATTCAATGAGAATTACCGAAATCAGGGGCTAAACGGTAAAGTTACCGGCCAATTGATCGGTTGCCGAAGAGAAAACTCATTGGTAACTTCAAGATCAATGGTTGAGATTGATTTGTGTAGAGATCAAAGGGTGGAATCATGTGTGCAAGGGCCTATGTGAACTCATGAAGATGGAACAAGAGAGTGACACTTGGCACAATTTGAACCCTTGGATTTGGGTCAAATATTCAAAGTTTTTCCTCTCTTTTCTCTCCCTTACTTGGACGGTTTTTGGCCCTAAAAATCTGTTCTCTTCTTCATCATCTTCATTTATTCATCATCTCATCTCTCTCTTGTTTCTCCATGGCGCATGCTTAAGGGGAGGAAAGAAGAAAATTGAAGGTGAGATTTGCCTTATTTCTAGTCCTCTATTGCTAAAACACCCTTCTATAATATTGTTCATAGTGATGAGAGCTTCATCTCTATGGTTTTAGATTCTTGATTGGTGGTGTTTGATAGCTTGAGGAAAATTGAAAGTATGAAGAATCAAAGAATTGGTTTGGGAAAGAGGAAGAGGTGAGCATTTGAAGCATTTTGATCCAAGTTTTGTGAATTATGGTTGAGTATTGTGAATTTCAAATTTTGCCCTGATTTTCTTGTGATTTTGGATTGGATGAATTGGGTTGTGTTGTATGTTGAAAATGGTGCCATGTTGTGGTATTTAATCATTGGAATTGGTTTGAATTGGATTGGACACAATGGTTGCAAAACTGGAAATTCTGTCCAGTGAGAATTCTGTCTGGGCAGTCTGTTTGTGTTGCCGTTTTGAATGGGCAAATGATGTTATAAAATTATGAAACTTTCCAGTCTTGAAGTTCACATCTTAAGATTCAAAATGGACATATAACTTGTGCCATTTCGTTTTGGGAACTGGGAGTTATAGCTGTCCAAAGTTTGAGGTCGAAAATGGATTCTGTTTTGGGACAGTCTTGAATGTTTGGGAATTCTGTATTTGTGTGGTGATTTCCAGTAATGGCCAGTATTTTTCCTGTGTAGAGGACTTGAATAGCTTTCATTTGGCTTTGGGATCACCTCATTTCGATTTTTGTGGAATTAGTTATGATTTTTGGAAGTTCAGCCAGAAACTGGATTTTATTGGGCCGCGGCCCAAGGATGTTGGGCCGCAGCCCAAATGTTTCTGTGCGTCTCTGGACAGCCTTGGGCAGCAGCCCAAGGATTGTGGGCCGCGGCCCACCCCGAAAAATCAGTGTTATGCGTTTTTGAAAGGTGATCTTTGGTCAAGTGTTTCCCAAGCCTTTAGGCATATGTTTGGGCTTTAATTAGCCTCCTAAAGGTCATGAATGATAACCAACTTAAGTGTTTGAGAGTTAAGGAATTGGAAAAGGGATTTAACCCTATGTCCTTGTTTGGTTATAGGGTTTGATATTCGCCCTGGTCGTGGTTCGGTGTTCGCCCTGATCGTGAGCAGCCGGAGCTGGAGCTTACGTGGAAAGAGTGTAGGGAACATATCTCTTCTGCTTGTATTTGATATATGTGTTAGTGTGTTGGTGCATGTCTTAGCTTTGCATAATTGTGTGTAATTTGAAGCTATGTTTCAATTTATGCTATGGCCATAGGTATATTGTTCGAAGCATTGAGCTTGCAAATTGTCATTGTGTTAGCATGAGTTGTGTGATGCAAGCATGTCATGCATTAAACATGTATCGTACGTGCATATTGATATTGTTATCCTACTGAGATTCTCTAGAATCTCACCCTCCCCTACTAACCTTTCAGACAGGGTAGTAGATCGATGATGGAGTAAGCAGACAAGGGCGATGAAGACTCCTTCGGGTTATCGTTTTGATAGTTGGTTATCATAGTTGGGAGTATAGATATTGGTAATTGGATTTAGTTGTGTATATGTGGATGAAGATTTGATTATGTGTATGAGAAAGATTTGTGTAATCCCCATATGAGGGCTTGTATGGGCGATTGTGCCCTGTAAGGCTTGATTAATAAATGGAATCCGGAATTGCCGGGATTATTGTTGTATACTCTGATATTTGTTATGAATGTGATATTCCGCGTAGTAATTGTATTCGGAAATATGATTCTGAGACCAAGTTTATAAATGATTTCGAAAGGCATTTGTGAAAACCCCGTCTGGTAGATGGGTTTATAATATTAAATTTTGTTCTTATTGGTCTCTATTTCACTTTAATCGCATATTTCAGATATAATTACGGCAGGGGGGTTACAGAAGGCTTAGTATTGTATTACTTTTTACATGCCTCCTGCATAGAAGGTTTTACCTCCTAAATGGACGGCTAGATTTCTCTGTTTTTCATGCATCTTTTGGTTGTATATTTATGTTTGATAATTTAATATTCAAGTTTTATGTAGTATTTATGAGGATTTCATTTTAGTTTTATGTAATGTTAATTTATTTTTATTTTGTTTTTAATTTCATCATGATCTAAATTTCTATCTTCCTAGGGTGATGATGTAGCTTACTAATGACGGATTGAATCTTAACTTATTAAATACAGTTTTAATTTCTCCTTCATGATTGAGCTTTAATTATTGTTCTCAATGCTTTCATTTGATTGGCCATCTTTCAAATGATTTCAATATGCATGTTAAGACCGGAAGGAGATACATTTGTGTAGATCCTATAATTAAAACCATGACTTGCATATGAAATAGAAATATATTCATATGAGTTGTGTAGTCTTACTGAGTTCCATAAATCTTAATGCATAATTAATTACTTAAATTCATATAGGGATATATTAGATTAGCAATTAATTATAAATTTTCTTGATCTTGGAAGAGGCTAGTAATTAAATTAGGAAAACTCGACTATCAATCATATGGAGTAAATTGGCTAAAATAGATAAGTGATTCAATCCGGAATTTGTTAAGTGAAATTTGACCCCAA
Organism: Inga leiocalycina; assembly: GCA_963242795.1. Taxonomy (NCBI): domain Eukaryota; kingdom Viridiplantae; phylum Streptophyta; class Magnoliopsida; order Fabales; family Fabaceae; genus Inga; species Inga leiocalycina. The sequence goes on along the minus strand of OY725331.1, from coordinate 26,063,253 downwards.
GGGCTCTTTCTCATATTTGTTTTCATATCATATGCACTCATATTTAATTGTTTTTCTTTTATTTTGTACTCTCAATCACCAACAAATCGATCGACTAAATAGAATTAAAATCACCCATTTTGGTACTTAGTGATCAATCCTCGTGGGAACGATACTTTACTCACTTCTATATTACTTGATTATGATAGTGTATACTGTTAGAACAGGCTGACACCCAAGAGGGGGTGAATTGGGTGTATTATAAAAACTTAACTACTTTGATATTCTTTTCGCATATTATGAAATCAATAAGTATGTAAGTAGTGAAATATAAAACCATAATCAGTTATTGAAATCATATATGCTAGAAATATAAGAGTTCAGGGAAGAGAAGATGCAAACTGTAATTTATTCTGGTTCGGTCCAATCCATGATGACCTATGTCCAGTCCCCAGGCTCCTCCTGAGATTTCAATCCACTATCTCTCTCAAGTTTAATCGGGTACTTGAGAATCACTACAATCTCACAAGTTTGATCCGGGCACTTGTGAAGCCTTTACAATTCTCCCACTGAGATATGAGCTCCCCCTTACACACTGTAAGGATACAATTTGTTTCCCACTCAAGATTCCCCAATCTTGAGTAACTCTCACAAATATAGAATGATTACAACGAAATATTACTTCTCTCTATATGAAGTAGATAATGATTAATACTGAAATACATGGTAGGAGTATTATTACAGTGCTTCGGTCAAGTAAGATTCAGAGTAATAGCATATCAACATTGTAGGCATGGGCTCTCGTCTCCGTTCATTTTGAATGACTCTCCTGTTATAGTTGATGAAGAGCATTTGAGCGTTTGAGCTTTTCTTCTTCCCGTTGAGGCGTAAAATATTACTGTTGAACTAGCCATTGGAAGCTTCTGACACAAAAGTGCTTTCTCTATCTTGTGTGTTAATCCTTGTTTGATCACCTGGAAAATGCTTAATCACTAATATAATGAAGTGTTAGAGTGATTAGAATCAATAATAATAAGTCACACAAAATTTCAATGATTTTCAGAAGTTTCAACGTGATACTCTGTTTTCTAGAAAATTAGTTATTCGGATAACATCTGTTGTATTCGAATATCCTTCTTTGATAATGAGTAATCTTTATTCGAATCTTTATCCTCTATTCGAATAAACTTTTAGAACTTGAAGTGTATTCAAATAGTGAATTCCTTATTCGAATAGTTGCCTTGTAAAACAAATGATCTTATTCAAATAGTGTCACTTGTATTCGAATAATATTCTTCATAATGAACTTTCATATTTGAATATTCCAACCATTATTCGAATAGTCTTTCACACAAAATATATGATATTATTCGAATAGTACTTGCTCTATTCGAATAGTGCACCTTTGAGAAAGAATGTTCACAAACGAAAACTACAACCTCTATATTTGAATAAACTTTTGAGGGTGTAACTCTTTGGATATAAATCCATGGCAAATGAATTATCCCTATAAAGCTCTTTAAGTCTTCTTTGCACAGCAACTGGAATCAATCACAAATACTTTGTATTTCAAAAGTTAAGATTCAATGTGTATCGATTGGTCGGGAACATAATAGAGCTTGATTTCGATCACCAACTTCCAGAAGACATATCTCTCTTAATATAAGTCTAAATATGACCCATCACCTATCCATGGAAAGATCTTTAAGTTTAGTTTCATATGACACTAGTTTCGTCTCAATCCGATGTGTAGTTTGGGAGTTATGTCCAAAATACTGAACGTCACCTGTGCTGAAAGAAACAGAGTCTGCTGCTGTTATTCAAATAGCACTTCTTGTATTCGAATAGAATCACCCTTTTATAGTTATGGACTATTCGAATAGTCACTTCATTATTCTAATAATATTTGATTTTTTGCACTGAGACTATTCTGATAGTTCAATTACTATCCTGATAGTCACCTTACTATCCTGATAGTCTTGTGATTATTCGAATAGTCACTTCACTATTCAAATAGTATTTGATTATTTTGCACTGAGACTATTCTGATAGTTCCATTACTATCCTGATAGTCTTGTAGTATTCGAATAGTCGTTCCACTATTTGAATAATATTTGATAATTTTGCACTGAGACTATTCTGATAGTTCCATTACTATTCAAATAGTCCTCTTTGAAATATGTTAAATATTATTCTGATAGTCTCCTTACTATCCTGATAGTAATCTTACTATTCTGATAGTAACTTTACTATCCTAATAGTCTTGTGATATTGGATGTTGAAATTCATCAAAAGCTTATTCGGATAATCATCATACTATTCGAATAGTGCCCTTACTATTCGAATAGTTATCCTACTATCCGAATACCATATTTAGAAACTGAGTTTGAAATCACAATGACTATTCGGATAATGCCTTGACTGTTTGAATACTTTTTCACTTAAATTATTTTCAGAAAAATTTGTTAAGCATACTTTTCAAATACTAATGTGCTTATCCGAATACTTTCAATTGTTAACAGTTCTCCTCTATTCGAATAGCATATTCATTATTCAAATAATACTTTGTTTATTCGGATAAATTGAGAGTTATTCGAATATATCTTAACTGAAAACAAGTTTTACTATTCGAATAACAATTTGACTATTCGAATAATCCACAGTATTAAATCACATGAATATTTTCAACTCAACTTGATATCTTCTCTCTTTGCTTGACTAATCAACAAGATATTTCACATTAAACACAGTAGTTAGTCAACATACGAGATAAATACATTATGTAAACTTTTTGCTCTCAATAATTAATATCTATATTTGACATCATCAAAACTAATCATATCTAACATATTCTTATACTATTTCATAGATAATCTAAACTCATAACAAGTTTTTGGCGTCGTTGCCGGGGATTGTTGTTGTAACCCCCTCAGCGTAATTATATCCGGGTTACGAAATTTAAGTGAAATAGAGACCAAGAAGACAAAAACAACATTTATAAGCCCTCAACTTCAAGATGGGGTGTCCAGAAAAGTAGTTCAAAAATATAATTAATCTGGTCTCACATTCACATTCAAATACAATTACCTGGCAATAAAATCACATTCATAAATATCAGAGTAGCCAACTAAAATCCCAGCAACTCCAGGTTACATGTATATATAAAATATGTGTAAAGTTTCCCAAAAATAGGGGATTACAAATCCAAACATAATATTCACATCCCATACATATACAGTAATCCCAAAGCCAAAACAGATAACCAACAGTCCAAAATGTAAAACGTCTCTACAAGGTTCTAACCGCTCCTGATTGCCCGCTTCTCCTTGGAGCCACTTGCCTTGTCTGATGGTTAGTTAAAAGAAAGAATGAGATTCAAAAGAATCCCAATAGTAACAAATCACTCATACAGTATGTAAACACATAACATGTAAGATCATGTTTAGCAGCAACATAATGATTTATGGCTCACGACACAAACGATAGCACTCACAGCTGTAATCACAATGTGACAGCTTTCACTATAATCTCTATGCCCGCTTTCGCGGTAAATACTATACAGCAGCATCACAAGGCACAAAGCATCACAAAGCAGCAGCAGCATAATGCATGATGGACATACATACAATGATTTGCACAAAGTATAAGAGAAGAGTCACTACCTTGTTCTTTCCTGACGTTCCTCGGCTCACGAGTCTGGCAAATGTCAAATCCTATAACTAAGTTAGGGACAATCGATCAATCTCTTTTCTAAATACATATTTCCATAATATACTAGGTTGGTTATCATTCGAACTCTTTAGGTGGCTACTAGAGGCACACACATATACCAATAGGGTTGGGAGAAACTACCTTGAAGATCCCTTCTACTGAAGCAGAACGCTGATTTTTGGCTAACTCACTCGAGTGAAGATGACCTTACTCGGGTGATGAGAGACTTGCACTCGAGTGAGAATGGTTCTCATTCGCGAGTGTTTGATAGTGAGCAACAACAATGGCCAGAAAGTGCTCACAGAACTCGAGCATGAGGAATCGCACTCGAGTGATGACTCCAAATTCACTCAGGTCACTGAAAGTGCAACACCAGAAGTGACAACCCGGGAGCACAAACACTTCAGAGGAAGAAGATTACTCAAGCACAACCCTTGGCACTCGGGTGAGAAGACTACACTTGTGAGTGTTAGAACACACTCTTGAAAATTGTCTTGCGAGTGCATACTTGAGACGCAGCCTTAAAACATGAACTCATACCTTCACTCGAGTGAACCCATGCTCACTCGAGTGATCACCAATATCACTCGCGGGATAAGAAGTGCAATCTTGCTTGTTATCAGAAAACCTGGTAAAATGCAGAAAGAAAAGGGAAATTATACTGCAGCACTAGAGTGAGATCCCCTTCACTCGAGTGATGCTTATCAGATTGTCAGATCGCAGCAACTGACAAAAATTCCCAGATTTGCCAAAACTGATCCCAATGATTCCCAAACTCAATCCAAAGCTCATTCTCATTCAAAATTTCATAAGGAACCCATTGGTAACCTCAAAACACTCAAAAACCCATCCTAACCACAATCTTACTCTTAAGTCTCTATAATACACACATTACCCAATTTCATTCTACTCACTTCTAAAATTCAAAACCATATCCAACACTCAAATAACTTCACAATGAACTAATCATTCACCATGTAATTCATGCATTCAAAAATTGGCATAAAACCAGGGCAAATTCTAGAATTTATCAAACTTAACCAAAAATCACAATAAATATACCAAAAAGCACCAAATTCTTACCTCTTCAAATTTACTAAAACCAAACTTTGATTCTCCAACTTTCAAATTTGTTCCAACACCCAAATCACCATCTTTCAAAATTCTGAAACCACCAAGATGAAGCTCTTAACACTGATCAAGATTAATGAAGAGTGTTTGAGCATATGAGCACTATTACTCACCCAAAAATCAAGCTTTCTCTTTCTCTTTCCTTTTAGAAATCACCGAAAATAAAGGGATAGAGAGAGAGACGATGAGAGATGGTGATGATGATGAAGAATGCATTTTTTTCCTTGGCCTATACTCCAACCGAATAGGAGAGAGGAGAGTGAGAAAAAGGTGAGTGTTTGACTAATGGCATGATCCATTGGCCCACAAAATGCCACTTGGCATAATCTTGCTTACTTCCTCCATGAGTTCACATAGGCTCGAAGCATATGATTCCGACCTATAGCCAATAAATCTCAACCATTGATCTTTAACCACCAATGAGTTTCCTCTTTGGTAATTGCCAATTGGTCGATAAATTTCCAATTTTACCATTTTGCCCCTGGTTTTCACTGTGATTATTAAATAATCACCACATACATTTATATCAAATTCACATCACATTTCTCCCAAAAGTGTTTAATTACACTAATTACAAGAAATTTCGAAGTCATTATCCCTTAATCTCAAATTGGGTCATTATAGTTGTCATAATATCAATACCAAGTAATTTTAATACTAATTTGGTCTTCATATTACATTTGTTTTTCTTCTTGGTGTTTTGTATTTCTTTTCAAATTTTTGCTTAGTGTATGACCAGATCGAAGGAGACTGAACTATTGCCTTTTGATTCAGAGATCGAGAGAACTTTTTGAAGAAATCAAAGAGTTCGGAAGCAGTGATCCTAATCAATCCGATGGCAATTCCAGAGGGAGAAACAACAGATACCAAAACACTCCATGACTATGCAACACTAATAGTCATGGGGACAAATTCTGGAATCAGAAGACCGCCAGTAGCAGCTAATAACTTTGAAATCAAGCCTGCCATTATCCAGATGATGTAAGCAAATCAGTTCAGTGGTTTACCAACAGAAGATCTTAATGCACATATAGCCAACTTCTTAGAAATCTATGACACATTCAAGCATAATGGTGTTACTGATAATGCCATTAGACTTAGACTTTTCCCTTTCTCACTCACAGATAAGGCTAAGAGTTGGTTACAATCGCTACTAGTGGGAAGCATAACTACATGGGAGATCATGGCGCATAAATTTTTGGAGAAATACTTTCCTTCAGCAAAAACCGCTAAATTGAGAAATGAAATTGCCTCATTCACCCAGTGTAATATCCCAAAAAGTGATTAAGGGCTAATGACTTCAAAAGTGGATGTAATTATTGTTGAATAAACACTTTTGGAGAATGTGTGATGGGAATTTGGATATTTTAATGATTCCAATGGCTTCCTTGTGAAAATTCGTGTGGGGAGAGTGTTTATTGTGAAATTGGAACCATTGGGAACAATTGTGCAAAAGTTGAAAACTCTGTCCATTGAAACTCTATACAGGGCAGCCGATTTGTATAGACGTTTTAAATAGGCAAATGGTGTATAAAAATTCTAAAATTTTCCAATCTTAAATTTCACATGTCAAGCTTCAAAATGGACATATAATTTGTATCATTTTGATTTGTGAGTTAAGAGTTATGGATTTTTGAAGTTTGCCCAGCGAAATTAATTATTTTCTGGAACAGTATGCAAAGATTGAAATTCTGAGAATTTTGTGATTCCATCCAGAAAAATTCTATATTTTTCCTTAAAACTAGACTCAATAAGGGTTCCATATGCTTTGGAATCACTCCAATTCAATTTTTCTAGAATTAGTTATGATTTTTCAAAGTTAGGGCAGAAAATCTGCCAGAAATCTCATTAAGTCCGAAAATAAAGAAATTATGTGATGGCAAGTTTTGAAATTATGAGGTACATGGAAAACTCATTTGGGCTGATGGAAGGACCTTCTTGGACTTCTTTATCATGGGCCAAGAAGAGAAAATATTATGCACATGTTATTTGGGCTTACAACATTATGTTTGTACATAAAGTGTGATTTTTGGAATTTTACTTTAATGAATAATTAAAGTAAGACATAAAATATTATAAAATCATTTTTCCATCTTCCTCCTTAGCTCATTTTCATGCTGAACCAGCAGCCAAGAGAGAGAGAGAGAGAGAGAGAAAGTTTGAGAGCATTTAGAGAGAGAAAGAGAAGAGAACTTACAAGGTAGGTCGATTTCTTCGGTGAATTCGTACCTAATGCGTATAACCTTGTTCCTAAGCTTCTCTTCTATGTTATTTAAGGTGTTTGAGAAGAAAATTTGGTGTTCAAGGGGCTAGGGTTTTCAGCCACTCTTGAGAAAAGCCAGAAAGAGCTTGAGGTAACTTCCAAACTTTTGTATATTGCTTATTATGGCTGCTGTGGGCAATTTAATCGGTGAAATTTTGCCGGATTGCCATTGGTTTTAAAGTTTGGAAATGATATGGTCTAGGGGTTATGCTGCCCAAATTGGGTCTTAATGTTAGTTGTAACCTAATATAATGGTTAATAAAGTGGTTAGGAGTAGAAAGGAACGTGTTTACGAAGCCGAAATCGTAAAACCTCGATTTTCTCTGGAGAGCTCATAAATTTCGGCCAGCTCTAGAAATGGGTGTTAGAGTTGGATTTTCAATGATTTGATGGTTCCATTGAGTTCAGGAACGAAAATTAGGTGGGGTTACAGTTGGCCACTTTTTCGGAAAAGGCCGAAAAAGCATAATTACGAAAACGCCCCTAAAACCCCTGAAGTAGGGCTGCCAGGGTAAATTTGTAATTTTACATTGAATTTGATAATTATGAGTCCCGAAATGGATTCCTTGGGTGGAAATATGTTAGGATAGCCCAAATTAGAATTTCAGGAAAAGTGCAATCGGACCGGGTACTGCGGGCCCGAGCCGGGTCCCCGGGGGCATTTTTGTAAATTTTCATTATAGACTCATATAACCCCAAGAAACACTATGGAAGTGTCTAAATGGTGCATTTGGAATTGTAGGATTCGATATTTGCCCTGTTCGTGATCCACCTGCGTTAGAGCACAATCGGAAAGAACAAGGTTGTGACTCTTTCTCTTATACTGTGTGTGAAATATTGTTTGTATGTTTGTCATGCATTGAGAATACTTTGTGAATACATTGTGATGCTTTGAGTTCGCAGCGCAAGCTGACGCATAGTGATACTTTGTGATATATAGAGATCGCAGCGAAAGCTAACGCATAGAGATTACAGCCATAAGTGCTGTCGTTTGTGGCGAAAGCCATGATACATTGTGATGCTGCTTAACATGATCATATATGCTATGTGTTTATACACTGTATGAGTGATTTGTTACTACAGAGATTCTTTTGAATCTCATTCTTTCCATTGACTAGCATTTCAGACAGGGCAAGTGGCTCCAAGGAGAAACGAACCACCAGGAGCGACTAGGATCTTGTAGAGATGTGTTGTTAGGTTGTTGGTTATCTATTTTGGACTTGGGATTACTGTTTATTTTTGAAATGTAGATATTACGTTGATGTTGGTCATGTAATCCCCTAGTTGGAACTTACAACCCTTAGTTTATACATGTATGAAACCCGGGAGTTGCCGGGAATTTGGCTATGCACTCTGATATGTATGAATGTGATTGAACTGTGCAGAGTAATTAGATTCAGAAGATGAATATGAGACCATGTTGAACGAATTTTAGAAAAGAGATTTGAGAAAAACGTAATCGTCGGCCTCTAATTCCTTTAAATTATGCATTTTCGAATCTTAATTACGATTATCAAGGTAGGGGATTACACCCAGCATGAACAAGAAAGCCTCTATGAAGCAAAGGAAAGATACAAGGAGTTGCTAAGGAGAAGTCCTCATCATGGGTTACCAAATTGGTGGCAACTGCAAACTTTCTATAGTGGGATGACGCACATCTCTAGAATTCTTGTAGATGCTGTAGCTGGAGGATCTTTAATGGGAAAAAAATATAGATGATACTTACAATTTACTTGAGGAGATCACAGCCAATACATACCAATATCCTTCTGAACGTAATATTTCAAAGAAATCACTTATAGTGCATGAGCTGGATGTCCTTACAACTTTAACTTCTCAAGTTGCATCTATATCCAAGCAAGTACGCTCTTTAACAAACCAAGCAATTAGTACTCCTACTATAGCCTATGATCAATGTGGAGGACCTCATGTGAGCACGCAATGTCAAGAAGGACACCCTTTCATGCCGGAGCAAGCTCACTTCATCGGAAATCAAAGGAATAACTCATTCTCAAATACCTATAATCTAGGTTGGCGAAATCATCCAAACTTTAGTTGGAGGAATAATCAAAATATGTTCAGGCTACAAGGGAATTATCAGTAACAAGCTCTTCAACCAGCAAATCCATCACAACAAAAAGTGAATGTGGAAGATGCACTAGCTCAACTAACCATGAATACATCTCAATTCATGGCTAGGACTGATGCAACACTCAAAAGCCAAGATGCCTCAATAAAGAACTTAGAGATCCAGATGGGCCAAATTGCAAATATGCTGAATTTCAGACAACCAGGAACTTTACCAAGTGACACTAAAAGAAATCAAAGAGGGCATGTGAAGGCCGTTGCACTAAGAAGTGGAAAAGAATTGAAAGATCCTTTAATAAAAAAGAAGGATGATGGAGAAAAAAAGAAAGTGGAGAAGAACAGAAGGAGGATGATGTGATACTAGGAAAAATCAGCTTTCTAGATAATCCTCCACTATATGTACTACCAGTACTATACCCTCAGAGACTTGTAAAGGCAAAGCTAGACAAGAAGTTTGCAAAGTTTCTGGAGGTTTTAAAAAAGTTGTACATCAACATTCCTTTTGCAAACGCTTTTGCTTCAATGCCTAGTTATGCAAAATTCATGAAGGACATTCTTTCAAATAAGCGTAAGCTTGAGGAATTTGAAATAGTTGCACTTACTGAGGAGTGCAGTACTATTCTCCAAAAGAAATTACCACCAAAGCTGAAAGATCCAGGAAGCTTTTGCATACCGTGCACCATAGGTAAATGTCATTTTGAAAGAGCACTTTGTGACCTTGGAGCAAGTGTAAACCTTATGCCTCTATCTGTTTACAACAAACTTGGTCTTGGAGATGTGAAGCCGACCATAGTTTCATTACTTTTGGCTGACCGATTGAAAAAACATCTGAGGGGTTGTCTTAGAAGATGTTCTGGTGAAGGTGGAAAAACTCATATTCCCAGTTGATTTCATAATACTTGACATGGAAGAAGACCAAGAAATTCCTATTATTCTTGAGAGGCCATTTCTAGCAACTAGGAGAACAGTAATAGATGCGCAACAGGGGAAGTTAACCTTACGAGTTCAAGATAATCAAGTATCTTTCAACATTTTCAAGGCTTTGTCCTTTCTAGATGAAGGTGACACCTGTTACAAAGTAGATACAATGATCAACTGCACAAAAGACGTGGTGAACAAATCTGCATGGATCAACTATTAGCAATGAGAATGGTAGATGTATCAAAATCTACTAATTCAAAAGTCTTAGAGTATATAAGGTACCTTCAAGTAATTTCCCCAATTTTTATCAAGAAACTATTTGAAGATCTTAGGGAATGACCGAGTAAGCCAGTACCATCAACAGAGTAACCACTAGTATTGGAGTTGAAAATACTGCCATCTCACTTGAAGTATGTTTATCTGGGAGGAAATTCAACATTACCTGTAATCGTCTCTGCAGATCTTACTCCTGAAGAAGAAGAAAAGTTATTAAGAGTTCTAAGGGAGTATAAAATAGCATTTGGATGGTTAATAGCTAATATAAGAAGGATTAATCCTTTATTTTGTATGCATAAGATCTTGATGGAGGACAATTACAAGCCATCTGTCGAGCACCAGAAAAGACTAAATCCGAACATGAAGGAGGTGGTGAGAAAGGAGGTAATAAAGTGGCTGGATGCTGGCATAATCTACCCATTCTCCGACAGTCAATGGGTAAGTCCAGTTCAAGTTGTGCCAAAGAAAGATGGAATGATGATAGTGCCCAACGAACGGTGACAGGATGGAGAGTGTGCATCGACTGCAGAAAACTCAATAAAGTCACCAGAAAAGATCACTTTCCTCTACCATTTATAGACTAGATGCTTGACAGACTTGCTGGAAAAGCCTATTATTGTTTCATGGACGGGTACACAAGATATAATCAAATTACAATTGCACCGAAAGATCAAGAGAAAACAACTTTTACATGTCCTTATGGTACTTTTGCTTTCAAAAATATGCCATTTGGTTTATGTAATGCACCAGTAACATTTCAAAGGAGTATGATAGCGATCTTTTCATACATGGTGGAAAGGTTCATTGAGGTGTTCATGGATGATTTTTCAATTTTTGGAGAATCATTTGATCATTGTCTTTCAAATCTGGCAAAAGTCTTGCAACGTTGTATGGAGACAAACTTGGTTCTAAATTGGGATAAATGTCATTTCATGGTGAAAGAAGGAATCGTGCTGGTCACAAAGTATCTGATCGAGGCGTTGAAGTAGACCGAGCTAAGATTGAAACAATTCAAAAGCTACCACCTCCATCCTAAATCAAGGGCATTCAGAGTTTTTTAGGACATACTGGCTTCTATAAAAGATTTATTAAGGACTTCTCAAAAATCACAAAGCCACTTTGCATGTTGTTGGAGAAAAACACTCCTTTTGTGTTTAATAAGGAGTGCTTGTTAGCCTTCGAAACTCTAAAAAGTGTCTTGACTTCTGTACCAGTTATCATAGCTCCAAATTGGAATCTTCCATTCGAAATGATGTGCAATGCAAGTGATTATGCAGTTGGAGCTGTTTTAGGCCAAAGAAGAGACAAGGTCTTTTATGCCATCTATTATGCCAGTAGAACACTCTCAGAAGCACAACTGAATTATGCAAAATAGAAAAGGAGCTATTAGCAATTGTGTTTGCATTCGACAAATTCAAAGCCTACTTGATTGGGTCAAAGGTCATCGTCTGGATGAACCACTCAGCAATCAAATACTTGATTGAGAAGAAAGACGCCAAGCCTAAACTGATAAGATGGGTGCTTCTGCTACAAGAATTTGACTTGGAAATCAAAGACAAAAAAGGGACTGAGAATCTCATTGTAGATCATCTTCTCGGTTAGAACCACCTGAATGAAAGAGAGAATCACCAATCTAGGAGAATTTCCCAGATGAGCAGCTTTTTATCATGCAGTCACAATCTACCCCATGGTTGACTTTGTGAATTATTTGGCAAGTGGCATAATGCCTTATGAACTTTCTAAAGTGTAAATGAAGTTTCTGGCTGATATAAGGCATTATTTTTAGGAGGATCTATTCTTACACAAACAATGCCTAGATCAAATTATCAGGTGATGTGTTCCTGAAGAAGAAATGGATAGCATCTTAAATCACTGCCATTCATCTCCATATGGTGGTCATCTTTGAGCAAATAGAACAGCCACTAAAGTCCTTCAATAAGGATTTTATTGGCCTACACTCTTCAAGGACGCCCACAGAATTGTGGCAACCTGTGACAGATGTCAAAGAACGGGAAATATCTCAAGGAGACATGAAGCCCCTTTAACTAACATCTTAGAAGCTGAGCTTTTTTATGTATGAGGGATCAATGTTATGGGGCCTTTTCCATCCTCATTTAGCAATCAGTTCATTTTGGTAGTTGTTGACTATGTCTCCAAGTGGGTTGAAGCAGCTGCTTTTCCTACAAATGATTCTCAAGTAGTTGTGAAGTTCTTGAGGAAAAATATTTTTAAAAAATTTGGAGTGCCTAGAACTATTATCAGCGATGGAGGAAGCTATTTTTGGAATCAACAGCTCCAATCAGTGTTAGCTAAATATGGAGTAACCCATAAGATTGTAACTCCATATCATCCGTAAATTAGTGGGTAAGTGAAAATCTCAAACAGTGAACTAAAGTGGATCTAAGAGAAGATGGTGAATTCCAACCAAAAGGACTGGGCTTAAAAGTTAGATGATGCACTCTACGCTTATAGAACTGCCTTCAAGACACCAATTGGTACATCTCCATATCAATTGGTGTAACCCCCTGCCGTAATTATATCCGAATACGCGATTTAAAGTGAAATAGAGACCAATAAGAAACAAAATTAACATTTACAAACCCATCTACCAGACGGGGTTTTCACAATTACATTTCGAAATCATTTACAACACGGTCTCATATTTTCACTCCGAATATAATTACTATGCGAAGATAAATTACATTTACACAATTATCAGAGTACGCAATATAAATTCCGGCAATCCCGGAATCATATCTTCGCTCGATAATCATAGGGCACATTAGCCCATACAACTCATCGATTAGGGATTACACAAACTACTCATATACATAACCAAATATTTATCCAAATATACACATATATTATCCCAATTACTTCTTGATAACCAACACTAAGCTCTCACCCAGAAACGAGTCCTCTTCGTCCTTGGATGCTTGCTTCATCCTCAATCTTCCTTCCCTGTCTAAAATGTTGATAGGGGAGGGTGAGATTCTAGGGAATCTCAGTAGGAAACACATACCAATATGCATGCAAGATAAGTATTTAATGCACGACATGCTTGCATCACAATAACACATGTTCACATCATGATATATCCGCATGCTCAATGTTTCAACAACATACTCATGGCCATAGTATAATAGAAACAGAGCTACAATCATTCTCATATGTTTCACATAATTCACGCAAGGCAATAACATGCATCAATACACAAATACAATTATCAATACATGCAGGAGAGGTAAGTTCCTTACCTCCAGTCTTTTCTCCTCGATTTGCGTGCCAGCAACTCGGGGCTTCACATTCGATCCTACAATGTCAAATGTACTATTTAGACACTCCCAAAGTGTTTCTGGGGGTTATATGGAAAAATTACTAAAATACCCCCGGGGACCCGGCCCGGCCCCGCCGTACCCGGTCTAGCTGTACTTTTCCCGAAATTTTGACATGGGCTATTCTAACATATTTTCGCCCAAGGAATCCATTTCCGGACTCGGAATTATCAAATTCAATGTTAAATTACGAAATTGCCCTTGGCAGCCCTACTTTTAGGGTTTTAGGGGCGTTTCCGTAATTATGCTTTCTCGGCCTTTTCCGAAAAAGTGCCCAACTGTAACCCCACCTAATTTTCACTCCTGAACTCAATGGAATCATCAAATCATTGAAAATCCATCTCTAAGACCCATTTATAGCCCAGACCGAAATATACAAATACTCCGGGGAAAATTGGGGTTTTTCGGTTTCGGCTCCGTAAACGCGTTCCTTTCTACTCCTAACCACTTTATTGACTATCCCATTAGGTTAAAACTACCATTTAGTATCAATTTGGGCAGCATAACCCCTAGGGAAACCCATTTTCCATTTTTACAACCAATGGCAATCCGGCGAAATTTCACCGATTAAATTGCCCACAGCAGCCAGAATAGTCAATATACAAGAGTTTGGAAGTTACCTCAAGCTCCCAATAGCTTTTACTCAATATGGCTGAACCCTAGCACCTTTTAAACCATGAAAATTGAGCTTCCAATACCTTAAAGAATATGAAAGAGAAGCTTAGAAGCAAGGTTATACGCGTTAGGAGCTAGATCGTCGGAGAAATCGGCTTACCTTGTGAGATTTCTCCTCTTTCTCTCTCTAAGAGCTCCCAAACGTCTCTCTCTCTTTTCAGCTGCAACTCACGACAGAAATGAGCTGAAGAAGATGAGCAATTTGATTAATAATCCATGCTGACATCATCTTTTAATGAGATGATGTCATAATTCCCATTTTCGGATTTTCTGGCAGATTTTCTGCCCAATCTTTGAAAAATCATAACTAATTCTAGAAAAATCAAAATGAGGTGATCCCAAAGCCAAATGAAAGGTATTGAAGTCCTCTTCATTGGAAAAATATGATCCATTACTAGAAATCACCACACAATTCCAGAATTACACAAATTTCATCACTGCCCCAAAACAGAGTCCATTTTCGACCTCAAACTTTGGACAGTCATATCTCCTAGTTCCCAACATGAAATGGCACAAATTATATGTCCATTTTGAAGCTTTGGATGTGAACTATAAGACTGGAAAGTTTCAGAATTTTTAGACACCATTTGGTCATTCAAAACGTTCACACAAACTGACAGCCCAGAATAGAGTTTCATTGGACAGCATTTCCAATTTTGCAACCAATGTGTCCAATCCAATTTAAATCAATTCTAATGATCAAATACCACAACATGACACCATTTCCATCACAATACCCCATTCAATTATTCCCTCTATTCTAAGTCAATTTGGATGTTAATCCACAATTGAACTCAAATACAGGGTTTTGGCGTTGTTCATAACACAAGTGACTACAATCCACTTTATATTCTCTAAAAGGGTTCATTAATCACTAACCACGTCCACTTTTGTAGTAATTAACCCCTAATCACAATTTTGGATCTTGCTAAACCGGGGCTTAGCAATCCACTAATCTCAGGCTTATTCTCTAGCCTCGAGTCTCGAAATTTGGGGTGTTACATTTCTCCCCCCGTTCAATAAATTTCGTCCTCGAAATTTGTCATACCACTTAATCCAAAAACTACGGATGCTTCTTCACGACAGCTTCCATTTCACAATTCATTTCATATTGGGACGGTCTCCTCTAGACCACCCACACACAAATGATACTCCACAAATCCGATTCTCGCAAGAATCTCAAACAATGAATGCAACTCAGTTGCCACAAATTGCAATCGGCCCATTTCACGATTGCCGCACAAACATAATCACCACATGGTGTCAAACAAATACAATCGCCTCCACGCACGATTGCCACAAAACCATCATCACATAATCACAATCATCGCAAGCCCCCCAATTCATGAGTGGCTAGTGCATCTCGATGTCCGGAGGCTCTAAATCAGGAGCCATATCATAAGATCTCGGTAGTTAGGCAGCATAGGCCACCACTCTGCTCAACTCAATCTAGTTACCCCTTTCGGGAGTAACCCTACAACCTCAATACATCAAACGACAGCCTCAGCTGTATACACAAACATTCAGCTTCTGCTATATCCACTTTCACAGCTTTACCCTCACCCGTACACCCACCAGCAACTCCACTAGTGGTAACCGGGACTTTTGGGTATTCACAACAATATCACATCATCTGGTCACTCCAGAATCTCAATTACTTCTATCCAAAGTACCCGATCGTAATGGCCCACCTAGAGTCTCAGTCTCTTCTATCCAGGCGACTTTTATTGTCACACCCACCCCGGTTTTACCCCCTCTAGGGATGCCCCGTGCCAGTGGTGCCCACCCCGGTTTTACCCCCCACTGGGGATGCCCCGCGACGGTGGCTGGGTTACTCACCTTTCACCCAGGACTCACAAGAAAATCCACTTCCTTATCAAACGTACATTGCAGATTCTAATTTTACGCACCGCCTTTCGGCCTTGGGTCAACACCAGTGCAACCAACGTGGTGGCTAGCCAGGCTGGCCATGCCGGGGTAATTGCCCTCACAAACGAGAACGCCCGATCATGTAGTCGAATTAGCCATCAGCTGAATTAGCTCTGCTCTACTAGACAACCATACCCATTCCCAGCTTGTCCACAATGTTCATAGGTTCATCATCACACTCCACTCTCATCCCCTTTCTCCGCCGAGAAGACACACAGTCTTGACCCGAACCATTGTTAGCTACTCAGGGACTATCGACGTGGCAGTGCACACACATAGCCATTCAGGCTCACAATAATAGATCCACAATCACACCCTACCCTCATCCCCTTTTACCGCCGGAAAGACACACAGTCTAATCCGAACCGTTGCTAGCGACTCAGGGACTATTGGCGTAGCGGTGCTCACACATAGCCTTTCGGCTTCCACATCACACTCCACCCTCATCCCCTTTCTCCGCCGGGAAAACACACAGTCTTACCCGAACTGTTGTTAGCTACTCAGGGACTATTGGCGTGGCAGTGCATACAAATAGCCTTATAGCTCATACAGCTAACCGGCTTTCACAAACGGCCCGTCGGCCTTCACAAATAGCCTGTCCCCCGTAAATTACCGCCCCGAAGGCACGGTCCTCCGCCATAGGAATCACCCTATGCGGCCGCAGGTAAGAGACTCACAAATAGCCGTCACACCCCACCGCCGTCTCACCCCACCGGGCCACAACGGTTAGTGCCCTCTCCCACCAATCGGGTGCGGAGAGGCTGGGTACACTACGTCGACCCAGGACTCACAATGCACAATTGTAACAAGCTGGAACCGGGCGTCTTAACCACTTCACCTTCAACATCTCAAATTCTTTTCACATACTGAGATCCTTCAAGACCTCTCTTTACAATACGACTTGACCCCGAAGTTTTTCCTCCCGAAGCCATAGTTATCATATCATTCTCACATCAACCTCGAGCCTCTGCTCAACACGATTCTCAAACCTATTACATTCCCACGCTTCCACTGCACACTCTGAGGTCTATCTCCTCATCTGTGCTATAACAATGTCAAGTTGATGTAACAGGAGTCCCATAGGAATCTCCTACTACAACTGACAACATTCACAATCTGTACCAAATCTTGGCTCGATTCAACTCGAATCATTGAAAGCCATTATCAACACATCGTTGAGATCCCATACTCCCAACGTTCCCAGAGCTCTATTCTACGATTCAACGTCACGGCGATTGCTCTCCACGGTTCATTATCAAGGTGGTTGCACTCTAGGGTTCATCGTCACAGTGGCTCCACTCTAGGGTTCATCGTCATGGTGGCTCCACACTACGCTACTGCACTCGGTGCTTCACTCAGTCCACTGACTGGTCAGCCCCTCCGGTCAGAGTTTTTCGTAGGTAGCCCTTTCCAATCGGATCTCACCGTAGGTAGCCCTTTCCGATCAGATCTCACCGTAGGTAGCCCTTTCCTATCAAAAGTCCCCGTAGATAGCGTTCTCCGATCTGAATCCTCCGTAGATAACTTTCTCTCTGTGCTGGATTAACACCCAACACTCTCAGAATAACTGATACACATTTCAATTCACTTCCTGTACCATACCCTGGTACCACAGACCATTGAGGTCAAATCCAATCTCTAAGAATCAACCCAGTTATTGAGTCTAATCCTTAGATCACAACCCATCTGTCCAAACCTCAACCTTAGTTGAACTGGGAAATCACTTCCCCCATTTCCATAGAGCACCATCTGCCCTAACACACAGTCAAATATCTCAGCCAGCCGAAGGCACACAAATCCCCTAGGTCTTAAGGCTTTTACACACATAAGATCAGTATGACATTACTACATGTAACATCATACCACTTTGGGTTACAAACCCAACATCTAGGTTAGTCCTGATACCTAGAGCATCAATATCAACCACCTCGGAAACCATCTTCCTCGGTTTCAAATCAGATGATGGGTTTGATTACAACCACCTCTGGGTTTACAGCTCAAATTCTAGGACGAATCACTATGTCTTTCGATTACACAATGATCCTCCACTCTAGAATAACCAACAATGTATACACATATTCCTCAAATCTCTTATGTCCACAATGACAAATCACACATGTGTATACATAATCACTATCACAAGACATCATCTACCACCAAGGTAGAGATCTAAGAGAGCCATCCTAGCAAATTCCCATGTTTGCCAGGAACTGTAGCTCTGATACCAAAATGTAACCCCCTGCCGTAATTATATCCGAATACGCGATTTAAAGTGAAATAGAGACCAATAAGAAACAAAATTAACATTTACAAACCCATCTACCAGACGGGGTTTTCACAATTACATTTCGAAATCATTTACAACACGGTCTCATATTTTCACTCCGAATATAATTACTATGCGAAGATAAATTACATTTACACAATTATCAGAGTACGCAATATAAATTCCGGCAATCCCGGAATCATATCTTCGCTCGATAATCATAGGGCACATTAGCCCATACAACTCATCGATTAGGGATTACACAAACTACTCATATACATAACCAAATATTTATCCAAATATACACATATATTATCCCAATTACTTCTTGATAACCAACACTAAGCTCTCACCCAGAAACGAGTCCTCTTCGTCCTTGGATGCTTGCTTCATCCTCAATCTTCCTTCCCTGTCTAAAATGTTGATAGGGGAGGGTGAGATTCTAGGGAATCTCAGTAGGAAACACATACCAATATGCATGCAAGATAAGTATTTAATGCACGACATGCTTGCATCACAATAACACATGTTCACATCATGATATATCCGCATGCTCAATGTTTCAACAACATACTCATGGCCATAGTATAATAGAAACAGAGCTACAATCATTCTCATATGTTTCACATAATTCACGCAAGGCAATAACATGCATCAATACACAAATACAATTATCAATACATGCAGGAGAGGTAAGTTCCCTACCTCCAGTCTTTTCTCCTCGATTTGCGTGCCAGCAACTCGGGGCTTCACATTCGATCCTACAATGTCAAATGTACTATTTAGACACTCCCAAAGTGTTTCTGGGGGTTATATGGAAAAATTACTAAAATACCCCCGGGGACCCGGCCCGGCCCCGCCGTACCCGGTCTAGCTGTACTTTTCCCGAAATTTTGACATGGGCTATTCTAACATATTTTCGCCCAAGGAATCCATTTCCGGACTCGGAATTATCAAATTCAATGTTAAATTACGAAATTGCCCTTGGCAGCCCTACTTTTAGGGTTTTAGGGGCGTTTCCGTAATTATGCTTTCTCGGCCTTTTCCGAAAAAGTGCCCAACTGTAACCCCACCTAATTTTCACTCCTGAACTCAATGGAATCATCAAATCATTGAAAATCCATCTCTAAGACCCATTTATAGCCCAGACCGAAATATACAAATACTCCGGGGAAAATTGGGGTTTTTCGGTTTCGGCTCCGTAAACGCGTTCCTTTCTACTCCTAACCACTTTATTGACTATCCCATTAGGTTAAAACTACCATTTAGTATCAATTTGGGCAGCATAACCCCTAGGGAAACCCATTTTCCATTTTTACAACCAATGGCAATCCGGCGAAATTTCACCGATTAAATTGCCCACAGCAGCCAGAATAGTCAATATACAAGAGTTTGGAAGTTACCTCAAGCTCCCAATAGCTTTTACTCAATATGGCTGAACCCTAGCACCTTTTAAACCATGAAAATTGAGCTTCCAATACCTTAAAGAATATGAAAGAGAAGCTTAGAAGCAAGGTTATACGCGTTAGGAGCTAGATCGTCGGAGAAATCGGCTTACCTTGTGAGATTTCTCCTCTTTCTCTCTCTAAGAGCTCCCAAACGTCTCTCTCTCTTTTCAGCTGCAACTCACGACAGAAATGAGCTGAAGAAGATGAGCAATTTGATTAATAATCCATGCTGACATCATCTTTTAATGAGATGATGTCATAATTCCCATTTTCGGATTTTCTGGCAGATTTTCTGCCCAATCTTTGAAAAATCATAACTAATTCTAGAAAAATCAAAATGAGGTGATCCCAAAGCCAAATGAAAGGTATTGAAGTCCTCTTCATTGGAAAAATATGATCCATTACTAGAAATCACCACACAATTCCAGAATTACACAAATTTCATCACTGCCCCAAAACAGAGTCCATTTTCGACCTCAAACTTTGGACAGTCATATCTCCTAGTTCCCAACATGAAATGGCACAAATTATATGTCCATTTTGAAGCTTTGGATGTGAACTATAAGACTGGAAAGTTTCAGAATTTTTAGACACCATTTGGTCATTCAAAACGTTCACACAAACTGACAGCCCAGAATAGAGTTTCATTGGACAGCATTTCCAATTTTGCAACCAATGTGTCCAATCCAATTTAAATCAATTCCAATGATCAAATACCACAACATGACACCATTTCCATCACAATACCCCATTCAATTATTCCCTCTATTCTAAGTCAATTTGGATGTTAATCCACAATTGAACTCAAATACAGGGTTTTGGCGTTGTTCATAACACAAGTGACTACAATCCACTTTATATTCTCTAAAAGGGTTCATTAATCACTAACCACGTCCACTTTTGTAGTAATTAACCCCTAATCACAATTTTGGATCTTGCTAAACCGGGGCTTAGCAATCCACTAATCTCAGGCTTATTCTCTAGCCTCGAGTCTCGAAATTTGGGGTGTTACAATTGGTCTATGGAAAAGCATGCTATCTTCCAATAGAAATGGAGCACAAAGCATATTAGGGAGTAAAAGCCTTAAATTTTGACTTAAAGGCAGCTGGTGAGAAAATACTTCTCCAACTCAATGAGCTTGAAAAATTCAGACAAAAAGCTTATGAAAATGCCAAGCTATATAAGGGGAAGACAAAAATGTGGCATGACAGAAGAATTTTGAGGAGAGAGTTCACATTGGGACAAAAAGTGCTTTTATACAACTCAATATTGAAGCTCTTTCCAGGAAAGCTGAGATCAAGGTGGTCAGGACCATTTACTGTGACTCAAGTATGGCCATATAGAATGGTGGAGATTCAAGATGGTGATCGAAAATTCAAAGTGAATGGGCAAAGGCTCAAAGAATACAATGACGGTGCACTCAACACTTTGAAAACTATCATCACTTTTGAGGAATCAACATGTACGCTTTGATATAAAAAAAATTAAATAAAAATAAAAAAAGTTAAAATAATCTGAAAAAAAATTTTGGTTTGGTCTTTGTCTAGCTAAAGGCGTTAAAGAAGGGCGGCTATTTAGGAGGAACCCAAAACTTTCTTCCTACTCTCTCAAACTTCTTTCCTACTATCTCATTTTTCTTTCCTACTCACCGAAACACACTGTACTACGTTGAGAATTTTAGTTGTCATCAGTTTCATTTTAAGTTACTATAGAGGAACATCTTGCAAAGCTTAAGAACATGTTCCCCATCTTTCCAAAGATGTGCTTATGAAGCTCTATAGCTGTCGACTTGAAAGGATGAAAGTATTCAAGCGTTTGGGCCTTCCTGAGGACATACGCTGGATCATTGAAGCTAAGGTACGTTTAGCAGGTGAGTTTAATAAACCAGTTGTTAAACCTTTGCCAGGAATAGGAAGAAGTTCTTATTCCAAAAAGAGAAGAGCTAAAAGAATGAATGTCTGCTATAAATGTGCAAGGTGGACATGTGATCAACACTGTAGGAGCAAAGGTATGGTTTCTATAAATCGAGAAGATAAAATTAAATTTATAAAGGATGGACTGAGTAAGGAGTCCCTAGATGATATCATTCAAACTCTTGAGATGCATATGAGTGGTGATGTTCATCGTATTCTTCTTGATTTAGTGAACACATTCAACCAAGACAAATGGTACTACTGTCTTGGGAATTTGAGTGTAAAGGTGAAAGAGTTGGAAGATCACATCTTTTCCTTAGGATAAGAGTTGTAGGTTTCAAGCTTGCCTGAATGAATGGGACAAATGTTCTACCATGCTCAAGCTTTCATTGCTCTACCCGATGGTTTGGAGATGTTGGATGACATTTCTAGAGTTGCATATTAGGCTAAGTTAAACTATCACAAAAAACCATTAGGATTGTTAAATGTTAATGGTTTTTATGATAATCTGTTGTTTTTTTATCATGATGTGGAAACAGGATTTATACCTCAAGTGACTCGCCATTCCATAATTTCTGCACCAACTGCTGATCAGCTGCCCAATCAAATGTAAACCTATGAACCTAAACTAGATCTACTAGTTAAGCAAATAGGTGGGCAAACTTCAAATAGCAGTCAGAAGCAAAACCCAGATACCACTCTTCAGTTGTAACTTTCCTTAATCTCTTGATTTTACTTTTAGCATTTTGGCTTTACTTTATTATGTGTTTATGTTTCAAAAAAAAAAAACTTTCTCTGAGCTCTAGAAGACATTAGGGACAATGTTTGATTTAGGTTGGGGGAGAGAAAATTTTTTTTATATATTTAGTTAGTTAGTAAAACTATTAGATGCATGGGGTGTAGAAAAAAATGGTAGAATAAGGAGTTATTATTAACTCTTGAGACACATTTTATTAGTTGCATTTTTTTGTCCCTTCTTTCAAAAAAAAAGAGTGAAAGTAAAAAAAAATCATCCTGCTCAAATGCTTTATAATGATTTTAAGAAGTATATAAGTTTTAAGTATGGATCAATTGAATTTAGAAATTTCATAGCATGAATAAACAACTGATTGTTGCAATTGGTGATGAATTTTGAGATTGAATGAGTTGAGTTTAAAAGCCCCTAATCATGAGCTTTAGAGCCTATAATGATTATTTCTCTTGTGTGTGATAGTCACCTATTAAGTTGTTACTCTAGAACTTGCTTTAAATCTGATTGAAATTACATCTCATATGCACATTTAAAAATGATAAAGGCATTCATTTTCTTTAGCCAGAGCCAAATAGCCAACCTTGCAATTATATTGTTGTTAAGCCCCTTTGAGCCTAATTGATTTTTTTTGTTCTAAACCCATTAATATGTGCTTTAATGATATATCAAGTGCTTTTACCTAATTCGAAAGATTAGTACTGCATTTGAAATTCTTGTGAAATAGGCTTTTGACAAGTGTGGGGGTGTATATAACA
Organism: Inga leiocalycina; assembly: GCA_963242795.1. Taxonomy (NCBI): domain Eukaryota; kingdom Viridiplantae; phylum Streptophyta; class Magnoliopsida; order Fabales; family Fabaceae; genus Inga; species Inga leiocalycina. The sequence goes on along the minus strand of OY725331.1, from coordinate 26,039,812 downwards.
TCTGTAATATCCTAAATTGTAATTAAGGGCTAATGACTTCAAAAGTGATGTAATTAATGTTAATCAAATACTTTTGAAGTATATGATGTGAATTATGATATAAATGTGCTTGATGATGGTTTAGTATATATTGTGATAAATAGGGGCAAGATGGTAAATTACCGACCAATTGGTCTGTTACTGAAGAGGAGACTTATGGGTAACTTGAAATTAATGGCTAGGATTTGTTGAGCAAGAGGTGGAATCCTATGCATGTGTGGGTATATGAATTCATGAAGGAAGAATGAGATTATAACATGTAGCAAGTTATGGACAGTTAGATGAGGTCAAAGATTCAAAGTTCAATTTTCTCTTTCCCCTCTCCCTTCAAGTCGGTGAGAAGCATGGGAAAAAGGGAAAAATTCATCATCATCATTCTCATCTCATCTCTCTCCTCACCTCCATTTCCGGCGACCTCAAGGAAGAAAGAGAAAGAAGAAAATTTGAGGTAGGTGCCAAATGACTTCATATGCTTAAGAACTCTTTATTAATGTTGTTCAAGAGGTTGAGAGTTATGTTTCTGTGGTTTTAGAATTTTGAAAGGTGGAGTTTTAGTGCTTGAACAAATTTAAAAGTTGAAGAATCAAGGAGTTGATCTTAGCAAGTTGAAGAGGTGAGTAATTGTGATATTTTAGTATATTTGTTGTTATTTTAGGATAAGTTTTGAGAACTTTGAATTTTTGCCCTGATTTCATAAGATTTTTAGAATAAATGAATTGGGTGTTATGTTATATGGGAAATGGTTTAAGATTATGCCCTTGTGCCATTAGAGTTGGATAGGAATTGAATTAGGTAATTTGATGATCTTGGTAGTTGTGAAGCAATTTGAACCAAAACTGAATGTATATGGATAAGATGTGGTTTTGATTGTTTTGAGGTTACCAATAGGCTCCTTATGGAATTTTGAGTGAGAATGAGCTTTGGTATAAGTCTTGGAACCATTAGGACCAGTTTTGGAAAATCTGGAAAACTCTGTCAAATTCTGCATTTCTGGTTTCTGATGAGCAACACTCGAGTGACGGAGGGTCTTACTTGAGTGTGTCAGTATAATTCCCTTTTCTTTCTGTATTTCGCTTGAGCTTTCACCTAGAAAGCAAGGGTGCACTTCTTAACCCTCGAGTGATATTGGCGATCACTCGAGTGAGCTCAGATTCACTCGAGTGCAGGTGTAAGTTTAGGGTAAGGGTTACTCTCGGCCAAGCACTCTCAAGTCAAACCTCAAGAGTGTGATTCGACACTCGCAAGTGTGGCATGATCACTCGAGTGCTTATGTCTGTGCTTGAGTGAATCTTTGCCTCCAGGATTCTTAGTTGCTCTCGGGTTGTCACTTCTTGCACCTCACTCGATGGGACTTGGGTGACTAGGTGTCATCACTAGAGTGTCAAGAGAAGTGCTCGAGTGAACTGGCTACTCCAGAGTATGATGGTGCTCTCGGGTACACATTTTCTGTGTCTCACTTGCTGGGACTCGAGTGTGAGTAGAGGTATCACTCGAGTGAGGCCTTCTTCACTCGAGTGAGTCAGCCCAAAATCAATGTTGTTCTTCTGAAAAAGGGATCCTTGAGGGTAGTTATCCCAACCCTTTAGGCATGTGTCTAGTCTTCTAATACTTACCAAAGAGAGTCTAAATGATAACCAACGTTAAGAATTATGAAAGTAAGAATTGGAATAGAGAATTAATCCGTCATTCTTGATTGTGGTTATAGGATTCAACCTTTGTCCTAGCCGTGAGCATCCTTTGCTTGGCCACCATTGGAAGGAATAAGGTAGTGACTCTTCTCTTATATCTTGTGTAAATGTATTGCATGAGTGTTGATCATTACTTGTGAGAATATTTGATGCTGCTATTTATACAGCTGGTGATCGCCATCGTTATCCAGCGTGAGCTGGCATTATACAGTGAAAATTGTCGTTATCCAGTGCAAACCAGCGTTATACAGTGAAAGCTATCGTGATTATGTATATAGCTGTGAGTGCTATTGTTGTGATGAAAGACGTGCTATTGTGTTGCTGTGATGCTGCTATTAATAATTGCTTACATGCTATATGTTTATATATTATATAAGTGATTTGTTACTACTGGAATTCTTTTGAATCTCATTCTTTCCATTGTTAAACCTATAGACAGGGCAGGTGGTTCCTCTAGGAAGCGACTAACCAAGAAGGGTTAGGAATTTTCGAGAGATATGAGGCTGTTGGTTATTTACCTTGGAGTAGGACTATTGTATATTCTTTTTGGAATGTAAATAATATTTTAGCCATGGTTGTGTAATCCCCTAGTAGGGAATTTTGAGACCCTTAGTTTATATATGAACCCGGGGGTTGCCAGGATTTTTAGTTATACACTTTGATACGTATGAATGTGAATTAGCTGCACAGGTAATTATATTCGAAATTTAAAATTGAGATCAGAAAAGGGACGAGTTTTTGAAAGAATTTCTGAAAACCCTACCGGGAGGAAGGGATTAGAATGATTTTAACACTCTGTGGATCTCTAAACCATTTTAATTATGAGTTATCGATTCATAATTACGCTGATTAAGGCAGGGGGTTACAACATCAACTTTAGAGTTGCAGAGTTTTATGCAAAAAAAAAAAAACAAAGAAAGAAAGAAAGAAAGAAAAAATTACAAAAAAAAGAAAGAAAGAAATATTAAGTATTTGAATTGTGGATTGTTGTGATGAGATAAATTTATAAGTAGCTCATTTTTCAATTGTTCTATTAAATTTCTTAAATATAGCCTTTCATATCATGTTTTATATTCCTTTTACCTTAACCCCATTACAACCTTTAATAAGTCCTTTTGATTTGAATTATGCATGTGAATTAATTAGTGGAGATTGAGATTTTTAGCAAGCCTATGGTAGTGCAATTTTTTTTTTGTTGAATTTGAGCGAAACACTTACCCCTAAACACTTGAGAGATTGAGAGAATGAGTTACACTTACAAACTTGGTTTATTCATTTTCAATTAAAGTTACTAGTTTATATTTTCATTGATCCATGAATACTATGATCTCTTTATTTCTCAATTGTGTTCTTGCTTATGACTTGACACTTCTAATTTTGTTGGAAGCACTTATTAGTTATTCCTTGTCTGAGGACGTCCAAGAGCTAAGTGTGGGGGAATTTGATAAGTAAAATATTTACATATTTATTTTTCCTTATATGATGATTTTGTGGATGATATTTGAGATTAATGTAATAAATTTAGGTGTAATTGATAAATACAGGACGATTTTGATATAATTATTTTTATTACTATTATAATATTTACTTGTTTTCTCTTTTTATAGCCACACAATAAGAGGAGAAATGAGACCAAAAATTGGACCGATAGGAATGAAAAAGTCAAAACTGTAGCATCGGTACTATTCATGAAGGAAATCACTATTCAAGACGGAAGTTACTGTAGCGGACAAAAGCATTGTTGCCAACGAGTTTTCACAGTAGCTACGCGCTTTTCACAGTAGCAACCGCATTTTTGTTACTCTAGCAACACGTTTTTCCCCTTATAAATAGAGATGAAACCCAAGCACAAAATGAAAGAAGTGAGAGAATTAGAGTTTTCCTTCTCTGACAATTAGAAGTCCTTCTCTGATAGGGAAAGATCTTTTTTCTAACAGTTTTGAATAAATTGTGTTATTTTCTATATTTAATTTCATGTATTGTATGGCTTTTTGCATGCCTCCTACATGGAAGGCTTAGTATTGTATTACTTTCTACATGCCTCCTGCATGAAAGGCTTAGTATTGTATTACTTTTTGCATGCCGCTTACATAGAAGGTTTTACCTCCTAAATGGATGGCTAGATTTCTCTGTTTTTCATGCATCTTTTGGTTGTATATTTATGTTTGAGAATTTAATATTCAAGTTTTATGCAGTATTTATGAGGATTTTATTCTATTTTTATGTAATATTAATTTATTTTTATTTTGTTTTTAATTTCATCATGATCTAAATTTCTATTTTCCTAGGGTGATAATGTAGTTTACTAATGACGGATTGAATCTTAACTTATTAAATACAGTTTTAATTTCTCCTTCATGATTGAGCTTTAATTATTGTTCTCAATGCTTTCATTTGATTGGCCATCGTTTGAATGATTTCAATATGCATGTTGAGACCAGAAGGAGATGCATGTGTGTAGATCCTATAATTAAAACCATGACTTGCATATGAAATAGGAATATATTCATATGAGTTGTGTAGTCCTACTGAGTTCCATAAATCTTAATGCATAATTAATTACTTAAATTCATATAGGAATATATTGGATTAGCAATTAATTATAGATTTGCTTGACCTTGGAAGAGGCTAGTAATTAAATTAGGAAAACTCGACTATCAATCATATGGAATAAATTGGGCTAAAATAGATAAGTGATTCAATCCAGAATTTGTTAAGTGAAATTTGACCCCTAGGCTCTTTCTCATATTTGATTCCGTATCATCTATACTCATATTTAATGGTTTTTCTTTCATTTTGTACTCTTAATCATCAACTAATCGATCAACTAAATAGAATTAAAATTACCCATTTTGGTACTTAGTGATCAATCCTCATGGGAACAATACTCTACTCACTTCTATATTACTTGATTACGACAGTGTATACTTGCACTATTTCATAGATCATCAGATCTTGCTCGGGCAAGTTCACGTACCCATGCCATACCTAAAGTCCAACTCTTGCAAATCTTTGCTCGAACCCCCAAAACATTTGCATTGGGGTTAGAAAGAGTGAATGCAAGAATCGGAACTCAAATGTAATGAGTAGATTTTATTTTGGTACGAGGGTGAAGCTTTTTAACTGCGCCAGACCTTACCTGGGCAAGTTCACGTACCCATGCCACCAAAAATTCAACTCTTGCAAATCCTTGCCCAAACCCCCAAAACATTTGCATTTGGGTTAGAAAGAGTAGATACAACAACTAGAACTTAAATGTAATTAGTAGATTTCATTTTGGTATATGAGTGAAATTTTTGGACAAGAACTTGCCCGGACCCTTTCCAAGGTTGCCAAAACATGCCACCACTTTCCCAACACTCTCCTGTACCATGTCCAAGCTTTGTCCACTATTGCCCCCATATACGAGGACCTTGCCCAAGGGTCTACACGGATTTCCCGCACTCGCACCACCTTGCCCAGACACTGTTCAAGCTTTGCCCATACTTGCGAGTACGTTGCCCAAGGGTCCATGATCCTTATCCAACATTTTCCCACCATTGCCCCTACTTGCAAGGACCATGCCTAAAGATCCATGATACTTGTCCAATATTTTCCCACCATTGCCCCCACTTGCGAGGACCTTGTCCAAGGGTCCATGCGGATTGCCTGTACTTGCACCACCTTGCTCGAACCTTGTCCAAGCTTTGCCCACACTTGCGAGGATCTTGCCGAAGGGTCCATAATCCTTGTCCCACATTTGCCCACCTTTGCCCGCACTTGCCAAGACCTTGCCCAAGGGTCCACGCGCATCCTCTTAGCACCTTGATCCTTGCCTACTCGCATGCGCAACATGCCAAGTGCAAAGTACTATTGCTAGTGCTAAAGAAAGAAATGCATGTGGGAGGGTTCAACCTTGAGCAACCTTGCCCAAGGTTGCCAAGCCTTTCCACGAACTTGCCCTAGCCTTTGCCTAATGTAATGATCCAATTTAAGAGGCTAATGACTTTGAGATTGATTGTAATTAGTGTAATTAAACACTTTTGGATAAATGTGATGTGAATTTGATATAAATGTTCATAGTGATGATTTAAAAATCATAGTGAAAACCAGGGGCAAAATGGTAAAATTGAAAATTTACCAACCAATTGGTCAGTTACCGAAGAGAAAACTCTTTGGTGATTAGAGATCAATGGTTGACATTCATTGTCAACGGGTCAGAATCATATGCTTTGCATTTATGTGAACTTATGGAAGAGTGAGCAAGATGATGACAAGTGGTAATTTGGTGAACCATAGGATGATACTAAAAGTCAAAAACTCACTTTTTCTCTCTCTTCTCTCTCCTATTCATTTTTGATCTTGGGAAGGGAAAAATATGCACACATCATCATCTTCTTCATCATCTCTCTCCTCCTTCTCCATTTTATTCGGCGATCAAGGTGAAAGAGAAAGAGGAAGCTTGAATTTTTTGTGAGTAATGGTTCTCATATGCTCAAATCCTCTTCATTAAACTTGTTCATAGTGTTAAGAGCTCCATTTTGGTGGTTTCAGAATTTTGAAAGGTGGTGATTTGGGTGTTGGAACAAATTTGAAAGTTGGAGAATCAAAGTTTGGTTTTAGCAAAAGTGAAGAGGTGAGCATTTAGATGATTTTGATATATTTGTTATGATATTTGGTTAGGTATGATAAATTCTGGAATTTGCCCTGGTTTTATGCCAATTTTGAATGCATGAATTATATGATTAATGAGGTTAGAATTGGTTTAGTGTGAAGTTGTTGGAGTGTGGGATATGGTTTTGAATTTTGGAAGTGGATTAAATGAATTTGGGTATTGGGTGTGTTATAGAGACCCAAGAGTATGAACTGTTGTTAGGATGGGTTTTAAGTGTTTTGGAGGTTACCAATGGGTTCCTTATGGGATTTTAATTGGGAATGAGCTTTGTGTTAACTGTTAAGTTTGGGAACCATTGGAATCAGTTTTAGTAAATCTGGGAATTTCTGTCAGTTGCTGCAATCTGGCAATCTGATGAGCGTCACTCGAGTGAGGAGGGTCTCACTCGAGTGCATCAGTCTGATATTTCTTTTTCCTTCATGTTTTGCCTGAGTTTTCATGAAAGAAGCTCGAGTGTACTTCTTAACCCATAAGTGATATTGGTGATCACTCGAGTGAGCATGGGTTCACTCGAGTGAAGGTGTGAGTTCTTGTTTAGGGCTGCGTCTCGGGTCCTCATTCGCAAGCCAACTTTCAAGAGTGTGTTATGACACTCGCAAGTGTGGTCTTCTTACCCGAGTGCCAAGGGTTGTACTCGAGTGATCTTCTTCCTCTGAAGTGTTTGTGCTCTCGGGTTATCACTTCTAGTGCTGCACTTTCGATGACCCGAGTGAATTTGGAGTCATCACTCGAGTGTGATCCCTCATGCTCGAGTTCTGTGAGCACTTTCTGGCCGTTGTTGTTGCTCACTGTCAAACACTTATGAGTGAGAGACATTCTCACTCGAGTGCAAGTCTCTCATCACTCGAGTGAAGTCATCTTCACTCGAGTGAGTTAGCCAAAAATCAATGTTCTGCTTTCATAGAAGGGATCTTCATAGTAGTTTCTCCCAACCCTATTGGTATATGTGTAGGCCTCTAGTAGCCACCTAAAGAGTTCGAATGATAACAAACCTAGTGTATTATGGAAATATGTATTTAGAAAAGAGATTGATAGGAACTATTGAGATCAGTTTTGGCAAATCTAGGAATTTCTGTCAGTTGCTGCGATTTGGAAATCTGATAAGCATCACTTAAGTGAGGGGCTCTCACTCGAGTACTGCAGTATAATTTCCCTTTTCTTTCTGCATTTCACCGGGTTTTCTGATAAAAAGCAAGAGTGCACTTCTTATCCCGTAAGTGATATTGGTGATCACTCGAGTGAGCATGGGTTCACTTGAGTGAAGGTATGAGTTCATGTTTTAGGGCTTTGTCTCGGGTATGCACTCGCAGGACAATTTTCAAGAGTGTGTTCTGACACTCACAAGTGTAGTCTTCTCACCCGAGTGCCAAGGGTTGTGCTCGAGTGAGCTTCCTCCTCTGGTGTTGTCTGTGCTCTAGGGTAAGCACTTTCTGTGTTGCACTTTCGGGGACTCGAGTGAATTGGGAATCATCACTCGAGTGCGATCCCCCATGCTCGAGTGTTGTGAGCACTTTCTGGCCAAGGTTGTTGCTCACTGTCAAACACTCGCAAGTGAGAGCTATTATCACTCGAGTACAAGTCTCTGATCACTCGAGTGAGGTCATCTTCACTCGAGTGAATCAGCCAAAAATCAGTGTTGTGCTTCCGAAAAGGGGTCTTTGGGGTAGTATCTTCCAACCCTTTTAGCATGTGTTTAGGCCTCTAATTGTCATCCTAAAGAGTTTAAATGATAATCAACATAGAGTATTATAGAAATAAGTATTTGGAAAAGAGATTGATCGATTGTCCTTAATTTGGTCATATGACTTGATATTTGCCGCCCTTATGAGCCCACGGTGCCGAAGAACGTCAGGAAAGAACAAGGTAGTGACTCTTTCTCTTATACTGTGTATGAAGCGTTGTATGTATGTGTGTCATGCATTGAGATACATTGAGAAACATTATGCTACTTTGTGATGCATAGAGTTCATAGCGAAAGCTGACGCATAGTGTTTACAGCTATGAGTGTTGTCACTTGTGCCGTGAGCAATGATACATTGTGATCTTGCTTAACATGACCGTATATGCTATGTGTTTGTGCACTATATGAGTGATTTGTTACTACTAGGATTCTCTTGAATCTCATTCTTTCCAATGACTAACATTTCAGACAGGGCAAGTAGCTCAAGGGAAAAGCGGATCACTCAGAGTAGCTAGAATCTTTTAGGGACATTTGAATGGGTTGTTGGTTATCCATCTTGTATTTGGATTATTGTATATGAGTATTATTTAGGGAAACGAGGTGTGATCCCCTATATGGGAAATTTAAACCCTTAGTGTAAATATAGATGAAACCCAGGGTTTGCCGAGATTTTTGCTGTATACTCTGATATATGAATGTGACATAACTGCACAGGTGATTATATTCGATATTTGAACTTGAGACCAGGATAGGAAAGAAGTTTTCAAAAAAAAATTTGTGGAAATCCTACCTCAAGGAGAGTATTTAAAATGAATTTTAAATTATCCGTCGATCTCTAAACTATTTTATTACATGTTATCAAATCTTAATTACGCTAATTAAGGCAGGGGGTTACACCTAAGGGTTGCCAAGCATCTCCACAAACTTGCCCTAGCCTCGCCCAAGGTTGTCAAGCCGTACCACCACCTTGCCAACACTTGCCCAAGGTAGCGCGAACCTTGCTGACACTTAGCCCACACTCACCCAAGTTTGCTAGGCCGTGCCACCTCCCCACCAACACTTTACCTTTTCCGGACCAAGGGTGGATTGCGTTGGAACCTCCGACCCGAGTTGGGGGAGGTGGTAGCCATTTCTCAAATACCAACATAAGTGTGTCAAGAAAAAGAAAATGAAAGAAGAAAAACAGTACTCCAACTTGTCTTCTGATGGAACCCATTTATAAGTCCAATTGGTAAATCACCCTTTAGGACAAGCGCCCTCATAGTTGGGGCAATACGAAGCCTCAAACGTGTAAGGAATCATCATGTTTTGTCTCATTGTGAAACATAATAATTATCTTGTAACTTGCTTGCTATCATTTCGTGTTATAGGAATCTTGTATTAGTATTAAGAAGTTATAAATACCAAAAAAATTTGTTTGTCTTGATGTTGTGAGTGGTTTGAAATTTGGTTTGTAAACTTATGTGTATGATGCCCCTTATGAATCTATATAAACGAGGAGTTGTAAGACTTGAAAAAGCAAGTTTGTATGCTAGTTTGATAACAACAATTTAGAGTGTTTTCTCATTATGAGAATATGAGTTCTCTAAATATTTTTATTATTTTGAAAACTTGAAGTGATATATTACTTTTGTCTCTAGAAATTTAAGTATTGTATTGGTCTCTTTTAAGGATCTAGTATATAAAAAAGAATCTAACCATAATCCGTTAGATTTATAGATGGTTAAAGAATGAGTTTAGTGCTTAGAGATTAAGGGCTTAAAGTGACTCTGAAACTGTACTTGGTTTAAAATCTCCATGCATCAAGAATCACTCTTTAGACATTTCTAATTCCCATGGTTTAGAACATAAATTATAGAACAATCTTACTTTAAGAGTTAAATTACCAATAAGTTTAATCAGTGCAAAACATTATAAAATGACAAGTAAATATAATATATTAACGTATAAAAAGAATTGATTAGTAATAAAATTCTTTATCTTAAAATCCTCAATAATTTTCCCTTTTATATAAAAAATAAACAATAAACAATAAATTTTAAAGGTGCCCAATATGGATCCATATATTTCCAAACTTGAAACATTATATTGGTCTCTAATATAAACTTAAGGGGTTGAATTTAGTTTAAAATACAAAATTTCTGTCAATTTTCCTCCTATATTTATTATTTTTATTTAAATTAGTTTATCGAAATTGTAAACTAATATATAATTTAATGTTACATAATATTTTAGGAGGTTATGTCACATTTGATCAAATTAACTAATTTATTTCATCTTCTTAATCTACTTAAATTAGTTAAGTAGCTCTTATATTCAAGAAGAAGCAGCTAATTAAGGTGTATTATTGTTAAGGAAAAGGTCCCAATTCATATGCAGTTTTATTGATGAATGTCTAAAATTTCTTATTATTCCTTAAATTTTAATTTTTTATATGTAAAATAAAATATCAATAATATTTTTTAGTACCAAATTTATGTAAAACAAAAATTTAAATAAAAAAATTTTTGCCCAAAAATTTAAATAAAAAAGGAAAAAAGGCACTTAAATATCACTAGAACTTCAAAATCTCAAATTGGTTTTGTTGACAATAAGAATAATAGGATTAACAATAAGAGTATAGTAATTGACCATTTAAATTTTTAGAAAATAATTTATTTAGGATTTTAAAATTTAAATGGTATTTATTTATTTATTTTCCAATAAAAAATCTAAATAATCTTACTAATTTTAAGGCACACACTGTAGATTTATTTATTTATATCTTGCTCCGCGCGTTTAATGCCTCTACTTCAAGCACAAAAGATTCCCTCATTTTCGTTGACTTTTCTGGACTCATTTCTGTATGGTATATTCATGTGAGTTCTCTTCCTCCCTCACTCTCTTCCTTGCTTGCATACACATCTTACATTATTCATTCCATTCGCCGAAGTCCCCTTCGTGCGAATAAATCGTACATTCATTTTCCTGTAACTCATTATTAGATTGGTGAGGGATTTTTTATTTTTGGAGGGGGTAGGTATTGCCAAACAAAACCTGATTTTTCTTCAATAAAAGCCCCAAAATGAGCTCACAATTTAGTAAGGCTGACTGGTGAAGAATAAATTTATGAAAGTGGGCAAAATATACTTACAATGAAGCTTTTATAATTGGCATCAGTAAGTATATATATTCCTTGTTAACGCTGCAGCTTCATTTGTGTGTTTGCGCCATGGTTTGTTCAGAGAGATTGCACAGTAGATACGGGAAGAGATTGAGGGATTTGGTATTTTTTTCTCATTCTTCGTGGAAAACTTTTTGTGACTATTCTTTTCTAAAGCCTGAAGTATGGTTCGCATCATAAATCCATATATGCAACAAAATTTACATTGTACAGGGGGAAAGAATCTTTTCTTCTGGAAAACGGGTCTAATAGCAGTATTGGAGATTGAATTTATGAAGCTGGAAGATTCTAGCAAGTTCAATTAATTTAGATGCTACAGGACTATTTTTCTTTGTTCATCGTTGATATGTTTTTGGTCATGTAATTTGCAGTAGAAGCTTCTTAGTTGTGTTAGCCTGAACAATTCAGAACCTGTTCCACACATGGATATGCAAACAGGGATGGATGCAACAATGGAGGAAGAATATGCTTACCAGTCTAACTTACTTCAAGAATTCACACATATCTCCAACATTAACAAGGCATGGATTTTCAAGTCAGATAGCTGTAAGCATTTTTTATCATCTATTTTTTACTTCCTTCACCCTCTTTGTATTGATCATGATAGTTTGATTGGTGATGATGTTTCTAACATAATTTTTTCCATAGCATTGAGCTCTCAGGGAATGTTTTGTATTAGCCAGCCAAATCTTTTGGAAAACAAGAGGAGAAATTTCATTCTATCCTCTACCATAGTCAAGGAAAGCAACAGTTCTGTAAATTTTCAATGGGCTCCATTTCCCATAGAGATGTCTGGGGTTTCTATAATTGTTCCATCCCCTTCTGGTTCAAAACTTCTAGTGATTCGAAATCCTGAGAATGAAGGACCTTCTCACTTTGAAATTTGGAGTTCATCTCACATGGAAAAGGAGTTTCATATCCCCCAATCAGTGCATGGTTCAGTTTATACTGATGGATGGTATGCTGTGATTTGTGACTATATTTCCTATTGTTATTCGCTTATGCTATTCATTGTTAAACTGGTAGAATGCACCACTGTTAGTTGTTTGATTAGTTTACTTTTGAAGTTATAAAGGTCAAGCTTAAAAGATAATTTTTCTATGGCATAGGTTTGAGGGAATCTCTTGGAACTTGGGTGAAACTTGTATAGCATATATAGCGGAAGAGCCCTCTCCTGTAAAGCCCACATTCAATGGTATAGGCTACAAGAAAGGGGCTTTTTCAGACAATGATTGTGGCAGCTGGAAAGGTCAAGGGGATTGGGAAGACGGTTGGGGAGAAACTTATGCTGGAAAGCGGCAACCTTCACTTTTTGTTATCAACATCAATAGGTTTTTCATCTTTCATATGAATGCCAAAATAATATTGGATAATTTCTATGAAAATGTCAATTTAATTAGTGTTTTTACAGTGGAGAGGTGCAGACGGTCAAAGGAATTGACAAATCTTTGAGTGTTGGCCAAGTTGTGTGGGCTCCTTCTGCTCAAGGCTCAGAGCAATATCTGGTTTTTGTTGGATGGCCAACTACAACAAGAAAACTTGGTATGAAGTATTGTTCTAACAGGGCTTCTTCATTATATGCGGTTAAAGCGCCATATCACGAGTCAAGAACTTTTGAAACAGAGCCCCTGTAAGTTACTTTCACAAGATCCTCTTGATCCCCTTGTTTAAATATGTGATAGGAAGTGAATGTCTATTGTTAATTTTTTTATTTCTTCACTAATTCATGAAAGTAATGCTGCAGACACAGCAACAGCGGGAAGATGCATGCTCTTAATCTAACTCAAAGCATAAGTAGTGCCCTTTTTCCTCGATTTAGGTAAGCTGATGGATCAGATACTTATTGTTGGGATTTGTTGCCCAATACACATTAGGTTTAATTTGTGCATTTGTTACTTATTCTTCATTTATGTTTTTCTTGTGGATGATGACAAAGGATCTGTTCTCATTGAAAATAGAACACTTTTTCAGAACTTTTCAGCTTTTTGTGCGCCTATAATGTACGATACTCGCATGGCAGTTGAAAAGATAGCCAAAGTTAAGGATCTTTTACTGGATTGAGGTGGTTGTTCTCCATTGCATGAAGAAAGTCAATATTCTTTTGGTCTTGCCAAGAAACCACATTGTGTTTATTCAAGTAAATGGATGTTCTTTTGGTCTTTTGTTCTCAGCACTACAATTGTGGACAGTTAGCCACATAAGTGTTCTTTTAGAATATTAAAAGTTTGCCTTCTGTACTTTAAAATTCAATTTTGCTTTCCTTGTATTTTAGCATCACGCTGTACAAAGTTATACTAGCTGTTAAAACAATATAAGTATATAAACTGCATTTCCATAATCCTAACTGGTGTTTATGAATTTCATACCAGCCCAGATGGAAAGTTCCTTGTGTTTTTATCTGCGAGAAGTTCTGTAGATTCTGGAGTCCATCTTGCAACAAATTCACTTCATAGACTTGATTGGCCAATCGATGGGACAATAGACCAATTTTTAAAAATATTTGATATTGTAAGTTCTTCCTATGTTACTTTTCTTGGCTATCATATCCTTTAGAAATATCCATGGAAATATCTAAACATCTAATATTTGTACATTGCAAAAGTATCCAAGATAGGTGCGATTAAATAGTACTCTTAGTGCTAGAACTAAATGCACACTCATTTCCTTGTATGGTTTGTAATCTGTGGGGGTTTGGAACTTTGATCTGCTGGAAAATCAGTTTTTCCTCCATAATGTTTACTTCTAATGAGAGGGGGAAAAAAACACAATCAGTAGGACAAAAGTATTAATTATCTTGCCTGAGGAACATGATTGCCCAGTTGCTTCTTTCTGACCCTATTTTATTTGTGGTCAATGGTATCAGTTGCACATTATCTAGTGTTCAATTCGTCATATCTTTCATTCTTGTCTTAAGATCTCTATCTGTAAGCAACATTTTGAAAGGTAGCTTTTAATATACCCGCAAAGATGATCAGCTCTTCAGGTCATGTGTGGTTTATTCTGTTTCAAACTTTCCATAACTATATTTTAAGATTGGGTTAAGGGGCAATTTTGTCTTGAAAGTTGTTACCGAGGGGCAATTTTGCCTTGAAACTTTTGCGGGGGCAATTTTATCCCAGAAGTATAAAAAAGAGAGCAATTTAGTTAATTTTGACCGTTAGTTAACTAAATATGCTGAATTAATAGTCTACATGTTATCCATGTCATTTTTGTTAAGGTGCAAATATGTCCCAGAAGTTTTAATATAACTATGGAAAAAAATGAAGTAAATGACACATGGACTTTTGGGACAAAATTACCCCTGGGTGACAACTTCATAGACAAAATTGCCCCTTAACCCTTTAAGGTGTAACATAAAACTTACGAAACAGTTTTAGTCTGTGTAGTTCCTTTGCAATAGTTGTTGCAATCACTTATAGGACCTTTTTAAATCGATTTCAAAGATTCCAGTTGTGATGTGTGCTGAGGATGGTTGCTTTCCGGGGCTTTACTGCACAACTATCCATAGTAGCCCATGGCTTTCTGATGGGCGCACTATGATCCTATCATCCATCTGGCACAGCAGTCAAGTTTTACTTTCAGTGAATGTGTTGAGGTAACCATAATGGTAGGAATGCACATTTATTCATTTATACAAGGTTTGTTTACTCATACTTTCATCATACTATAGTGGCACGATATCACGTATATCTCCCGCAGACTCGAATTTCTCATGGAATCTTCTTTTGCTGGATGAGAACAATCTAATTGCTGGTAATAACTATTCTAAGTTTCTTAATCTAGCCAAATTAAGAGGAGAAACACCTAATATCCTTTTAATTTGTTTCATTTTTTTGCAGTTTCCAGTAGTCCAGTAGATGTTCCCGAAATCAAGTATGGAATGTTCATTGAGAAGGCAGCTGGAAGTAGTGCATGGAGTTGGTCATCAATACCAAGTCCCATATTTAAATGCTCTGAGAAGGTTTCTTTTATTTGCTTTAGAAACACGATAATGGTTCATCTTCAGAAACAAAAAACCATCCTCAATGTTTAGAAATAAACTATTGGAGTTTGGATTTAGGTTGCATCTTTGCTGTCATCTCTCGCGTTCGGTATTATAAAGATTCCAGTCAAGGATGCTGCTGTTGATAGCCTACCAAAAGGTATTTTAAGTTACTTTGGTTTCTTACACTTGGATATCTAATCCAAGTGCAATGAGTTAATGAGATTTTTTATTTCTCTTAATGTGATTTTTTTTTTTATAAAAAATGGATAGAATAATTAACTGTTGACGTCATATAAATTAATGATTCGGCAAATTATTCTACATACACCATTTTTTTCCATAACGATAGCGCTAATTATGAAGCCATCCATAAATGACGATGGGAACTAGAGCATCACCAGAATTAGATGTAGGAAACATTAGATTTGAAACCAGAGAACTTGGATTTTAGAGTTTGATAAATGGGGCTTGGAAGGAATGAATTATTGATTACTTCTTGTTAGTAAAAGATCTATTAGTGCATCAAATAAATACATTTCACTGTATAAATATTCTACTTAGCCATAAGTTTCATCCCCAATCAAAACAATTCTTCAAACCAACCAATCAGTTTAAAAAATCTTCGGCACGCAATTTTTCAGTAAATTCAACCATATTTTATTTTGATTTCGCCACCACCAATTTTTATTTTTTGGTTCTTGATGCCTTTCCTCTTCCACCTATACTTCAGTAGTCTAAGACCGGCCATTGTTTTCATAACAATTTGGTGCAAAGAGTGTAGAACTAGACAGCAAGTACATGACCAAATTAGGATTAAGAATAGGTGGGGTTGCTGATTACATGACATAATGAGATAGGATTTAGAAACGACTGGTACGGAAAATATAATTTGCTGACTTAGTAGTTAATACATAGTCCTATGGCTTTTATAGTCCAACCCAGCAATCACTTGTTCTGTCAAAATTCATCTCACTAGTAATTAAAAGGTCACATGACAGTCATGTGGCTTCTTGAAGCAATCATTAACTAAAGCAGAATGGGATTAAACATCAACTGTTACCAAGAAGGTAAACAGCAATGTCTTTGCATCAGTAAAGTCTTGGAGAAGTCCATTGGGTTTAAGAGTGGCCAAGTCTTGAGGAACAAATTTCTAGAATTTTTTTTTTCTTTTGGTTTGATTAATCGAATGGGGATAAGTACAATAACAACTGCAAGAGAAAATAGTATATCATAAAATGAGTTAATTGTGACACCATGATTGAAAGCTTGTGTTGAATTAAATTGATCGATGTTATCCGCTTGCTTGATACATTGATTTCTACTAATTTTGGCATTTGTGGACTTGTAGAACGAAGTCTAACATATATTTTATTGTTCTATGTATTTATATGGACCTTATTCAAATTTCTGCCAAGTGTTTGATTTTCATATCTGGCTAATTTAATTTCACTTTCAAGTTCAGGAGCTAGTCAACCCTATGAAGCCATATTTGTGTCATCGAAAACCAAGAAAAATGATGCTTGTGATCCATTAATTGTGGTCCTTCATGGAGGGCCACATGATGTCTCATTGTCAACCTTTTCAAATTCTTTGGTTTTTCTATCTTCAATTGGATTCAGCTTACTGATTGTAAATTACAGGTAAGCTCTAAATGTCATTGAATTTTAAGTGTTAATGAGTGCCAGAAAAGTTTGATGTGTTCTTCCTACATCATGTTGGTTGCAGTGGGATTTTATGATCGAGACAGATGGATTCAATGATAAGATAGGGACTCTAATTGTATAAAACATCACTTGGTTAAATTCTTGAAAATTTATTATATGTTGCTACTTATCAGTTAAGAGCACAGAAAAAGGTTTTCCGTCTGTCTCAAAAAATCACCCCCTTGGTGAGATCTCAGGAAGAGATTCCATGATACAATGTGTTTGTAAAATGTGATGAAAAATAAAACTTCCTTGCCTTTTAAAGATTAATCTTTTGTTGAATGTTTCATGTTTGGAATTTTCTTATGGAAGAGAAGTTGCCTTTTTCCGTTGCACAGTTCTCGTCATGTTTAAAAACTTGATATGCCTGACTAACTTTTCTTTGGAATATCATCTTGTCATCTAAATTCTAATTATATGGTTTGTAAGTTTGTGAATCATATTTTGTTAGAAATGAATGTTATTGTCCATGCCTTCAAGAAAAAACAAATATACTCATGGCATAAAGATTTTCTGGAGATGAAAATAAAAATTGATGAAGAAATGTCTATTACTGATATTTTTGAAGGCTTCTTACATGATATTATTTCTCAGAGGTTCATTAGGATTTGGTGAGGAAGCATTACAATCTCTGCCAGGCAAAGTTGGGTCTCAGGTAATTATTTATCTATTTCTATTTATTTCTTTGGTTACATCATAAGAGTTTGAACCATTGACCTATACCCACATTTAACCCCCCACCCTCGCCACCTAAGTTAACCCCAGATGGCTTTATCTACTTATGTTTAGGGCAAAATGATCCCTCAAAGGGCCAAATGGTCCATGTCTTTATCAAAATATAAGGACTGACATTTTAGATGGAAAGAAACTTGAGAGACCAAAACCTATGGTTTGAAACTATAGGGACTAAAATAAAAATGAGGGCAAACTCTAAGGACCAAACATTGTATTAACCCTTATGTTTATTCAAGTTGATAATGCTATCTGAAGGGGCCTATAGTTTTAAGTTGGTTCCATGATTATACTGTACTTTTTGGTGGCTTTCTTATCATTATTTTTGCTTTACATCTGCAGGATGTCAAAGATGTTCTCTCAGCCGTAGATCATGTCATCAACTTGGGTCTTGCTAATCCATCTAAGATTACAGTCACAGGTCTTTCCCATGGTGGCTTTCTGACAACTCACTTGATTGGCCAGGTACAATAATCCACATACTTTTGAGCTTAAATAATTATAAAAGCTATTCATGAGCCCTTGTTTAAGTTTAAGCTTTTGAATTGGCCTTGTTCTTGATATGATAGATAGAATGGTTAGACTTCATATCAATAAGATTCACAAAATAACAAAATTGGCTTCAACAGGGGGAGTTGTTTCAAGTAAAAAGGAAACAAAAAAACTCAGGCTTTTTATTACCTTTTGCATTTTGTGGTGTTTCAAATTGTTTCAGGCACCGGAAAAGTTTGTCGCAGCAGCAGCTATGAATCCTGTTTGTAACTTCGCGCTGATGATTGGTACAACTGATATCCCAGATTGGTGCTTTGTCGAGGCCCAGGGAACCAATGCAAGAAATAAATTTAGTAAAGCACCTTCAGCAGAAGATTTGGCTCTCTTTTATTGCAAGTCTCCTATTTCACATGTCTCAAAGGTGTCTTTTTTTAAATTATGCTCTATATTCAATTCCTCTCAAAGGAGATATAAATTCACTAGTCTGCTGCTATGGTGTGACTTTTTGAATAAAGCTACATGAACTGCTTTGTGGAGAAAAATCCTATTTTCATCTCTGCAACCCAAGTAGACTTTCAATTTTGTCTTTCACGCACTGCTTTATTGAATTTAGTTCCTCAATCATTATAAAACCTGTAATGTTGCATTATATGAGAGTAACTAGTGTAGCTCCTGTATGTTGCATATATGGAATCTACGAAATAAGTTGCATGTCATATAAAAAATGTGGTTTGTTTAAAGTTTTTATATTATACTATATGGGTTAAAGTTCAATTTTATCCCAGAAGTTTTCACTCAAGAGATGTGGGTATTCAAAAGTTTTTTTTGGCTTCAATGTCACTTTGGAAATATCGAAATCATAGCAATGTTGCCCCCACTATTAACAATGTTAATTTTGACTATTAAATTGACTCAAATGGTACATGTGGTGATCTTCCTGGCATTCTTCTTCTTCTTTTATTAGAAAGTAGTGGCATTCTTTTATCAGATGACCTGACCACTGCTTTTCTATGAAAAAATAGAAAGAAAGAATGCCAGGTAGATCACCATGTATATAATTTGAGTCAATTCAACAGTCAAAATTAATATTATTAATGGCAGGGGCAACATTGCTGTGATTTGGATACTTCCGAGGCATCATTAAACCCAAAAAGCTTCCAGATACCCACAGCTTCTTAGTGAAAATTTTGAGGCAAAATTAGACCTTAACCCATTATATATGGATAATTTTCACAAAACCAGTCAGAATGTAGCAAGAAATATTGACTTTGGAAGGAGCTAATAACAACATTGTGGGAAACTTATCATGAAATATCCTAATACATACAGTGGATTTCTGGTATCTATAAACTTGTTTTCTGAACATTTCTGTAGGTGAAAACACCGACGCTTTTCCTATTAGGGGCTGAAGATCTCCGTGTTCCAATTCCTGATGGATTGCAAGTAAGTTACACAAGAGCTTGAACAATAATTGACTCTCTTGATTGATTTTGATGTTACTGCAATGCTTGGCTTAACTATGAACATCAGATTTACTAATGCTCCTTTCTTGTTCCAAAAATCAATTGGGATTTTTAATTTTTAATGTTTTCATTTTAACACATTTATTCTCTGTGCTTGTTAGAAAGGCATTTCCTTTCCTCCATCTCTGTTCA
The DNA here is from genome assembly GCA_963242795.1 of Inga leiocalycina. Lineage (NCBI taxonomy): Eukaryota > Viridiplantae > Streptophyta > Magnoliopsida > Fabales > Fabaceae > Inga > Inga leiocalycina. The sequence goes on along the minus strand of OY725331.1, from coordinate 26,020,020 downwards.
ATTCATGTTTTATCATATGCTCTTAACTTTTTTTTTTTTCCTTTAAAAGTAGGAACACAATTATCATTTTTCATGCTCAATTTTTTTCCTTTACTTCTGGCAGTATGCTCGAGCTTTGAAGGAGAAAGGAGTTGAGGTTAAAATCATCATGTTTCCTAATGATGTTCATGCACTTAAAAGGTATATTAGATAAATCCAACTTAGGGGACTAAAACCTATGGTTTGAAACTATAGGAAGCAAGATGTCATTTCGTATATTTCTGTTGGTAAAACTAACAATGACTAAACGGAACTATATCTGATGTTTTTAGCTTCTCTATACAGACCACAATCTGAGTTCGAATGCTTCCTCAACATTGGGGTGTGGTTCAAGAAGTTCTGCAAATGAAAAAGGTATTATTGAGCATATTCAAGCATTGCAAAGGCTACTGAGCAGGGTATTGACAATAGCTGTTCACATGTTATCTTGAGCTCTATACATATATTGAAGGAAATAAGCGTAGCTTTGGATCTGACAGAGTTGTTTAACGGCCCTCACGGAACAGAGTCACCGTGAGCAAATGCACCCATTGCTGGAGAAAGAAAGGGTGTTTTGATATTTTTGTATGTTGTCACACCTTAGCCCCATTTTAAAAACAAGTTTCTACCGTTACTAACCGTTCCCACCATTTTTCAAATAAAGTGGGCATATCACATGTTCTACCTGTGTTTTTCTTTATTTGTTATTTGTGCCCCACTTGAAATAAGCTTGGGCTCATGAGTTTTCAACTTATGATAGACTTTCCTAACACACACATACTTATATTGTTTTAAAAAAAGTGAGATGGAGATGGATATTGAGATTGAATGATGAATTTTTCATTCAAAACTTGACTCCATTCAACCAATGCTAGTACATCTTAGACACATTAAATGTAAGAATAAAAAATTGGGCATTTCAAGTCCTAAAGGTGTTGCTTGAGTTTCAATGAGGCCCAGGAGATTCTAGAATTTAAGTCCTTTCGGCCCAAAATGAAATTAAGTGGGAAGTTGACAGAAGTGACTCTAGCCTTTGAAATGAAATCCGTCCTAATGAAATTTTAATGTAAGTGCACATTTGTATTTTGACAACTAAGCATAACGGAACACTCTTTTCGCTCTATGATATAAGATATTTTAATTAATTTATTAAAATTAAAAAATAACAATTAATTTATTAAATATGTTTATCTAAAATATACTTTTAATCTTTTATGTTTACTTTAAGTAACCTTTTAGTCTCTTAAGTTTGTAAAATGTATTTTTAGTCCTTAAATATTTAACACCATTAGTCTTTGTCTAACTGAAAATGCTGATTCATCAAAATCAAAAGATTACTGTGCAATTAAAGACTGATATTTTAATTCTAGTTGGCAGAAAAAAGGAAAACAATCAACTACTAAATTTAAAAAAACGAAACCCTAGTCGCCCAATTTCTTGCAGCTTCAGAGCTCAAAGATGGGCTTCTCGCTTCACTCTTTCATGGTTTTGGTAGAAGCTCTGTCAGGAAGAATGTTCTCACCCATTATTGCTATCTACTGGATCCTTCTCAAGCTGTTATGCTCTTCAGAGAAAACTTTACTCTGATACCAAATGAAAGAGGCAAGCTTGACGCAAGATGGGGTGAATTTGGTGATGTTATAAAATTTTTGCTCGTTGCGGTGATTCAAATATAGATAAAGTAGAGTTGAGAGAATTTAGCAAGGTAATGGAAACCGGACCGCACCGGTCGGTCCGGCCCGGAAACCGACGAACCGGCAGGTAGATTAGTCCGGTTCGGTTTCCAATTGAAAAAAAATTTATATTTTCTTTAGAATTTCATACCAATAAGCCTAAAATCTTCAATTTTTCACCGGTTTGGTCCTGGTTTGGCCTAGATCTGACCCACTGACCCTTAACCTAGTACCCTAATCGGTTCAATACTCGGTCCGGGTTTTAATACCTTGGAATTTAGACACAAAGTTATATTGATTCAACTCACAACTCATGCCTGCGTCCCGTCCTCAGAGATCAAGACCTACTGAGATTTCAACTATTCTTCCAAGATTTAATCAGCTCTCGGAACACCACAAAACAACAATCGTCCTCTCAAGGACTATGAGCAGAAATATTCTAATTTCTCTCCCCTTACAGCAAGTCTTATATGCAGAATAACCTTCTTAGTATTCTCTACTTCTTCTCCTGTAGGAGACACTACTACAAAAAATATTTTTAACGTCCCTTTTTTAGGCCTTTTAACGTCTGAAAACAAGGGGACGTCTATGTGAGCGACGTAGTAAAAAATGGCAATAACGTCCGTAGATAAAAGGACGTCTAAAATATGGACTTTAGACATCCCCACTTTAAATTGGGAACGTCTAAAGTGCTTTTTTTTTAAAAAAAAAATTGTTTATATTACAGATCTGGACTAAACAGTATTTAAAATCAGAATTACATATCATCGTCAATAAAATTACAGATCTAGTATCTGAACTTCAAATCCAAAATCTACACAATAATAACTCTAGAGCTGAAATCTCATAAACAAAGATGATAACAATAAGATGAATCAGTTGCGAAAAACTTATCTCCTTCTATTATTAAAATTCATTTTCTCATAATAATGAATAGAGAAGAGCAACAGGGAGAGATGTACCTCATTTTCTCAGTGGGAACGTGGCCATGAAGCATATTTTGGAGTCTCGATCTACAAACCATAACAACACGAGTTAGAAGATAAAATAGAAGGGAAATCCAAAGAAAAAAGAGAAAGAAGATAAAATAGTAAGAAACATAATAGATCTGGTGAAAAAGAGAGAGAGCAAAGAAAAACAAGTTTAAAAATAGTATATAAAGAAGAAGAAGCAAGAGTTAAATGCGTGGTGGTAAGCATTACAGATATGGTGAAAATAAAGAGAGATAAAAGAAGAAACAAGTTTAAAAATAACATATAAAGAAGAAGAAGTAAAAGTTAAATGTGTGGTGGTAGTGGTTGCGTTGATGAGAAAGAAGAGTGTGGATCTGTAAAACTGACAAATAAAGACTGTCAATACATATTTAAATTGTTTTTGGCGTCCCCAATTTAATTTAGGGACACCTAAAGTTGTTTAGTTAATTTTTTTTTATTTTTTTTTAACTTTAGACTTCCCCAATTCAAAAAAGGACGTCTAAAGTCATACTTTAGACATCCCCAATTTAATTGGGGACGTCTAAAGTTTATTTATTTATTTATTTTTAATAATCAGAGACGCCTTTAGGCGTCCCTAATATTAGGGACGCCTCCTGATGTTAGTGGCGTCCCTGATATTTAAGGGACACCAAATATATATTAGGGACGTTAAAAGGCGTCCTTGATTAAAAAAAATTTTTACTTTAGACGTCCCCAATTAAATTGGGGACGTCTAAAGTGACCAAAAGGCGTTCCTGATTTTAAAAAAAAATTAACTTTAAATGTCTCCAATTAAATTGGGGACGTCTAAAGTGACTTTAGACGTCCCTTTTTGAATTGGGGGCATCTAAAACTATTCAAATCTCACTTAGAATTACAAAAATGTCACCGCCTTTAGTTTTTACGTCCCTTTTTTAAAAAGGGACGTCCTTTAGGGTCGTAAAAGCAATATTTCGTAGTAGTGAGATCTACCCTCTCAAGGTCTCTTTATCTTGAGATCAAGAAATATGAATGAAATGTGTTTTTGACTCTCCTCACAAGGTAGAAATGATAAACACTGATGTACAATATGAATACAGAGTAAATATGAAAAACTGATACTCATGTGTTTGCTTGTATGAATTTCACATTTTGCGTTCTCTGTATCAAATGGTCTCTGAAGCTCTATATTTATAGCACGTTGGTTTTGGTCCATTGAGTAATAGTTGTTGTGGAGTGTAGCATTGTGTTGTGGAGCGGCATGCGTACATTTGAAAATCTTTAGACAAAATATGGTAGTAGGTTTATAATGTGCGTGCTTTAGATTTTGAATGTAATGATCATGTCCGCAATTGTTGACTTACTACGTGCATCTCAGATTCAAAGATTCAATTTTCTATTTCACACTTGAAATAAATGTTAAATGAAGTTTAATAATATTAACAAGTGAAAGCATAATAAATAAATAATATTGAATCATGTTCGAATTGATCGTTGTAAGTATGTTGCATTTGGTCTCTTGTCAAAGCCTTACTCAAGTGCCAAGAATTCTCACTTGAGTGTATTACATATTTTCCAACTAGTACTTGCACAAATTCATCCTTTGCTCGAGTACTCATATCTCACTCGGTGCAACTTGAATTTTTTTTCCCTATGCTTTCATGCAGCACTTCCATGTAATTACTAACTCGCAAGTGTTCTCACATCTCACTCAAGTTGTTCAACCCTCACTTGCTTCATCTCTGGAGAAAGTGAGTTTTCTCACTCGCGGGTGTTGAGCTATCACTCGAGTGCAAAAATCCTTCACTCAAGTACACTTCCTCTTTCATGCTCTGACTGACTCTCGGGCAAAGCACTTTCTATGTTCCACTCACTAGACTCGGGTGCATTTTTTATAATCACTCGGGTGCCAACCTAGTGCTCGAGTACAAGAGCGGATTCTTGTCTCTGACTTATCTCTCTACCAAACACTTGCACGAGTGTGCCTTCATGCTCGAGTGCTGAGTCCATGACTCCAGTTGTCCTGTTATTTTCAACTGGAAGAGTGCTTCTGTGAAACATTTTCAGTCCAACACTCGCTGTGCTCGAGTACAAAACTAATTCTCACTCGAGTGCATCAGTAAAAATCATAGCAATAACCTCTAAACTTTGTGAGATGCATTTGGTAACATTTTCAACTATTGTTAAAACTTGCAAAACATAATCATCGTTTTTTGGACAGCATTCCAAATTATTTTTAGAGGTGCAATCATTACCTTAAAATATTAACTATTTTTGGGGTTTAATCAGTACCCTAATGTCCTAAAAATAGAGTAATTACACCCCTTAACTAATCGAATACTAACTGCATTTACTGACACACTCTTTTCTTTCCTCTTTTATTAATCTTCAACATGTTCATCATTTCTTTCCTCCTTTCATTATTTCAACAGGTTCCCCTTTCCTCCTCCTAAGAACTCATTATCACAGCTATTTTGACACTGTCTTCGTCACTTCATTGCAGAAAAAATATGCCTCCACATTCTTGATTCATTATGCCAAGGATACCGCACCTCTAGACCCTTCTACTTGGTCCAATGACAACTACGATGGAGAACAACAAAACTAGGATTGCATGAAGTAGAAATTACTTTATACAATTTTTTTTAATGCACTATCTCGACTCTACATTTAGACAAAAGTATTTTTTTATATGAGGAATTTAATACAATTTAATATATTCCTACAACTGTGGTTGAAACTAATAAATTACTATAAATAAAAGTTCCCTCTGATTTTAACTTGACTTCTTTTATTTTGGTCTCGAAATTCCACAAGACCAAAGCCAAACACATCATCACAATGATAGGATAGAAGAATTATAATGGGAAAAATAAACCCCAAATCTTGAGTTAATATTCTATTAGTGAAGGAGTGCAATTAATGTTTTTAATACATTAGGGGCAAAATTGCACCCTTAAATAATATAAGAAGTGATGAACATGTTGAAGATCGATGAATGAAAAATGAAAATAGTATGTCAACAAACGAAAGTTAGTATTCTAGGAGTAAAGGACCGTAATTGATCTATTTTTTATACATTAGGGTGACGATTGCACCTCAAAAAATACTTTAAGGTGATGATTGTATTTTCAAAAACAGGTCGGGGTGCTGGATACACCTTTACTTTTTATCTAATTCAAAAGATTAAGACTTTAATTTTTGCTAACTTATTAAGAAATATCAATCACTTCAATCTTCTTAAGCTTTTAAACCTAGTACTTTTTTTTATAACGTATTGTATCCAATCATTGTTAAAATTTTTAAATTCCAGATAAATATGGATATAGAAGTCTTAGGTAATCACTCCAATTTAAGAGTGAAACTGCTCCACAGGACTCCGAATTAATTACATAAAAATCTTCCTTCTCCTTCTGAATTGTCAGGCTATTGTAATATGCAGAATAATTACCATTATTATACCATACTGATAACTGAAAAGATAAACAAGTGTTTAATATTATCATTTTTAAATATGATTTCATATGACATGATATGAAGTGCATTATTTATTGTTTATTTTTATTATTATTGAACAAGCTTGTTTGAGTTTACTTTATATTTGAAGATTGTTAACTCTAGAAATATTTCAAAGTTGATATTATGTTACCTTTTATCTTTTTATCAAAATGTTGCCGAATCTTTAACTGCATGTGATTGTTAAGTTAATGTAATTTCTTAACATTATGAAATATTATGACTGTAAAAATATAATAAAGATTAAATTAGCAATATTTATAATTTATGAGAAATACATAATGAAATGAAATGAGACAAATCTTTATCAGGAGTTGAAATAACCCTATCTAAAAAGTTCACATGGTAAAATCTTTCCAAAACATAAGAAAAATGTTCAGGAACTAAATTGCACCGAACCATCTTCTCATGCACTTCAGTGCATTTCTGAATTAATACGACAATCTGATAAAAAATCAACCACCTGATTAGGAACGTGAGGTTCCTCTTTAAGAGCGTGAGATAACTCGTTAACGACTTCAGATACAGCGTGAGGTGGGCGCTCCCCTCCGGTGGCCTCCGATGGCGTGTGATGAGCCTCATTGTTCTCTAAAAGCATCTTAACGTCCACGTCGACCATCGCCACTACTAGCGGAAGCTCTTTTTATTTATGTGATGCATTTAAAGACAATAAAAAACCTTCTCAAGTCGTCACCATTCAATTTAGACTTTCACTGCACTATATTTAAAAATAAATGAGTTAAGTGCCAACTAGAAAAATCCACTCTAAAGTGAAATTAAAGATGAAATTTGTTAGATCAACTTACTCGATTATTATAAATATTATATAGGAACTCATTTTATTTTGAACTTTAGTTTCCGTGAATCTTGCGTCAAGCACTCCATTGAACTTTTCAGTAATTACATCATTTTTGGGAGAAACTCAAATAATATACTAAGTTAAATAACTTACATGATTATTAAAAATATTTTTTAATGGCTTTATCTTTCGACGAACATGGTCCTCACTAAATCTAATGTTAGACAATAAGTTAAGAATCTTAGAAATTATATCACAATCAGGATCAATCCAAATCATGTCATTCGCTTGGAATCAATCCTCTAAAAAGTTCATCAGAGCTTTTAAATGCCGTTTTTCTCAAACGGCAAATAGCTTTGTCTTCATTTTTCAAATGTAGCCAATGTAAATGTTGTATGGTAAAAAGAACCAATCCACTAAAAAGTTCATCAAAGCTTTTAAATGTTGTTTTCACCGTACAACATTTACATTGGCTATATTTGAAAAATAAAGATAAGGCTATTTGCCGTTTGGGAAAAACGACATTTAAAAACTCTGATGAAATTTTTAGAGGATTGGCTTCAAGCGAATGACATGATATGGATTGATGTGTTATAATTTCTAAGATTCTTAAATTATTGTCTAACACCAGATTTACAGAGGACCATATTCGTCAAAAGATGAAGCCATTAAACAATATTTTTAATAATCATGTAAGTTATTTAACTTTGTATATGACTTCGGTTTCTCCCGAAAACGATGTAATTACTGAAACTCAATCGAGCGGTTGACCCAAGATTCACGGAAACTAACGTTCAAAATAAAATGAGTTTCTTTAATAATATTTATAATAATCGAGTAAGTTGATCTAACTAGTTTCATCTTAATTTAACTTTAATTTAAATTTTCTAGTTGGCACTCAACTCATTTGTTTTTAAAATATAGCACACAGAGTTTCGGGCAATATTGCAGCGAAAGTCTAAATTGACTGGTGATAACTAAAGAAGGTTTTTTATTGTCTTTAGACACATCACAGAAATAAATAGAGCTCCCGCCAGTAGTGGCGACGGTCGACGTGGATGTCGAGTTTCTTTTAGAGGCCAACGAGACTTATCACACGCCATCGGAGGAGGGCCACCTCAAGCTGTACCTCAAGTTCCTAATGAGGTAACTCACGTTCCTAAGGAGATGAATCACATTCCTAACGATGCCCCTCATGTTCCTAAACTGGTTGCCAATTTTGATCCGATTGCTGTATTTAATGCAGAAATGAGCTAAAGTGCATGAGAAGATGGTTTGATACAATTTAGTTCCTGAACATTTTTCTTATGTTATGAAGAGATTTTACCATGAGAACTTCTTAGATAAGGTTATTGGAACTCCTAATAGGGATTTGTCTCTTTTTATTTCATTATGTATTTCTCGTAAATTATAAATATCAATAATTTATTTTTTATATTATATTTTTACAGTTATAATATCTCATAATTTCATAATGTTAAGAAATAACATTAACTTAACCTTCGCATACAGTAAAAGATTCGGCAACATCTATAATAAATAAAAATGACATAATATCAACTCTAAAATATTTTTAGAGCTAACAATCTTCAAATATAAAGTAAACTCCAACAAGATTGGTTAATAATAACAAAAATAAATTATAAATAATGCATTACATATCATATCATATAAAAACATATTTAAAAATAATAATGTTAAACTCTTGTTTATCTTTTCAATTACCATCGTGATATAATAATAGTAATTATCCCACCATAATAGCAATCCCCCTACAAATTACAATATGATAATTCAGATGGAGAATGAAAATTTTTATATAATTCGGAGTCCTATGGAACATATTCAAAAACAAGCTTTATTTTAGAGCGTTTAGATCAACAGAAATGATGTTAGGTGGGGTTCAATAAAGTTAAATTAGAGGAGATAGAAGCTCTGTTTGATTCAAAAAGAAGGAAAGTAAAGTTTAGCTTCTTGTTAAATTCAGGAGGATAGCTGAAAATAGTTACTTATAAGTAGATAAATATACTCTGTTATCTTAATACATATTTTTCTATTTTTTTTTACAATTGGCTTTTAATAAAATGATTATATCATGACTTATGAATAAAATTTTTAATGAAAGCTTAATCTGAATCCTCAGTTAAATTGCTCATTAATATTGATTCCCATAATTAGGAACACGGATCTTCAAAAAAGAAGAATAAAAATATGTATATAACATCATATGTTTTAAGTCACCACATGGATTAATGATATGAAATTATTTCTTAAAACTAGAGTGGAAAGAACCCAAAGAACTACTTGAAATAACCATTTTTTCTGGTGATGGTGGTGTATTCCTTATGTGGCTTCATTTTAACACGTCCCCGATGTGTACTTAAGGATTTTGTCGGTATATATGAATAATACACACCTATCGACTTAAAAAAATTATACAACATGTCACATAATTGAATCAAGATACAATTTATATCTGGCTTACTCTAATTTAATTATGCAAAACTTTTAAATATATATCTATGCAAATTATTAAATTAAAATCTAATATTACATTATTTAGTCCCAAGGTCAATTTAAAACTCTCTTCCTCAAGTTGAATCCTAAACCTCCAAAACATGTTCAATGATAGCCAAACAAAGTATAAACACAATATTAAATAAGCTGAAATAATATTAAATAAAATTAATTAGTAGGAATAATCTCAAATACTCAAATAAATTCATAGTTCCTTTAAGTTGTAAGGAAAATTTAGAGAAAATCCCATATAAAGTCACTTAGACTAATGAAATTTAAAATGCAGTTAGTAAATTAACTAAATCCCTAATTAAATCATTAACTCAATTTAGGATCTTCTAATATGATTAAAATGACTTTAGTATCCTCCTTTCTTTTCTCCTCTTTAGATATTTATCCTTCCATTTTCTTTCTCTACAGCGCGCTCTCTCTCCCCCATGACAATCTCAAAGCTCTCTCCCACTATTTAATATTTATGGTCTAAAACTCTCAACGATGGAAATCGCAGCTCTCACCTCTCTATACACACATACACGCACAAACAATCCACAATAAGGAATACAGCCCTAATACCTCGTATTTTTTATAATTTGAAGATAAGTTTTTTTATACAATGTGTGTGATATGCATTTGAAGGCTTTATCTATGGCATTGTCTCACTATCGCGTAAATGCACAATCACACACCCTAATCAATGTCAATCCCCACCATTTATTCACAACTTTAAGGATTTGAAGAGATGATTGATTCAAGGGGGGAAGGTTCTGACGAACTAGTTAGAATTGAAGAGAAGAGGGTTTAGTTTGTTATGGAAGAAAATATAGTTGAGTTTGTTGTGGGGAGAGAGCAATAAAGGAAGAGGATGGAAGGACGCCAGAGAGAAGGAGGAGGAGGACAATAAAATTGTTTTATTTAAATTCTGGAATTTTGAATTGAGTATATGATTTAATTAGGGATATGTTGATTTTATCAACCTGATTTTAAATTTAATTAATTCAGGTGACTTTATACGAGACCTTCCTAAAAATTTACCCACAGAGTTAATCAAAACCATTCACTAGTGCAAAATACTAATTTAACTACATGATTTTACATCAATTACTTGAAGAATAGAAGTGATAATTCATGTGACATAATTTCGCTTCTGTTTTTCATATAACTGATGTTGTAATGTACAATATGGTATCAGTTACTTGAAAAACATAAGCGATAATTCATGTGACATAAGTTTGCTTTTGTTTGAAGTGTAACTGACGCAGTAATGTAAAATACAGCATCGGTTGTATATTTAATTGATACCGTAATTAAGATGCTATAATAATAATAATTATGGAATCAATTTAGTAAGCACCAGAAACCATAATTAATATAAAATTTTGGAATTTAATTTGTGAAATAAATAAATTTGAAATATAACATGTCATAACTGTAATTAAATAGTATAAATTAATTTAAAAAAATATTTTTTCCCTAAAATATAACTATCTTATAGTTATATTATAAACCGAATAAAATACCATTAAAATCCCTATAAAAAGTTGTGATGATCCTAAGAATCTTTTGAGCAGATAACATTAAAGCTAGTTTATTATTTACAATTATAATAAATACCTCTATGAGTTACTTATATGTTAACATAGAATTAATGGTGATTATCGATGATCACTATCCTATATAATTTTCAGATACGAATGTTCAGATGCATTTAAGAGCTTGGCGACGTGTCCCACTATGACCCGTTTGATGAAGTGGACGGATATAATTTTGAGCTTCTGGCAGCCGCTGAGGATCGGCTCCCAGGGGAGGGAAGATGGGAGGTGGGGCGGTAATTGAATGTGTGAGAGGAAGGGCGAGAGGGAGGAGGTTTTAGGGAAAAATTTGCATAGGGAAGGAAATATTACAATATTAGGGTTGCCCAAGATGAAATATGATAAACTGTAGGGTGTCTATGTAGTGATAGAAATAGCTTAGGCCGAGTTAGGGTTCAGCTAAATAAGTCTGATCTTGCAATAGAGATTCAGAGCCTAGATTTGAACCTATATATAAGCTTTTTTTTATGTTCAGGTTTGAGTTTTCAAAATGACTAATAAGGCCTGAAGTCTGTTTAAAACCCTATTTAAAAAATAAGCATTTAACTGGGCTTAAAACTTATACTTCTATGTTTATTTACAACCTCTCAAACCTATTTAAAAACATACATTATGTTTTAAAATCTTAGGATTTATTATCACGAACAATATAAGAGTTTATTAAGAAAATGAACACATAGTAACAACAATTATCCAAGAGAGCAAGAATAAGAAAAACCAATATAAGAAAATGTATTTTCTAAAATCAATGAAGTAATACAAGTAGTGCATATAAAACTAGATTTTACCTTTTTTAGTTTTCAAATAGAAGAAACCAAGATACACTCCTCTTACTAAGATTATAATATTTTCTTGAGACATCACTAAAATAAACGTATAGTAATTATTATGTTTCAAAGAATAACACAAATCAATTAAGAATTGTAAGAAACCTATCTAAAAATGTAACATCCCGAATTTTATTCACTAAATATACATTGTAATTATTTGAGAAATTCAATAAAATGGTAAATATTCATGAATTTGAATCTTGTGAATTTTGAAATATTCATATCATAAGGAATGGGCAAAGTAATTCAAGATTTTAATTAAATTGTAAAGGTGATCGAAAAATCACAATTTTACCAATTTAACTCAAGATGAATTATTTTCCAATTAATTGGAGTTAATTTCAATTAATTAAGCAAAATAAAGAAAAATGCATAATTGGATTATTCTTGATGGAATAAATCAAGAATTGAGAAATTAGAGAGAGTTATTCATAATTCATCTAATTGAATTATGGAATTATTAAAACACAATTTTAATTCCCTTTTGTTAGAGCAAGCGTTTCACCCAAGAGGGGGGTGAATTGGGTGATACAAAAATTTCGTTGCAAATATAAAATTTGACAGTGAAATTAAAACAGTAAGGAGTAAGGAGAAATATCACCGAAGTGTACACCAGGAGTTATACTGGTTCGGTCACAACCACTTTGACCTACGTCCAGTCCTCAGAGCTTCTCTGAGAGTTTCACTATAACTTCCAAGATTCAGTGGGTTCTTGGCACCTCAGTACAAGCAAGTTCCTTCGCCTGGACACTCGCTCCCCCTTACAAGTTGTAATCCAATCCCAACTCAAGGTTCCACAACCTCAAGTTATCTCAATAACAAATATTGGGTTTGAATGAAATATCTCTCTTACAGAGTGAATAATAATCACTAAAGCATAGAAATATAATTACAACGTGAAAACAGAGTAATGAACTTGATGATACGATTTTGTGTATTCTTGTTGTTTTCTCTGTTTGGATGTTCCCATATATATAGATATGTTGGTGAAGACCGTTGGAACATTTTCCTTTCGTCCGTTGGAGAGTGCGCAGCCACTATTGACTTTTCAGTTTTTGAAAAATATCCGTTGGCGGTGGTTGGCATTTGAACGTTTCATTTGACTTTCATTACTTGATATGATTTCTTCATTGTTTATCTGTAAATAGATTAAGAATACTAATACAATGAAATATTAATCATATAGGAAACAAATCAATGAACGTTTGAATGATTTCTGGATTTCTGGGTTTGCTTACTCGAGTAGCTACTCGAGTATTCCTTGAAGTTTACTCGAGTACTTACTCGAGTATCATCGGGAAATCTTTGATCAACTGCAAGTCAACAGACAAATTTAAGATTACTCGGGTAGTGCATGGAATAACCAATTTTCAAACCTTTGGAAATGTATGTTTACTCGGGTACCTACGCGAGTAATACACTCACAACTTTATGAGTTACTCGGGTACCAACTCGAGTAAACCTTCAAATAAACTTTTGGTTACTCGATGCTTTACTCCAGTAATGTTGGCAGGATTTCAAGGCCGAGAGCAGATCAAGTTAGATTACCTTGTTACTCGAGTACCTACTCGAGTAAAATTACTTTCTGTGCATAACTTACTCGGGTAATGACTTGAGGTTTTCCTTGAAAATAACTCTGCATACTCGGGTACCTACTCGAGGAATCCACTTAAAATAGAACATTAAATACTTGCATACTAGAGTAATGACTCGAGGAAAATAAGATAAAATTATATCAAGTTAATCGGGTACTATCTTCAAGTTTTCACTTACTTCAGTGCGTTACTCGAGTAGCTACTCGAGTAACATTGGCAGTAGTACAAAGTGCCGAGAGCATCATATTTTGTGAAACAGAGTAACTCGAGTACCTACTCGAGTAATATTGGCAGGCCAAGAGCAACTTGAAAATTTTCACATGGTTACTCGAGTACCTACTCGAGTAACGTTGGCAGGCCGAGAGCAACTTCAAGTTTTTACCTGGTTACTCGAGTAGCCACTCGAGTATCCTTGGCAGGCCGAGAGCAACTTGAAAATACTTACACTATTACTCGAGTACTTACTCGAGTAACATTGGCAGGTTACTGGAAGGTGCCTCTGGTTACTTCAAGTTTTGTCTTATTACTCGAGTACGTACTCGAGTAATTCCTTAGAGAAATTGCTCCTGCTTAAGTTTCTCAGCATTTTCTCTTGATCTTTCCTCATTACTCCAATGCTTACTTCAAGTGAAGCTTATCCCTGTTATTACTTTGTTCAAACTCATTTATTAATCAATTCTTTTCCATACCATTCTTTTGTTATCATCAAAACATGAGATCTAACACCTTTTTCTTCCATAATTTCACCCCACACATGAAAATATGGGAGAAAAGTTAAATTCTAAGAACCCATGCCAAAATACTAAATGAAAATTTAGTGTTAGTTGGTTAGATGGGAAAGGAATTGGTTTAGCTAACTAAAGGGAGAGGGGGATTTTTTTTTTGGAGGAGCAAGACAAGGGAAAATCTAATTTAAAACCAATTGAAGACAAGTGATGAGAAGGCATGGCAAAAGGTTAAGAGAGTATGGCATAACGTAGAGGGTATGGTTGGAGGTATGGGAGGAGAAATGGTGTGCATGATAGGTGTTGTGATCTCAACCTTTGATGAAATCAATGAAGTATAATGCATGGAGAAAATTTATGAAGCCTTATTCTCTTTCTCTTGCCTTCATTTTCGTCACTTGCAACAAGAGAAGAGAAGGAGAGAGTTTTGAAGAGTTCTTGAAGACTTAGAAAGAAGAAGGAAGAAGATTAAGTTAAGTAGGTGTTGATTTAGTGATTTGGTTACATATTCTTGTGTAACACTTCCTCTAAGATTCTTTTCTTCATGTATTCATGTGTTTAGCTAGACAAGGCTCCAAGGAAGAGAAGGAGTTAAGGTGCTAAGCTTGGAAGCAAAAGGGTAATTTCAAAAACTTGCTCTCTTGTTGTTGTGGTGTTGTTGTTAGTGACATTTTTTGACTTTTCAAGTTTCTTGGTTGAGTTGAAAAATTGGAAAAGTTATAATCCTAAGGGGTTATGCTACCCAAATATCTTTAAATCATGATTAAGATGTGTTTAAACAAGTTAATAAAGGATTAGAAGTGCAAAAGTGCAAGTTTTGGAAGCTAAAATACAAAACTTCATTTTTCCATTTTTCTTGAAATATTTCAGCCAGAACTTTTTCAGGGGGTAGGAGTTGGATTTTCATAAAATAAATGGTTCCATTGGATTCAGTGGGCAAAAATATGTGGGGTTATAGTTGGGCACTTTTTCGACAGATGTAACACCTTAAATCAAAACAATCAAATACTTAACCAAAATATTTTAAATATTGCCAATAAAGATGTTCAACATCCAAACCATCAAAATACAAATCAGTTCAAATAAAGCCCACATTACATTGTTAAATCAAATCTTCAAAATAATTCAATAAAACAAAATAAAATGCGGATGTCTTAGAGTCATGACAATAAAAATGACATAACATGAGCTCTAGGAGCATAAAAGAGCCTTCAAGGGTCACTCCATAGGTGCATTCCCTTACTCCTTACTAGAATAATCACCTGAAATTGTTAAATATATAGGGATGAGATTCCACGTCTCAGTAACTACTGAAAGTTTCTACTGTACACAAGCAAATCACATATGATAAAAAGAAGGAACTGATTACATATATATTTATTTATACCATATTCCTCATACAAGACAAAAACAAGTTTAATCATCATTATCTCAATTTATATTTTCATCACAACATGTAATTACAATTATGCAATATGCAATATGTAAAATGCAACCTCCCTTATATCACCGTCCATCCTTATTCCGCTGACTGGAGCCATAGGCTAACACATAGTCCAACAGAAACCCATCCATTTGACTGGATTGTCCCAAGCTCACCAGTTCTTAAGATACACCCAGCCAAAGGTGTAAAGCTTAAGTCTAGACTATGGCTCCCCTCCTTAAAAGAACAAAACTAAAGAGGTGTCACATGTCCCACAGCTCCAATGCAATCTTGGCCAAAGGAAAATATGGAAGAAGGGGCCCTGACAAGTGTCATCCACTGTACACCGAGTGATGGCATACCACGTGGAAAAAGATCTCAACGTACAAATTCCTCCTTACTCCAACCCATCACAAATGCAACCGCCATGATAGTAATAAATATAATATCATTAAAAGACAATGTACAATAAATCATGCTTCCATTTATACAAATATAACCACATATTCAAACATGCTAAAAAGGAAATAATAATCCAATAATACATTAATTATCATTAAATTATTGATTATTTGAGTAAAATGGGTTATAGAAAAATTTACTTATAACATTATTTATTTGAGAATTAACAATACATACACATACACATATAATTCAGTCCATTTTTCTTTAAAAAAAATGGTCATTCACAATCATACATAATTCACAAGTATATGGAAGAATATTCAGAGTTACCTGCTACTTTCTAACTCATATATAATTACATAAAGAGTTACTCCAAAGCTCTCAGTGAGAGTCTGCGAAATCACATATAAACATCTATTAATATATTAATTAAAATTACTCTAAAGTTATTCTAAGACCTTAAAATTACCCTCTAACACTAATATTATTATCATCTCTCATAGGTCCCTTATTTTGTTATAAAATATTGTACTGTTTGGAAAATAAAAATTTTCATATAATGTAAAGGATTTATAGTACTAGCTCAATGTAGTTTACAAGTGTGCGCTCATATATACATATACATATACATACATACATATATATAAATATATATGTAGAGCTACCTAAATTGGAATGACTTAAGAGTGACAAGACTTTCAGATGGGAGAGGGGCAGAGGGTACAAAAGTCCTAAATTTGTGTATATTTTGTGTGTGTATTATGAAACCCAAAACACAAAATACTAGTACAAGACAAAAGGCACTGCACGCCAAAGTTAATATCATATCGTAGAAAAAGGAGGTCACATAAATGGATGAATGAAAAAAAAAAATAACGCATATCAAAACTTGTGGAATGCATAGAAGGCGAGAAAAAGTTTTTAAGTGGATCTTCAATAATATATATATATATATATATCTCTCTGTGTGTGTGGAGGGGGTTTATATAAAACTCAAGTCTTTCACTCAAACCAAAACAAATCTCAAGTCTGGCAGTGAAGTAATAAACAAAAGAATGATGATGATGATTATTATTATTATTATTTCAACATATAGATCCACGTGCTTGTAGTAAAAGAAAAACAAAAAGATGAAAGAATCATAACAGTAAATAAAGCATATATTTATACAGCTTCAATCACTTGATTGTGGAAGGAATTGAGTTACAAAGGTTTAATATACAAATAAGTATGTGTAATAAGGGCTACCGTCAGGAAGAAAAGTTGTTGGGGATAATAATTTATTTTTTTAAACAAATAATAATAATAATTCTTACTTACACAGTAATCCAGAAATGAAGGAGTGTGGGGTGAAGAAATAAACATACGTATAGGTTTTTGTATTCACCCACACTTCGGCCGAAAGAAAAGGAAGTAGGTACTCTGTGAATTACCCAAAAAAAAACACATACACCCATAGCTAAAAAATATGGAGGGAGAGAGAAAAGCTTGACAAGATAAGACAACATTAAATAAGTGTGGAAGAAGAAGCAATCGGACAAGACATTCGTTCAATACAATAAGGGAAGGAAACAGTCAAGTGAAATGAAGAGAGAAGAGTGAACCTGAAGAGCATGTTGGTCTATACAGCGCCTACATATCCTAATTTAGGTGGGAGTTAGGGTATTTATAAGAGAGAGAATTAGGGTTAGGGTTTTGATTTTGATTTTGATTATAATTATTTTTTTTTTCAAGACAACATTTTTTTCTATTATTTATTGCTTTCCAATAATAAGACAAGTTTATACACGCATATTTATATGTTTAAAATTATTTTGAAGAGTTATTTTATTTCTCTTTTTTTTACAGCGTAATATTTTGTTTAAATTGATTCTTCTTTTATTAAATTATTAATTTATTCAAACTCTTTGACTACATAAAACTTAATCTTCGATTAATTTTAAGTGCTATAAAAATAAGGATGTTACAGTGGAGGCCGAAAATGCATAATTATGAAAATGCCACTAAAATCTCTAAATGGGGGCTGTCAAGGGTATTTCATAATTTTACAGTGAATTTGGTGACTTCGAGCCCAGAAATAGATTCCTTGGGTGAAAATAAGTCAGAGTAGCCTTGCTCAACATTTTGGGAAAACGTGCCATCAGGTCGGGTACCGCGGGCCGGGCCAGGGTCTCAGGGGCATTTTGGTAAAATTTTACCATAGACTAATATAACCACAAGAAACACTATAGAAGAGTCTAAAATTATACTTGGATAGGTTATGACCTATTTCTGGTACATTTAACATTTTAGGATTGAGTCGGACATCAGAACGACACATTTTTTGAGGCATACTCAAAAAGGGATTTAACAAATTTCAAGGTAGGGACTACCATCTTTCTTACATTATGTGAATAATTATATGTATTTGTTACTGTATTTCATGATATGATTGCGTGCTAGAGGCATAGTACCTAATTGTGGTTCGCTACCCAACAATGGTATATCAGAAAATCCTAGCTGTGGTCGATGACTCAGTTGAGATAAATTATCAAAAATCCTAGCTATAGTCGGTGACTCAGCTGAGGTAAATTATCGGAAATCCTAGCTGTAGTTGGTGACTCGGTTGAGGTAAATATATATGAATCGAATCGAACTTTCATTTTTGCATAATATAGTGCTTTGCATATTTAATTTTCACATTTTATATGTTGATCGTATGTCTCTATGGGGATTCTTCAGAATCTCACCCTTTTTCAAAAACAAATATCTCAGTGGGTACCAGTGGGCCAAAGGGCAAGGATGTAGACACCGAAAAGTGAGCGGCATGCGTTTCGAGGCGAGGATAAGATAATGGTTATATTTAATCTATGTTTTAAATATTCTGAAGAAATTTGTAAATATTAAGTTCCGCTATATTTTCTGTATTTCACCGACAAACGATATCGATATTATAAACGAATATTTTTATCAGTATAATTGTACTTTTCTGTATGCCCATTGAATACCATCTTTATTACTCTATGATTATCGAAATGGAAACGGGTGTTGACATTTTTTTGTATCAAAGCTAATAAGCGGTTCTGGCATTATCAGAAATATATACTGATAAGATTTTGTTTGCATGATGACATGACATCATGGACGGACCGAGAGGACCGATAATTGATTATTTCGATAACGACGGTACGAAGCTGCGCTATACGGCATGGAAGAGCGTGCCAATGTTGCCCATGCACATATCGCAGCCGAGGCCTGAGACTCCGCCGAGATCTAAGGTAGGGGAATCGAGGCATCCACTAGTGTACGATCCAGAGGAGGACCCCATAAAGGTTGGTTCAAGCGAGGCATTCTCGAGGATAGAGACAGTACATGTACAGTACAACATACAGCCAGACGAGGAGCTAGCTGATATCTTGTGGGTTAAGCTGAGGCAGGAGAAACGAGAGTTTGCTTACCCAAATGATTACTACTTGGTGTATTTGGGCTTCGTTAAGAAGCTGTACAACCTATGACGTTTGCTGGATATCAATTTACTAGACCCAATCTGGATTCACACTACTATGAGCTTCTTCCCTGATACCGCCTTTTTGAACCGAAAGAAGATCAACATCATCGAGGAGGGTCCCAACCGCAACTTTCTAGAGTTTATGGACCACATCGACTCATACACTAGGGAATACCTAGACGGGGAGGAGTGATGTAGGACCGACTCGTATTTTGTGTGACCGGGAAGTACCGGCATGTATTTTGGGCCTAAGGTAGTCATAAGATACTGACAGACAGAAGAAATTTTAGTCAGAAGATATATTTTGGGAAGGGTACAGAGGAAACTATAAATTAATATTTTGGCTATGTATCGAACAATATGTCATGTGCAGTAGTAGTTAGGACATGTGATGTTTCTATTTCTCTGTACTACTGTAAATAGTTATGATATACTATGTATGACATATTTGTACCTTGACTTTTTATGAAATGACAAAAATGCCCTTACTTTTGTATCCAAAATTTACTCTTCTTTAAATTTCATGTAGAGTAAAATATGGAAATAGTGCAACTAGAAGAAGGTGGTAGAGGCCGCATAAGAGGCTGAGGTAGAGTTTGAGGCCAAGGGTGTGGTAGACAGGGTAACGATGAGGGTGAACCGAGGCCTAACCCTATCCAATAAATAATACTGGAGATGCTAGAGCAACAACAACAGACCATGAACGAGATAAGAACTAATCTTTGAGGAGTACAGCAGAGACAAGACCATTATAACCATAATGAACACTATAGAAGAGTCTGAAATGATACTTGGATAGGTTATGATCTTTTTCTGGTACATTTAATATTTTAGGACCGAGTCGAACATCGGAACGACACGTTTTTTGAGACTCACTCAAAAAGGGATTTAACAAACTTCGAGGTAGGGACTACCATCTTTCATACACTATATGAATAATTATATGTAATTGTTACTGTATTTCGTGATATGATTGCGTGCTAGATGCACAGCACCTAGTTGTGGTTGCTACCCAACAACGGTATATCAGAAAATGCTAGCTGTGGTCGATGACTCAGTTGAGGTAAATTATCGGAAATCCTAGCTGTAGTCGGTGACTTGGCTGAGGTAATATATATGAATCGAATCGAACTTTCATTTTTGCCTAATATAGTGCATTGCATATTTAATTTTCACATTTTATATGTCAATCGTATCTCTCTACAGAGATTCTTTAGAATCTCACCCTTTTTCAAAAACAAATATCTCAACGGGTACCAGTGGGCCAAAGGGCAAGGACGTAGACACCCGAAAGTGAGCGGCACGTGTTTCGAGGTGAGGACAAGATAGTGATTATATTTAGTCTATGTTTTGAATATTCTAAAGAAATTTGTAAATATTAAGTTCCGCTGTATTTTCTGTATTTCGCCGATGAACAATATTGGTATTGTAAACGAATATTTTTATCAGTGCAATTGTACTTTTCTGTATGCCCATTGAATACCGTCTTTATTACTCTACATTTATCAAAATGGAAACGGATGTTGACAAAAAACCTACTCTCATATAATCTTAAAGCAGCATATTATAACAGTTCCTGCCTAATATATGAATTAAGTGATAACACAGCAATCCTTTGACGGGCTCACTTGTATAACCCCATGAACTCGTCTAGCGAATCAATAGGTTCTTCTAGCCTCCGCCTATTTCCTCCATTAATTGGACATGGCGACCCTGGTCCTTCACTAGAGCCTGGAGAACCCTGTACTATGTATTTGGAAGTCCTGTACCTGCGTGCTGTTGCTGATACTATTGTATACAGCCATGCCACCACCCACCATAATAACCAAATCTAGAACGATCAACGTAAGGTCAATGTGACAAGGGTTCGACTGGGGGAGGAAGGTGTAGATGTCCCATTCCCCGATGGTGAGGTTGCCAATCTAGGTCAGGCAACAGGATCTTTCATCTTATGGCCTAGACATCTTGTTCAGACTGTGCCAGTCCCTCCAATGGTAGGAAACACCTTACTGTTACTTAATCCTTGACATTC
Organism: Inga leiocalycina; assembly: GCA_963242795.1. Lineage (NCBI taxonomy): Eukaryota > Viridiplantae > Streptophyta > Magnoliopsida > Fabales > Fabaceae > Inga > Inga leiocalycina. Next base: position 25,998,458 of record OY725331.1, on the reverse strand, counting down.
TACTTATAATCTTTATTTTGTGTGTTACTAGGAACAAGATGATGCGACAAAATTTCCCTTTTTAGCACGACTGCAAAATATTCATCAAGACATAAACAAGGTCGACTTGTAGATGCCTTATGAGATTGTGGGTCGCAAAATCTCATATAATTATGGACTTGATAACAAAGATATTAGAGAGTTCCTATCTTTGGAGGAGATTGACATAGGATGGGTCACATTTGCAATCATGTGAGTTTATTTATAATTTTTAATTGTAATTAATGCATTGATATTTAGGGGTTTTAGGTTTCTTCATTTACTGTGTCATTTCGCATTTCATTTATGTGGTAGCTACTTCCACAAACTGTATGCCGAACGAGGGCTTGGCATTACATATGGCTTCTTATGTCCTGGCACTATGTCACGGCGTAATAGCCAGAGGTTGGAAGATCGGATGAGCTATGTTGGCTATACAATAGGCGAGACTATGCTGCCTTGTTATCTGGCACCAATTGTTGAAGGGCAAGTAACTTTATTTGATATATTTATACACGTTCACTTTGCTAAACAGTATCATGTTATCTAACCTCATTTTAATCTATATATGCATGTGATTATAGTTATCATTGGAGTCTCTGTGTTCCTTGTCCCTCAATCAATGTCATCTTTTGGTTTGACTCATTGGGTCGCAAGCCAGACGCAGATATCAAAAATATTTTTAACATGTAAGTAAATTTATTTGTCCGTTATTGATTTTTGATTTTACTCAATTGTTTTAATGTCTTCTATTTATCATTTTAATTATTACAGTGCACTGAAGACATATTATATAATGGGTGGGAAGCGTGAAGGTAAAACTGGTCATACAAAGTGGTTCTAGCCAAACGTAAGTTCTTTACATTCAAGTTCTTCGATTGACTATTGCTTTACATAGGCCTTTATTCTTTTTTACCGTTTGCTTTTGATGTATAGTGTCCTCGGCAAGCAGGAAAAACTGAGTGCGGCTTCTATGTTATACTATATATGTATAACATCATTTTCTCTGGCCTTACTACAAATTTTGAACAGGTGATCATTTCTTGATTCTCAATTGAATTTCAGTTCTTTTCATGTGATTGAATTGTTAGTTATCTCATTCAATTTATTTATTTATGTTAACATATTCTCCATTTTGCGCACAGATTTTTGGTGATCAAGACCCCTACACAATCGAAGACATTAATTTGATCCGAGACATGTTGTCAGGACATCTTCTACAACACATAGAGGGGTGATGATGTGTAGAGGTTTTTTTCCATAGTGCAGTGGTTTTGTACAGTGCTATATAAGTTTGCATATTCGAATACTTTTCCTAGTTTCTTATTTATGAGTACTTTGAATTTGTTAAGGCATTATGCTTTGCAGAGAACACTTTGAAAAATGATGATGAAGAATAGGAATTTTCATGGAAGAATGTCATAATCTCTTTGGCCATATGCATGGCATGATTTACATTGAAAGTTGAAGTTTGCACATTGAAATGATGTTATGATGATATATGCGCTATATGTCATGATAGAAAAATTAACATGTGATTTTCACTTCCATGAGTATTAGGGGAAGCTAGAGAGTTAATCATGAGAGAATGGTTCATGGATCTGGTTTTTCATGCAAAGATAGCAATGTACAGGTTAGAGAACTCGTTAGGATAGGTTCATCTACTTGTATGGAGGCAACGAAGATGGAGCCGGTGGGAGGGGAGACTTGTAGTAGTATGGAGGCAATGGTGAAATTGATGTAGCAAATGGGAACTTGTAGTAGTATGGATGCTGTGGTGAAAGGGATGGAGGAGGTGGGGACTTGTAGACATGGTGGAGGAGCAGAGGGGGGTGGTGTAGGGAGTAAAACGTTAAAATAAAATAAAAAAAAGGATACAACAACTGTTTTGGGGAAAACAGTCGTTGTATCTAACAGATACAACGACTGTTTTCCCCAAAACAGTCGTTGTATTTCCCATACTACGATTGTTTTTTAACAGTGGTCTTTTTCTGAATTTTCAACGACACTAAGATAGACGTCCCCCTGAAAACAGTCGTCTAAAGGGCAAAAAAACGGTCGTTAAAAGTCCCTTTTGTAGTAGTGATTGGGTGGCATGTCATGTGGGGGGTTGTCTCCCACTCTTCTAGTTTTATTATTCCTTGTGTTAGATCTCATGTTTCTTCATCTAAAAATACAAATGAAAAATGATTAGAAAATGACTCTAGAAAGCCTCATTAACTAATTTCTACAATTATAGTTGTATCTTTGTAGATTAGAAATTGTAAGAAACGTATATAAAAGCCTTCTTTCATATAATTTAAAATAAGATATTTTAATAGTTCCTGGTTAATATACAAATTATAGGATAACAAAGCAATCTTTTCACGGGCTTGTTCGTATAGCCCCATGAACTTGTCCAGCGGATCAACAAGTTTCTTTGGCCTCCGCCTATTTCCTCCGTTAGGTGGGTTGTCGCACTGTGGGTTGTCCCCCACTCTTCTAACTCTATTATTCCTTATGTTAGATGTCATGTTTCCTCATCTAAAAATACAAATGAAAATAATGAAAAAATGACTCTAGAATGCCTCATTAATTAATTACTACAATTATAATTGTATGTTTGTAGATTAGGAATTATAAGAAACCTATATAAAAACCTTCTTTTCATATAATCTTGAAACAGCATATTCTAATAGTTCCTAGCTAATATACAAATTATGGAATAACACAGTAAACCTTTCACGAGCTCACTCGTATAAACCCATGAACTCGTCCAACGGATCAACAGGTTCCTCTAGCCTCCGCCTATGTCCTTCGTTGGGTAGGATGTTGTGTCTTGTGTGGTGAGTTTTCTCCTACTCTTCTAGCTCTATTATTCCTTGTGTTAGATCTCATGTTTCCTCATTTTAAAATATAAATGAAAAAGGATGAGAAAATGACTCTAGAATGCCTCATTAATTAATTTTTACAATTATAGCTGTATGTTTGTAAAATTGCATTATCCAAATATTTGATTTGCCACATTTATCTTGTCTTGTAATGTATTATTTTGGTCATAATATTATTTAATTTAATGTATGAAAGAAAATCAACACCTAAAATTTGGATTTAGGTTATAACATATTCCTTACAACCTATATATATATATATATATATATAGATATTGAGCAAATCCAACTAATAACAACCAATAAAATTATATTTGTTAAAATAAAAAATTAAAAAACTTATAAAGTATAGAGATGTATAGAGCTTTAACTTCAAATAAATATCCGGAAAAAAAAATTAAAAACACACTTAAAACTATAAACTAAGATTTATGATAGATTTTAAATTTATGAAAAAAAAAAGGGAAACCGTAGTGCCCATCGACCATGGTAATCTAACTCAGATCAGACTGGAAACTGGCGACCCGGCCCCTAAACCGGTCCGGTCCAGGTCAATTTTTTTAATTTTTTTTAAATATTTTTTTTAAAAAAATCCTTTAGAATTTCATACTATAAGCTTAAAATATTCTATTTTTCACCGGTTTGGTCCTGATTTAGCTCCAATTTGACATCGGTCTGACCCATTAACCATTAACCCAATATCTCGACCGATTCACTGATCAATCCGGGTTTAATTACCTTGCCATCAACAGACAATGAAGGTAAAAAAGAGTGAGGGCACAAATGTAGTCTTCCACTGTACGAAAAATCGGACCGGACCGGCTAGTTCGACCGGTTGAACCGGGAACTGGCCAGTGGTCTAGTCTGGTTTGATGGTTGAACCGGTTAAAACCGGTGGTTCAACTAGTTGAACCGGTTTCATTTTTTCATTTTTTTTATAATTTTTTTTTTGCTTTCTTTAGGGGAAAATTGGAAGTTGAAGACCAAAATGAAGAGAAAAATAAGTAAAGAAAGAACAAATCTAAAAAAAATGAAGAAGATAATGAAAAAAATTATTTAAAAAGATATAAGAATTATAGAAAAGGAGATATCATTGCATAAATATATATATTATAACTCATACTAATAGATTTTAAGTATTTTTTTCTAAAAATCTTCATTTTTATCTATAGAATTTTAAAAATATATTAATATATATTGCCACTAATAAATTATAATATTTTAATATGACCGGTTCAACTACTGGTTAAACCCCGGTTGACCCATTAACTCTTGAATATGTGCTGTGACCGGTTCATTGCCCAGTCCGATTTTTCGTTCCTTGTAGTCTTCAAACAAGTAGGGACTAAATAGAGGAGGAGCCAAGACAACCAAATTTTTTTTTGCTCAGTAGACGAAAAAAAAACCAAATGTTGACGAAAGAAAGCTTCTATAATTGTCAGGACAAAGGACAATGTCTTATATAGGGAGAGGACGAATGGAGCGGGGGGTTAGGATTGGATGGTCATGTGGCATGTATTGATGAAAGTGATGGGAGCTCAGGTTGGCTGGTCACGTCAACAGGTAGTCAGTCACGTCCAAAATTAACTAAGGGCATGAGGAGGGAACAATAAAAGAATGCCCCTATTTCCTAAACGGTATTTTCCTCTTTTATCGCATCCCAGCCCTATGCATCTTTTATTTTTTGTCGAAATAGCCCTATACATCTCTTGACACACAATATGATTACTGCTCTTGAATCCTGATACCGTGTTTGAGCATACAAAGTCAAAAGAAATCTGGGAAAAGTCTTAATAATGGAAAAATATGCTTCATGGTTTCCACAGCGGAGCTCTGATGTTATCTTGCCCAACCTTTTTTCAAGATCATGTCATTCACGTGGGTGGAGGACTTAATATTTGTTTATAATAAAATAATAGAGTTAAATAAAAAGTAGGGAAAATCACTGTCAGGTCCCAAGGAAGCAAAATATTGTCAGAAAAGTCCTTGGAAAAACTGAAATATCTTAAAAGTCCTTAGGGACTTTTCAGATATTATTTTCCAAAGTAAAATGACACACCTACCCACAATGGAAATTTAAACTCTTGTCTTCTTCATTCGAAAGAGAGCAGCCCCAAATCGTGTTCAGAGAGGATTTTCGAAAACGACCTTCTGCCTTTCTGTTGTGGTCCGGTGCCATGCGCTGCGTCTCCTTCATTGGTCCCATCATTCCCTGAGCCTGTCCGTCACTGGTGGTCCAGCCGTTTGGTGTGTGTGTCTGTTGCTGGTCGGCATCGTGTGGCCGTGCGTCAATGCTCGTCTTGCAGTTAGCTGCGACTGCCTATCCGTCGCTGGTGGTTGGTGCCCAATGGCGTCCGTCATTCCTCCACTCCGAGACTCCGTCGGTGCTCCAATCGAAGGAGCCATTCCCACCGGTGAGTGAAAGAAATCACAATTTCTTGGCGGTAAATTGTTGGATTTAGGATTTAGGACTTCCACTCAAAATGTCTAATTTTTCTTCTAACAAAAATGGCATGATCTACATTTAGCTCCATATTGTAGCCAGTAATTGGTTTTGGCTTTTTGATAGATGCTTGTTTATATGGCATTAATCTATACCTCTTCAATATTAACTTGTTTATATTGCGCCTTTACTATTTCTAGTCTCTGCAGCTTTATTGTGCACCGTTTGATAAATGCTTGCTGCTATAATAATACTGAGTTGTTTTGTGATAAAACTGAATTGTGTAGACTTGGGTTAGAGTTTTGGTGCAATGACTTGAATTTGTTGTCAAAATGTGGATTTTTGCTGAACGCTATATTCCAAAGCTTTGCATCCATCACTGAAATTATGTACACTTTGTTGAGTTTGGTGAAATTTCTGATATGAGCTTACTTGTCCAAATTTGCATTTGACATACATATTGCATGTACTGAAATTTCAACATTTTGGGCAATCTTGGATGTGAATATGATTTGTGACTGTGAAATTTACTAGTTATAAGTTATGCAAAGCAGTAGTCTCTTGCTAGCACCAAACTAGTGAATTGTTGGAGTCATTATAGATCATTGTTGTTGATATTGAGTTTTAATTTGCACATGAAAATTGTTTAAATCACTAGACTGTACTCTGTGTTAAAGCTCTTGTTACTGAGTTTTGGAAGGATTGGATTAATTATTATGTTTTTGGTTAAGTAAAAAATGCCGAACAAAAGAAAAAGGGAAGATGAAGATGAAGAGAGGCAGCCAAAAGTGTCAGCGTATATATTGTTCACGCAAGAGTATTACTAGAAGAAGAAGAAAAAGAATGAGCTGAAAAGGCCTTTTAAAGAGGAGAGTCAGTCAGTAAAAGAAGCTTGGAACACTTTGAAAGATGATGAGAAAGAGACATATAAGGTGAGGGCAAAGAAATTAAGGAGAGGGGAAAAAGGGGAAAAATATGTGGTTCCATTCCTTACTCGGTGTGCCCCTAATCAGTTTATCAAGGTGTGCAAAAGTGTGAAGAACAAAGAAGATCGAATGGAACGGTTAAAGAGACTTGGATTTGATAAGTTGGTCAACATATGGTGCTCACAAATCCCTTGAGACTTATATGGGCAGTTTATGGGTGCATTTGACCCTCCAACCAACAATATTTCCATTCGAGGGAGGTCACTTCACATTCGCTCGGAAGATGAACAGAATTTATGGAGTTACCGTGTGTGGGGGGACATTGAAAGAAATATGATGTATAAAGACAAAGATTTTCAGAAATTAAAAACATTGTATGGGACTGTGCCATATAAGATGATTGGGAAATGGCTTATTGAAACAAAAGATGATCCATATTTTGAATTTCTCTTTGTTATGTATGCATTGGGCACGCTGTTGTGTCCTGGAGCCGGTGTTAAGGTGAGTGACCGAGTGTTAGAGGTGATGGTGGCTACAAAGCCAGCTTTTGGAGACAATGATTGGGCTACCTTTGTGTTGAGTGAACTATCAAATTCAGTTGGACAATACAAAAAAAATCAGTAAAGGAAAAGCTTCAGGAAAAATCAATGTTGGAGGATGTATATATTTTCTTATGGTAAGTGCAACATAAGTTTTCATTGTATAATGAGTCGTAAAGTGCTGCATTAAATGTTGATATTTACTTATGTTAAGTTGTTATTTAAATTTTATGCAGGTTTTTTGCTTACAAAAATTTCCCCTCAGTGAAGTACAGGCCTCTAAAAATGACGAAGCAATTGGATATTGGAATGATAAAAACGTCAAGAAGAGAGTGCAAATAGAGAAGCAAAGCAACCAAGGGTTGCTACATTCTGTGGGTCAAGTAGTTGGAGGTCTGGCTTCAGAATTGCATCAGCAAAATATTATAACACACCCGGTAAGTGATGAAATTTGATGTGAGGTTCACATACCGTCCATATTATTGTGACTAATATTTTCCTCCTAATTTGTAGGAATTGAAGAGAACATATGAAAGAATTATGTCAAGGGTGGTGTCAATTGTGCAAGAGGAACTAGTTTCCCTTGAGGCAAGGTTGTTAGGGGTGGGAGAAAGGATGGAGGGGTAGAAAATTCGGAAGACGAACAGTCATCGTCAAAAAATGAAGATGAACAACCCTCCTCGGGAAGTGAAGCTAAAAAGGCTGCCATAGGAAAAGGAGAAGATGAAGAAGTTTGGTCCATAAATGAAGAAGATGGGTCAAAGGAAGATAATGAAGGTGAAGCTAATAGGCCAGGCAAAGAGGGGAAAGATGAGTGTGCTAAATATATATTAAAAGGGGAGGAAGAAGTAAATTGAGAAAATCAACAAGGGTAAAAAAACTTGCTCTTGTCTCTCCCTGGTGACAACCATGACTAAGAAAACAACAAAAGATGATAAGGACAAGGAAGCTTTATACCAGCTGTGCACAACGAGACCCAACAAAGAGGATGCACAAGAGTAAGTAATTAAATTTATACTATCTATAGCGAGTTGAAGAACAAAAACTGACTGCAAAATGCTTGTTTGTGTAATAGGCCGTTTGTAGAAATGTATGACTATTTCGTCACATGACGTGAACTATATTGTCTCCGTGAAAGGGGGTGGATTAATAATAGGGTAAGTTACATATACATTGACAAGAACTCATACGTAGTTAGTTTAATATGATATTTACTAACTTTTGAGCTATTTTTTCTCAGTTTATGTCAATGATCGCAAAGAAACTAGTAGGGGATCAATTGTAGAATTCTAGTCATGTCAGTAGACACATCTTTTCGTTAGAGTTGATGGAAAAAATGTTGTCTGATTCGAAGAAGTAGTCCTGGCAAGCGCATGAATATGAGATCCTTTCTAGCATATTGGATACAACATTAGGGATTGCGACTTAATCTTTGCTCCTACACTGCGACTCGATCACTAGTTCTGTTATGTGTTGGATACCAAGACATTGCATTTCTTTGCCCTTGACTCGCTGGTTGACTACCTCACATATTCAAGATTGCAAAAGAGGGAAGAAGATGCACTTTTAGAGGATGATAAGACAACTAAGAAGAGATTGAGCCAAAAGCAACAAGAAGAATTGCGTGCCAAGGAGCGGTTGGCAAGCCAATGTGTAAGTACTCCAACTTAAGTTTATGCTTTATTTTGTAAATGTTGTCCTTGCTGTGTTGTGTAATGTCAAAATTATTTGCTTCATGCAGAGAGATTGCATCGTTAGTGTACTTCGCAGGGTTAAACCGGAATTATTGGGCAAAGGAAAAGAAATATCTAAAGACATCAACTGGCCAAAAGTGCATGTCCAAGCTGACACGTTAATATTACTTGTTTTTTGTTGCTCAATACTTTGAAATGGTTAGTAGTGTTTCATATCATTTGTTCCTTTTTGTTTGTAGTGATTGTGTGGAGTCCATGTTCTTTCATGGTTATTCGGTTCGGATGAGTCATCACAGGACAAAAGGGGGTATACGATGCCTAAGTTCTCTCCTAAACAAATTCGACAGATGAAGGTCGATTCGTTATGGTGGCTTGTGACACATAACGGGAACATACATGCCAAAAAGGTGTTGTCCATTGCAGGTGGCAAGAAACAAATGCAGGGGAATAGAGACAAACAACATTTGTGATGTTATTATGTACATATGTTGCTATTTTGTGGGTCCTTTGAGAACCTTATGTCTTTATGTGGCTATTTTGTAGTTGTAGGAAGGGCAATCATACAATGCTTTTTTGTTCACTGCCATGTTTGAGTGACAAGTACATATTTACAACTTCTTACGGCTATTGCATAACTGCATATGCCTTGTTGTACAAATGGTAACGTTTAAGTATGAAAAATGTTATTTTCACAATTGTTATAGCGTGTATCGACAACAGGTGCAGTGTGATTTACAACCTCCCACATGTTTAAGCTTCAAACGCAGTAATAGGGTGTTATTACAATAGTGATTTTTACAAGTCTTAAAGCATTTATTCACAACAGGTTTTGTGGGTTTAACAACCTCCAACATGTTTTTCATTCAGACGATGTTTTCTTACGTTATAACTAATGTGCTGTTTACAAGTCATTAAGCATTTATTAACACCATGGTCAATGTGTTTCACAACTATGAGAAATGTTATGTTTACAACTCTTCAAGCGTGTATTAACAACCTGCTAAGTTTGTTTTACAACTTGAAGGTGTGGCGATTTGCTTTTGCTTCGCCACAACGAAACAAAAGCAAAATGACATAAAAAATGGCCTATTCTGACCTCATTCGCTATTGGTGCGCCCCATCGAACCAGCAGTGAGAACACCTGATTTCTGTTTTACAAAGCGTGAAGCGCTGATTTACAACATGTAGAGTTCAATTCATAACTTCCCTCGCATTTCTCTCTGACACTACGTGTTCTCACCTAATGTATTGCCAATTGAGCTATTTACAACCCATAAAGCGTTAATTAACAACCTTTTGAGTTCAATTCACAACCTCCCCCGTGTTTCTCTCTGACATTACGTGTTCTCACCTTATGTATTACCAATTGAGCTATTTACAACCCGTAAAGCGTTAATTAACAACCTTTTGAGTTCAATTCACAACCTCCCCCACGTTTCTCTCTGACACTATGTGTTCTCACCTTATGTATTACCAATTGAGATATTTACAACCCATAAAGCGTTAATTAACAACCTTTTGAGTTCAATTCACAACCTCCCCCGCGTTTCTCTCTGACCCTATGTGTTCTCACCTTATGTATTACCAATTGAGATATTTACAACCCGTAAAGCATTAATTAACAACCTTTTGAGTTCAATTCACAACCTCCCCCCTGTTTCTCTCTGACACTACGTTCTCTCATGTTAAGTGTTGCCAATTAAGCTATTTACAACCTGTCAAACGTTAATTAACAACCTTTTATGTTAAATTCACAACCTACCACTGGTTTCTCTCTGACACTACATTCTCTCACGTTAAGTATTGCCAATTGAGCTATTTACAACCCGTCAATCGTTAATTAACAACCTTTTATGTTAAATTCACAACCTACCAATGGTTTCTCTCTGACACTACGTTTTCTCACGTTAAGTGTTACCAATTGAGCTATTTACAACCCGTCAAGCGTTAGTTAACAACCTTTAGTGTTAAATTCACAACCTCCCCATCGTTTCTCTCTAACACTACGTTCTCTCACTTTAATTGTTACCAATTGATCTATTTACAACCTGTAAAGCGTTCATTAATAACCTTTTCAATTCCTTTCACAACCTCATCGCGTGACTGCAGTAGTACTTCTGATTAGGCAAATTTTCACAACAGTTGAATTGTAGCATATTTTATCAAGTGGTTGACAAGTTGTTAGCCTATTGTATCAAGTACGTTAGACACATGCACAAGTGAATTGTAAGTCTCCCATGACTTTATAAAGTGCACATCTCACTACTGTCACCTAAGCAACCCATGATTTTAACTAATTATAATGCCTATTTTATTTCAATTCCTGCTGCAAAATTTGACAACTCCTAATGCATGTTTTCACAACATAATGAGTTTTTTTCACAAGGGATCTACCAAACCCGATAGTGTACCACATGAAACTCCCCCTTATTAGTACAACATGGCATGAATTTAAACAACTAATGCAACCTAATTTTCCAACTTGATTACAGTACATGTCACAACTTAGTAGCATATCATATCCACATATCAATTTACATTAAAATATTAAGTTGTATAGGTAAGTGGGTATTTTCACCTACTCATTTAACTTAATATCATACAATTTGTGTTTAAGTACACCAACATCTGGACCCTTTCAAAAACCAATACGGGTCACAAGAAGGCACCGGTTAATAGTGTATATATACATAATCCAAAAAAGATAGCTACCAAAAGTAAGTACATGCATCTAGTATTTGTGTTTTAGGTTGGATTTGGATTTTGCTAGTCCTGACGGAGTGCCCAACCTCATGACATCGCCCACAATGATAAAGCTTCTTATTTTAAAACTAAGATTCCCTTCTTTTTCTTTTCGGCCTCCCTGCCGGCCTTATAGTTGTTGGTGGATCCAAGAATGTCTATGTGAGCAAATGTGTGACAGTCGGACAATCAGCTCGTGGACAATCATGTGTTACAACTGGTATCATGGTGTTTGCATATATTTTCTCCTGTGCTTCTACTTTCAGCCAATCATGTACAAATGTGTACACATTACCATTGAGCACCTTAATAGCTGCACATGCATGGCCATAAGGTATTCCACTCATTTGTCATGCTAAACATGTGCATTTTCTTTGAGCAAGATCTACATTGACATAAATTATCGCTTCACCACATCTAGTTCGCACCGAAAAGTTATGGTCTCCATAATATTCTGCATCTATATTTTCTGCATAGCTAACATGCTGCAGCACTTTCTCTTCAATATTGGGTCCAACTCCATTTTTCCAATTGGCCATTGCCATCTTGCTTGCTAGCAATTTCCGTGCCAATTTGTCTCGATGCTCATGAATTAGTACTGACACACTGTGCTTCCTCTCTTTCAACATCCATGCATTAAATGACTCTGCAATATTCGTGGTTATGTTATCCCACCTATTGAAAGGAAACTTGCTTAGAGCCCATTTGTCAACATTCCCATTGGTCTCCACCCATTGTGCCAATTGTGAATTGAACAATCTTAATTTTCCCATTGCACTTATAAAGTCCTCATCCAACCTTGCATAGATAATTGCATCAAAGAGCTTGAGTGCAGTCTCCTTGCTATTCGCCGATGTACATGCTCACCTCTATTGATTTTCAAGAACTCTGCACTATAATTTTCCTTCAGATGCTTGTAGCAATAGGCATGTCTCTCGCTGCCAAATATTTCTGTAACAGCACCGATAATTGCATTATTGTGATCTGACACAATGGTTATCATGATTGATCCTATTATTTCTTTCAAATTGACTAGAAACCAAAGCCATTCATCGTATGTTTCACCGCTGACAATGGAATATGCTAAGGGAAACATTTGGTTGTCTACATCGTATGCAGAAGCTGACAACATTATTCCCTTATAAGGGCCACTTAGATGACAATCATCTATATAAACAATGGGCCGACAACCACCTATAAAACCTTTAATCGAGCAACCAAAAGCAATAAATACCCGTTAAAATCTATTATTAGATGAGCCTTCCCATTTTTCAACTGTGTCTGGATCACTTTCAATCAATCTATCACATATCCAAGGAATTGCTTGATAAGAGTCTTATACTTGTCCATATAATTCCTTTAACGCTCTTTCTTTTGCCCTATATGCTTGAGGGTAGTTCAGTCACACCCCATACTCTATGTACAAGTCTGCTCGAATTTCATTGGAAGTCTTATCAATATTGGACCTTAAATCACCCATTATGATTGATGATGTCAAGCGCGACCTGTGTGCATGCTAGACAATTAGGCTGTGTATGGTGAATGTGTTCACTTTTGTATGTTCGGATCATTAGAAACTCTGTATCTTGATGTTCTCCTGATGAATAAGCATCCATATACCACGGACAACCACCAACCTTGTACTTCACAACTATCTTTTGTTGATTGTTCTTCACAAATTGATATGAAAACTTGTGTGAAATTCTGTATTTGTATAATGTCTGTAGAAGGCTGACAATATTCGGAAATATCTGTCCTTCTCCAATAATTAAATCCTTCCATTTGGTATGATTCAATCCTGGTATGGGTGTTGGCACCAATTGAGTACAACATGCCAACGATGGGACCTCTTGACTTTCATTTAACAAAGGCGGTGGGGATATGCACAATCCTCCAGCACCTACAAACATTTGAGCAATCTTGCAATAAATGATAAGTTAGACTACTCTTTCGCATAACTAAGTTACAACAAATTACTTTTCTTAAGATAACTCGACCTACACTTCTTGCTCTTCCATTTGACCATTCATTGTTGGGACTGTATTCTCATCATCACCATCGTCTTCAATGTACACATGACCATATTGTTCATTATATTTCATTAAATGATCTACCCCTTCATCGTCTACAAGATCCACAAATGTTGATGTATCAACGGAAACTTTGAATTTCACTTGAATTTCATTACTTTCATTTCACGTTATAGATGATATGATTCGTCACAACTCCTCATATATTGTGTCTTCCTTTACGCATTTTGTTCTTACCATACCACCAACATATTGCATTTCATCTGCTCCGACATTTAAATACTTCCCCCCACATGAATGAAACACAATAGATTCTTCACAGAACTAGTTGCCATCTTTCATGATAATCTGCAACATGAAGTTCATATTAACAACTTCCAAAGCTATATTAACAATTGTATATGCACATATTAACAACACTTCTTTTACAATCATATAATCAAACAAAGCACAATCACATTCAATAACTCCCACTTTAAACAAAGACATACCTTTATTAGGTTTCCAAACAATAGGTCTTTCTCTCTATTACATTGCCTTAAAACATAAAAACATAGCACAGTTTTTGTATTAACAACTAAAACTGTTATATTCACAACTACTACCGCACGAATTAACAACAACTTATTTTTTTTACATATCACTCTTTTCACATCAGTCCACCACCATGAGAATCAACCATTTCCCACTTTAAACGTCCAACTTCCTCTGTTTCCTTTCCCAATAACAAAGCATTATGACACCCAAACACATTTTCTGTATTAACAACTAAAACTGTTATATTAACAACTGATACTGCACGAATTAACAATAATTTATTTTTTCCCATTTCAACATTTTCACACCTCTCCACCACTATGAAAATCAACCATTTCCACTTCAAACATACCACTTCCTCTGTTATATTCCCCAAAAACATAGAACTATGACATCCAACCTCATTTGCTATATTAACAACTACTTCAGTTATATTAACAACACCAACTACACGAATTAACAACAATTAAATTTTTTCCTATATCACTATTTTCACAGCACCCCACCAACATGAAAATCAACCATTCCCACTTTAAACGTATCATTTCCTTTGTAACCTCCCTAAAAAACAGAGCACTATGACATTAACACTACCTAACCTCATTGAAACCCCAACTACAATGCTCAAGCTCATATCTTTACCTAAATCATGCCATTACTCATCTACCTCCTACCACTTTGTCCACTATTGGCCCCAAGCACCAACCTTTTACCATCATTCAATTTTACTTTATCCAACGATCACATAGAACCAAAAATGAAAAATTCAGTTTGGTGTTCTACCTCTGCACCAGTACGTGGAGCTTGCAAATTCGATCCTTTACCAAGAACTTCAACACTACACTTGATCCCTTCAATGTTGGAGTTCAAACCAGTCCCTTTCGCATCGTTTCTCTGTCTCTCCGGAAAAAAAGTTGTGCCTTCCCTCCTCTTTCTGAAGCTTCGACTTTTTCATTAACAAGAGGGGCATGTGTGTCATTTTACTTTAGAAAATAATATCATAAAAGTCTCTAGGGACTTTTCAAATATTTCAGTTTTTCCAGGGACTTTTCTGACAATATTTTGCTTCCTTGGGACTTGACAGTGATTTTCCCTAAAAAGTATGTTTCTAACATATTACTCTCTCTTATTCTAAATATAAGATAAAATTAATTTTCTTTGGAGAGATTAAAAAAATTAAATAAGCTACTTAATCATATCATATGTTGTATATCCTTAAATTATATATTAATTTATTAGTCAAACTAATTAGTTTAGAGAACAAAATATAAATATAAATACTCTAAGCTAACATAATTAGCTTCCTTAATTTCTCTAAAAAGTTAACTTTATCTTATATTTAGAATCGGATGGCGTACTACTTTTTTTTTTTTTTTTGCCATCAACAGATGACTACTACTGATCATTAAAAAAAGGGATTACTACTGGTATTACTATTTAGACGTGCTTGAGTATGAGAAAAGAATAATATACTAAAATATGAGAAAAATTTATAATTTTGAAAATTTTGTCCTCATAATTTTATTTCCTACTTAATTTTCAACCCATTCAAACTAAGTTGAATGATATTTGTGAGTTATGACTTATGAGACATAGTGTATTATTATCAATTTATCATGTGAATTTATTAAATTGAACTATTTAAGTTTATTTTTAAATTATTTAATAATATCATATTTTTATATATTTATAAGTGTATCTAATATTATTTTTTATTTAATTATTGCGTCAATGGCTTGACCAGACAACCCAACCGATCTAACTGTTTGAACTATGACGTGATGACTTTTTGGATTCAACGTTCGGTCTAACTTTTAAAACATTAGTATGAAATGAACGAGACATGAATTCAAAAAAATTTTTCCATGGTCTCACTCCAACTAAACTCTTATAAGGGAAGTTAGATGGGGCATAATGGATGTACTTCCCGGTTCCCTTTTAAATAAAAATTAAGGATGAGCTGATGAACAGATGAAGTATGCAATATAGATTTTTAAAATTTTTTTTTTTAATTTATAAGACATTTTAATAAAGAGTTAAACATAATCAGTGTTTATTCTGATTATACCCTTGACATATAAATTAAAAAAATGTTAATATAATCTTTGATTTTTTAAATTTACCCTCATTTTGTTATTGGTTCCTCAAATTTCGAACAATAGATTTTATTTTCATTGTTCACTACTAATCCAAATGACCACTGAGTGTATTTTATTTTATAAATTACTCTCCAAAAAAAATTTTAACTATGTCTTATATTTTAAAATGTAAGTAGTACTTATTTTTAACTTTTTATTAAAATGTATTACAAATTAAAATAGAAATATTTTTTTAAAAAAATATATAGTACATATACATATAGGTGAAAATACTGATTATGTTTAATTTTCTGGTGTTCTTGAGTCTTTGCAATCTTCGATTATCCTCAACATGTCTATTGTAATTCCCTATCCTAAAACGTGATTTTATGCGTGACCCAACTTGAAAACTTTCAAAACCTTCATGTTCATTTCACCAATGGAAGGTTTTTCGCTGCTTCCTTTTTGTTTCAACAAGAGACTTTAGTTTTCTTTACTTCACTGAACTCACTTTCCTCTTTTCTACCCGTTCATACCAATTTCCTACCCCTAAACACCAGTTTTTGAGGAACCCAATTTTTCTGAGATTTAAACGACGACTATTCCCTCTCTAAGTTTTGTTTCTAAAAACAAGAGATGGCCGAATATGATGGAGTTCATGGCGTTGCCTTTCTGATTTAGGGTTCTAAATAGTTATATGCTGTGCTTCTACAAACAATTAAACAATATATATATATATATATATATATAGCAATATAAATATAACCGAAAACGAAAAAAGGCAGAGACATCTTCAACAAATTATATATTCTAGGGACAAATTATATACCAGACACGGTAGCAACAAACATGCAGTGGAGAAACAAAATTTCATGCTATAGTCAAGAAAACTGATAATTATAATTACCGGAGAGTTATCAATATATAAATGCTATACGGATGCTACAGGTCCAAAAAAAAAACGCTATATGGATGCTGGAATCAGGTGAATATTCACTATTTGCAAACTACTATCATGAAAAAAACACGCACGTTGTCACATTTAATCACAAGCATGAGAGAAACCCATGGGCAGGGAAAACTAGATAAAATAAGGAAAAATCTTTTAAAAATATCACCGAAATAGCAAAATTTCAAACCAGTGCAGTGAATTTGGAAAATTCCGGTTTATTACTGTGTTAGTATGGATGAATAGTGGGGTATGTGAAAAGACGATTTTGCCCTTCAGCCTTCCCTCTCGCCACTTCAGAATAACAACACGAAACTCTTAATTAATAACTCCATATTTTTTATTAACAGCTCCAGCTTCTTCTTTTTACTTTCATAATAACAACATTGGTCTTATTATTAACAACACCATGTGCTCGTTTGGAATAGCTTATTTTTGGGCAATAAGTGCTTATAAATCGTGATTCACGGTATATGAGGTAAGTATGTGAAATAAGTTTTATCTCAGCTTGCGTAATAATGACTTATTGTCCAAAAATAAGTGATACCAAACACATGCCATATTCTACATTAACAACTCTTATTTCTTGTTTCACAACTTCGTAATTTAAGTTTCAGAGCTAATAACAATACCTCTTTCTTTATTAACAACACCGTATTTTACATTAACACTATATTTTTTAGATACGAATATGTGAAAAAATAAAGCAGAGTTGTTAATCAAGAATCAAGAATTGTTAATTAAGAGTCCCAAGTTGTTATTCTGAAGTGGCGAGAGGGAAGGCTGAAGGGTAAATCGTCTTTTCGCATACCTACACCGTTCATCCGTACTGACACATCACTAAATCGGGATTTCGGAATTTCGGTGTATTGATTTGGAATTTCTCTATTTCAGTGATATTTTTAAGAGATTTTCCCATAAAATAATATCATGCTTTTTTTTTTTTGCATATTCATTTCGGAAGCAAAACACATCTTGGGAGAAGGAAGGTATTAAAGTCATAACACCATAATATCATGATATGGAAATTAAATATCATAATATTGTGATTATAATAATTTATATATCATCATAATCTTAAAGTAATTTGGTTATGATACCATGTAAGAAATTTTGAAGTACCTGAAATCTGACTGACTCACTGAAATACCCACATAAAATTGAAGCACCGATGCAGACCTTAATCACGTTACATAACAAATACACCAAAGAGAGGAAGAGAAGAGAACTTTTATATGAAAGAATTTTTTAGAGGGGGAATACTGGAATAGTAATATTCAGTGTATGTTATATCTTCATTAAACCCCTTCTTTAATCTCACACCCTATATATATATATATATAAAACGTACGTACGGTTATATAGAAATAGATATAACCCTAAAACATATGATTATATGATAATAGATACAACCTTTAGATCATAAAGGATACATCTTTTTATAATTCGTATCTTTCTATAATAATCCCTTTTAAATCGGATTTGGAGCCTAATATACAAAAATTGAACCAATAAATTCCATCAGAGCGAATGGTGCAGATATGGAAGGGAAGAGACAATATATTTATATTTTGTAATGCGTGGTCAAACAAGGTGATTGTGTTGGGGGGAGTGAAAAGAATAGCTGAAAGAGAGGACAATAAATGGAGCAGGCGTATTGAAGAGGGTCTATGATTATGACAGCTCACACTTGGATACCTGTATGCCCTCTAGAGCTGGGATTACGGTTGCGGGTTAGCCGGCATCAATCCGTGGCCTGCACGGTGCGGGTCTGTGCAGTCCGTATTTTTGTGGGTTGGTAAAATATTAATCCTAACCTGCAGTGTATAGGTTGCAGGTCAGCTCACGGGTCCGTTTTTGTTTTTGTGAAAAAAAATTTTCCTAGTTTTTAAAAATGATTAAAAATATAAGACACATATATATGAGTAATTACATTTACCTTCCTAACATCAATCATTTCTCTTATAAAAATTTAAGAACATAATCTACAATTTAAGAGATAAAGTTATCAAATTTTTCAAAAGTTTATAAACAAAACATAAATCCATCATCAAGCAACCAAGATATAATAATTTTGTTTAAAGAAGAAGAGAAGAGGCTAAGATTTTTTCTCTTTAGATTGGGAGGTACCAAGATAAAAGTGGAAAAATTATAAGTTTTATAAAATTATTATATATAAAAAAAATAAAAAATTTTGCGGGCCAACCCGCCAATCCACGAGCTAGCCCGCATCAACCCGCAGGTTATGCGGTGGGGGCCTGTGCGGCCCGCATTTTTGCGAGTTGGGATTTTCCCAACCATAACCCATCAAAACCCACGGGCTCGCGGGTTGGGCCCATATTACTGGCTCTAATGCCCTCCCCACACGACCTCTTAGCTTTACTCGCGAACCCGCAGGTTGGGCCCATATTACCGACTCTAATATCCTACCCAAGCGACCTCTTAGCTCCACTCCCAAGATTTTTCCTCAAACTCATGTCAAGTGTAAACCCACCTACTTCCATCCTCACTTTAATTTCTTCATTCACTGGTATTTCATTGATCCAATATAATAAAGCGGGGGAATTGATTAAAAATAAAAACAGGGCGAGAAGGTTTTTTTAACCCTGTTAAAATTTTGGAGTGAATGTAAAATTTAATTCTTCATTTATTATTATATTGATTTTATTTTCATTTGATATTATGTATATTAAATAGGAATATAATTAAAAAGTTATTGAATTTTATGAAATAATTAATGATATTTAAGATTTTAGCAATGCTCTATAAATAAGACTATAGAACCGGCGAAAAGACACTTTTCAACATAAATTTTAATTTCAGTTTGCTCCCAAGTCTTGCAATGAGGTTCAAGATTTCTTGGTGTCATTGATATTAATAGGTCACAGTGGTCCTTGTGTGATGACATTTTCCCAATAACCAATTCCTGTTTCACCAATCAAGCTACATTAAACGTTAGGTGGGTTGTACCTATTAGATGGGCTGGATATCTAAGGAGCATAAAAAGAAGAAAGTAGTGTATAATGATTTTAAGGTGTGAGCAACACTTTTCTTTATATTTAATTCGTCTCCATTTATATTTATTTTATAGAGTGTAAGTTGGATTGACGGGAAAATTTGTGTAAGATACAATAAAGATCCTTAAGTATGGATTGTATTCTTAATACTCAAGCAAGATAACAAGCTTTTACAAAATGATAATTTGACTTTATTTTTGTGTGCACTCAAGGATAAAGACAATGAGTTTGATATCTTATTGTGTCAAAATGATTGATGGTGTTTGGTATTTATAAGCCTTTAAGTGGTGTCTCTTGAAACAACACCTATTTAATTAAAAGTCATAACAATTTGTTAAATTCATGAATCTCATATACTAATTCATAAATAGATATATGAAAAATTATACCTTTATATTATGTATAGTTTTCTCATAAACATAACACAATTTTTCATCAAATGATAATTGTCACATCTTAGGCTATAACCTTTCATACGCGTCTCTAAAAATTATACCTTTATATTGTGTGTTCGGATTAGCTTTTGGAGAATAGCTTTTACAGTTTACGAGGTAAGTATGTGAGAGGAGTTTTGTCTCGATTTGCGGAAACGGGATTTTGAAACCATAGTTTTTGGGGGTGGCCGAACACACATTTCAGGGCTGTGCATTTGGATATGACTATCCCTTGTTCTTCTTATCTTTATCTGACAGAGAGAACTTACGTTAGACATTGAAGGATTGAAGAGTGAGGTGTTAGCAGTTAGCAGCACACAACAGTGGAGGCTCGCATGTCATAACTTGTCTCCTTCACTTCCAACCTCTTCTACAACTTTGACCGTCCAAAAGCAGATTAATATTTTACGAGTAACACAGCTAACTCTGCATAATATATTCATATTCTGTATCTATATTTGTAAATCATCCATCTCATAGATCGTTTGACGAGATTCGTAAGATAGAGAGTAATCCTTCTCGGTGTTTTATCTCAGTCGATCTAGCTGCTCTATCTCCTTATCGTCTTCATCGTTCAATTTCCGCTTGGTCATCAAATACAAAAGCTCCGGTCAGCCACCTCACACTGCTTTTTAGCTCCGATCAGCGAGGAGTTGATTGATAGAAAAACAAAGCTATAAGGACCTAATTGAAAACTCCATGAAAGTATGGATGAGGATGTGTAAATATCTATCTACGATACCCGTCAGCGCCAGGAGCTGGAGTAGAAGCGTGCCTTTCCTACATTACGCTACTTCTCGTTTATCTCGTCGCTCCCTTCCTTTCAAACGCATCTCTTCGCTCACGTGAGTCTCCTATCTCTTTAATTTAATCTTCACTTGTACCGTTCATTTCGTTGACTTTTGCCGATTCTACTTTACTCCCTACTCATAAGCTGCTTGGTATGTTTTATGATGAATAATGTTTCAGTTTTGTTTCAACTTTGAATTGATATATTGATTGCCGATAATAGTGTTGGTATACGCATATGCACTTTATTTGTCTTTCTGCATCTCATTGAGTGGCTGTACCCTGTAGCTTGTTTTTGTTTAGTATCTGATGATGGGTATTAGCATCTGAAAGGGATTTATTTGTGTTTTGGGCGACGCTAAAATCGCAGAGTCATCACAAGTAATAGTTAGCGGAGAACAGACTTGATTATTATAGGAGTGTTATTTCACAGAGTCAAATGCGCTCTGGTCACTGGAATGTTTTATTTTTGGCGACAGGATAAAGCAAAAGAGCATTAGGAATGTAATTTTATAACCACTATCGGCATCAGTGAACTAAACATTGCGATACTTAACGATTAAATGGTAGTAACTTTTTTAGCGCAGTAGATTAAGAAGAAATGTATTTTTTTTTTTCTTTGAACTGGATTAGTAGTTTAATTTTGATGAAATAACCTCATTTAGTTTAATCCAAAGATCTAAAAATAGTATTTTTATTTGATTAACGGATCACAAAATTATAAAGAAAACTATGTGTTCACTGTGTATTTCATGGAGTTTGAAGGACAAGCCACGCTATTGATAACTCATATAAGCTGCTTCAGTTATCCTTACTTTTGTATTTTTGTTATTTCTTCATTGATAAATTGTTTAGCGCAATATTGCTTCTTTTATTCATGTTAATTTTCTTGAAAAACAAGAATGTTTTCAAGTTTAACCTCTCTTTTTGTTACATTTTTTTCAGTTGTTTGATTATTTTGAAATTCGTGTTCTTACTCTGTCCTTCCTTCATTATGATATGAGAATTTATTGTGTATTGCCTTTTTTCTTTCTGCCAAGGCCTTAAGATGTGGATTGTGGAGTACTCATAATATATACACATAGTTTAAGTGAAACAGCATATAACCTTCTTTTATGCTTATTGATATCAAATTTTTGGTCATGTAATTTCAGTAAAAGATTTCTGGTAGTTTTAGCAATGGATGGTTCAAAAGCTGATGCACCTAAGGAAATGCCTCTGGGTTTAGATGATATGACTGAGGAAGAATGTGCTTTTCAGTCTAAGTTACTTCTAGAATTCAATAGGATCTCCAATATCGACAATGCGTGGATTTTTAATTCTGACAGTGGTAAGTGCACTGCTTTTGACATTTGTGTTTTTCCTTATGTCAGCCTTCTTTGCATCATTCCGGTTAGCTTCATTGCTATTGATGTTTCTTTATACTTATACATCTGCTGCAGCACTGGCCTCTCAGGGGATGTTTTGTATTAGCCAACCGAACCTTCTGACAAACAAGAGAAAGAAGTTCATACTATCCTCTACAATATTAAAGGAAAGCAGCAGCTCTGTAAAATTTCATTGGGCTCCATTTCCCATAGAGATGTCTGGAGCATCTAAAGTTGTTCCATCACCTTCTGGCTCAAAACTTCTGGTAGTTCGAAACCCTGAGAATGAAGGTCCTTCTCACCTTGAAATATGGAATTCATCTCATATGGAAAAGGAATTCCATATCCCCCAGTCAGTGCATGGCTCAGTATATACTGATGGATGGTAAATTATCATATGTGCTTATTTTTATTTTCAGATATTCTACATTGTTAATAGTTAAACAAATAGTTTTTCCCTCAATTTAGTCTCTGGTATTACTTATTTGATTTCAAATATTCTGCCATTTTTTAACTGTAGGGGAAAAACGCAATAGTTTCCTCACAGAGGCAATAATATAGGAGGTCCTTAACACAAGTCAAAAGTTTCATGTCTTCTTCTATATTATAGGTTTGAGGGAATCTCTTGGAACTTGGATGAAACTTGTTTAGCATATGTAGCTGAAGAGCCGTCCCCTGCAAAGCCCACATTCAATGATCAGGGCTACAAGAAAGGTGGTTTGGCAGACAAGGACAGTGATAGCTGGAAAGGTCAAGGGGAATGGGAGGAGAGCTGGGGAGAAACATATTCAGGAAAGAGGCAACCTGCACTTTTTGTTATAAGCGTCAAAAGGTTATACATCATATATATTGATTCAAATAATAAGGGGTTTATGTTTTTTTGTTAATAATAAACCTAACTGAAATAATGTTTGTATAGTGGAGAGGTACAGCCTGTCAAAGGAATTGACAAATGTTTGAGTGTTGGACAAGTTGTGTGGGCTCCATCAACTGAAGGCTCAGCACAATATTTAGTATTTGTGGGATGGTCATTTGAGACAAGAAAACTTGGTATGAAGTACTGTTATAACAGACCTTGTGCATTATATGCTGTTAGAGCCCCCGACAACAAGTCAAATGCTACTGAAACAGAGATTCAGTGAGTCTCCTTAGTTTAAATTCTGTTTTTAAACTGAATGATTGATGTTACATTTTGTTATGCTACTAAATTGTGAAGTTATGGTGATGCAGCTTAACTGAAGATTTCCAAGCACTGAAACTAAACCAGACTATAAATAGTGCATTCTTTCCACGGTTCAGGTTAGCTTGTAAAATTAAATAATTTGTAGAATTTCTTACCATTCTTTATTTGTATGACTTGAACTCTCTTTGTTTCATATTCTTGATCAAGAAGGGGTTTTTCCTCTGAAAATATAACATTTTTGTACCCTTTTCTGTTTTTGTGTTTTATGCAAAATATAAATCAATGACAAAATGGTATGAAACATAACTAATGATGACAAGATAGCATAAATGTATTTTAAAATTGGATTTTGATTTTGAGGTGTAACTTATGTTTAAATTTCTTTAGAGGACTTTTAAGGTCTATGACATCAGTAAGTGAAGAATATATATGGTATATTCCGGTAGCTTCTTTTTTTAAGCAAGCATAGATTCACTCTTCTTCAGTCAGATATCTGATAACCCATAGAAAGGGCTATCTGTAAGCTTCCACCGTGCACGGGGTCCAGGGAGGGTTGGGCCTACTTTGAATCTGTTAACATGCAGCCCTTACCTTGCCATTTAGCAAGAGGCTGTTTATATGGCTTGAACTTGTGGCCACAGGTCAGACAGCAACAACTTTATCAGTGCCAATGTGCTCCCTCAATATCAGATAAGTTATGCTGATTAAAATTTTTTGTATGCTGTAACTAAAACTCTTTCATGAGTGAGGTAAGCGGCCAATACAGTACCTTGTCAGTTTACACCCCTACTTTACATGGAATTTGATCCCTTTTTTCTAGAAGTTAAAGAAATTAATTATCATGATAATTTTTTGCACCAGCCCAGATGGGAAGTTCCTTGTGTTTTTATCAGCAAAAAGTTCAGTGGATTCTGGAGCCCACTCTGCAACAAATTCACTCCATAGAATTGACTGGCCCACTGATGTGAAGGAGTACAAGTCAGTAGAAGTTTATGATGTGGTAAGCACTTCATTTGTGATTGGTGTAATCTGAATGTGAATATATCAATTGAAACTTTTATGATATATTGTAGCACGTGAGTTGCTAATTTTCTCATATCAATTTCAACATATATCAGTAAATATAAGTTGTAAAAATTATGGTAAGTCGCAATATTCACAAGTTGTGAATGCAGAGAGAGCCCACCTAGTTAGTCATAAAATTTAGCTTATTGGACTTTATAAGCCAGCAAAAAACAATTATGGAATGCTCATAAGCTGAAAACTTGGGCATGTTCTATGCTCTACTTTGATTTGGTTTCATACGTAATATTCTGATGATAGAATGCAAGTTGAATTTAAACAAAATGACAAAGTTTCTTCTCTTTTAAGGATTGATTTGGGTTTGGCCTTGATAGAATCTTACGCACTGATATCATCAGTCCTTGACAAGATTTGGGTTTCTTTTGTCAGTTAGATAAGGTTGTTTTTCTGTGTTCTCAACTCTCCAGGAATCCGACCTTTAAGAAATGTTTCAAAACCTAGATTGCTAGTTGAAGTGGAAAATTTTTTTCTTCTGCTTGGACATTGTTCACTGTAATAAGGTACCCTTGTTTCAAAGCAAAATTAATTAGACAGGTATTCTTCTGCTTGGATGTTGTTCAATGTAATAAAGCACCCTTTGGAAAATTAGCTAAGAAATGCTACAATGTGTTGATAAAGGATTTTCATAGTTATGTTAGAAGCTAAACTATAGGTGGAAATACAATAGTTGAGACATTTACTTAGTTTCATGTTCATAATGTAATTTAGATTCTTAGTTTCAAGAACCCAGCTGGATTCCCATAAGAATGAACAAGTTTTTGATCTAGAAAAATGGTTGATGCAATTATGAGCTGCACCATATTAAGCCCAACTCAGTATCAGTAAAGATCAAGGGCTCAAATTACGACATGTAATTAGTTCCACCTCTCCTGCACAGTACACAGTAAGCTTTCAATTATACTTATTTACTTTTTGATAAATAATTGTGGTTTTCTTTCATCAATTTTGAAGATTCCTGTGGTGATGTGTGCTGAGCATGATTGCTTCCCTGGGCTTTACTGTTTGACTGTCCTTTCTAATCCTTGGCTTTCTGATGGGCGCACCATTATCTTACCATCTTTTTGGCATAGCTGTCAAGTTTTACTTTCAGTGAATGTGTTGAGGTAACTGTTACCACAGAAATGCATTTTTGCTTCATTTGTGCAAATCGTCCTCCAATTTTTATTATAAACTCCATCTATTTTCATCATATATAGCGGA
Source organism: Inga leiocalycina (assembly GCA_963242795.1). Classification (NCBI taxonomy): domain Eukaryota; kingdom Viridiplantae; phylum Streptophyta; class Magnoliopsida; order Fabales; family Fabaceae; genus Inga; species Inga leiocalycina. The sequence continues at coordinate 25,972,559 of OY725331.1, read as the reverse complement.
GAAGTATCACGTATCACCCCTTCTGACTCAAATTTCTCATGGAGTCTTCTTGCATTAGATGGGAACAATATTATTTCTGGTAACATCAAAAGTTTAGCTTTACTTTTATTTTTCATTTTTTTAACCTTTCAATGTTGAAGTAGAGAAAAAGCATGTCACTTTCTTCAATTTTGTTCATCTTTATCCAGTTTTGAGTAGCCCGGTAGATGTTCCTGAAATCAGTTATGGCACCATTATTGAGAAGGAAAATAATGCTAAAGCATGGAGTTGGTCAAATGTATCAAGTCCCATATTCAGATGCTCTGACAAGGTTTGTGTAATTTCTGTTTGGAATTATATTAATTACTTTTGCAGATAAATAATATATGATATCCTAGAATGTGTATCATTTGAGTTTACAGGTGAGATCCTTGCTGTCCTCTCTTCAGTTCAGTGTCATGGAAATCCCTGTGAAAGTTGGTTCTGATAACCTAACCAAAGGTGATTGTTGACTTGGTTATCTCGATTAGCATTAAATAGATCTCTTATCGTTATACTTGTGTTTTTAGGGTCGCCACAAATAGATTGAGGAAAGAACTGATTGCATCTCTTGGCATTGAATGCATACACATTTGTGCAATACTGAAAGAAATCCAACAAAGTTCTTGTTCATTAGGAATGTATAGTTACTTGGTTTGGTTTATAAACTTTATGTTGGTTCACAGAAACACTTTGCGTAATTGTGACTGCACTTGCAAGGGAAAACAGTTTAACATTGAGAGAGTTGATGGATAACTTGTTAATGTATTCAATGAGGAAATCATTTATAAGTTAGAAGATCTTGCATATTTGCAATAAATTTTATGGTTGGGCTGAGTATTTATGGAGCAATCTTACATGTAATCTTCTTTACTTTCTTTTTTATTATAGAGTGTGAGATTACACTAAAATTTTGCTGGAAGAATTCTTTTCATATTTGCCTTAATTTTTTACTTCAATTTCAGGTGCTAGGCGGCCTATTGAAGCTATATTTGTGTCATCAAAACACAAGAAAAATGATACATGTGATCCATTGATTGCAATCCTTCATGGGGGACCCCACGCTGTCTCACCGTCAAGTTTTTCAAAGTCATTGGCTTTCTTATCTTCTCTTGGCTATAGCTTGTTGATTGTAAATTACAGGTAAATGAAATTCTCTTGGCATTCCAGCATTTGAGATGCCTGGATGACCGCACATAGCATAATGTCTTGGATTTGTAATTATAGTTGAAGAAATGTCTAGTACCAGTCCTTTCACAGGCTTCTTATTTAATACTGTTTGTCAGGGGTTCTTTAGGATTTGGCGAGGAAGCACTACAATCTCTTCCTGGAAAAGCTGGTTCTCAGGTACCTATTGTTCACTTGTTTCCAGAAACAGGTTGGCAAAGTTATTTGATAGCCATTCTTCTTTCAAAGCTAGTTCTATGATTAGGAAGCATGGACACATCAAAAAGAACAGAGGACATGACACCTATACTAACATCACATTATGACAATCTAAATAATGTAATTTAAGCCTTTATGGTATCTTGTATTGTCTAACACAAGTGTTGGACATGGACACATGTCCCTTCATAAATTGTTCTTGCTTCATAGTTTTACAACTTTTTTGTTGGCCACTGACGCGTTCATCATGTATAGGATGTTGATGATGTAATCACTGCCATCGATCATGTCATTAACTTAGGACTTGCCAGTCCGTCAAAGATCGCAGTGCTGGGTGGTTCACATGGTGGCTTTCTGACAACCCACCTGATTGGCCAGGTGCAATATAATTAATGACCCTTTGTGCAGTGACTTCTGATCTATACATTTTTCTATACAATTTTCCTTCTAATCCTTTTATATTCTTAAAAAAGTTGTAATTCCATTCCGTTACGAATTTGGCCCTTGGATTTGATTTTCTAGTATATATTGATCCTTAAATGAGTTTTCATGCTGAAAATTAGACTGCCATGAAAGTTAGTTCACAGTGTTTAGTGCTGCTTACTCAATCTGAGCAGCCGTGCTATTCTTATTGTTATAGGTGTTGGCTTTGATACCTTTATATGTCCCTTTAGTACAAAAGCAGGCAATGTAACTCTGATTTTCTTAAAAGATCTAATTTTGGCCCTCTGTCATATCTCCATCCATACATTCTGCTGACTTGAAAGCTAAATCTAAGTGAGTTAATGGTTCCATATGGATAGTGTCCAAATCAGCAGATTTTAAAATTTGATGTTAGATTTTGGATGGATGAGGCAAAAATTAGGTTGTTTTAGAAAGTTAAAGGGGCGACATTTCCTTTTTTTCTCAACAGGGGATAAAAACGAAACTTCTATGATACTCCAGGACCAAAAGTGTATTGAACCTTGTAAATTACTCCTCTATTTTTGTTGATAATTAAGTGTTGCACATGGACTAGAGGCAGGGATTTTCTTGACTCTAAAGTGATTGGCTGATGTTACAAAATTTATTAATATCAATAATTGCATAAACATTTGATGGGCCCGTAGCTAATGGACCGAAAATTAGTGGGCCAAGCTTCAGTGAGGAGTGTGTGGGGTTTGTGAGTATAGTGTGCGTATGAGTGAGAGGGGGGCTGTGCAATGTACTGAGATATATAATTGGGCAGAGGGATTTGGTAGGTTTTTATTAAGCAGACCTTGAGTATTGTGAGGAGAGGGGGTTTGGTCTCTCGAATACCAAACTGAGGGGTGGAGGAAGTTTATCTTGCTTTATCATTTTATCATTTTATTTAGTGCTTTGAGTAGCTTATTTCAAGTGAGGGTTAGCAAATTTCTGCTGTAACTGTGCCTATTTCTGATAATTATACAAAACCAGTGTTACATTTTCATCATTTTGGCTTGAGCTCTATCAAATTGGTATCAGAGCAGTCAAGATCGAAGGGCTTTAAGTAGGAAAAAATGGTGGAGAAGGATGAGATGTGGTATATAACACTACCCAAGTTTGATGGAGAAGATCCTTTTGGGTGGCTCTTTCGGATGGAAAAGTATTTTCTTGACAACTCCATGGTAGAGGAGGATGAGAAGATAGAGGTTGCTGTGGCATGTCTGGTGGGAAAAGCTATGAACTGGTGTATTTGGTTTGAAAATAGAGCAACCATACACAGCTGGAGTGAGTTCAAAAGAGAGATCATAAAACGGTTTCATGAGATGTTCTCTGCCAAACAAGTGTTAATACAAGAAAGAGAAGAAAATGAGTCTGCAGAAGCATTATATGCAAGAATGCGAGAGAAGGATGATGGGGAAGAGGTGAAGACCAAAGAGAAGGCAGATGGAGAGCTTGCCCAAGGTTCCTTGCAATTTCATGGAGTTCTGGTAGAGATGAGAACTAAAGAGGTTCAGACATCTCAAGTAGAAGAAATAGTAGAAGGGTTGTCTGAAGTTGATGATTTCGTCGGAGATATTGTTGTTGAAGATGACGGTTGGGATGATGAATATCTCTCAGCAACACACCTTGCAGGAGAGTCCGAAGAGGAAGCTCAAGCAGAAATTAATTGTATTTCTGAACCTAGAAATATAAACAAGAAGAGACGAAGTCGTTGCTTCAACGAGAAGAAGACATCTTGTCGGTATGGATGGCTGCAACATTGCTTGACTGCAAATAATGTCGACGAGGAAGGCAAGAATATGGGAAGAAGATGGATTATGGATCGGGTCAACCTAGTGTATTGGAGCAGAAGCCCTAAGGGCTGCTGGGAGGAGGAATTGATTGGGCCTTATTCTACAAACCCTAGCAATAAAAGTTGGGCCCAAAAATTAATTAAGCTTGGCTATTGTATTTTTTGCCTGCCCAATATAAGAAACCACCAAGTCACGCTGAAACGCAGAGTTCATTGTCGGAGAGGGAGTCTTCATTCTTCTTCGCAACGGTGCACAAGAGAGAGGTACACGATGGTAGTTGTTCTCCGGTCGAACAAATCTGCAACGCCAAACCACCCAAGTCCGATGTGTACTACATACAGTCCATGCCTCCATTATTTTTGATCGGGCAATCTGAAGCTTGGGAGATGCTCTTTATAGATAAAGAGGCAGCACAATGCTTTTGGTTTGTACTTCGAATATGGGGTATAATGAACTATGGGGGCAGAGACAGACAAGCCGAGCACACTGATAGACCTAATTATGCAAACAAGAGGGTGATCTCGCTTCTGTTGGTAGTGTTAGGTGAACCAGAGGTATTTTCTCTCATCAATGCTACTGCAATCTCATTTCTTTCAGCAGTGCCGAGTAGGCCAAAAAAATCTTCTTCCTTGTTCTGCCATGGCACCACAAGAGATAGTGAGGTAAGAGTTGCTTCCTACTATGTTTGGGGATATATGCTGTGGGTTCTTGTTCAGGATGGTCTTGGCAGTGAATATGAGTTGGTATTCCTTCATTCGTTTGATGATGAAACAATTAAAAGAGTTGAGATTTTTGAAGTTTCATCACCCTGTAATTCCCATATTCAGCCTTTTACTCATAATGATGCTAGTGACTGCTATTTGATTGTTGACATAGCCTTGTCGAAACTTTCTTCTTATGACTGGGAGTCAAACCCTATGAAGACAAACAAAATACTCCTTTCACCTAAAGAACTCAGGTGCCCAATGATTTTTTAGCTCATGCATAATTCTCGTCGCTGGCAAAATTCTGAGAAGGATTCTGAGGAAGATTTGCTTTGCTTTGAGCACAACAATTATCCCGAGGATTTGATAAACCTTAATTATTATGTTGAAAATTTTGCTGTTCATAGGTGGAAACAAATTGGGAATTATGTTCATTCTAGCCATCTCAATTCCTATGGAATGTCATGTCTAATATGGGAATTCGTTTTCAGCTCGATTTATTTCAGAAATTCTGCTGCTGCTTCTTTTAAATTTATCACTGCAACTAACAAGACTCTCGTGAAGTTCAACAAAGAAGAAGACATATCAATTGTGCCTACTGCAGGCCAGGGTTTGGTGGTCATTGTAAATATGGAGAATATCAAGCCATTAAGAGCTAATAATTGGAATGGTCTGTTTGGCATTTACGTTTTTATTGCTGTCTTTGACTTCATTATGGGCACATTTGCAGTCCTGGTTTCAAGGTGTTGTTGGAATGGGAATAAAATGCTTGCTAATGTTTTTCTCTTTTTTGTTATTGTGAGATCAGCTCACTTTCCATCTTGGATGAGCCTAGAAAGAGAAGACATTGAAGAGAAACTGCCAGCTTCTATTTCCAGTCCTCACCTTGAGGACAAGGTGAAGCTTAAAGGGCGGGGTAATGATGGGCCCGTAGCTAATGGACCGAAAATCAGTGGGCCAAGCTTCAGTGAGGAGTGTGTGGGGTTTGTGAGTATAGTGTGCGTATGAGTGAGAGGGGGGCTGTGCAATGTACTGAGATATATAATTGGGCAGAGGGATTTGGTAGGTTTTTATTAAGCAGACCTTGAGTATTGTGAGGAGAGGGGGTTTGGTCTCTCGAATACCAAACTGAGGGGTGGAGGAAGTTTATCTTGCTTTATCATTTTATCATTTTATTTAGTGCTTTGAGTAGCTTATTTCAAGTGAGGGTTAGCAAATTTCTGCTGTAACTGTGCCTATTTCTGATAATTATACAAAACCAGTGTTACATTTTCATCATTTTGGCTTGAGCTCTATCAACATTATTAATGATTAAAAAGGATGTAAGGAATTCCTGTCAAGAATCACACAAATATTAGTATTAAAAGTGAACATAATTTTGTCTCACAAAATGTTATTTTCAACTGTCAAAAAAAAAGGAAGGTCTTCCAATATATTATGTCTAATATAGACTATGGCTTTTGATTGCTATTATTTTATTTTGCCCTCGTAATTGCTGTAGGCACCAGAGAAGTTTGTTGCAGCAGTAGCAAGAAACCCTGTTTGTAACCTTTCGTTGATGGTTGGTGTAACTGACATCCCTGACTGGTGCTATGTGGAGTCCTATGGAATAGCTTGGAGAGATAGGTATACAGAAGCACCTTCAGAAGAGGATCTCGCTGTATTTTACAGCAAGTCTCCAATTTCACATCTCTCAAAGGTTTGTTAATCAAAATTTGAATATTAAATTACCTTAGTAATGCTCCAGTTTTGAAGCATGTTTCTACGGAAAAGCCAATTGATTGGTGTAGTTCCTTGTGTGCCTTTTTTATTCTTCAACACATGTAAAACTTTATTTAATAAGATTTAGGGCCAGGTTTTTTAGCTAAACTGTTCATGAGGGAGTTCGGGCAAGCTTAAGCTAAACATGGGAGATGTGTTGTAATTGCTTATCAAAATAGCCTAGAACTAGATTTTCCCCCCCGACACATCTCCCAATTCCCTCGTGTTTGGTTTAGTCAAAATCACCCTTTTTCTTAATTTTAAACAAATTGGCCCTTAATCATTTAGTGTTGCAAGAAACATTGCTTGTCATGTTTTTATATAAAAATCTGATAACAAACAACAAAAACCCTTCTTTTTTTTTTTGGTCTCTGGATAATCATGTCTCAGATAACTTGGTCTTAGTTTTTGAGCAAACTGCCCTAGCTGATATATTTTCTACTTGCAATGAGGCTTCTATAGTTTTCTACTTCATCTTCTTTCTTTTCTTCTTCACTGATTGTTTTCTGATTACTCATGCAGGTAAAAACGCCAACACTCTTCCTATTTGGTGCTCAAGATCTTCGTGTTCCAGTGTCTAATGGATTACAAGTGAGTACTTCTGTTCTACTCTCAGTCCATGTACTTCATAAATTACTTACTCTCTAACAGCATTTCACTGAAGCCTCTCCTCCATACTTCTTGAAGGGCTAAATAAGTTGCGATTGCTGAACTGTTGAGGGACTAATTCAATATATAGGCGTAAGAGTTACAATTATGGACGACTAATTTAAGAATGAATCCAAGGATTGAAGAGTGATGGAGACTTGGTACATTAAGTTAAATGAGATGCTCAATATGTATTTAAGTAGACCTCAACAGCTAGCTTTTAGGCTATAGTTTCACATCCCACCTAGAGGTCCCAATTAATTAGTATTGGAGTCAGGTTGTCACGGTTCTAGAAGGGCCTATCCTGGAGGGTTCTAACAGGCAGGAGGTTGAGTGAACTATTATAGAGCGCATATTTGGTAGTATGAGATCCCAATTCCCACAATGAGTAGAATGGGATGCTCAAAGGGGTATTTAAGTGGATAGATTCTTCCACCTCAACAACCAGCTTTTGGCACTTATCTTTATATTACTGTTGAAAAAAAAGAGGTAGAACTTTGCAAGTTAAATGAAAATCCTTATTTTCATTCACCAATTAATTACTCCCATGCAAGGAAAAAAAACTTTTAATGAAACCTTTTTCCCTTTTCTTGCAACATGCATTGCCCTTCATCAAAACATACCTTGAGCTGATTGGTTTCTTATACAAATTTTGTGATGATAAAACCTTGTTTTGTATTAATTGCAGTATGCAAGAGCCCTAAAAGCCAAAGGAGTTGACACCAAAATAATAGTGTTTCCCAATGATGTTCATTCGATTGACAGGTAGATATTATACATCCCTCCATAAACCTATTTCCTTTCATGAAAACAATCATTTAAATAATAATAATAATATGATGACAATCTGGTGGTTTAACATTTTTGCAGGCCACAATCTGACTTTGAAAGCTTCATTAATATTGGGGTTTGGTTCAAGAAGTATTGTAAATGAGCAACCATTTCTAAATGCCTTTAGCTATTGTTTTTTCTTGATCTTACATCATGAATATTGGAATAATATTTGTGTCATTATTCTGAGGCATTAAAAACTGGGCTGTACCAGCCAGAATTTGATCGTAAAACAAGTTAACTTATTTCTAGTTCCCTATTTTAGGTGGGTTTCAAAGGGTTTTTCTCATCTTGAAAACCTATTACCTCACTTATCTATGATAAAATAACTTTACATCCATTTTAAAGAATGATTTTATTAATTTTAACATACTATCCCATTAACAAAAACACAAATAAATGGTAACAAAACAAACAAGATGGGGAAAACCAGAAATAACGAGCGTCTCTTCGTCTTGCGATGCTGAGGATAATGAATGACATCGTTGCCCGACAAACCTAGACCTTCTAATTGCTAATGCCTGTACAAGAATGTTGGGAAGCCTAAACTCAAATAAACTAGGGGTTTTAAATGCCACTAATGAAATTGATGAACGTGAAAAGGTAATGCCTCTCTAGCGGGTGTTCAAAACTTGGGATGGGACCGGGATACCCCAATCCCGGTTCCTGGTCCCAATTTTTGGCAGGGACTGTCTTATCAGGACGGGGTTGAGAAATTTTGGTTTATTTTTCTAAGAAAAAAATACTTAAAAAATATCATTACATTAGTTAAATTCTCCATATTCTGTTGTTTAAAGTGATCATTTAATAACTAATAAAGCCATAATAATGATATAAATTGATCTAAGATTGAAGAATAGCATTTTATCATCATTATCATCATCATATTCGTTATTATATTTATACAGTATATAATTAGGATTAGTATCATTATATACACAATTTAACCCCAACTAAAGCTATGATACATATCTTATCACTTAATTTATAGAATAAAAAATACAAAAATAAAATGACAACTTAATTTATAACAAAAAAAGGGGGGGACGGGGATCTCAAGGGTGATTCTAGTTCTTGTTGTCAAAGTCTCGGTCCCGGATGGGACAATCAAAATGTCCAGGACGGGGCTAAGACGACCAAGACTGGAACACTTTAAATACCCCTATGCCTCCCTGGACAAACCCTTGTGTTAGTATACAAGCTCAACCTTGACGCACAAGAAATGGTTCATAGGATCAGTGACGACTATAACAAGAGTAAAGAAGCTAGCTTCCAGGATAAAAGAGTTCAAGGGATGGTCTACATCTTGGTTTCAACAATTCATAGTATGCTTAAAGAGAGAAGTCAAGGAGAATGTAAAAATATTTGTAGAAGAATCATCCTTAATTGACACACAATATTTCAATCTGAAATTAAATTATAAATTATATTTATCAATGGGCCCAAGTATGTTTTTTTAATCTCTTATATCTCCTTATTAAAAACATATAAAAAAAAGCACTTAAAAATACACTAGATTCACTTCTAGCTCAAAGCTGACAGAAGGGCAACAGGTTTTTTTTTTTGAATGATAACTGGATTTCAATAACCAACAAGCAGGTTACAATAGAAGCTCGTTTCCAAGAAGAAACGCAAAAGCCAATCAATCTTGATCAACAACCGCCTCCGGACCCGGAGGTGGTGGGTGATCAAGAATAACAAAATTCATGGTCATGCTATGTGCTAATCCCGCCATCAAATCAGCGAGAGTATTATCCTCTCTAGGTACAAAACTCAAAATAACTTGCCAATCTTTGGATAACCAAAGTCTGGCCTCCTCTATCACATCCCTGAAAGGGTGGTCCTCAGCAAAACCTCTCGTGAGAAGATTTATGGCCTCTAGACAGTCTGTGAAAATAGTAATCTTCTTCAGGTTCCTGTTCCAGCATAGTTGTAATCCCTGAATAATTGCAATGATCTTCGCTACCACAGGAGATACTTGAATAAGTCGGCTGATATACCCACAAATCCATCCACCATGCTTATCCTTGATCACTCCAACACAGCCTGCCATGCCTGACTCCAGTACCAAACCATCTGTCTCTAGAGTAGCAAACCCCGATCTTCTCGTCATACTAGGTCCTTCCTCAGCCGTGTTGTGATTGTAAAAGCGACAATTGTTTCCAAACTGGCTCTGAATAAGCTAGAATGTCCATTCTGGTGTCTCAACCCTTGCTCATTCCCAAATAGCTTTGAACATTGATCGACCCAAATATCCCAGCAGACATACCCGAACAGAATTGGCCACCTAACTTTTGATGTGAAATTCCTCCATGCTTCGTTCTTGAGATTCCATTTTATCCATTCCAAACCTTAAAGATGAGTGAACTTTTCCCACAAGACTGGTTTAATCAGGGAAACCCACCTCTCCTTAGCGTTTGCACAATCTCTCGCAAGTGCATCACATCTTCTTCCTCATTGCATCCAAACATACAGCTTGCATTCTCCATCAGACCTCTCTGTTGTCTTAACTTCGCCGTATGAGCCCTCCCATAAGCAACTAGCCATATAAATGATTTTATTTTCTCTGGTACCTTCCACCTCCATAGCATCCTCCAAAAAGCTTGATTATGGTTTTGGTTGCCTGCAAATAGAAATGATATGTAGAACTAACAGAAAACTTACCATCCGCAGCTGGAACCCAGAAATACCTGTCTTCCCCCCGCTCCTCATAAGGGGGGCTAGCGCTTGTAATTTGCTCAATAATCAGCCACTGAAACCAATGGCTTAGCTTAGTTATATCCCACTCACCCCACAGATCAACATAGTCTTGAACTTTTTCATTTTTGTCCATAAAACCCTCTAAACCAGGAAAAAGATCAACCAATGGTCTATTTAGGGTAGACCAATTATCATACCAAAAAGAGGTTGTCGAGCCGTTGCCGATCTTGATCTCCACTCCTCCCTTGAATTTCTCCCATACCGAACAAATCCCCCTCTATGTATAAGAAGCAATTTGATGAGGAACTGGTTCATTCATTTGATCCCATTTATACTTGCTTCTGAGCACCTTCGTCCATAAAGCTTCTTTATTTGTTAGAATATGCCAGCACAACTTCATAATAAAGGCCTCATTTTGCTTACACAAATCTCGGATGCCTAGCCCACCTTCTTTCTTGCTGCTCTTGATGTGCTCCCAAGAGATAAGGTGTAATTTTCTTTTATCGTCCCTTTCATCCCATAAAAAGTTTCTGCTTTTCTTTTCTAGCTCTCTTAAAATTCCTCTTGGAAGCAACATAGTCTGCATATGGTATGCTGGAATAGCCGATAGCACTAATTTGATAAGGGTAACTCTTCCTGTCATATTCAGGCATCCTCACTTCCAACCTGATAATCTTTTTTATGTCTTCTCTATCATGGGATTTAAAAGAACCTTGGTGACCCTTTTATGGACTAAGGGAATACCAAGGTATTTGCCTAAATCCCCTGTTAATAGAACTCCCATACTTCTGCTAAGATCATATGCTCTGTTGAAGTGGAAATTCTTAGAGAAACAAACTCTGGTCTTGCTTTTGTTTACTTTCTGCCCAGAGACATCACATAATTTTTGTAGGCAGCTCAGCATTTGTTCTGTCTGGTCCTAAGACGCCTCCCCAAATAGGATTAAATCATCCACAAAAAAGAGGTGAGAAAGAGGGGGCCTCCTCTATTAAGATGAATCGGTTTCCACAGACCCGCATTAACTGCATCTTGAATTATATGACTAAGCCGCTCCATGCATAATGTGAAGATATAAGGGGAGATGGGATCTCCTTGTCTAACTCCTCGAGACGAAGTGAAAGTATTAGAAGCTTCCCCATTCCACAATACCTGGAAAGATGGGCTCGAAATACAGGCTATAATAAGGTCACATAGTTTTCCTTTTATGCCAACTGCCTGAAGAGTATCCTGAATGAACGTCCATTCCAGCCGATCATAAGCCTTCTCTAGATCTACTTTCACAGCCATCCAACTTTTCTTTCCTTTCTTAACTCTCATTGAATGGATGACCTCCTGAGTAATAATTATATTATCACTACTCTGCCGCCCTGCAATGAAACTACATTGATGTTGTCCTTTGAGCTTACCCATTATCCTCTGAAGCCGACAACTAATAATATTGGTAATTATTTTATAGCTCACATTACATAGAGAAATAGGCCTGAAATCCATAATAGTCTCAGGCGTATCCGATTTAGGGATGAGCACAATATTCAAATTATTAATGTCTACAACTCTGCTCGGATTCTGGAATATTTCAATCACCAACTCTTCAATATGCTTACCAACTAGTGGCCAATACTCTTGATAAAAGATCGCTTGAATACCATCGGGGCCTGGAGCCTTGAAAGCCCCAAGATCAAAGGTTGCTCTTTTTATCTCTTCTTGGGACACAGTTGCATTTATCTCAGATATTTCAGTTTCACTCAGGTTTGGAAACTTAGTCTGGGTAACAATTCTATTAGGATTTTGAAGCCCACTTTGAAATAGGTCTTTATAATATTCAACAGCAAGGTTCCTGAGCTCCTCTTGGTCAAAGATCCACTCCTTTCAACCCGTCAATCCTATTACGTCTTCTTCTGATAATTGCATTCATGTGGAACAATTTACTATTTCGATCTCCCTACTTCAACCAATTATATCGTGATTTCTAGTACCATATCAATTCTTCTTGAGCCAAAAGTTTATTATACTCTTTCCATAACTCATTTTCAGTTTAGATCAAGTATTGGCTATCCCGCCTGGCCCTTGCTCTTTCAATACCTTCAATTCTTTGAATGGTCCTCCTTTTTTTTCATTAATATTTTTTACTCTTGTTTTATTCCACTCCCCTGCCTTGTTGGTGAAATTATTCACCTTTGCATTCCAGTTCTCCCCATTCCAAGCCTCCTCAACCATATCATGAAATCCCTCCTCCAAGAACCAAGCAAATTGACATCTAAAGAACGGTTTAGCTCATCAACCATATGAAGGAAAAACTTTTAATAAGATAGGCCGATGATCATATCCGAATTTAGGCAAATGATGAACTTTCGTGAGAGGATATGAGAGATTCCATTCAGAGTTCATAAAAGCCCAATCAATTTTTTCTTTAACCCCACCGCGTTCCCAGGTAAAACTCTCTGTAGTGGTTTCAATATCAAAAAGCAGGCACTCAGAAATACAATCCTAGAACTGCCTCATGGCTCTAACATTTAAACCAGCACCCCCACATTTATTTTCACTATATAAGTACACATTAAAATCCCCAATGACAATCCACGGCAAGTTGACCAAACCACTTAAATCATTTAACTCATTCCAAAGATTTTGACGAAGAATTAGGTTCAATTTAGCATAAATACACGAAAGCACGAATTCCTTAGAATCTTTAGTTACCACAATTTTAGTGTGGATGGCTTGGGTTGAAGAGGAAATATACTGGATAGAAAGATCTTCACTATTCCATAACAACCAGATGCCACCCGCAAAACCAGTAGCTTCCAACCGGAGCCAAGTATTAAAGCCCATCCTTTTAACTATACTATTAGCCTTCAAACCACTGACCTGAGTTTCCATAAGAATCATAATCTTAAGATTATTATTTTTAATCACATCCCTAACCCTTTTAGGAAAATTTTTAGAAGCTGTACAACTGCAGTTCCAAGATAATATATTCATAGAATCCATAAATAACAATTTTAAGTTAGAAGACTGACCTGAAACGGTTGCTATTGTTGATTCAGTTCAGCCACTTGCATCACTTCTATATCAACAAGAATTCCTTCTCCTGCTTCACTTGGATTATCGGCCTCAATCCTCATTTCCTCATCCCTGTCATGTTCCACGTCTGATGCCTGTTGAACCGTGTTGTTTTCTAATGGATTCATGATAAGCTGACCAAGAACCTCATCTTGTTGAAAATTCATTTGAGCATTCAGCAGACTCACATTTTTAATGGTCTCCAAAAGACGCCTCTTAGTGCTATTTGATTTGTTGGATGAATCCAAATGCCATGATCCATTAATTGTTGAAGACCTAAACACCAATTTGTGATTCCTCCCTATTTGCTTTTTTTTGGTCAGTAGAGATGTAACTTTCGGCCCATCCCCATTGCTATTTTTTTTGCATTTTAATTTCTCCCAAAATGGCCCTTTTGGTTTTGTTATTTCTTGTCTTGAAAGTTCCTGCAGTAGGCCTTGATCTGATCCATCTTTAGATTGTAATGTTTTTCCTTTGTTTTCCATCGATTGGCCTTCATGGGTTTTGTCTTCTTTCTCTTGGGCTTGAATTGGCCCAATATCTTCTTGCATTGGATGGGCTTGCATCAGCTCCTGGCGTCCCTCATGTTTCCCTTTTATCTTCAAAGCCGTTGACTTTTTCCTCCTTTCCTCCAATGGATCTGTCGCTGGTGTGTCTTCCTCATTCCTCTCCTCTCTTATCAGTTAGCAGGTTTCACGCTACAATCACTAACCTCGAAGATTGAGATAAGACTATCTAATTTCTTTGATTTATTTCCCTCACTACCAGATATAGGCATGATTTGACTTTCCTTTCTCCTCCATTGCACCTTAATTCCTTTGTTTTTCTTATTTTGCTTCGATAAATCCTGTGATAGGATAGGCGGATCTTGATGCTGCAGAACCGCAAACCTCGATCCAGTGAATCGGTCAGTAGCCTTCCCATTTTTCTGAGGAGAATTAGCCTTTCTGCCCTGATGATGACCGTCCAAATCAGCTGCCTGGGGATGCGATATACGTGATTGTGATGAAGATCTCACCTGCATCCAAGGTCCGTACGCCTCCTCTACTGATACGCCATGTAAGAAATGACTGAATGTTTCTTGACTCCCCTCCTCCGTCCACCTCCTTCTGTGTTTTTTTCGACGACATTATGGCTTTCAATTCCGACGACTGCACTTGACAAAATCCATTGTGTGTCCATACATCCCACATTGAAAGCATATGGCACTAAGCCCTTCATACTCCACTGTATACACTCGAATCCTCAGAAAAAATATAGACTATAGCTTTTTGTTTAAATCAATTTCAACACTTACTCTAGCGTATTTTCCTCTTTCCACAGTCTGCATACTATTCTCCTGAATGGAAAGAGTGTTCATATCAACTTTCAAAGGCCTCCTGATTAAATTTCCTATCTCAAACATGCAATTTTCTGTATACATATGCACTGGAAGGGTAGGAACCCTTATCCAAACAGCAACTTTTCTCACTTTATTGCAATATGGATTGAAATTTGGATTCTAGCGTTGAACCGCAAGGCAATGGCCTTAGATTAACCATGGACCATCAAACAACAATCTTGAACACAACATTTTGCCCACTGTTCTGAACATGAAATAGTTATTCGGTAGGTCTATTAATTCAAAATTCTCTGATCTCAATAGCCTCCTAACTCTGTCTTTCATCATGTATAAATTAGTTTTCTTCCCCAGTAGAGTTATGATCAAGGCGTCTTTCCACGGCCTGTATAGCTCTTTAAATTTATTATTGGTTAGTTGCAACGGAGGGATAGAGCTTAAACTTGCCTTTTATTCCTCTGTTAACTCTATAGACAAATCCTCCTCTTCCTTTAACCACTCCAGCATTTGCTCTTCAAAGCTTTTATCATGTTGTTTCTCCTCCTCCCCCAAGAGTTTGGCTTTGTAAGAAATTTGACTCTTAACATTGTGCTTCATGCTCTGTTTTTTCTGTGCGACTTGAGCTGCCCTGTCCTCCATAGTTACATCAGAGGTATGTTCTCTTTGCTCCTCAATACTGCTATTAACCTTGATTTCCATTCCCGTATCCATCTTCTTTATACTTCTCCTTAGCAAATCATCTTCTTCTTTCGAATTTCCTCCTCCTCCTTTGGAAGAAATTTCAGTAAGTACAAAACTTCCGGTGGTGATCAAAAGTCCATTGTTCGTGCTCTGTCTCTCACTAACTTTCTCGCTCATTGTTTCCATTAAGGGCAACAAGTTTTAATATCATGGAAAATGACATCAATGGCAACCGTGAGCAGTGACCATTCAAAATCAATTTTTTTAAATTTTTATTAATTTATAAGTGTTATCAAACTATAATACTTGTTTACAATTTGAAATAGGGGTTAAGTTTTTTTTTGTTAATACCATTTTTTGTCCTTGTAATTTACAATGATCTTAGTTTTGGTCCTTAAAGTTCTAAATAGATGGCTTTGGTTCCTCAAATTTACTCCGTTTAAGACCGTTAGTCCCTGAAGTTTCAAAAGAATTTGGAGAGAAAGTTAACACCATTAATTAAGCTAAGTGGCATTAACTCCATTAAATATACTTATGTGGATGCTGACTGGGTAATTTGATGTGGAAAAATAAATTGGTTAAAACAATTTGGCCAAGAAAAAACACTAAAACGCAACATAACAACGCATAACACTTAGCTCCATTTGCAACGGGTACTTTAGCACTCCGAACAAACCGTTATGATGCTTCCAGCTCCCGCTGCTTTGGCGCTCGTGTTCACTACACCGTCCAATTATGATTAGAAGTAGGAAATCAACTCATTATGGCGACTGGAATTTTTTTTTGTTTTGCTAAGCAGAGGTATCCTCATGTTGGAGGTAATCTTATTCGAGGCACTGTCGAGTACTAAACGTGGGCCCATTGGTTTGCCACGTTGTGACCTAAATTTATTTTACCGATGGACTCCGACCTCACTAGGAATGGTTTCTTGCAAGCACTAAATCTGATGACCTGTGATTTTGCCGGAGGATATGTGATCGGAATAGAGCTGGTAATATAGGTATAGACTGTGACCCAAACACACCCAACCTGACAAAATGGGTGGTTTGGGTTTTGCAAAAGTGGGACCGTTTGGTAGCAGTTCTTTTAAGCCCGAACCCATAGGGGCCCAACCTGTGGCAGGTTGGAGTACCAGGTTGGCCTATATTTTTTTTAAAAATGTAACCCAATCCTAAAGGCCCAAACCCAAAGGCCGAAATCAGTCTCAGACTCTCAGTCTCACATCTTGCCTACATCAGTGTCACTCCTCAGTCTCAGACTCTCAGTCTCTCACGGTCTCACATAGTCACATCTCACTCTCGACTCTCGTGACTCATATCTCGCCTCAGTGCCTCAGCCTCAGCCCTCACTCCTCAGAGAAGTGACGAACCCTAGCCCCGGCCTAGTGGCCGACCTTGCCTTGCCTTCTCCATCGGCCGATTGGCATGCTCGTCGGCTCCTTCAGATCTTCTCCTTCCAGCTCGACGAGGGCTCGACGTCATCTCCTCCTCCTTCTAGCTCTTATGGGAGTCATGGCGTCATCTCCTCCTCCTTCAAGCTTGCATGAAGTCATGCCGTCATCTCCTCTTCCTTCAAGCTTGGTGTTGTCCCCTCCTCCTTGTAAGTCACCAATCAACGCTGTCTCCTTCTTCCACTCTTCCAATTTCGGTCAGCGTGGTTTTATTGCTCATTGACTGCTCGTGCTGTGCAACTTGGTGGAAAAGGTAAGTTTTAGTGTTTTTGAAATTCTTGATCCTGTTATATATTCGATAATCGATACATAGACTGTTCTTTTTAGTGCTTTCCTATGCTTTGTTATGTTTATTTCCATATATTCAATCCAGTTAGGTAGTTACTATTTTATTTGTAGAAATAAGATGTCTGAGATGGATAAGAATGTTGCAAATAAGTTTCAAATTAATGTTACATAAGGACAAGATTGAAAAGGCTCTAGACTTGACTCTTATGTGCACGATACTATTGTAAAGAGGGCTAAAAAATGCACATATGATGTTTGGAGGTATTATAATAAACTTGGCATACAAGATGAGAAAGAAAAGGCTAAATGTAAACGGTGTGGAAAAGTTTTTGCTATGGGGAATAAGAATGACACTTCAACCATTTGCCGTCATGTGGATTCATGTCATGAAATTCCAAAATATCATGACATTGGGAACATGATGTTAGACCAAGCTGCCAAGGTGAGAAGTAGACATCTTGATCATAAAAAATTATGGGAATTGGTTGCTAAAGCTATTATTGTACATGATTTTCCTTGTTCTTATGCTGAATATGTTGTTAAGGAAATAAATCAATTTTTGAATCCTGAGTGTAGGTTCATTACTAAGAAAACTTCTATGGTAGATGTTTGGAGTCTCTATCTTAGAGAAATGGAAAAGCTAAAACAAATAAGTATAAAATGTCCTAGTAGAGTATGCTTAACTAATGATTTATGGACTGCAATAACTACTGAGGGATATATTCACTGGATTACTCATTTTGTTGTTGATAAATGAAACCTTAATAGTAAAAACTTTCATTCACACACATGAAACCTCCACACTCTGGAGTTGAATTGGCTAAAAAGGTGTATGATCTAATGGTTGATTGGGGGATTGAAAAGATAGTGTTTTCTATTACTTTGGATAATGCTTTAGCAAATGATAGTATGCAAAAGATATTGAGAGATAGGTTGAATTTGAGTAAAAGTTTGATATGTAATGGTGAGTTTCTTCATGTGAGATGTTGTACCCATATCTTGAATGTCATAGTTCAGGAGGGGTTGAAGGGAACAAGTGAAGCTATGCAAAAGATTCAGGATAGCACTAGATATGTAGGGGCATCAAAGGCAAGGGCTATCAATTTCAAGAAATGTGTTGAACAAGTTGGTATTACAACTTCTATGGGTTTGAGGTTGGATGTTACAACTAGATGGAATTCAACACATGCAATGCTAGAAAGTGCAATTACATATCGAGATGATTTTGCTACTTTCGCTTTCCATGATACCGGTTATAATCATTCTCTAACAGATGAAGAGTGGTCTAGAGCAGTGGAGATGTGCAACTTCTTGGCTCCATTTGCAACGATAAATGAGTTAATTTCTGGGTCATCATATCTGACCACTAACATGTATTTTGTGCAAATATCAACCATTGAGTTATTGCTAAAACAATATGTGCATAATGATGACCCTGTGATTCAAAAAATGGCTCTGAACATGATTGGAAAGTTTGACAAATATTAAAGTGATTGTAGCGTCATTCTTGCAATTGCAATCATTCTTGATCCACGGATGAAGTTTGATATAATAAGGTTTACTTATTCTCAACTTGATCCCATAGATTACAATGAGAAGATTGAATATATTAAGAAGAAGTTGTATTATGTTTTCATGAATACAAAAGTTTGAGTGTGATGGGAGTGGGATTATCATCATCTTCAACTCTTGATATTACTGCATCAGCTAGTTCAAGTTCTACTTCTAATGTTAAGGAAAATGTTCTAGCAACAATATCTGGTCAACCTCCTCTTCATCCGATTGCAAGCAATTTATAAAAAGGCCATTTATCCAATGTAGCTTTTAGGGTAAGTTTGCAATTCTTGAATAGTTAAATTCTTAATGTTATTTTGATTGATAGCTCACTAATACTTTATTTATATGTTGTAAACTTATCTTGAATGTAAGAGTAAAGACATTGCATCAGTGGAAAAGTCTAAACTAGACTATTATCTGGAAGAAGCAACACTTGATCCTAACTTATTTGTAGACATGGAAGTTTTGGATTATTAGAAGACTAACTCTGCTTGTTCTCTTTGTCTTTCAAAGCTGACATCTGATATTTTAAGCATTACAATAACTATTGTGGCTAGTGAATCAGATTTCAGTATTGATTCACGAGTTCTCATAAAGTATAGAAGTTCTCTTCTTCCTGATAATGTTCAAGCCCTTATCTGTATGCGTAATTGGATGTTTAGTTTCCCAGCGGAAGATGATATTTGTAACACCCCAAATTTTATTCACCAAGAGTATATTGTGATTAATTTATATATTCAATAAAATGGTGAATTTTTAAGACCAAAGGAATTAAGTATTGAAAATTGAAATATGAATAGTATTTTTAGTGAAATCTCCTGTGAGGCAGTGAGTTTGTCATGTGGTTTTGGAAGAACAAATGATGAGCAAAAATTATGAAATTTTATAGGGTGAAAGTAGACATCCCAAGCTTTAATTTGATGTGTCATATGAATCATTTGAACATATATGCAAAAAAATATGAATTTTTGAAGTTAGTTCCGAAAATCTGAAAAGTCTCTAGAGTAGCTGTCAAAGAAATGAAATCTGGGAATGATATGCTTCCATCTGGCTAACATCCATATTTGTTCTTGAAACCAGACTCAA
Source organism: Inga leiocalycina (assembly GCA_963242795.1). Lineage (NCBI taxonomy): Eukaryota > Viridiplantae > Streptophyta > Magnoliopsida > Fabales > Fabaceae > Inga > Inga leiocalycina. The sequence goes on along the minus strand of OY725331.1, from coordinate 25,952,810 downwards.
TAAGGGTTCCATAGCCTTTGGAATCACTCCGAAATGATGTCTACAAAATTAGTTATAATTTTTCAAATTTAGGGCAGAAAATTTGCCAGAATGGGCATTATTCCGAAAATTGAAAATAAAATGTGTTAGAAATTGATTAATGGAATTAAAGATGCCAAGTGTCAAGATCATATGAGGAGGGGATTAAATTATAATGGATTTGTATGAGCACATGTCAAATTTCATTAAAATAATGCTACATAGACATAGTAATTATGGTTAATGATGAAACGGTACACTACCTTGAGTGTGAAGTTGGATTATCCGGACTACTTGAGTGTAAGGTTGGGTGCAAGGTTGAGTACATGATTGGAGAAAACTCATTTCACTACTTGAGTGTATGGTTGAGTGCCTGATTGGTTTAGTTGGAAGAGGCAATTTGGATAGTGGATCATGTGAGAGGAGACGGTTTTGAGCCAACCAAATGGAGAGAAAAATTAGTTCCATGCTAAGGGAAGCTAAATGGAGTCATCATGACATAAACTTGAACGAGGAGAGGATTGTGACAAGTGTCACAATAATAACATACCCTTGATGAAATCAAATGGTATAGGATGAAGGGAGAAATTTTATGAAGGCTCTTCCTTCCTCTTTTCTTCATACATTTTGGCTAGCACAAGAGGAAACAAGAGAGAGAGAGAGAGAGAGAGAGAGAGAGAGAGAGCTTGAAGAGTCTTGAAGTTCTAGAGAGAAGGAAAGAACACTTAAGGTATGTAGTAACCTCTTATGCCTTTTTCTTGTAATCTTGCTTAGAAAACCTTCTCTAAACCTTTTTCTTCATGGAATCCATGATCTTGAAGACACATCTTGAGCTCAAGGAGAAAGAGAAGAGGACACCTAGAGAGAGAAAATCCAAGATCTCAAGAGGTAACTTCATAAATCTTAGATCTATAAAAGTATGAAGTTGTGGTTGGTGAATGTTGTTGGATTTGGTGATTTTTGTCAAGTTTGTAAATTTGGAAAAGTCCTAATCCTAAGAGGTTATGTTGCCCAAATTTCTTTGAATCATGGTTAGAATGTGTTTAAATTAGTTAATAAAGTATTGAAGTGGAAAAGTACAAGCTTTGGAAGCTAAAACACAAAAGCTTAATTTTTCCATTTTTTTGACCAAAGTTTCGGCTAGCACTGTTCTAGGGGGAAGGAGCTAAACTTTCATGCGATAGATGGTTCCATTGGATTCAATGGGCAAAAATAGGTGGGATTGCAGTTGGTCACTTCTTCGGAAAAGGCCAAAAAAGCGTAATTACGAAAACGTCCCTTAAACCCCAAAATCCGGATTGTCAAGGGTGTTTTCATAATCTGACATTGAATTTGATAATTTTGAACTCGGAAATGGATTCCTTAGGCATAAATACGTCAAGATAGATCTAGTCAAAATTTTGAAAAAACATGTCATTAGGTCGTATACGGCAGGGCTGGGGCATTTTAGTAAATTTTCACCATAGACTAATATAACCACAAGAAACACTATGGAAGAGTTTAAAATGATGCTTGGATAGGTTATGACCTATTTCTTGTACATTTAATATTTTAGAACCGAGTCAGAAGCCGGAAGCGACACGTTTTACGAGACACTAAAAAGGGATTGACAAGACCTTGAGGTAGGAACATTATCCTTCATACATGATGCCATAGTTATATGCTTATGTGGATGCCATTGTTTGTAAATGCGTTTTATTAATCGACATGATTTGCTTAGAGAGGGGTAGTTAGTGCCAGAGGTACACTTACATTGGGAGTTTGTGACAATCCAACCAGATGTAGATAGTGGGGCTGGGCCCTACTCATGTATACATGATAATGATGTGTTATGATAATGTGTTATAATGATGTGTTTATATTGTTCATTAATTGGTGCATACCTTGGCGCATATCATATTTATTTTTCACATTTTCTATTAACGATAGCATGTTTCTACTGAGATTCCTTGGAATATCACCCCTTTTTTTAAAATAAACATCTCACCAGGTGTCAGTGGGATGAAAGGCAAAGGTACAGATACAGAGAAGTGATTTGCACGTGTCTCGAGGTAAGGTCAAGGACGGTGGTTATAATTAGTCTATTCTTAAGATATTTTAGGAATCCTATATTATTTAGAATTTCAGTTGTATTTCTGTATTTTGTCGACAAACAACTTTGGATTGTAAACAAATACTGTTATTAATATAATTGTACTTTTATGTATGCCCATGAAATTCCATCTTTATTACTCTTTGATTATCAAAATGAAAACGGGTGTTAACAATATTGATGATAGTAATATAATTATATTTACTCATTTATCTCTTTGTCATTTACTCATTTATTTAAAATTACCATAATATTATCTTTCACTTTGTTTTATTATCTGTGGCAGTGGCAAATTTACCTGTGAAAAAGCAAAGTGATCAAGCTCAAGAAAATCTTACAGCTTCACATCATGTTTCAAATTCGAACACCATTAATATCAACCAATTATTGATTATTTTTAAGATCTACTGATGGATTTTGAATTTAAGTTTATTTTGTCATGTGTGGACTTATGATGAATGCTTAATTTATAATGTATTTTTAATTTTTTTATAGTTTAGGTTTGTAGAAAAAACAATTTTAGTATATTGTTTAAAAAGATTTGAAAAATGCAGAATAAAAAAAATTTTAAAAATAATATGGGTTGGGCAAGCTGACCCACCAACCCAGCGGTTATAGATTAGGTTGGCATTTATTAATTGATGCGGTCTTTTTAGTTCTGAACCTATGTGATCCCAACCCATGACAGATTAACCCAAACCCGATGATCCAACCCATATTACCGCCTCTTTTGGAAGCTTGACTTGTAAGAGGGAGCAGTTGAAGAAAGGACTGTTAAGGAGACTGCAGAGTAAAAGGCAGAAGACAAGATAAAAAATCGACTGGGTCATCCAAAGGTATGTTTGTGTATTGGTTCATGAGACGTTTCTTCGAACAGTAACATAAGAATTCTAGACGCCATGAATGGCTGTTTTAATTGAAATAAAACAAACATAGTGCTCCTTCTGATTTTATTTATAACTAACTTTTATTCTTATTACACAAAGCGAACTAACGATTAAAATTCATTAAAAATAATAAATGTATCAAAAAAGTCATATTTCTTCTAAATATATATGCCCCTATTTATGAAAAGAGAATAAGAGAGAGAATTAGTAATAAATATGAGAAAGTATGAGTATAAAATATGAGAGATAATATGTAATAAATGAGTAAATAAAAGAGGATTAGTGGTGAGTAGGGGATAATTAATATAAAAATGTGTATTTAATAGGGATAGAAAAGGAAAAAATACTTTAAATTTTGAGATATAAGAAGAAAGTTGTTTATAAAAAAGACCAACCCTAAAAGAAAAAAATTTATTTATGAAAAGGACCGGAGGGAATATTATATAACAATCCTTATAACAGATTGATTTTCTACTATATATACCCATACTACTATTTTTGCCATACCAATACATATTTCAAACTATAAATACTAAAATCAGATTCAATTAAACAAAGGGCTGTTCTCCGTCAGTTCTCACACCCTACTTTATATTCAAAGCCCACAATCAAGGCTTCAACAGAAAACCGCTCCAAGCACTACGAGGTATTCTCACGATAATCAACAAATCTAAATGGCGCCTGTTAAATGTACAAACTTTCATGCTTCGAAAGAGATTATGAGACGTTTTTTAAAATATATACACTGTTCTATTTTGCATTATATGTCTGGCCTCAAAGAGATTAGGAGAATAATAGACAAAAAAAAACGGGATAATTCAGTGATATGAGAACTTAGTTAGCATGGCAGCTTATCATTGTGTACTGGACGAAGTCTTAGGAGTCATATGGAGACAGCTGAACTGAGGGTTGCTTGGTTCATGGGACTAGGATCATTAATTTTTGCATTAATGAGAATCATAAATATATATATATATATATATAAAAAATATTATGAGAATCTTGTGGTTTAACATTTTTGCAGGCCATAATCTGACTTTGAAAGCTTCATTAATATTGGGTAATTGTAAACCATTTCTAAATAATGCCTTCAGCTATTGTTTTTTCTTCATCTTACATCATGAATATTGGAATATTTATTTGTCATTATTCAAAGGTATTAAAAACTGGGCTGTACCAGGCAGCACTTCGATCGTAAAAACAAGTTAACATATCACTATTTCCCTATTTTAACACTACCACATATTTAAGTATATATAATGCTTAATAAATAATTATTACAATGAATAAATATCATGTATGTTGGAATGGAGGTCATATGAGAATAGATAACACTAAAATATAACGGTTAAATATATATGCACCGTCATGTATTGAAAGACGAAATTCGTAAAAACACAAAAATAACGATTGTAGTTAATAATCATCATTTATTTAGTGACAAATATGATTATTTTTATAAAATAACCGTAATGTAACACTTACAAATGATTCATTTTCCAACATTATATCAGTAAAAACAAATACATAACAATAATAATTACCCTTAAAGTATTATTATAAATATGAAATATTATTAAATACAGTGTCAGAACGACGGTAGTGCACACTCAATAGACAATGAAATGCATGTTAAAAGATTGCTAGAACGGTGGTAGTCCGCATAGTCTAGATGAAGAAGTAAAGATGCAGGAAATTAAAGTGCTGAAAATGCAAACAACAATGTAAAAGATTAATGGAAAATTTATTAAAAGATATAGAGATACAAAGAAACAAAGAGATAAAGAGCAAGAAAAGAAAGAGGCTTACACAGAGAACTCTCTCTCTCTCTCTCTCTCTCTGGATTCTTTTAAGCTTTGGATAACCTTAGGATGGATTTGTTCGTCTATGTTTTTACATTTGTATGAGGATGCTATAAGTGGATTTCCTTTCTCATTCTGGATTTTGGGAAGTTGGAAGGCCGTAAAAGGAGGGAGCTCTGACTCTAAGACATCAACTCTAGGAGCATGCCACTTGGTTACATTGATTCATTTAGCAAAAAGAATATTCCGTTCGATTGTCTAAAGCATAAACTTCAAACCAATCAAAAAATGGAACATTAACTTGCACCATTTCAAGGAACTTGTAAAATTTTTCTTGAATTTGTTTTCTTTTTGTTCCTTTAAAATGTTCAAAGAACCAAGATCTGGCTGATTCATTTTCTTTTGAATAAAAGTCCTTTTGTAAAGAACTTTTATCAATTTGAAATTCTATTGAAATGACATTGATTTCATATGGCTCATGAATGGTTGTATATGTTGGGGATTGGGTAGATCTTTGATCCTCTTCGTCTCTTTGGTAGGTTGACCTGCTATACTAGAGGAAGTATCCAAGCCTTGAAGGTGTATGGTTGATGGTAGTGATGAAGTAGAATGTATTGGTAATTCTGAGGTTACTGTCCTGTACTCATTAATGGAGGGTCTAGGTACCTCAGAGGCCATTGATCTATAATTTTTAATAGTTCTGGAGTCAACTCTATAAGAGGTTTCACTAAAAGAGTGTCTTCTACCAATCTTAATCCAACTTGGCCGGTAATACTACTTTGTGAATAGTTTTCAATTTTGAGGGTTGGTTGTGGTAAAGCAGGGACCACATTTTCTAATATCCATTGTTATGGAAGGGTCACATCTGTCCATTTAATGACTTTTGGGATGATGACATTGGCTTTGGATCGGTCTGTTAGGAATAAGATGGTGAAACCATCTTCCTTAGGAATCATGACTCTAGAACATGAAGAGTTCATGAGTTTATTGGATTCTAAAGATTAATGCAACAGGGATAGATCCAGGTTTCATGCGAAAACCATGAAGTTTGATGTTTAGTTTTAAGACATCTATGATGTTTTCATCTACAAGGCTAACGGTTCTATTTGGATAACTGTTGAAATAGATAGGCCCTGCCAAAGTACGACAAAGCCAAGGAAATCGTCGAAGTTGAACCTGAATTCTTTGAAACTCATCCTAATGATGTTGCCAGGAGAATATTCCCACCAGGGTTTCATTACAGACCCACAGCACTAAACAAAACCTAGCAATTTTATAAACTTACTCTGGTAATTAACGATTCTGTTTCATTAAACCACCATTCAGATAAAGTCAATGGAAAAGTAGACCATTCCACCTAGACCCATTCTACCCTCCAGATTCTCAAAGTCCTTACACCTGCAGATTGGGGCCAAGACCTAAACAAACCAAAACCATTCCAAATCGAATTTGATCCCATTGGGTACAATTATTGAGATTATGTTGATGCATGCTATCATGCTTTTTGGTATCAAAACAAATATGTACGCCACACCTGGTTTATATATTTTGATAAGACAATAACCTACAACTTCCCGCAATGGTTCATTAAATAGTGGGATTACTTTGATCCCACAAAAGAAATATTTCCTCTTGCATTTCAACAAGGACTGGAATATTTCCGAACTCATGTAAACCTCTTGGAAAGTCCACTACCATTAACCCTCCATTATTGCTCCAAACTATCCATCTCTTGGATTTTTGCTTGGCATTATAAATACAGCAATATAATCAATGGATACCCTGTTCTTCTAAGGGTACCATATATGAAATGGTATGCAGATTTTGAAGAGCATCAAGGCAATGTCAATGTTGTCAGGAGATGGCTCAAAAAACAACTCCAATAGGTGATAACCTCATAAACCAGCAGATTCTTGAACTAGAAGAGTCATATATTAAGCATATGAAGAATGCACTTCTCCTGTTTGAAAAGGAGCAAAGACCATCTTCATCAACCTCATCAATTTCAGACATTAACCTAGAAGACTATGCCCAAGAAAATGAAAACGATCGTTACGGCATTAACCTAGCAAAAGATTTAAATAAAAATTTGACCGACACTGTTCACAAGTTGACTGTTGACCAGCACTATTCATCGTTTGACTAACCCCTAGCCATTGGATCAAAATAACCTTGATGGTTGGATCAAAATCCAACCTCCGTATAAAATCAATGTAAGGTCCCTTTCATTGGCAAGTTTTAGAAGAGAGATTTAGAGAGTGAGTTTTCTTTGTAAGCCTCCTTCTTTTCTTGCTCTTTATCTCTTTGTTTCTTTGTATCTATGTGTGTGTTTGGGATAACTTATTTTGACTTATAAATACTTTTAAATCGTGATTTATGATATACGAGGTAAGTATGTAAGAAGAGTTTTATCTCGATTTGTGTGAAAAGTACTTATTTCCCAAAAATAAGCTTATTCAAACATGCTTTATGTATGTTTCAATAAACGTTCCATTAACCTTTTACATTTTTGTTTACATTCCATAGGGGTGGAAATAAGTTAGATTAGGCTAAACTTCATCTAAATAAGTCTATATCTGCAACAGAAATTTAAAGCTTGAGTCTGTATATAGGTTTTTTTTAGACCTGGGTTTTCAAAAGATCTGACAATGCCTGAAGCCTGTTTAAAGGCTTACTTAAAATGTAGGCCCTTAAATAGCCTTTAAAGCGTATGCCTTCAAATTCACATATAACCTTTTACGCTTATATACAATTCTATATTACGTCTTAAACACCTAACATATATTGTTGTCATAATATTAAGGCTTAGTAAGAAAAAGAAAAGAATGTCTAGTGATAATAATTTTACCTCTTACAAATTTTACCTCTTTTTGTACACTAGACATTCTTTTTACAAAAAGATATTAATTTTTGAGGAATAGTAAGAGGTAAAATCAATTGAAGCTATATATAAAAAGATATTAATATTTTAAGTTAGCCCAGAAAATTTGAAAAGTTTCTAGAGCAGCGGTTAAAGATTGAAAATTTGGAAATAATATAATCCCAGCTAGTAAAATTCCATATTTTTCCTTGAAACTAGACTCAATAAGGGTTCTATAGCCTTTAGAATTGCTCTGAAACGATGTCTACAAAATTGGTTATAATTTTTCAAAGTTAGAACAGAAAATCTGCCAGAATTGGCATTATTTCGAAAATTAAAAATAAAATGTGTAAGAAATTGATTAATGAAATTAAAGATGCCAAGTGTCATGATCATATGAAGAGGGGATTAGATAATGATTTATGAAGATGAGCACATGTTCAATTACATTAAAATAATGCTACATGAACATAGCAATCATGATTGATGATGGTAAGGATTATCTTGAGTGTAAGGTTGGAATTACCTTGAGTGCAAGTTTGGTTTAGTTGGAAGAGCACTCATTTGGTTAGAAGAGCAAGAGGGAGGAAGTTAGTTCAAAACCAATGGGAAGTCTAATGGAGTAAGTGCGTCATGATATGAAGGAGGTATGGGTGGTGACAAGTGTCACATTATGGTGCATTGATGAAATCATGTGGAGTAAGGTAAAGGGAGTTAAATTATGAAGCTATCTTTCCTTTCCTCTTCCCTTTACATTCGGCCAAGAGACAAGAGAGAGAAGAGAGAGAGAGAGAGCTTGAAGCCATTGAAGATCTAGAGAGAAGGATGAAGGAGCTTAAGGTAAGAGGTGATTCCTCAAACATTTCTTTGCAATTTTTTCCATGAAAAACCTTCTCTAAACCTTTCTCTTCATGAAATCCATGATTTTGAAGATACACTTTGAGACCAAGGGGGGAGAGAGAGGGGGGAGACTCCTAGAGAGAGGAAATCCAATAACTCAAGAGGTAGCTACACCAAACTCAAATCTATACTAGTATGTGTTAGAGCAAGCGTTTCACCCAAGAGGGGGGTGAATTGGGTGATACTAAAAATTTCGTTGCAAATATAAAACTTGACAGTGAAATTAAAACAGTAAGGTGTAAGGAGAAATATCACCAAAGTGTACACCGGGAGTTATACTGGTTCGGCCACAACCACTTTGACCTACGTCCAGTCCTCAGAGCTTCTTTGAGAGTTTCACTATAACTTCCAAGATTCAGTGGGTTCTTGGCACCTCAGTACAAGCAAGTTCCTTCGCCTGGACACTCGCTTCCCCTTATAAGTTGTAATCCAATCCCAACTTAAGGTTCCACAACCTTAAGTTATCTCAATAACAAATATTGAGTTTGAATGAAATATCTCTCTCTCAGAGTGAATAAGAATCACTGAAGTGCAGAATTACTAAAATGAGTAAAACAAAGTAATGAACTTGATGATACGCTCGTGTGTATTCTTGTTGTTCTTCTCTGTTTGGATGTTCCCATTTATATAGATATGTTGGTGATGACCGTTGGAACATTTTCTTCTCGTCCGTTGGAGAGTGCGCAACCACTGTTGACTTTTCCAATATTTGAAAAATATCCGTTGGCGGTAGGTGGCATTTGAACTTCACATTTGACTTTCCTTATTTGATAAGATTTATTCATTGTTTATCTGTAAATATGCTAGGAATACTAATACAATGAAAGGTTAATCATATAGGAAACAAATTAATGAACGTTTGAATGATTTCTAAGTTTCTGGGTTTACATACTCGAGTATTCATTAAAGTTTACTCGAGTACTTACTCGAGTATCATCGGGAAAACTTTGATGAACTGCAAGTCAACAAACAATATAAGATTACTCGAGTAATGCATGGAATAAGCAAAATATCAAACCTTTGGAAATGCATGTTTACTCGGGTACCTACTCGAGTAATGCACTCTTTTCTTCATAGGTTACTCGGGTACCAACCCGAGTAAACCTTCAAATAAACTTTTGATTACTCGATGCTTTACTCCAGTAATGTTGGCAGGATTTCAAGGCCGAGAGCACTTCAAGTCTGATTACCATGTTACTCGAGTACATACTCGAGTAAACTCAATTTATGTCCATAGCTTACTCGGGTAATGACTTGAGGTTTTTCTTCAAAAATAATTCTGCATACTCGAGTACTTACTCGAGTAATCCACTTTAAATGAGTCATTGAATACCTGCATACTTGAGTAACACCTCGAGTGAAGTATAATAAAAATAGAACAAGTTATTCGAGTACTACCTTCAGGTTTTTGCTTACCACAGTGAGTTACTCGAGTAGCTCCTCGAGTAACGTTGGCAGGGTTGAAAATGCCGAGAGCAACATATTTCTTGAAACAAGGGACTCGAGTACATACTCGAGTATCATTGGTAGGCTGAGAGCAATTGGAAGATTTTTACATGGTTACTCGAGTAGCTACTCGAGTAATGTTGGCAGGCCGAGAGCAACTCCAAGTGATTTACCTGGTTACTCGAGTAACATTGACAGGCCGAGAGCAACTTGAAATCATTTACACTATTACTCGAGTACTTACTCGAGTAACGTTGGCAGGTTACTCGAAGGTGTCTCTGATTACTTCAAGTTTTGTTCCTTTACTCGAGTACATACTCGAGTAATGCCTTAGAAAACTTGCTTCTGATCAAGTTTCTCAGCTTTTTCTCTTAGCCTTTCTTTATTACTCCAAAGCTTACTTCAAGTGATGCTTTTCCCTGTTATTACTTTGTTCAAACTTATTTATTAATCAAATATTTTTCATAATATTCTTTGTTATCATCAAAACATGATATCTAACAGTATGAAGTTGTTGTTGGCGATTGTTGTTGGTTTTGGTGATTTTTGTCAAGTTTGTAAATTTGGAAAGCCCTAATCCTAAGGGGTTATGCTGCCCAAATTTCTTTGAATCATAGTTAAGAAGTGTTTAAATGAGTTAATAAGGGATTAGAAGTGGCAAAGTATAAGCTTTCGAAGCTTAAACACAAAAACTCCATTTTTTCTTTTTCTTGAGAAACTTTCAGCCAAGGTCAAAACAGGGGTAGGAGCTGGATTTTCATGAAATAGATGGTTCCATTGGATTCAGTGGGCAAAAAAAGGTAGGGTTACAGTTGGCCACTTTTTTGAAAAAGGTCGAAAAAACATAATTACGAAAACGCGCCTAAAATCCCTCAACCGAGGCTGTCAAAGGTATTTTTGTAATTTGACACTAAATTTGATAATTCCGAGTCCGGAAATGGATTTTTTGGGTGAAAATAAGTCAGGATAGCCCAAATCAAAATTTTGAGAAAATGTGCCATCAGGCCAGATACGGCAGGTCGAGCCGGGGTGCTAGGGGTATTTTGGTAAAATCTCCAAGGTTAATGAACCCAGACCAGACTGACCGGTCCAGCCTAGAAACTGGCAAACCGGCCTGTAGACTGGTTAGGTCTGAGTTCCTATTTAAAAAAAATTTAAATTTTCTTTAGAATTTCATATTAATAAGCCTAAAATCTTCAATTTCTTATCGGTTAAGCTTCGGTTTGGCCTCGATCTGACCCACTGACCCTTAACCCAGTACCCTGACACGTTCAATACCCGGTCCACATTCATGAACCTTGAAAATTTCACCATAAACTAATATAACCACAAGAAACACTATCGAAGAGTCTAAAATTATACTTGGATAGGTTATGACATATTTCTTATATATTTAATATCTTAGGATTGAGTCGGAAGCCGAAAGCGACACATTTTATAAGGCACACTAAAAAGGGATTGATAAGACTTTGAGGTAGGGTGTAATACCCCGAAATTTGGGATTTGAGGCTTGAGAATAAGTCTAAATTAAGCGGATTACTAAGCCACGGCTTAGCAGGTGTCCCAAACATATTCTCTAATGTTTCTTGTATCTTTGGAGCATTAAGAAAGTCAAATGGTGAATTCTGGAGAATATAATTATGTTTTCGGTGAAATTACCTATGAGGTAGTAAGCTTGTCATGTTATTTTGAATGATCAAATGATGAGTAAAAATTATGAAATTTTACGGTATGAAAGTATACATCCTAAGTTTTAATTTGATCGGTCATATGACTCAATTAGAGCTATATACAAAAAGATATGAATTTTTGAAGTTAGCACAGAAAAACTGTGAAATTTCTGGAACAGTATGTAAAGATTGGAATTCTGGGAATTTTGTGATTCCATTCAGAAAAATTATATATTTTTCCTTGAAACTAGACTCAATAAGGGTTCTATAGGCTTTGGAATCACTCCAATTCGATTTTTCTAGAATTAGTTATGATTTTTCAAATATTGGACAGAAATCTGCCAGAATTTTGTAACAATCCGAAAATGGAAAAATAATTATTGCATAATTATAATATTTTATAAAATCATATTTTATCATCTTCCTCCTCCCATTTTCGTCATTTTTTCTAAACTTAGAGAGAGGAAGTGTGAAATTTTAGAGAGAGAAAAGGGGAGGAAAAAACTTGCAAAGGTAAGTGATTTCTTCGGTAAATCGGTTCTTAATGCGTATAACTCCGCTCCTAAGCTACTCTCCTATGTGTTTAAGGTTTGTGACGCTCAAAATCTCTTTTTGGAGTAGGTAGGGTTTCAGCCAAGTCAAGAAAAGCCAGAAAGATCTTGAGGTAACTTCCAAACCTTCGTATATTGACTATTCTAGCTGCTGTGGGCAATTTAATCGGTGAAATTTCGCCGGATTGCCATTGGTTATAAAAATGGAAAATGGGTTTCCCTAAGGGTTATGCTGCCCAAATTGATACTAAATGGTAGTTGTAACCTAATGGAATAGTCAATAAAGTGGTTAGGAGTAGAAAAGAACGTGTTTACGGAGCCGAAATCGAAAAACCCTGATTTTCCCCGGAAAACCCATATATTTCGATTAGGGCTATAAATGGGTCTTAGGGTTGGATTTTCAATGATTTGATGGTTCCATTGGATTCAGGAGGGAAAATTAGGTGGGGTTACAGTTGGGCACTTTTTCGGAAAAGGCCGAGAAAGTATAATTACGAAAATGCCCCTAAAACACTGAAATAAGGGCTGTCAAGGGCAATTTCATCTTTTGGCAGTGAATTTAGTAATTCCGAATGCGGAAATGGATTCCTTGGGCGAAAATATGTCAGGATAGCCCAAGTTAGAATTTCAAGAAAAGTATAGCCGGACCGGGTAAGATGGGGCCGGGTCCTCAGGGGTATTTTAGTAATTTTTCAAGAGACTCATATAACTCCCAGAAACACTATGGAAGTGTCTAAATAATATATTTGACATTGTAGGATTGAATATGGAGCCCCGAGCTGTTTGCACGTAGAGCGAGGCACGCGTTGTGAGGCGGAAAAAGGTTAAGGTAAGGGACTTACCTTACTTGCATGTATTTGATATCTTTGCTTGTGTAATGATGTATGTGATTGCTTTACTTGATTATGTAGAGCATATTTGAATAAATGAAGCTCTGTTTCTATTTTCGCTATGGCCATATCTTGTTGTATGAAACATTGAACATGCAGAAATGTCATTATGGGGCATACATCTAGATAAAGCTAACATGTCATACACATAGCATCAATCATGCATGCATTATGGTATCTGTTTCCTACTGAGATTCTCTCAAATCTCACCCTCCCATACCAATAAGTTAGACAGGTGAGTACAAAAGGTATGCAGAGATCAGAGAAGGAAACTACACGAGAGAATTGCAGTAGGGGAACGAAGACAGAAAGAGTTCTCCGTTTCACTAGGATGGGTTTAGACACCCTAGTAGCCCTGTGTGGCTACATTATTTGAAATTATCAGGTACGAATCCCTGAGGGGAATTTATGTAATCATGCACATATTATCAGTATAGCTATACTATTCCTGTGTTGCCTACCGAACCGCATATCGTTTTCCTTAAATACTCTGAAAAAGGTTGAAATTAAGATAAGGGCCTAACATAGGGAACTTACCTTTCCTACATGTATTTGATATTTGTGTTAGTGTATTTATGCATGTTATTGCTTTGCTTGATTATGTGAAACATATATGAATGATTGAGACTCTGTTTTTGTTTATGCTATGACCATAAGTATGTTGATTGAAATATTGAGCACGTAGATATGTCATTGTATGAACATGAGTTATGTAATGCAAGCATGTCATACATTAAGCAATTATCTTACATGCATATTGGTACTGTTTTCCTACTGAGATTCTCTAGAATCTCACCCTCCTCTACCAACAATTTAGACAGGAGAAGACAGAAGATATGCTGAGAACAATGTAGAGAACCGTACAAAGGGGATCGCAGTGGTGAAACGAAGACAAGAAGATATCCCTGTTTTACTCGGATGAGTTTAGACACCCAATTAGCCCTGTGCGACTATATGAATTGTAATTATCAAGTATGAATTCCTATGGGGAATTTCCATAATCGTGCACATAATATCAGTATATTTATGTTATTCCTGTGTTGCCCGCCGAACTGTATATCATTTTCCGTAAATACTCTGAAACAGATGAAAATAAGATAAGAGTATGACAAGGTTGAATTGGTAAATTTTTAAATAATTTATAAAATTATTTAGATGATATCATATATACTTATATAATAGCATAAATTAAAAAAAAATTAAATAGGCCAGACCTATAGGTTTGTAGGACATGCCTTATAAAGATAAATTTTGTCTGTTTATTTAAATAGGCCTAAAAATATGTCTGAGCCTAAACCTAAAACTAACCTATTTATTAAATAGGCAAGGTTAGACTTTATATAAGTTAAACTGTAGGTTTGGCCTATTTCCAACCCTACATTTATAACACTTTAATTTCCTACATCTTTACTTCTTCATCTAGACTGTGTGGACTACCACCGTTTTGGCGTTCTTGTGATTCTGTTCCTTACTTTCATGTATTTCTTTGTCTAGAGTGTATAAACTACTACCGTTCTTCTGATAAGGTATGACAAGAAAAATATCTAATAATATTTTTATTAAGGGTTAAGGGGTAAATTTGCTAATAAAGTTTTGTCCGAGGAGCGTCTAGCACAGATATGTTTTAGAAGGGGCAAAAATACCAATGAACAATTAAAAAGGAGCATCCAGCACAAAAATGTTAATTTTAACCTAACGCCATTAGGGGTTTTCTTCTTTTATAATTTAACACCGTTAGGTCAAAATTAACGATTTTTGTGCTGGATGCCCCTTTTTAATTGTTCATTGGTATTTTTACCCCTTGTAAAACATATTTGTGCCAAACGCTTCTTGGACAAAACTTCGTTGGTAAATTTGCACCTTAATCGTTTTATTAAATATAACATTTAATAATATCTCATATTTATACTTTTAAGATAAATTCAATATATTAAAATATAATTATTTATAATAATATCTCATATTTATACTTTTAAGATAGATATAATATGTTAAGATGTTAATCTAATATATATTATCTATTAATATTTTAAGGAGGCAAGAAAGGTGGGATTCTGGACAAAAAAAGCTATTTGACGTTCTTTCATAAAGAACTGTTATATATTTTTTAAGAATACTTAATAGTTATCAATGAAAACCATTATATATAAGAAGGAAGGATTCTAAAAAGAGTTATTTTATAATACTTGACAGTTCTTCACAAAGAATGTTAGATATTCTTTAAGATTACTTAACAGTTAAAAATAATAATCGTAATACATAAGAGATGGGATTTTGAAAAATGTCAAATATAAAGAGGAAAGAGTCTATAAAAAAATTATTTGACAATACATTCTTCATAAAAAAAAGGGAAAATCACTGTCAGGTCCCAAGGAAGCAAAATATTGTCAAAAAAGTCCCAAGAAAAACTGAAATATCTGAAAAGTCCCTAGGGACTTTTCTGATATTATTTTCTAAAGCCAAATTACACACATGCCCCTCTTCTATCTCTCCCTCTCTCACATTTTCAGCTCAGTCTCTGTAACCGTTTCAGATCGCAAATCTCTTCTTAATATTTGCAGATTCGGTTTTTGCAATGGTGGAGGGTGAAGCTTTGAGGTGGTGAAAGATTTATGGGATGAAAAGTAAGATAGAAGGAAGAAGAAGATGGAAGGAAGGTGGTTGGATTTTTTTGATCTCAAGCTTCCACCATTTTTAAAGAAGGAAGGGATGAAGGTGATGATGATGATGAATAGTCCAACCTCATTGACAAGTGAAAACGCTGAAATGGGAAAAAATTAAGTTGTTGTTAATTTCCGCAGTAGTAGTTGTTAATATAACTCTAGTAGTTGTTAATACGAAAAATGAGGTTTGGGCGCCATTTTGCTCTGTTGTTGGGAAAGAAAACAGAGGAAGTGGTGTGTTTTAAGTGGTTGGGTGCTATGAAAACGCTGATATGAAAGAAAAATAAGTTGTTGTTAATTCGCACAGTGGAGGTTGTTAATTCGCACAGTGGAGGTTGTTAATAAGGAAAATGACGTTGGACGCCATGGTGCTCTGTTTTTGGGAGAGGAAACAGAGGAAGTGGTGCGTTTGAGGTGGTGGGGTGCTATGAAAATGATGATATGGAAGAAAAATAAGTTGTTGTTAATTCACACAGTGGAGGTTGTTAATATAACAGTGGAGGTTGTTAATACGGAAAATGACGTTGGACGCCATGGTGCTCTGTTTTTGGGAGAGGAAACAGAGGAAGTGGTGTGTTTGAGGTGGTGGGGTGCTATGAAAATGATGATATGGAAGAAAAATAAGTTGTTGTTAATTCGCACAGTGGAGGTTGTTAATATAACAGTGGAGGTTGTTAATACGGAAAATGACGTTGAGTGTTAGTGGGTGCTCTGTTTTTGGGGAATATAATAGAGGAAGTGCTCTGTAAATTGCTCAATTGGTCATATTTAACGTAAGGCAATATAGTGTCAGCGAGAAAGTCATTGGAGGTTGTGAAAACAACTCAAAAGGTTGTTAATACACGCTTTATGAGTTGTAAATAGCTTAATTTGTCATACTTAATTTGAGGAACAATAGTGTCAGTTAGAAAGGTGTTGGAGGTTGAGAAACAAACCGAACAGGTTGTTATTACACGCTATACGAGTTGTAAATAGCTCAATTTGTCATACTTAACGTGAGGAAACATAGTGTCAGCGAGAAACGTGTGGGACGTTGTGAAACGAACTTAAAAGGTTGTTAATACACGCTTTATGAGTTGTAAATACACCGTCAAGTTGTTCCGTATTAACAACCTCTACTGTTATATTAACAACCTCCACTGTGCAAATTAACAACAACTTATTTTTCTTCCATATCATCATTTGCATAGCATCCCATAACCTCAAACACACCACTTCCTCTGTTTTCTCTCCCAAAAACAGAGCACCATGGCGTCCAACGTCATTTTCCGTATTAACAACCTCCACTGTTATATTAACAACCTCCACTGTGCAAATTAACAACAACTTATTTTTCTTCCATATCATCATTTTCATAGCACCCCACCACC
This sequence comes from Inga leiocalycina, assembly GCA_963242795.1. Classification (NCBI taxonomy): domain Eukaryota; kingdom Viridiplantae; phylum Streptophyta; class Magnoliopsida; order Fabales; family Fabaceae; genus Inga; species Inga leiocalycina. Next base: position 25,935,661 of record OY725331.1, on the reverse strand, counting down.
TCAAACACACCACTTCCTCTGTTTCCTCTCCCAAAAACAGAGCACCATGGCGTCCAACGTCATTTTCCGTATTAACAACCTCCACTGTTATATTAACAACCTCCACTGTGTGAATTAACAACAACTTATTTTTCTTCCATATCATCATTTTCATAGCACCCCACCACCTCAAACACACCATTTCCTCTGTTTCCTCTCCCAAAAACAGAGCATCATGGCGTCCAACGTCATTTTCCGTATTAACAACCTCCACTGTTATATTAACAACCTCCACTGTGCGAATTAACAACAACTTATTTTTCTTCCATATCATCATTTTCATAGTACCCCACCACCTCAAATGCACCACTTCCTCTGTTTCCTCTCCCAAAAACAGAGCACCATGGCGTCCAACGTCATTTTCCGTATTAACAACCTCCACTGTTATATTAACAACCTCCACTGTGCGAATTAACAACAACTTATTTTTCTTCCATATCATCATTTTCATAGCACCCCACCACCTCAAACGCACCACTTCCTCTGTTTCCTCTCCCAAAAACAGAGCACCATGGCGTCCAACGTCATTTTCCTTATTAACAACCTCTACTGTGCGAATTAACAACCTCCACTGTGCGAATTAACAACAACTTATTTTTCTTTCATATCAGCGTTTTCATAGCACCCAACCACTTAAAACACACCACTTCCTCTGTTTTCTTTCCCAACAACAGAGCAAAATGGCGCCCAAACCTCATTTTTCGTATTAACAACTACTAGAGTTATATTAACAACTACTACTGCGGAAATTAACAACAACTTAATTTTTTCCCATTTCAGCGTTTTCACTTGTCAATGAGGTTGGACTATTCATCATCATCATCACCTTCATCCCTTCCTTCTTTAAAAATGGTGGAAGCTTGAGATCAAAAAAATCCAACCACCTTCCTTCCATCTTCTTCTTCCTTCTATCTTACTTTTCATCCCACAAATCTTTCACCACCTCAAAGCTTCACCCTCCACCATTGCAAAAACCGAATCTGCAAATATTAAGAAGAGATTTGCGATCTGAAACGGTTACAGAAACTGAGCTGAAAACGTGAGAGAGGGAGAGATAGAAGAGGGGCATGTGTGTAATTTGGCTTTAGAAAATAATATCAGAAAAGTCCCTAGGGACTTTTCAGATATTTCAGTTTTTCTTGGGACTTTTCTGACAATATTTTACTTCCTTGGGACCTGACAGTGATTTTCCCTAAAAAAAACCATTAAATATGATTTAATATAAAAAGATGAGATTCTAAAAAAAAAATATTTGATAATATATTATGGTTCTTTATAAAGAACCGTTAAGTATTGCATAGTATAAAAAAAATTGACAATACATTACTATTTTTCATAAAGAATCGTTAAGTAATCTAAAAATATATTCATATATTCTTTATTGATATATTAATTAATGTTATGGACAATACATTATGGTTCTTCACAAAAAATCGTTAAATAATCTTTCATCTAAAAAGGCAGGATTCTGAAAATATCAAATATAAGGAGATGAGATTCTAAAAAAAAAATTTTATTTGACGCAACTCTTCTAATTCCTTCTTAAACATTTTTAAACTTCCCTAATAAATCTCATACTCTTCTTTTTATGAGTTTTGCTCTACCACTATGGGTTCTGTCCTCCACCACAAACATGGATTTGCACTTTGCGGCTACTTTCTCTTGTGATTATTCTTAGGTAAGCTTCTAATTTTTTTTTCAATTAACGTTTTTAGTTTCATTTTATTTTATTTTTATAACAAAAGTTCACTAGTTGAGGCTCAAGGTCACCAGATTATCTAAGAAGAAGAATCACAGACAAAAAACAATGTCTAATTTCTGATGATGGTTTTTGGTTTAAAGATGACAAAAAAAAGAGAAAAAACCCCAGAGAAAACTAGAGAGAATAAAAATGATGTGGTACAACACCGAAATTTTTATTATTGTTTTATTGCCGTAAAAATAATTCTGATTATAATAAATTATACAACGTTGACCCTCTCATGTTCCTAAACTTTAGCAGGTATGTTGAAATTAGATTTGTTGAATCTTTTTTTTTTTCCTGAAGATTTGTAGAATCAAATTTGAGATTTGCTTAAGTTTTAATATTTGTCAATTTTACTATATATATTCTGATTTTCATATTTATATTATCCTTTTGTAGTTACGGAAACTCTAAAATACTGATACGTGGTCGATAATCTACAACAAAAGTATTGGAAAATATTATAGAATCTTTAATAGATTTTCTTTTAGAATTCAAAAAATTATAAGATAATGTTCTAGAGTGTTTATGTTTAAGTGATTACTTTCTTTTAAATTGTATGAAATTTATCTACCATGTATTAAATTTTGAATAATATAAATAAATTTTTTATTTGATATTATTATCTTGTTATTAACAATGATTATATTGTGTTTTATAATAAATATTAACAATAAAACTAAATAATAAATAATAATAATAATAATAATAAATAATTATACATAATAAAAAAAGGATCAAGGTGCAAAAATACACATGAGGTTTTTCCAAAAATACGTCCAACACCAAATGCCTTTTTAGGAGCAAAAGTAACTATGTGATTACAAAAGTGGGGAAAAAATAACCATTAAGTTTGACTTTTTTTTTCTTTTAAGGCTGACATAATGCCCGTTTGGATTAGCGGTGGAGAAGTAACTTTTTTTATCACTTGACGTTTGGAAAAGTAAGCTAGGAAAAAAAGTGAAAATGTGAATGTGATTTGTGTTTGAATTAGCGGTGGCAGAAGTGAATTTTTTTCTAACCTTGAACCTGTTTGGATTAGAGTTTGAAAAGCCCATTTAGATGCAAAATGACTGAAAAAGGCATGAATCATATATATATATATATGTATATATATTAATTATTTGTATATATTGTGATAACTGAAGTGAAAAATTAAATTAAAATTAAAATTTGATAAAATACAAAAAGTCAATTTAATACATTTTTTGGGACATTATTACATGATTAAGTACTAATTTGAGGATTAGAGAAAATTACAGAAAAATACCTAGAATTTATGAAAATTACCCGTGAATGAAGAAAAGGGATTAGAGCAATCACAGAAAATGACCCAAATGTTTCATAAATTACAGTTAAACCTACAAATATTTCAAATATTTTCAATTAATCCCTCCTTAAAAACTTTTGAAGTTTGCAAAGAAGTCCATGGTCAAATCTAATTTGACCAAACCGTCTTCTTCTTCCTTCGAACACTCGAACCAGTGAAATAGAGCAGCGAAACAAAGCATCGCTCAGACATGCACCAGCGGAAGATCTTCGAGTTGGATCAACCACCACCCACTGGTGAACCACCCTTGCCGGCAATCTGGACAGTGCTATGACCCACGATGGCGATGCTTAGAGACAAAGTCCTCGACGGAGATCTGGACGGAAGCTCAGAATCAAACAAAACCACAACTCAGAGATGGCATTTTGCATGCGTGAATGTCGAACAAAACCAACAAGTTTGGTGAGCCAAAAAATGAATGTCTCCAACGGTCTAGTTGCAAAGCTGCGCGGTGGGGAAAAAAGCTGTGCGGTGGGGCTTCAAAAAAAAGCTACGGTAGAGGGAGAAGCACAATGATTTTCGAAGCTTTGCCAAATGGATCAAATTGGGCTACTGTGCTTTTTTTTGGCTAAACGTGCGGTGGGGGCTGCCCACCGCTTTGCCAAACAGACCCATAGACGATAACTCAACTAAGTTTCATCCTAGCTAGTAGTAGATGAAAAGGAAAAAAAAAAGAAATTTTAAAAATCCATGATTGGTTTTTATTTCCTTCTCTCTCCCTTTGACTCTGTTCCTAATCCTCTATTCTGTGTTGGGCTCTGACTTTTTTGTTGCATTCTTTTGCAGCGGCCATCGAAGCTTTTCAAACAGTCGCATGCTGAGTAGTTTCATGGACCATATCTTGCATTATGTGATTCTTGTACTGTATCATGGGTGGTTGGTTCTTAGTTGGAAACTTTTTTCTTTTCTTATTCACTCTGTTTCTTCATCCTGTTAAATCTGATATGAGAAGAGAATCAGTGACAAAACACACCATCAAAGCCATGGACATGTTGAGAATGATGAATCTTGGGTTCCGTTATGTGTTAATTCGCTTCACCAAAAATAGTTGAATAACTAGGTCATGATTAATGTATGTATATGAGACTTTCTAAGTTTCCATATGTTTTCGCAGATGACAAAGAAGCTTTATATGAGTCAGAGCCACAAGACAAGATTACTAAGATTCATAGTGCCCTTCCTCATCTTCGCTTTTCCCATTTATCTGGTGAGACCTTTATTAGAGCCGCTGATGAACGATGAAGGAGGAAGTTTATTTGCATGGTTGGTTAGGGGTATTTTAGGTAATTCACATTTTTAGTTTAGATTTTTTATTTTTTAAATTAATCTCAATGGGTACATGTGGATTTTTTTTTCCCTCTACTGCAGCTAAGATGAAACTTAGCTGAGTCATTTACCATGTTAGTCTTAAAAGTAAATAAAGTCAAATTTAACGGTCAATGTATATTTTTGCCCCACTTTTGTAATCATATAGTTACTTTTACTCCAAAAAAAAATATTTGGTGCTAAGCACACTTTTAAAAAAACCTTATGTATATTTCTGCACCTTAACCCTAAAAAAATAAAATAAAGCCAATATATTAAGGTTATTAACAAATAATTGTTATACATGCCTTCAACATATATTACGATTCGGAACTAAGCATGTATAGCGCCTGCATATATGACGATTCATAACCGTGATTTATAGCCGATAATAACCGTCATATATCAACAATTTTGTAGTAGGGTAAGTGATTTTCAATGGGTTTTCCTCATCTTGAATACCTGTTACCTCACTTGTATATATGATACAATATTTTTACATGCATTTTAAAGAATTATTTTTATTAATTTTAACATACTATTCCATTAGCAAAAACACAAAAAGGTAACAAAACAAACAAAAAATTGCAACAAATTGGAGCAAACAAGAGAGGGAAAACCAAGGTTCGCATTTGGTGCTCATCAAAGTGATAAGCACATAATTTCTCATCATTATAATTAGATCTCAACCATTTAAATTTTTTAATTTGTGATGTTGAAAATGATATATTCATTTTTTTAGAGGTAATAGTTATAAGATTATTCTCATTTTTAATTTTACATATATTAAAATAAAAATTTATTTAAAATATAAAATTAAATTAAATTAAATTTAGACCATCCAAAATCAATATAACGGTATAATGCAGGGTTTCGGAACCCGGATCGGACCGGCCGGTCCGGCCCGGGAACCGATGCCTAAACCGGTTCGGTCCAGTGACCGAACCAGTTCACTTTTTTAAAAAAAAAAAATTTATTTTTTAATATTTTTTTCTTAGAATTTCATATTAATAAACCTAAAATATTCAATTTCTCATTGGTTTAGTCCCGGTTTAGCTCCGGTTTGGCCCCGGTCTGACCCACTGACCCTTAACCCAGTACCCCGACCGGTTCAATACCGGATCCGAGTTTTAATACCTTGATATAATGAATGACGTTGCCAAACAAACCAACACCTTCTAATTGCTAATGCCTTTACAAAAATGTTAGAAAGCCTAAACTCAATTAAATAAGGGTTTTAAATGCCACTAATGAAATTGATGAAGGTCATGCCTCCCTTAACAAACCCTTATGGTTACAAGCTCAATCTTGAAGCACACGTAAAGGAAATGGTTTATAGGATCAGTGACGACTATAACAAGAGTGAAGAAGCTAGCTTCCAAGATAAAGAGCCATCCTTATTAAAAACAAAGAAAAAATGCACTTAAAAACATACTAGATTCACTTATAGCTCAAAGCTGACAAAAGGGCAATGGGTTTTACGATTTACAAGATAAGTATATAATAAGAGTTTTATCTCAGCTTGTGAAAAAGGACTTCTCAAACCATAGTTTCAGAGTTACCCAAACATGCACTTAATATCATGGAAAATGACATCAATGACAACAGTGAGTAGTGACCATTTAAAATCAAATTTTTTTCAAATTTTTATTAATTCATATGTTTTCAAATTATAATACAGGTTTACAATTTAAAAAAAGGGCTTAAGTTATTTTTTAGATGCAATTTCGCCCTTAGCAATGTAGAGAACCAAAAAAAAACGTTAGGATATTAGATAGTGGATACATCTAGAAATAATGAATATACCACAAATACTTTAATGACGGTGGATACACCTTAACCCTTTAAAAAATAATAATTTTTAATATGAGTTTTGAAATGAATTTTTTTTTTTACTAAAGTATACTTTTAATCCTTTAAGTTTTACATGAGGTATGTTTTTTATTTATTAACTTTATAAAATATATTTTTGATCGTTTATAACACCGTTAATGTTGTTAACCAAAAATATTGACGCAACAAACTCAAATGATAATTGTATAACTAACAAAGCTTATATAAGTTTTAATTTTTTTAAATATAATATATTTAAATTATTAAAATAAATTAAACTGATCAATTGTTACAAATGAAATCAAGATTTTGCTATTTAGGTTATTAAACTAATATATTTAAATTGTGGAAATGAATTTTTTAATACAATCAAGGTTTTGATATTGATTGTTTCATTAAATTTTTAGATATTTTTCATTTTACACATATCTTAAATTTAAGATTAATAGTATTTAATTGCATAGTTATCACTTAAATTGACAAGATCATCACCTGAGTTTGTTGTATCAACGTTTCTGTTAGCAACATTAATGGGGCTAGAATTAAAAGACTAAAAATATACTTTATAAAGTTAAGAAACTAAAAGTATACCTCATATAAATTTAAAGGACTAAAAGTATATTTTAGCAAATTTTTTTTATATTTGTATGTTATGATTATTGTTTCTTTTACATATGTTTTCTCATTTATTTAAAATAAATTTCTGTTTAGGTTGGGCAGGGTGGAAGAATTGAAAAGATGATTAGGATTTGTTTGGGCCATGTATCATTGGATCGAGCCCAATAACTGGTAGTGGAATACATAAATGATGGTCCAGCCCAATTACCACTAAGGAAGCTTGGAGGGAGAATGGGGAGTAGACGAGTACTGAAAAAATAATTTAAGATATTATATGCATAAAAAAATTAGCTTAGGATTTTGAGTGCTATTAAAAATATACTTGAGGGTGCTAGAAACAACTCAAGTGATGAAAACATGACAGTTTTGATTTTTCAGGCGCGATTTTGATTTCTTTTCCTTTGAAAAATCATTAAATAATTACCAAAACAAAATGCACTGTTTCATGGCAGTAAAATATCATAATTTATTTTATTGTATCTACAAGCTAGTGATCAAAAAAATCGTTTATAAAAAATATTTTCATATTCTAAGAGTTGTTTAAATTGACTCTCAATACACAAAATATATTTTTTTACCAGAATAAAAAAATAGATTGATATAATATTATTAAAAATATATTCAATATCATGCATTAGCGTGTGTATAACTCTTCACCATGTTCCACTATTGTTTGAAGTCAACTCTCACTTGTATAATAGTGAGAGTTCATGGACTGTGCATCCCATGAAAATGTGAGATTATTTTCGCAATCCCTTTTGAAATAGTTGTTTATTTGAAGAATTAATTCTAAAGATAATAAAACTTTTGATGTCTCAATTTTACCTGAATTTATCCATTTCATCCCTAAAACTAAATTTTCTTTATAAAGACTTATAATTGTTTTTAGGTATGAAAAATTATCGGTTTTTTAATTGATAAAAATTAAACGTCAGGAATCTAATTATAATGGAGGCAAATTTAAGTGATTAAAACTTTTACTATCCCTTAATTCTATTTCAACAATTTTTTTTTTGCCATGCATTGCAGCATTTATTTATCTTTTATACACATGACTAACTACTTAATCATATCATGGTATCATGCTATAAAGCACTCTGGTCCTTTAACTTTTTACAATATTTCATTAGGGTTTTTTAAATTTAAAAAGTATTTTTCTAGTCCTTTCATTCTAACAATTTTAGTCTTAAATGATGATTTTTTTTTTTCAAGAATTATAGTTATTTGATAAATTAAAATTTATCAGTATTTAAAAATGATTTGTTAATATTTAAAATTTCAATGTAAGTATTTTTTTTATCAATAGTGTTAGGCTTAAAAGATTTAAAAGATATTTTATAAAATCCAAAAGCGAAAATAACTCAATGTAAAAATTTTTCCTTATATTAATTGTTCCTAGCTATTTTAACCTATGCTTCAAATAATTAAAAATTAACTTGTACTGAGAATTCGTTCCATTATAAAATATTTATCATTTCATATACAATGCACAAATAACTTTTGAATTTCTTACTGAAGTTTTGTAACACCAAAAATTTTCATTTCAATAAATATGTAAATTAAGATTCATAATCATAACTATATCTATACTGCAGGAGTAATTATGAAATAACTATGAAAGTTTGCATAGACAATAATGTAAATAAATAGTAGCAAAAAATAATGTAAATAAAGATGTGAATAATTATTATTGAAGCTAAAATAAAAATAATGAAATGACATGACATGTATACTGTTGCATGTCAACCCACTAGGAATTGTGACAAATAAGCATATCCTCTCTTTTTTGTTAATTTTTTTTTATTAATTCGAATAAAGCCTAACCTGTCGGTTAAAAGAGATGTGAAAAAAGCTAAAAGATAAAGGGAAAAAAATTAGTTATCAATGATAAAAAGGTATTAAGGATTAGATAAAGCAAGACACCTTATTCTAATTTATTTCACTTGTCATTTCTTCTTGCCTTAAGGGTTAGATAAAAAGATGTCCCCTAAAAGTTTTGAATTTATAAAGTTAAGACTTAAGAGTACTAAAGAAATATTTAAAACCCAAAATTACAATTTCTGTTATATTAACTTTAAAATTATAATGTATACCCCTTAAATTATAATTAATATAATCTTTCTATAGTTATAATTATTTAAGAAATTATTTTTAATATCATTGATAATTAATTTTATAACGTTAAGTGTTTAATTATTATATGTTTCTTAACTCATAATTATTCAGCAGCGATAGTCAAAGCAATAGATATTTTTGTTATCAACATCTGTTTATTAAACTTTAAAACAGCATCATATTTCACTTTTTTGATTCTTCCTTTCTCTACAACACTCCATCATATGCAGATTATTATTTTTAAATTTTTTTTCCCGTTCAGATGCTTCATATGACAAGAATACCACAACAACTAATAAATTCATTTGAAATTAAAATAATTAAAAATAGATTAAAATATGAAATAAAGAATTTGGCAAAACCTTCAAGTAAACAACACTTAAAAATTTTAAATTTTCAAAAAAGTTAATCTAAAATTTTCAAAATAAGAAGATATTTGAAATATTTTACAGGCATCAATTATAATTTTTCTCTAGTGAAATCATCACTCACAGCCATTAAAATAACATATATGTATATATATTTGTTCACAAATAATAAAAAATAAATAATATTTTTTATATATATTGTGAAAATGCCAGTGATAATTTACTTAATTATATATATATATATATATATACAAATCTTAATTTTAAAAGCCATTGGTAATCAATTTTATAAATTTGAAGGTCTTGCTCTTACGTATCAACTCCGTTAACTTTTTTTACTTGTAATAATTCAATTGGGGGTCAAAGGATATTTTTCTTGTAAGGAACATGCTACTTCAACAAAGGGGTATCACTTTTCACTTTCCCCTTTCCCCTTCTTGCACGTTGAGGCTATTGAAGATAAACTTGTTGTTTCTAAATTCTTATACTCCGATCGGTCTTATTAATAAATACTTTTTTTTTATTACGTAAAATGGACGGATAGTTAATAAGTTTATTAAAAATGTCATGTTTTTTTTATATATGCTCCTATTTAATAAAAGAGTAAAGGAGAGAGAATAGATAAAAAGTATGAGAGATAATAACTACTCCCTCCGATCATAATTATAGGGCAATATTTGAGAGTTGATCTTGATTCTAATTATACGACAAAGTTCTAATTTTTGTCAATTTCTTCCCAAAATACCCTCTATTAATACTTTCTTAATAATAATTTAATAAGAGTAAATCAAAAGTTGTTGAGGGAGATTGACGAAGTTGGATTGTATGAGAGCTTCAAGAAGTCGTGTGTGAGGTATGAGAGGTACAAGAAAAAACAGAAAATCAACGTAATTAGATGTCATTTTAAATTTTAAATAAGGATATTTTAGGAAAATAAATATGATTAACTAATTTAACCACTATCCTTAATTTTTCCAAAATTAGGTAAATATGTCCTATAATTAGGACCAGAGGGAGTATAAGATATGAAAGAAAATGAGTATTTAATAAGGGTAAAATAGGAAAAAGAAACTGATATTTTGAAACAAAAAGTGAAAGTTGCTTATAAAAAGAGTCAACTCTATGAAAGAAAAAGTTGGTTATAAATAGGATCGGAGCGAGTATATACTTCCTCCAGTCCTAATTATAAGATAAAGTTGACTTTTTTGAAGAAATTAAGGAAGTCAATTAAATCACTTTAAAGTTCTTATATTTTTAGTATCTTTAGATTATATATTAGTTTATTAGTCAAATTAATTAGTTTGGAGAAAAAAATAAAAATATAAATACTCTAAAGTAATTTAATTGGTTTCCTTAATTTCTCTTAAAAAATCAATTTTATCTTATAATTAAGATCAGAGAGAGTATTAATTAAGTTTCTTTTGTCTTTCTGATTCTGCGAGACTCTGCCATCAACGATACTTTTGTCTTCTCACATGCAGATATTTTCTTCTTCTATCGTCACAAGAACCCTGACATTTTTTATCCCAATCGGAATGAGCTGTAACATTCGTATGTTGTGTAAATTTTATTGGTCAATACTTGTAATTTCACCTTATTTTTTATTAACTTTCTGTAGTTTTTTTCTTAAGTGATTACAGTTTTCCCAATTATCCGTTATTAGTTCATATGCTTATAATCGATTAACTAGATTGACCAAAAAAAAACAATCGATTAACTAGGACCTGTGTTAACACTAACTAAGCAACAAAATACAAAATAAAATTTTTTTAAAAATTAAAAATTAAATAAAATTTATTTATTATCAAAATAAAAATTATTAATCGTCTTTTTGCATCTATATTCTACATATAATATATTATCTGGTTTATTTTAATTTTATTTAGATTCGTGTAACAAAACTAATCCAAATATAAATATGCTGAATAAAAGTCCCGTCCTCAACAACTAACCTCGTTTTTCCTACGAATTAACAAATTATGAATGTAAATACTAGCAGTTATGATTGAGAAAACAATAAAAAATTTACAAAAATAAAAAAATCTATCAGAATTAAATTAATAATAAGATACAATTTAAAAATTATAGGGACTTGCAAATTAACTTTTTGTAATTTTTATAGATTTATTGGTAATTAATTTGCAGATATGTCCAGTCTCAAATTGAAGTTAAGGTAATAAATTAAAAATATTTATCTCAAATTAACCGATTATTTCTTAAGGAAACAAATAGATAATCGAGTTACTTAAATAATGGGCAAAATTAAACAATGTACAGTTGTGTTTGTCACACCCGTATCTTATTTTTACCTATTCCAAAGTATTTACGGAAAACGATACGCAGTTCAATAGGTAATACAGGAATAACGTAAATATACTGATATTACTTGTACGATTACGGAAATTCCCCTTAAGATTCGTACTTGATAATTACAATTAATGTAGCATCGCAGTGCTACATATGTGCCTAAATCTGTCCAAGTGAAATGGAGACATTTTCCCGTCTTCGTTCCACAACTGCAATCCCCTCATACGGTTCTCTTCTTTGTTCTCAACTTTCGTTATGTCTTCTCTTATCTTAATTGCCCTTCCTTGATCCTCGAATGACGTGTCTCAATTTGTGTACCAATCCCTCAGGCTCTCTACTCGGTCCTTTTAGGCTTTTTGATACCTCTCACTTTAGGCTCCTCCTCCCTCTCTTCTTGATCTCAAAGTGTGTCTTAAGATTTCTTCTTCCTCTTCTCTCTAGCTCTCAAAGTCTCCAAAGCACTTTTTCTCTCTCTTTCTCTTATGGCTTGGACGAAATGAATGAAAGGAAGGGAAGATAAAAGCTTCATAAAAATGCTCCTTTGATTCTACACCATTGATTTCATCAAGGGTTATTATGGTGACATATATTTCCCACCATACCTTCACCCATACTTTGACTCACTTTATGCCTTACTTGTCCCATTTGGTTTTCATTTGATTTGAACCAATTTCCTCCCCTTGGTTTGGTTCACAAAATCGTCCCCCTCTCCTCCCTTACTCTAACCAAACCCACTTCCCTTCCAAATAACCAAACTTGCACTTAATTTCATGTAGCATTTTGACATGTGCTCTTGGAATTTAATTTTTCTCCCTTATTTTCATGTGTTGGGTGAAATTATGGAAGAGAAAGGGAATAATATATGTTTTAATAATTCCATAATTCAATTAAATAAATTATGTATAATTCCCTCTAATTTCAAAATTCTTAATTTATTCCATCAAGAATAATCCAATTATACTTTTTTTTTTATTTTTCTTGATTAATTGAAATTAACTTCAATTAATTAGCAAATAATTAATCTTGGATTAAATTGACAAAATTATGATTTTGCTATCACCTTTGTAATTTAATTCATTTCTTGAATTAATTTGCCCATTACTTTATGAATATGAATATTTATAAATTCATAAGATCCAAATTCATGAATATTTATCATTTTAATGAATTTCTTAATTAATACCATATATTTTTTTGTGAATAAAAAATTTGAGATGTTACATTGTCATCATTATCGATGTTATTAAAACAAGTTTAAGGCCAACCGACTTCATCACTAAACTATCCAAGTGGTGCGGCTTGAGTTTAGAGATTTAATTCAACACTTTTATATCATCTTATGTGTAATTGGCATTTTATAATCAAATTAAAGAAGGATACTTAGGTTACAGCTCAAATAATCTTTTATTGTATTTTCCCTACATTCTCTCTACATCTCCTTATAGTTTTGAGCCATAATCTACCATAGACACACCTATTATATTTTCCCCCAAAAAGATTATAGAATGTTATTTGTAAGATAATATATATATATATATATATATATATATATATATATATATATATATATATATATATATATATATATAGAAAGTGCTACAGAAATCAAACCCCATCCTCGAATACTTAGAGTTTGAAGGATTTTGATCGTACAAGGAACCTAATTACCAGATTGAGTTGCCCAATGTGAAATTGAAGTATCAATCTAAACTTCGATCATGCAACAGAATAAATGCTCACAAGAGAGGAAGAGAGAAAAGCCTTGAGATGAGAAAGGAGTTTTTCCCAACGATGGAAAAGTTTATTTCTTTGAGTTCTCATCTACGTAACGAACTCCCTCTCATTATCTCCACATAACATAATTATGTTACTCACTTTCCATCTAAAGGGATATATACCTAACACATACTTGCTTTTATTTCTATTTGTGCCCCACTCGTAAATAGGTTTAAACTCTAATCTATTAAGGGTATACTAGACATGACAAAACAGAGCTTTTAAAGTATACCAGAGTAGCGGTATTCAAAATTCGGGCCTAACAAGGGATCCCCCAGTCCCAATTCTCAGTCCCGGTGGGACAGGACCAGTGGAAATCCGGGTTTTTTTTTACAATAATAAATTTAAAATATATTATTATATTAATTAAATTTTCTATAATATAGTGTGTAAAGTTATCATTTAAAGCCTAACAAGGCTATAATAATCACACAAATTAATCTAGAATTGAAGAATAACATTTATTATTATTATTATTATTACCTTCATCATCTTTGTTGTTATCTTTATACATTATATAATTAGAATTATTATCACAATATATACGGTTTAACTCTAACTATAGATGTGATACACTTTTTCTCAAATAATAACTTATTTTATGGGGTAAAAATACAAAAATAAAAGGATAACTTAATTTATAAGGTAAAAAATTTTAAAAAAACCGAGATCACCCTTGTGATCCCAATCCCGATCCCAGTCTTAATTCCAATATATCCTGGTCCCAATTGTCTCGACCAAGACAGAAAATTCTTAGAATCAAAATGTCCAGGAACCGAGACTGAGATATTTTGAACACCACCATACAAAAGTAAGTTGATCAACTTAAAAGTTAATATAATCAAACCCATAAAGTTAGAGAATATAAAGAAAGTGCAATAGAAGTACAAGGGGTAATTAAGTTGAATATTTTAAAAACTAACGTATTAAACTCATGACCTCAATAAAGCTTAGTGCCATTATGCCACAAGCCTATTAACTTAATGAAGAGTTAACTCATCCCTTTTGGCCAACAAGTTAATCAAGAGAATATTAATTATTGAATGATCTTATGTAAGGAGAATATTTGTCTTGAGGTTGTTATTTAACGAGAGAGAAATTTGTTATTCCTTTGCTTTGATTTTTCATATATTTCGTGGTCATCGTAATAACTACTTCCTCATTCTATCATTTTGCGAAGACACTGAAAGATCACGATGCTTTTCAATAGAAAAAGCTTTTTCTTTTTTGGGGGAAAATACCTGAAAAATATCTTCAAAATATTAAAATGCCAAATTAGTTTTGTTTCTTATAATACTTTAGGTATTGACTATATTTAATTAGTAATTCACAACTCAATTTTTATAAACAATCATTGATTTGATGTTTTCAAATTTTAAAAATATTTTTCGTTAAATTTTCATTTTTATCTTTTCACGTTCAATGAGAGATATCATATTTTTGTTTTGATTGCTTCCAATATTAGACACTACAACGAGAATATATATTTAAAAATTTTGAGTTCAACACTACTTAAGGGCTTGTTTCGTATGAGGAAAGAGGAGAGAAAGTGGGTGGAGGGAAAAATTTTTTAAGTTAGATTTAAAAAAAATAAGAAAAGTGGGGTTAAAAGTTTTAAATTTGTTTTTCTTATCCTTTTAACTTACATGTTCTTTATATTAAAATTTTATAACCCCACTTCTCTAATTTTTTTAAATCTAACTTATAAAAATTTTCTCTCCCCTCCCTTTCTCTCCAAATCCCTCATACCAAACATACCATAAATGTATAGAAGCCATTGCTATATTATATATCAAATAGTTTGTCGATAATAAAAATATTAAGCCTAAGTATCCCCAAGCTTATGAAAAGTCAAAGCTATTAAAAACATGTGAAGCTTATGAGTTAGCTCATTATTTAATCTACCAATTAGTGAGTTTATTTAAGACTTCGCCAAGACATTTTTTAAAAAAAAAAATGAAATCAAATGAATTCAGCTCATTTAACTTTGCTTGTCCCATAAGTTAGATGGAATATTAGCTTATATAATCCATTAAAATTTTTTTTAAAACACATATCCTCATAAGAAATTGGGAGGGTATATCCCAAGAATATTCTCATATGATTCCATTGTTTCGCTTGTAACCCTCATAACTGGTCGATATGAGTTAAAGCTAATTTGACCTTGACCCATTACTATACCAAATTAATTACGCATAATGCTTGGATACCAAATTTTTTTCAGAAGAAGTCCCGATCAATAGGAACTCAACTTGTATACTTAAAATTGACTTTGATGTTGACACTTTTGGCCCAAGTGCGAATGAATATCTCTGGAGCCGTCTTTTCTAGTTTTTTTTTTTTAACATGCAGCCGTCTTATTTTGATTATATAAATTAATATTTGATTAAGATTTGAGGTAAAAATATATTTCAAGCGTGGAATGGATCGAGTCCATCTAAAATAACGCTAATCTCTGTCTCGCCTCAATTTGGTCACTATAAATATACAAAATTTTTAATAATAGTCAGATTAAGAAAAGAAAATACATTTTTTAATTTTTAACTTTATTTATTCAAAAACACATCAACCTTCATAGTTTATTAAATTAAAAAATTATAAGAATTGATTTGCTTCGAGTTAAAATACATGAATTGAATCAATAATTAAGAAAAAAGATCAATAACTAAAAGTTATATTTTTTTCTCTTAAAAATAATTATTTAAAATAAAGAATTTAGTTATGTATAATTTTTCACATTTAATATACCCATTTGATCCTATATTTATAAGATGGAGAAAAAATGAATTTTTGAGTTCTATTTATAAGGCATCTCATTAAATTTTTAATATAAATGTATAATTTTACCTCTCATTTATTATGGTGTGGACTCTCTTTTCCTAGGAAATAATGTAAATTAAATGGAGATAAATTTTAAAAAAAATTATCAAATCTTATGGTAGAGTTTATAAGGTTCAAGATTTTTATTAATCTGTGTGAAATATTTTGGAAGTATTTTATAAAATCATAACAACATAAGTATATTCTAAAACCAAAAATATGTATTCCCCCATATAGATTAATGGTGGGAAAGTATGAGTGAAAATATGTTAGGTTAGGCTAGGTTTTATTTAAATAGGCTTGGGCCTATAACAGATATTCAAAGTTTGAGTCTGGGCCTGGGCCTGAACCTGTATGTAGGCTTTTTATAAGTCTGGGCCTGGGCCTTCAAAAGGCTTAAAACCTATTTAAAGGCCTACTTAAAATATATGCCTTTAAATAGCCTTTAAAGCCTATATATCCAAATTTATATATAACCCTTCACGTTTATTTATAATCCTTCATCATATCTTAAAAGCTTAATATCCATTTTAGTTGTGATATTAGGGTTTACTAAGAACAAGAAAAAAATCTCTAGTGACAATAATTGTTTAAACAAATAGGAATAAGAAAAAGTAATAATCTATTAACTAATGAGATATATTTTTTAAAATTGACCAAGTATAACAAGCAACGTGTAAAACTAGAATTTACCTCTTTTACTCTTCCCACATAAATTGCACAAACTCCTCTTACTAAAATTATAATATTTCATTTGGTATTGAAATAAGGTCATAGCAATTATTATGTTTTAGTGGACAACCAAATCAGGGGAAAGTAAGTGGGTGAGTGTCGCCATCTCAAGTGATCGAAAAGAAGAGAGGTAAGATGAATGATTGATGTGAAAGCCACGGTTGAATGTAATGACGATGGGATGTGAGACTTAGAATTAAGGTTAAGTTGGTAAATTTATAAATAATTTATAAAATTATTTAGATGATATTATATACACTTATATAATAGTATAAATTAAAAAAAGTTAAATAGGCCAGGTTTGTAGGCTGTAGGCTATAAGCTAAGTCTTATGAAAATATATCTAACATATTTATCTAAATAGACCTAACAATAGGCCTGAGCCTAAACCTGACCTATTTACTAAATAGGTTAGGTTAGACTTTATATAGGCTAAGCCATAGATCCCTATTTTCATCCCTATGGGAACACACATCACTCTTTAACTATATTCATTACTGCACATTCATGAAGTCAACAATTTTGTGCCACAATTCTTATTATTATTTAATTAATACGAGTTTTAAATAATTATGAAAAAAATATGTTTTGAGAACCATAATAATAGTGGGATTTGTCTTTAAGCTCATGCCGACCTAGTCAGTAGTCACTATCCCAAAGGAAGCATCAAAGTAACAAGACTCTCATCAGTGACGTCAATTAAGCTTACAAAGCACCTTACAAGAGGACTTCTCCATTATTCTTTCACGAGCTGCTTGCCAATCGGCCTGTGACCAATTCTTGGCCCACGAAAAAGGTAAAAAAATCTCCACATACATTTGACGGAGCAAATTGCAAGCAGGCAACTATTCCATATCTTGATAAAAATTAATCATTAGGGTTTATGAATATTACTCCTGCAGTCCGACAAAAAAAAAAAAAGCTTTGTCCCATCAATAAGTCTACACCGTACAGCTAATACAACGTTGTTCATAAATAAATTATGTGTAATAATATATAAGTTGTAACCCTTATTATATGGCATCTTCTAAAATTAATTTTTGTCCCAAATATAACTCACCAATAACCTCATTTGTTACTTTTTTTTTTTCCCATTTTACACTTCTTATTAATTGAAGTTTCAAAGTTTGAAAAATTAAATCAAATCATTTAAAGAGGGGCAAAGTTAGAAAAATTTATCAACTTAGGACTGATTTAATGCAACATCCCAAATTTTATATTCACCAAAAATATATTATAATTAATTGAGAAATTCAATAAAATAGTGAATATTTATGAAATTTGGATCTTATAAATTTTGAAATATTCATGTTTATAAGGAAATTGACAAATTGATTCAAGAATTGAATTGGATTACAAAGGTGATAGCAAAATCATAATTTCGTCAATTTAGCCCAAAATTAATTACTTTCCAATTAATTATAGTTAATTTCAATTAATCAAGGAAAATATAAAAATTGAATATTCCTAG
Source organism: Inga leiocalycina (assembly GCA_963242795.1). Classification (NCBI taxonomy): domain Eukaryota; kingdom Viridiplantae; phylum Streptophyta; class Magnoliopsida; order Fabales; family Fabaceae; genus Inga; species Inga leiocalycina. The sequence continues at coordinate 25,917,203 of OY725331.1, read as the reverse complement.
TGGAATAAATTAAGAATTGTGGAATAAGGAAATAGGATGGGAAAATAATTACTTGACTCATAAACATGCCAAGTGGCATCATCTAATGCCAAACAATTAAATAAGAATTACTAAGATATGAGCACATGTGGAAATTGGATTAAAATATGATTTCTTGGCATATGTAGTTTGATTAATGGAATGAAAGACCAAATGGTGTGCATGAAGGGCCCTTACAACATTTTTGGGCTAACCAAATGGAGGAGAATTGGTTCAATTGCAATTAAATTGCAATTGGAGGCTTATGACACAAGTTGGAAGAAGATAAACTCAAGTACAAGGCTTATATCATAATTTAATTTCCTATCATTCATTAATTAAGAGGAAAATGGGAGATATTTATGAAGCAAGGCTTCATCTTTCTCTTGCCTTCATTTTCATCACTTGCAATAAGAAAGAAGAGAGAGAAAAGCTTAAGGAAAGCTTCATGCTCTAGAGAGAAGAATGAGCAAAATCCAAAGGCAAGTCTTATAGATCTTGCGATTAAGCTTCCCTTTTTGTCAAATAGCTCCTCTAACCTTTTGATCTTTATGGAAAACATGGTATAGCAAGCAAAATCTCAAGGTTTAGGGGAGAAAGAGAGGACGGTTTTTAGAGAGAGAAAGTGAAGCAAACCAAGGTAATCTCAAGAACATCAACTCCTGTGGTTTAAGGTTATTGCTATGTTTATTTTTGGTTGGTTTGGTGTTGGTTGGTTGAATTTGTAAATTTGAAAATTCCTAATCCTAAGGGGTTATGCTGCCCAAATTTCTTTAAATCATGGTTAAGATGTGCTTAAGTAGTTAATAAGAGAATAGAAGTGGAAAAGTATAAGTTTTGGAAGCTAAAATACAAAACTATGTTTTTTTTTCATTTTTCTTGAATATTTTCGCCAGCATTGTTTCAGGGGGTTGGGGCTGGATTTTCATGAAATAAATGGTTCCATTGGATTCATTGGGTAAAAATAAGTAAGGTTACAGTTAGGCACTTTTTCGGTAGAAGCCGAAAAAGCATAATTACAAAAACGTCCCTAAAACCCCAAATCAAGGCTATCAAGGGTATTTTCATAATTTGACATTGAATTTGGTGATTTTGAGCCTGGAAATGGATTCCTTGGGCAAAAATAAGTCAGAATAGCCTTAGTCAAAATTTTGGAAAAACGTGCCGGCGAGCTGGGGTCCTGGGGGCATTTTTGTAAATTTTCACCATAGACTAATATAACCACAATAAAAATTATGGAATAGTCTAAAATGATACTTGGATAGGTTATAATCTATTTCTAGTACATTTAATATCTTAGGACCAATTTGAAGGTTGGATACGACACGTTCTTCTAGGCACATTTAAAAAGGGATATTAAAGCTTTGAGGTAGGGATATTATCCTTCATACACTATGCCATAAGTTATGTGATTGTGTGGATGCCATTGTTTTGTAAATACACTTTATTAATCAACATGATTTGCCTAGAGAGAGGCTGTTAGTGCAAGAGGTGCACTTACACTGGGAGTTGGCAGAAGTCCAATCGGTGTAGATTGTAGGGCTGGGCCCTACTCATGTATACATAACGATAATGTGTTTATATTGTTCATCAATTTGTGCATACCTTGGCGCATGTCATATTTAATTTTCACATTCTCTATGAATGATATTATGTGTCTATGGGGATTCTTCGGAATCTCACCTTATTTTTAAAATAAGTACCTCAGTGGGTACTAGCGGGTCTAAGGGCAAAGACGTGGACACCAGAAAGTGAGTGGTATTAGAGCAAGCGTTTCACCCAAGAGGGGGGTGAATTGGGTGATCTTAAAAATTTCGTTGCAAATATAAAATTTGACGTTGAAATTAAAACATGAAAGAGTAAGGAGAAATATCACCGAAGTGTACACCGGGAGTTATACTGGTTCAGTCACAACCACTTTGACCTACGTCCAGTCCTCAGAGCTTCTCTGAGAGTTTCACTATAACTTCCAAGATTCAGTGGGTTCTTGGCACCTCAGTACAAGCAAGTTCCTACACCTGAACACTCGCTCCCCCTTACAAGTTGTAACTCAATCCCAACTCAAGGTTCCACAACCTTAAGTTACCTCAATAACAAATATTGAGTTTGAATGAAATATCTCTCTTACAGAGTAAATAAGAATCAATGAAGCATAGAATCACAAGTATAATGGAAAACAGAGTAATGAACTTGATGATACGTTCGTAAGTGTGTTCTTGTGTATATCTCTGTTCAGATGTTCTCATATATATAGATACGTTGGTAATGATTGCTGAAACATATTTCTTCATGTCCGTTAGAGCGTGCGCAGCCATTATTGACTTTTCCAGTTTTTGAAAAACATACGTTATGGTAGGTGACGGTCGATGACATTTGAGCATTGCTTTTGACTTTCCTTATTTGGTAAGATCTCTTCATTATTTACCTGTTGAAATGCTAAGTACACTAATATAATGAAAAATTAATCAAATAGGAAACAGAACAATGACCGTTGGAATGATTTCAAACTTTCTGGGTTTGCTTACTCGAGTAGCTACTCGAGTATCACATGAAGGTTACTCGAGTACTTACTCGAGTATCATCAGGAATTCTTAAATTAACTTCAAGTCAATGAGCAAATATAAGAATACTCGGGTAGTGCATGGAATAACCAATTTTCAAACCTTTGGAAATATCAATTTATTCGGGTACCAACTCGAGTAAGTCACTCATAACTTTATGAGTTACTCGGGTACCAACTCAAGTAATGCTTTAAATAACTTTTGATTACTCGATGCCCTACTCCAGTAATGTTGGCAGGATTTCAAGGCCGAGAGCACTTACCTTGTTACTCGGGTATGGACTCGAGTAATGCACTACTTTTTGCATAGGTTACTCGGGTACCACCTCGAGTAATTGTACTTCATGTGCATAACTTACCCTGGTACTGACTGGAAGTTTCCTTTGAAAATATTTCAGCATACTCGGGTACTTACTCGAGGAATCCACTTAAAAATACAACATTAAATACTTGCATACTAGAGTAAGAACTCGAGGAACATGAAATAAAAAGAAATCAAGTTAATCGCGTACCAACCTCAAGTTTCCACTTACTTTAGTATGTTACTCGAGTAGCTCCTCGAGTAACATTGGCAGTGGTACAAAATGCCGAGAGTTACATATCCCAGAAACAGAGTTACTCGAGTAGCTCCTCGAGTATCATTGGGAAGACTTGAAGGCAACTGGAAGTTTTCACATAGTTACTTGAGTACCTCCTCGAGTAACATTAGCAGTAGTACAAAATGCCGAGAGGTCCACATTTTCAGAAACATAGGTACTCGAGTAGCTCCTCGAGTATCATTGGCAACTGGAAGTTTTCACATGGTTACTCGAGTACCTCCTCGAGTAACATTAGCAGGCCGAGAGCACAATGAAACTTTTTACACTATTACTCGAGTAGCTCCTCGAATAACGTTGGCAGGTTACTGGAAGTTGTCTCTGGTTACTTCAAGTTTTGTGTCATTACTCGAGTAGCTCCTCGAGTAATGCTTTAGAAAATTTACTACTGATCAAGTTCCTCAGCATTTTCTCTTGGCCTTTCTTCATTACTCTAATGCTTACTTCAAGTGATGCTTGTTCCTGTCATCACTTAGTTCAAACTTGTTTATTACCTATTTCCTTTTCAAACCATACTTTTGTTATCATCAAAACATGAGATCTAACAAGTGGCACGTGTCTCGAGGCGGGGTCCACAATGTGGTTATAAAATAGTCTATTTTGTGATATTCTGGTGAAATTTGTAAATATTAAATTTTCGCTGTATTTTCCGTTACCTTCGACAACAATATCGGAATTATAAATGAATATTTTTATCAGTATAATTGTACTTTTCTATATGCCCGTGGAATTCTGTCTCTATTACTCTTCGATTATCAAAATAGAAACGGATGTTGATATGTAATAGTTTAATTATCATTTTTTTATATGTGAGAATTAGTTGAAAGTGCTAAAAAGCACACTCTAACTTTGATACAGCTCCTTTTTGTTTTTTTGTTTTTTGAGGGAGGGGCTTAACATTTAGAATTTACTTTTAGCCTGTTTGGTTTGATTTCATGGGATAGGATTATATATAATCCTAATGCAACAGATCTATTATAGCGTTTGTTTTGGCTTATGTAATGTAAATATTCTATAATCTTTACACTGCTAAGATTGATGAATAGAGATGCAGATATCCTGTAATCAATTGAAAAATACACTATTCTATTATAATTTTTTAAATTGAACAAAATACCCACTCTTAAACGCCACAAAATATTAAATAATTGTCACCATTAAATATTAGAAAATTAATTAATAATATAAAATTTTTTTAAAAATCCCCCATTACAAAATTAAAAAAAATAATCCACCGTTAAAAAAATTAAAATATTCCATTAAATAATATTGTCCCTATTAAATATTGAAAAATTGTCATGAATCCAAATTGTACATTCCATAATATTTTCACTATAAATATTAAAAGATTACTATGAACCTAATGTATACGCTGCATAAATTGAAAAAATTATCATAAATCCAACATATACATTATACATATATGTATAGACAATAATACATTTTTATGATATGCATCATCTTTTCTTAATGACGAATCAAATAAATTCGTATAATTATCATTATATTACATTACATTACTTCTAATTTCATAAACCAAATGGGCTCTTTTTTATTAGAAGAGTTATACACGCAATACAATTTTTTACACCTTGATATTGGCTAATTCTGAGATTATCTTCATATTGTTACATATATTTCAAGAGAAATTATGTCGGTATTTATTTTCAAAAAGAAAAGAAAAAAAAAATCAATCTTTGCCACTATAGTCAAGTATATTACAGTTCAAACTTGGTAGTTGGGTACTCTTAACTATAATTTTGTTATTCCACCCACCACTAAAAATTCAATACAAACAAATATTTAATATATTTTGCTAAACCCTATCAGATCCATTTCCCCTTTTACTCCTCTAGTGCATGAATGATTAAAGGGTCTATGCATGTACCATAACAAAGAATCTAAAGAAGGATCATAAAATCAAGTACCATTAAGGATGAAGACACACTGAATTTCTGAAATTTCCTCTCTGGAAAACCAATATCAACTTGAGCCATCATTATTGTCAATCTCATGAACAAAAACAAAACAATAATATCATTCAAAAACACCAAAAGATCTTAAGTACTGAAACCCCAACACAATTAATACTCCTATTTCCATATATATAATATCTAAAAATCCAATTAAAATTACTTCTCTATCTGATTTTTAATTCAGCCTGTAATTCCCAAATTCTTCATCATCTGGATTTTTCCTCCTTCTTCCTTCTTGTTAACCTTTGTTGCAGCAGATCCTTCATTTGAGAAGAAAATTCACAGGCTCACATCAGATCCTTCCCCTCTTTCCTTCATCAGATTGACCAGTTGAAGCTTAATTACCTAGCTAATTAACTAGCACACACACATATATATATAAATTAAATATTCACAGTGATTCATTCTGCCATGAAAGAACAACATCTTGAAGGCCAGATTTCCAGTCTCCCCAGTGAAGCTCATCAAACTCAAACCCACCATTAGTCACTTTCACAGTCACCATTAACAACTCAGGAACTATCTCAAACACCTCCACCACAAGAACCACCTTCCCTTTCCCTAATCCAATCGCCCCATTTTTACCGATTTCAACTTTGAACCCCAAAATTCCTCCCACTTCCTTCACTTTCTCTTCCACTGCTACCAGTGAAGCATTCGATGTGAATCTCTTCTCTCTCCTGTTATCCGACGCCGTTTCGAACAACCCTGTCAGGTCCAGACCTGACGACATCAAGATTATATCGAAGGCGTTCACGCCCGACCCCATTCTTTCGAGCTTTTGATACGATTTCGCGGTGGGACCCGACTCAAATAAGCTCTCGTCGGGTTGGGGCCTGAGCGATTTCTTGAACCACGAGTTTTGATATAGAGATTCTAGGCTCATCCGGTTCTTCGGGTTCGGATCAAGTAGTCGGTGAATCACGAACCGCGCCGGCTTGGAAATCCAGTCCGGGAACTTGTAATCGCGCCGGCTGATCTTCTTACACATCTCAGGGATATTGGCGTCGGAGAACGGGAGGTAGCCGGCGAGCAGTACGTAGAGTATAAGCCCGCACGACCACGCGTCGGCTTTTGAGCCGTCGTATCCGCGCCGGAAGAGGATCTCCGGCGCGGTATAAGCCGGCGTACCACAAGCCGTGTGGAGCAACCCGTTTTTAAGCTGTTCCGGCAAGGCGGAGAGTCCAAAATCGGAGACCTTCAGATTCCCTTCGTGATCCAAAAGAAGATTCTGAGGCTTCACATCACGGTGAGCGACGCCGTTTTTGTGGCAAAAACAGAGGGCGGAAACCAATTGCTGGAAGTACCGCCTCGCCACCACCTCCGTCATCCTTCCTTTACGCGAGATCTTCGAGAACAACTCCCCGCCGGGAGCGAAATCCACTATGAGGTAGATCTTCGTCTTCGTAGCCAAAACCTCGTGGATTTTAAGAATATGAGCATGGTCTTGAAGCCGTCGCATTGCATCGACCTCACGAACAATCCTCGGCTCCATGGCGGCGTCGGTTTTGGACTTGTCGATGATCTTTACGGCGACGATGGAGCCGTCAATTAGGGATCGAGCCTGATAGACCTTGGCAAAGCTGCCACGACCTAAAAGACGGATCAATTGATACTTCCCGAGGATGGTGAAGGCGGGGGAGGATGGATAGGGTGTGGCCGGAGGTGGCGCCGGAAGAGCGCCTGGTTCCATGGCTGAGTGGGTTGACGAGAGAGCAGAGAGCGAAAAGGAAGGAGCAACCCACAGTGTCACGGGACAAAGGGTGGGTTAGTGAATCTTTGGGTTTATATAGGAGCGGAGCGATTTCCCTGTGGGCACAAGTTGGCTTCCACTTCAATTTTGCTAAAAGCGAGTGGTTTTCAATTTTTCATTCTGCGGCCAATGTGCAATACAAAATCCCTAAACTACCCTTGACCTTCTTCTTTCTGCCACGTAACTCCTCTTGCAGCTAATGATGAATTCATCACTGTGTTTAACTTTTATATAAAGAAAATTCAACCCCACACTTTTGCTTATATTTCGCTATACTGTTAGTGTTACCACTTGAATTAGTCCAGCTATCAAATTACACTTTTTGCTAAAAATTGTTACTAACTACTAATTTTTATTTTAAAAATATTTTTAAAAATTATAAAAATAAATAACAACTTGCTTATTTTAAAAAACTTGTTAAGATGTGTCTTTTCCCATGAATTACGCTAAAATAATGAGACCTTAAGGGCTTGTTTGGTCTGAAGGGAGAGGAGGGAAAGTAGGCAGAGGGAAAATTTTTTTTATTTGAATTTAAAAAAATTAGAGAAGTGTGGTTAAAAATTTTTTAATTAATTTTTCTTACTTTTTTATCTTATATATTCTCTTTATTAAAATTTTATTACCCCACTTTTTCAATCTTTTAAAATTCAACTTATAAAAATTTTCCCTCCCCTCCCTTCTCTCCAAATCCCTCACACCAAACAGACTCTGAGTTTATTACTTGTAAATTATGAGACTTGCCATAAATTTCATATACTGTAATAACTTTTGAGTTTTGATATTGATTATGCAAATCTTTACTTTAGTTTTAAGGAATAGTTATGTTTAGATTTGATTTGATATGCATTTTGAAAGTAGTGATATGAGGGTAATTGTAAAAAATTTTTAAAACAATTATATAATTAATTTTTATATAAGAAAAACACAGGAACTTATGCTCTGTATTTAAAATATTTTGTATCTTTTAGGTAGAGGTAGTAATGAGAGTTGGCCTGTGGGTTGGGATGGGGCCAGTTAGTGTAGCCCGCTGCCCGCCCCCCTTGTGGGCTGGCTACCCATTTAGGCGGGCTAGCCCTACCAATTTTTTTTTTAATTTCACTTTTTTTTAAAAAAAAATTTTACTCTCTTCCTCTTTCATCCTCTCATATCACACTTCTTTTCTTTTATATATTTATGTTATGAAGTCAATTTCATTCTTACTTTCATTTTTTTTCAATCTATTCACATCACAAAATTATATAAACACATCTCTTTTAAATTTAATAATAGTAGAATAAATAATTATAATATGAAAATGAGTGTCAAATAAAAAATATAATGAATTAATTAAAAAAATCATCAAAGGAAATGAGATTCAGATAAGGGAGACTAAGGACATTTAATAATAAATAAATAAATAAATAAAAATAATGCACATCAACCTATGGGCTTTTAGCCCGCATTTAAAATGACGGCCCAAACCCATTTATTTAGGGTGGGCTGGCAAGTTAGGAGTTGTTGGGTATGAGGGATTTGGAGGGAAGGGGGGAATTTTTTGTGAGTTGAATTTAAAAAAATTAGAAAAATAAGGTTGTAAAATTTTAATTAGGAAAAAATATAAAATAAAAGAATAAAAAAAATAGTTAAATTTTTATTACCTCAATTCTCCAATTTTATTTGAGTGTAACTCTAAAAAATTCCCCGTCCAAAAAACAAAAATCTTTAGCTTTTCTTTCATTTGTCCAATATCTATATTACAAGAAGCGATTGACGCTGTCTGTTCTATTTCTTTATGCTCACTGACGCTGTGGTTGTCTTGAAGCTTTGAATTTCTTATGCGAGGCTGAATAACTGGGAAGAACTTTTTTTTTTTTCTAGAAAAGGGGGAATGAGGAAGAGAGAAAGAAAGAGATAATGAAGTGTCATAATGGGCTCAGTGACATGGATGATGAGGTGGCGTGACATGTGGGAGGTTTGACTAATTTAACGGTTAAACTTAACATTAAGGGCTTGTTTGGTCTGAGGGGAAGGGAGGAAAAGTGGGTGGAGGGAAAATTTTTTTAAGTTGAATTTAAAAAAGTTAGAGAAGTGGGGTTAAAAATTTTTAATTAATTTTTCTTACTCTTTTATCTTATATATTTTCTTTACTAAAATTTTATTACCCCACTTCTTCAATCTTTTAAAATTCAACTCATAAAAATTTTCCCTCCCCTCCCCTCCAAATCCCTCACACCAAACAGACCCTAAAGGATGAGATGAGAGGACAAAATTGCTAGCTATTCTTGTAAACTTTTGAGGCAATTTCGCTTCTGAAAAAACTTCCGAATACCTACCACTCTTCAACCAAAACTTTCAAAGTAAAAATGACCCTTAATCCATTATTAAATTTCATATTATATAAAAGATGCAATGAGACTATTGTGAGTATAATATTTTTTTTATTTTTTGTTGATAACAAATAAATTTTATTTCATCATTTTATTGTTAAAAACCCCCCTTTTTATTCTGGACTCTGTGGTAATTTACATGTAGCTTAGTCAGCATCAACATAAGCTCTAATTAACATATTATGAGCATAAGAAGTAGTAGAAACCAATGCTAATTAAGGACCAAATAAAAAGAAAAAAAAGTCAAAAAAACTACCTTCGACCAAATGAAACAAAAGAAGAAAAACTACCTGACCTAATTAAAAATTAAATAAAACTATGAGAATTGACATATTAATTTTTTCAATTAAATAATAATATGAAAAATCGGCGAAAACCTTTTATTTGAAATTAGCCGGAAAGGCCTATATATTTTTATGCACAAAAGCACCATACTTTGCAGGATTTTACACATGAAAAATGTAACAATACTTTAATTTAAGTGATTTTCTCCTATAAAATTTCCGATATCATGCTTATTTTCATAAATTAAAAATAACTACCGTTGGAGTGATTTAGAAAGAGTTGGGGCAAAAAGATTTAGAAAGAAAGAGAGGCAAGTAGAGCTAAAAAGAAAAGTGGCATAAAAGAAATTCCTAATAATATAAAGAAAGGATGATAATTCGTAAGAAGAGTTAAATATTGAAGATATTTTTATGAAATAAGCGCATCAGGTGGACTTTCCCATGCAAGTTGGCCATTTTGAACAGATTCACAAAGCAAAACTCTAAACAAATAAAAATAAAAAGCACCAAAATTAAAGAGGACAAACATACAAAAGAGCAAAGCCACTGTATACTTATAATAATATTATAGTTAATATTCAATTTTTATGATTAATTAAAAAAACTAATAATCATATCTAATCATTTGCTTTAATATATATGTCCTGAGACCTGACAACACCAAACTTAAACAATAATATCTCATGGCCGCTTCCGCTTTACACTAACCCATTTCTCACCGTTGGTGCTTCGCTTTTTTATATCTTGCTTTTCGTTATTTTCTGCGATGTTGCTGCTTCACTAACCAAATTTTAATAATTTAATATTAATATATGTTATTAAAATATGAGGAAATTCCAAAAAAAAAATTAAAAATGAGAAAAAATAAAATATATCAAATTCTAGGTCAGAATTGAAGTAGGAATATGAAATTTCTAATTTCGAACAAATGACTAAAATATCCTTAGTTCAATTCACAAGTTTCAGGGGTTAATAATAATATCTGTATCTATATTAACAACATCATATTTTACATTAATGATTTTACTTTCATGTTTTACAACTTTATATTCCAAAAAATCTGGGATAATTTTGAGGGTAGAAATTTTAGGGGTTAATAACAACATTTATATTTATATTAATAACACCAAATTTTATATTAACGACTTTACTTTCATATTTTATGACTTCATATCCCAAAAACTAGAGATAATTTTGAAGATACAAATTTCAGTGGTCAATGACAACATCTGTATCTATATTAACAATTTTATATTTTACATTAACGGCTTGATTTTCATGTTTCACTACTTCATATCTAAATGTTAGACTTTGGGTCAAAGTTCGCCATTGATGGGCAACTATTTGATTAGAGAGATAAGTGGTCTTATCAAATAATAAATCAATTAGTATTAATTGTGGCTTGGTAAATAAGTCGGTAATTAATTGTGGGATTGGGAATTAAGGAACAAATCGCCATGATTAAGAAATTGATTGAGAATCAATCAAATTGAATTACCATCTTGAAGAGTAAGAAAGGGTGCACACACTGTCTAATTAGTGGTCACTCTGATCACTATAAATAGGGTATGCCTCTACTATTGCAAATCACCCCTACCATTGAGCTTTCTGGTAATCCCTTCTTATCTACTATCTTGCTTGTTCTGGTGCACTGCTGTGCAACTCTATATTAGGCTTTTGTAGTCTAATACTTGCGTGGGCCCTCAAACCCGAATCCGACTCTACTCGGTATGCGTTTCTACACCATATTCAGTGTTTTTATTCCTTCACTAAAAAATCAGAGATAATTTTAAGGGCATAAGTTTTAGGGGTCAATAACAATATTTGTATCTATATTAACAACATCAACTTTTACATTAACACTTTTACTTTCATACTTCACAACTGAAGTAATGGTAATTTGGTCATTTGGGTGTGAATTAGAAATCTCATATTTCTATTTCGATTCTGATATGAGATTTTATAAATTCGCTGCAATAATTTATTTCTTTCCCATTTTTAATGATATTTTTCGGGACTTTTTCCTTAAAATATTAATTATTTGAAATTTATGCGACTTCGTATGATTTTCAGTTTTTTCTAAAATTTCTAATTTCTGCGACAGACCTCCAACTTCGACGGACCTGTACTCAAGCGTGTGACAATCTGGAATCAGAACATACCCAATCATGCATTGTGGGCCAGCAACTATTATCATTATTAATTAATAATTAATATAACTCTGTTCAATTCAACCATATAAATTCACACAGTACGCCGTCACGCTTTTATTATTTATATAATATATGTGACGAAGATAAATTTAAAAAGTAAACTTTACCTCAATATTATATTAAAACAAGTTGACGTAATATTTCCAATTTCCGATCAGAGTGATCTCTGAAGAAGTACAATGTTTACAAGTAAACACGGTTAATGAACGTATAGAATTATTTTATGTGAAGTATTTTCATTTTCATTTTTGTATTTTTTAAAGAAAAATTGCATTTTGTGCTGCTTCCATTCCAATTTAGAATATATTTATGGGTCGGGCCTTAAAAAAAAGGGGCATCAAGATTAATCAGTTGTTGAGGGTTCATGTTGGTAAATCCAACGTTGGTCTTTAGGTTAACATCGAATAACTAGAAGATGGTACATCCAAATCTAAGAAAGGTCCATTGCATTCATCCAAAAAGAAAAAAGAAAAGACTATATTTATGGGTATAAGATGAGTTGACATCTTTTTTTCTTATATAATCATTCTTAAAATCACATCATCTAATAAATTTTTTATTTTTTTTATTTTTTGATATTATTATCCTCTATCTAGTTCTAACCCAACGCAAGTAATTCCTTTAAGACTCGAATTTAAAACTCAGAGAAACTAGTGAGACCGTCTACCACTAGATTAACTCTATGTTGGTAATTGTATTTTATTTTAATTTGTTCACTTTGTTTATATATTTTTATTTTTTTTCCTTTTAAAGGTAAATATTCCCAAAAGTATAGGAGATTAATTTATCTAGTACTTCTTATATTATGTGAAAATAATTTTTTTAGAAAGTTTGTACTTTTTACATTATAAGGCAGTTTCAGTATTTTCAATACTAAATATCTGTAAATTTATTAATTTTGTCTGAAAAGGTAAGTTCCCAACTTTGTTCATATTTAAACTCATGCTTCAACGAAAAAAAGGAGCAAAATATAGCAATAAGCATTAGAAGGGGTAACATTGAAATTTGAAAAAAAAAAGACAAAATATTCTTTTTTAAAATATCTTATAAATAGGATTAAAAAAGTATACATGAATTAAAAAAAACAAAAAAAATACCATTTTAACTTTAAAATCTCAAATAATTGATTTCTTATTAAAATGAGTTGTAAATTATTGTATTATTTACTTAATATCTATACTCTTATAGGTAACAAGACTAATTTAAGATTTTAAATTTCAAGTGATATTTTCTTATCTTTTTCTTAATTTTTTTTATAAAAAGTATACATGAAAAACATTAATGGCATGAATTTGTTAGGTATTTAGAAATTCCAATTATTTGGATAAATATGAAGAATTTAAAAAGGAAAATAAAGACTCTGAGTATTGTGAAATTAGGTGAATGACATTAACGTATCCTTTAATTAATAAAGGTCGGAGGTCCTTGGCAAAACAAAAAAAAAGGTCGGAGGTCAAACTCGTGGGGGTCAAACCTCAAAAGGAAGGACGACGGCGTTGGCAAATGTTTTCAACAAAGGATGAGGGTATTGTGGTAAATCAGCAAAAGCATGGGAGAGATTTGGTATTTTGAAAAAAAACAAGAGTGAAGAAAAAGACAAAAACCGGGCGTTACGTGGAAGAGGGAAGCCATTAGAAGAAGAGAATGAGAGAAGCGAGCGTGGATGCGCCAGCTGTCCCAGTGTGGGGTTGGTATCGGTGAGTGGGAAGTTGGTACTTGGTAAAGCCTGGATGGCGGGAAGGCGTGAACCTCTCTCACTAAGGTATTCTCTTTTATAGTGAACCGTCGCCTACGAGGTTTCTCTCTGCCCAAAAAAAAAAACACCCCATAAACTATTAATATAAGATATATTCGTTTAATCTAGTTAAATTAAATAAGTTATTCCCTTTGATTATTAATATTATACATATTTATCTAATTTAATTAAATTAAGAGAGTTAGTTAATATGATAATGTGTTTTCTAAAAAGACAGTTTTGCCCCGAAAGTTTTCACCGAATGGCATTTTGCCCCGAAACTGTAAAAAGAGAGCAATTTTATACAAATCGTTATTCTAATTAATTTTGACTGTTAGTTGATCAAATATGCTAAACTGGCTGTCCACATGTCATCCACTTTATTTTTGTTAAGGTGTAAATTTACTCAAGAAGTTTTAAATCAACTTTGAAAAAAGATGAAGTAGATGATGACATATGAACTTCCAATGCAAATTTACACCTTAACAAAAATAACGTAGATGATATGTGGATTGCTAGCTCAGCATATTTGATCAATTAATGGTCAAAATTAACTAGGACAATAGTTAGGACAAAATCTTTTACACTTTCGAAGCAAAATTGCCCCCCAAAAAACTTTCGGAACAAAATTACCCCTTAACCCAAGATTTATTAGCTATATCAGAATGTATAATACAAATATAAAAAATTTTATTTTGAATATGGGTAAAATAGGACATTAATCCTATTTTCAGACAAAATCCATGATTTAATCATTTATCTTTGAATCCGGTAAGGTAACTAGAGATTCCTTGTAGTCGAGACTCAAGGGAGTATACAATTTGAGAAAACTCTTATTCAATAATTCAGTGTGGGAATCATTGATTTTGTAGCCGGGTTGTATAAAAGGTTCTCTAAAAAGTGGAGGTTGTAGGACCAATCCCACTTGCAACTATTAGAACGTTAGGGTTTGACCCTCTAATTCAAAGAAATAATGTAGGTAAATTTAATGTTTTGTGAGTCACTTAAATATGAGGCATTGAATTTAAATTCATGTGAATACAATTATTATTTTTTTTTGGGAAAACCTCACTCATATCATAAGGACTAGGAAAAAAATATAAAAAAAGTTACAGTGTAAATTACTCTAATAAAGAAGTCACATAAATGAGCTTATCAATGATCACTATATAACTTGTCAACATAGTTATATAAACTTATCAATGGAAGTTGTTTTAGTTAATATAGATAGGCTAGTCAATGATTATTTTATGACTTGTTAATATAGTGACATACAATTGTCAACGAAAGTAAGTTTAGTTAACATAGATGAGTTTATCAGTGGCTACTTTATGACTTGCCAATATGATCACATACACTTGTCAATGAGAGCTGCTTTAGTAAACATACATGAGCTTGTCATTGATCACTCTATAACTTGTTAATATAGTTATATATACCTTTCAATAAGAGAAGTTCACATTTATAATGTATATAACTGAGGTTTCTAAGGATTTTTTTGATAGAGGAATTTGCACTGGAACTTTTTTTATAGAGGACTCACACTGAGACTTTTTTTATTTTTTTTCTAATCCTTAGGACTTGAGTGAGATTTTCCCTTTTTTTGTTTGCTTGAACTTAAGAAAATTATTTTCAACCATGCTAATAATACTTGAATATAGCCCAATAATACTGAAAATCAAGATAATTATATATAAAATTTAATGTTATTTGAGTCAAATAGTTTTGATTCTATAATTAATGACAAAAAGAGAGTCAAGTATTTTAAGATGGTTAGGTTTATGATTTTGACCATTATTGGAAGGTAAAATTGTACACAGATAATTAGTATCCCCTAGAAGTATTATAAAACATTTTAAAATTTTTTGTGTCATTTTTATCAATATTCATTGCTTTTAAAATTTTAAGTGGATATTTTAGCCTAGGTCGGTGGAAAGGCCAGGGCTGGGAAATCGTCCGCCAAGCAAATGAGGAATGCCAGCGAGTCATTTGGATGGCCACTTGATTGGCTTAATTGAGGAGGGAAACAACCATGCAAGGAAAAACTGCCCGTCAAGCAAAATTTTGAATAGCTTAACGGCAATTCCAACCATATCCATATATATGATTTGATTACTAATTAAAAAGTGGCTTTATACCAACGAAATCTTGACACAGATATAATTGGTAGATGATTGAATCTCTTAAACATGATATCCTAGATTTGAATCAGGCTGTATGTATAAAAAAAGTTTTGTTGAGAGAGGCAAAACTCATTTTTGTTATCTCTAAGCCTTATTTAAATGTAGTCAATAAGGATAATTTAAAGACAGCATTCTAAATTTAGGAGATACAAGGAATTAGGTTCTTATATTTAAGACAAGATCAAACACATTAACTAGTTTTTATATTTAAAACTAAATGGAGTGTATCATATGAGAGATCTTCTCTCCTAATTTTTTGAAGGTTTAATCACGAACTTAAAAAAAGTTTGTATTCAAGCTCAAACTTTATACCCTTATTACAAACTCAAGCCTATTTAACTAAAACTAGATCTGCCTCTAAGTGCTAGAACTAATAGTTTTGAAGAATATAATATTCTTTCTTTGGTGTGTCGCCAAAGCAATAGAGCTGCAAATTATTTGGCAGCATTAAGCGTTAAGGGGATATATTCTGGGGATGACTATTAGAATTAATTAATTTATTGAACGTTTTAAATTTACTAAAACCAATTAAGCAGCTCTTATATTACAGGCACAAGGAAGCACTCATTAATATATTGTTGTATTCATAGGGATCATCAATTACAATTTTTCTATTTTAGGAAAACTTTATTATTCCCTCCGTTTCTATTTACAAGTAATTTTCTTTTTAATTGCGTAAAACGAACTCAAAGTTAAAAATAATAAATGTGTCAAAAATGTAATTTTTTTTCTATACAGGCCCCTATTTATGAAAAGGGTATAGGAAAAAGAATATATAAAAAGTACGAGAGATAATAAAATATACATTTTCCTAATACTTTATTGACTTCATTCACCTTATCTCTCCCTCCCTTTCCTGAATATAACTCTTGGTATATGTGATAATTAATTATAGATTATATATTTAATAAGGGTAAAATAGAAAAAATAAGTTTCCATTTTCAGATACAAAATGAAAATTTCTTATAAAAAGAATCAATTCTATGAAAAAAAAATTATTTATAAATAAATCTGAAAGAAGAAAATATCAATTATTGTAACAATTGGAATGTTTTCTAGGTAGCGGGTGAGGAAATTGGTGATGGTGAAATGATTAATGGGGCACATGGTGGACGCAACAAGGAAGGGGCAGGAATGAGCGTAGGAATGTCGTTTGATGCGTTTTGATGTGACTGTTTTTGTCGTTTAAACTTTAAAGGCGACGCGTGGCACTGGTTTTGCCGTTCAACACCACAAGGCACCACAAGGCCTTCATATTCATTTCGGCTCTTCTTAACCGCTTCTTAATTATTCGTTAGTTCCCGACAAAAACGCTCCTATCTGAAAATGAGAGCTTGGAATTTGGATTCTTTTAAACGTACTTTATTGAATTACTACCTCGAATATTAATTATAAGATAATATTTATTTTATTGAATTATCATCTCTGATCCTAATTATAAGATAAAATTTATTTTTTTGGAAAAATTAAGAAAGTTAAATAAGTTATTTAATCATATCATATGTTATGTATTCTTAATTTATTAGTTAAACTAATTAATTTTAAGAAATAAATAAAAATATAAATACTCTAAATTAATTTAATTAATTTCCTTAATTTCTCTAAAAAAACCAACTTTATTTTATAATTAAGACTGGAGGGAGTATTTTTTTACAAATGGAAAATAATTATGAATTTCCTTTTCTGACCCTTGATGATAACATCAACCGCACTAATATATTATATATGCTAGTAGAATATAAAAATCCCAAATAAATATTAGTGATACTATTTTATAAATTGTGAATAATGTAAATTATTTTCTCAAATTTTATATAATAAAATAAATACTAGTTTAATATTTTTAAATATATAAAAATACAATCATATACTCCTAAAATGATGGAAATCCAAATCTCAAATTCACAAAACGTCATACAAGTCAAAAGAGATTTCAGAATTTGGGAAATCTACTAAGTGGTCACTCGCTTAGATGATATGGTTTGTTATAGTCATTTATGATTGAGCCGTTTGTGAAAATAATGGTCATTTGCTTATACAGTATGGTAAGTTTGCTAATCAATTTTTATTCGTTAAAGGTGTATATTCTAGTCATTCATATGCACATCCCAACTTGAACTTATCAGTGTACAACACAAATAATCCCTCCAGTCCTAATTATAGGACAATATTTAAGAGTTGATTTTGGTCCTAATTATAGGATAAAGTTCTAATTTTTATCAATTTTTTCCCAAAATACCCCTTATTGATACTTTCTCAATAATAATTAAACACATTAATAATTTAATAAGAGTAGATCCGAAGTTATTGAGAAAGATTGATGACGCCGGATTGTGAGAGCTTGAAGAAATCATATATGAGGCAGGAGAGGTACAAGAAAAAATAGAGAATCAACATAATTGGATGTCATTTTAAATTTTAAATAAGGGTATTTTAGGAAAATAAATATGATTAACTAATTTAATCACTATCCTTAATTTCTCTAAAGTTAGGTAAATATGTCTTATAATTAGTACCGGAGGGAGTAACTTTTTACTGATAATTAAGCTGTTCTTGTCATTTGTTAAGCTAAAGTTGTTATTCGCTCAATTATTCTAATCATTTCATATATCTCAAAGCTTGATAGCTATCTTCTAGTGTATTATTTTTTTGCTATACTACTCATCCACTCCTTAATGTATGATTTAATTAACTGAGGAGTTGACCTTAGTCCTAAAGGTCTGTCTGTCAGGAGGGAAATAGAGGAAAAGGAAAATTTTTAAGAGTTGAATTTAAAAAAATTAGAGAAGTGAGGTTATAAAATTATAGTAAAGATAATATGTAAGATAAAAGAGTTAAAAATATTAATTACAAACTTTCAACCCCACTTCTCTAATTTTTTAAAATTGAAGTCATAAAAATTTTCCTTTCCCTCCAAATCCTTCACACCAAATAATATCTAAATATAAGACATATTTCTCATATTTATCTATTTTTTTTAATTTACCCCTATTGATATTCTCTCAACACTAATTAAGTAAGGGAGAGATTATATTGTGGGAATTAAGGAAGATGAATATGATATTTTTTTAAAAAAAAACATGTCATATCAACTAATTTTTTTTAATTTAATTAAATTAAAAAAATAGATTTTATATTAAGGATGGAAGAGAGTATTAACATTTTTTTGTGACTCAATGGTTGCATGCTTTTTGGGAAATCAAAATTCAAAAGATAGTGGGGTTAAATTGTACATTGACCATGTAACAAAAAAAAAAAAATCGACATTAACCAACTTTTGCCAAAAATTGTTTACGAGCTAGAGTTCAGGGGCAAAGCTCGGGCTACCGATCATATTGGCCATTGTGGAGCTGGGAGTTCTTTTATGTGAAGGGCAATAAAGTCCATTCATCAAATTTGAAAATTCCAAATGAGTTCCTTTGGGTTTATCTAGCATCTTGTAATTTTGGATTGCTGATTTAATCATTTTAAGATTATTTAACTGCTTAAGCCATTAAATATATACTCCGTTCTCAACTCTTTATAAATAGAACAAACTTGCAAGTACTTTGTCGTTTGTTTGTTCTGTGCATTAGTATTTTTTATTTTTTTATTTTTATTGTTTAAAAATCCTACTTCTTCTTGAATCAGCAAAGAAGAGAGTTGGGAAAATTAGGAAAAAGGACCAACAAAAAATAATATTTATTATAAAGGATCTTAAGAAATATAATTATTTAGAAGGAAAAAATTTCAAAACATAAATTTAAAAATACTAAATTAACTTTATTCAAACTTCCTATATTATCTCATTTAATCTCTGCCGCATTCTATTTTAAAACTAATTTAGATTTTATTTTCCGCCAAAATTAAAATCGTCAAAATCATCATGACATGATTTTTTAACTTTTATTTTCAACCAACATCAACATAATATTTTTTTAACATAATTAAAATTAGTGAGTTTGAAAAATTTACTTTTATTAAAAAATAATTTATGTGAATTTTAAAAATAAAAAATTTCATATAATATTAATATATTTATCATATGATTATGGTGATAGAAAACAAAAGTTAAAAAGGAATCATGCCATTGATGATTTTGATCGTTTTAATTTTAGCGGGAAATAAAATTCAAGTTAGTTTTTGTAATACTCCGAATTTTGAGATTTGAGGCTTGTGAATAAGCCTAAATTAAATGGACTGCTAAGCCTCAATTTAGCAGGAATCCAAATTTATCCCCTAATGATTCCTATATCTTTGGGGTATTAAGAAAGTAAAATGAACTTTGGAGAATATAATTATGCTTTTGGTGAAATCGCCTGTAAGGTAGTGAACTTGTCATGTGATTTTGAATGATCAAATTATGATAAAAAATTATGAAATTTTATAAGATGAAATTAGACATCCTGAGCTTTAATTTGATAGATCATATGACTCAATTAAAGCTATATACAAAAAGATATGAATTTTTGAAGTCAGCACAAAAAAACTGTGAAATTTCTGGAACAGTATGTAAAGATTGAAATTCTGGGAATTTTGTGATTCCATTCAGCAAAATTATATATTTTTCCTTGAAATCAGACTCAATAAGGGTTCTATAGGATTTGGAATCACTCCAATTCGATTTTTCTAGAAATAGTTATGATTTTTCAAAGTTTGGGCAGAAATATGCCAGAATTTTGTAAAAATCCGAAAATTGGGAAAATTAATTAGTTAAATTTCTGATATATTATTAAAACATTTCATCTCATTCCTCAAGCATAAACTGATGTGAAGTTCAACATTTAGAGAGAGAAGATACAGAATTTTTAGAAAGAGAGAAGGGGAGGAAAAAACTTGCAAAGGTAAGTGATTTCTTCGGTTAATCGGTTCCTAATGCGTATAACTCCGTTCCTAAGCTATTCTCCTATGTGATTCAAGGGTTGGAAGCTCAAATTTGCTTGTTGAAGTGACCTAGGGTTCAACCATATCAAGGGAGAGGTAGTGGGAGCTTGAGGTAACTTCCAAACTCTTGTATATTGACTATTCTGGCTGTTGTGGACAATTTAATAGGTGAAATTTCACCGAATTGTCATTGGTTTTAAAAATGGAAAATGGGTGTGTGGGGCTGTTATGCTGCCCAAATTGGTATTAAATGGTAGTTGTAACCTAATGGAATAGTCAATAAAGTGGTTAGGAGTAGAAAGGAACACGTTTACAGAGCCGAAACCGAAAAACCCCGATTTTCCCCAGAAAACCCATATATTTCGGTCAGGGCTATAAATGGGCCTTAGAGTTGGATTTTCAATGATTTGATGGTTCCATTGAGTTCAGGAATGAAAATTAGCTGGGGTTACAGTTGGGCACTTTTTCTGAAAAGGCCGAGAAAGCATAATTACGAAAATGCCCCTAAAACACTAAAATAAGGGTTGCCAAGGGCAATTTTATCTTTTGGCAGTGAATTTGGTAATTCTGAGTCTGGAAATGGATTCTTTGGATGAAAATATGTAAGAATAGCTCATGTCAAAATATCGGGAAAAGTACGGTCGGACCGAGTACAGCAGGGCCAGGCCGAGTCCCCGGGGGTATTTTAGTAATTTTTCAAGATAGACTGATATAACCCCCGGAAACACTATGGAAGTGTCTAAATAGTACATTTGACATTGTAAGATCGAATATGGAGCCCCGAGTTGTTTGCATGTAGATCGAGGCACACGTTTCGAGGCCGAAAAGGGTTAAGGTAGGGGACTTACTTTACTTGCATGTATTTGATATCTTTGCTTGTGTAATAATGTATGTGATTGCTTTACTTGATTGTGTAGAGCATATTTGAATAAATGAAGCTCTGTTTTTGTTTTCGCTGTGGCCATAGTCCTGTTGTATGATGTAACATCCTAAATTTTATTCACCAAGAATATATTGTAATTATTATATATATTCAATAAAATGGTGAATATTTAAGGCCAAAAGAATTAAATATTGAAAATTGAAGGTTGAATAGTGTTTTCAGTGAAATCGCCTGCGAGGCAGTGAGATTGTCATATAGTCTTGGAAGACAAAATGATGACAAAAAATTATGAAATTTTATAGGGTGAAAGTAGACATCCTAAGCTTTAATTTGATAGGTCATATGACTTAATTGAAGCTATGTACAAAAAGATATGAATTTTTGAAGTTTGCCCAGCGAAATTGACTAATTTCTGGAGCAGCGGTCAAAGATTGAAAATCTGGGAATAGTATGATCATTTCCTGTAAAATTTCATATTTTTCCTTGAAACTAGACTCAATGAGGGTTCCATAGGCTTTGGAATTGCCTCGAAACGATGTCTACAAAATTAGTTATGATTTTTCAAAGTTAAGGCAGAAAATCTGCCAGAATTGGCATTATTCCGAAAATTTGAGAAATAAAGTAATCTTCCCTTTTCTCTTAATTATTTTAGAAATTTAGGGATGAAGGAGGAGAAGACAAGTGTCAAAATCCAATGAGACCAAGTGTCAACACCACATGAAAAATGATGGAGATAATTGTTGTGTCATAAGTCCTTACTTATGTCATAAGGTTAGGTGGCCAACTTTTGCACCAATTGACTTGAGTAAATGGAAGGAACACTTGATTTAGTTGAAGCATAAGAGGGAGCACGTTTTTGGCCAACCAAGAGAAAAGGAAATGATAATTTAGGTTGAGTGTACACAAAAGGGAAGCATGGCAAGGTTGAGTGCACACAAAAGAGAAGTATGGTGCAAGCATGAAGGCAAGTATGGTGGTTGACATGTGTCACCATAACAACCTTAGATGAGATCAATGGTTTGGAATCAAGGGAGCATTTTTATGAAGGCTTTCTCTTCCCTTCCCTTCATGCATTTTCGTTCAACATAGAGAGGGAGAGAGTTTGGAGAAACTTTGAAGAGTTAGAGGGAAGAGGAAGAAGAAATCTTAAGGTAAAAGTTGATTCTTAAGCTTTCCTTGTAACATTTCCCCTAGATCCTTCTCTAAACCATGTTTCTTCATGAATCTATGATCTTGAAGACTCATTCTTAGCTCAAGGAGAAGAGAGAGAGAGGACGTTCTAGAGAGAGAAACAACAAGGATCAAGAGGTAATTTCCAAAATCTCAACTTCTTTGTGTATTGAAGTTGTTGTTGGTGATTGTTGTTTGATTTATGTGATTTTTGGTTAAGTTGTAAAATTGGAAAAGCCATAATCCTAAGGGGTTATGCTGCCCAAAATCCTTTAAATCATGATTATAAAGTTTTTAAATGAATTAATCAAGGATTAGAAGTGGAAAAGTATAAGTTTTGGAATCTAAAACACAAAGCTTCATTTTTCTATTTTCCCTTCAATATTTCGGCCAGATCAGAACTGGTACAAGGAGTTGGATTTTCATGAAATAAATGGTTCCATTGGACTCAGTTGGCAAAAATAGGTGGGGTTACAGTTGGGCACTTTTTCGGTAGAGGCCGAAAAAGCATAATTACGAAAACGCCACTGAAATCCCTAATAGGGGCTGTCAAGGGTATTTTCATAATTTGACAGTTAATTTGGTGATTTCGAGCTAGGAAATGGATTCCTTGGGCGAAAATAAGTCAGAATAGCTTTGGTCAAAATTTTGGGAAAACGTGCCATCTGGCCGGGTACGGCGGGGCCGGGCCAGGTTCTCGGGGGCATTTTTGTAAAATTTCACCATAGACTAATATAACCACAATAAACACTATGGAATAGTCTAAAATGATACTTGGATAGGTTATGACCTATTTCTGGTACATTTAATATTTTAGGACTGAGTCGGACGCCGGGACAGCACGTTTTTCGAGACACTATTAAATAGGGGATATCAAAGCTTTGAGGTAGGGACATTATCCTTCATACACTATACCATAAGTTATGTGATTGTGTGGATGCCATTGTTTTGTAAATGCACTTTATTAATAACATGATTTGCCTAGAGAAAGGCTGTTAGTGCCATAGGTGCACTTACACTGGGAGTTGGCAGAAGTCCAACCGGTGTAGATTGTGGGGCTGAGCCCTACTCATGTATATATGATGATGATGATGTGCTTATATTGTTCATTAATTTGTGCATACCTTGGCGCATGACATATTTACTTTTCGCATTTTCTATGAACGATATTATGTCTCTACGGAGATTCTTCGGAATCTCACCCTATTTTTAAATAAACACCTCAGCAGGTACCAGTGGGAAAAAGGGCAAAGACGTTGACGCCGAAAAGTGAGTGGCACGTGTCTCGAGGCGAGGATATGAACGTGGTTATGCTTTAGTTTATGCGTTAATATTTTGGATAATTTGTAAATATTAAAACTTCCGCTGTATTTTCTGTTTCCGTCGACGAACAATATCGGAATTGTAAATGAACGATGTTGGGTTTGTGAACGAATATTTTTATCAGTATAATTGTACTTTTCTGTATGCCCATTGAATTTTGTCTTTATTACTTTTCGATTATCAAAATGGAAATGGGTGTTGACATATGAAACATTGAGCATACAAAAATGTCATTATGGGGCATACATCTAGATAAAGCTAACATGTCATACATATAGCATCAATCATGCATACATTATGGTATCTATTTCCTACTGAAATTCTCTCGAATCTCACCCTCCCCTACCAACAATTTAGACTGGAGACGACAAAAGATATAGAAACAACAATGCAGAGTACCGTACGAAGGGATTACAGTAGTGGAACGAAGACGGGAAGAAGTCTTCGTTTCACTGGGATGAGTTTAGACACCCTAGTAGCCTTGTGCGGCTACCTTAATCGTAAGTATCATATACAAATCCCTATGGGGAATTTATGTAATCATGTACATATTATCAGTATAGTTATGTTATTTCTGTGTTGCCTATCAAACCGCATATCGTTTTTCACAAATACTCTAAAAAAGATTAAAATTAAGATAAGGGCGTGACAGTTTTAAAATAGAACCTGAGAGAGATTAAATGAGAGAATGTGGAAAGTTTAACTAAGGATCATTTAATATTTTTAAATTTATATTTTAAAATTTGATCATTCTAAAAAATTATATTTTTAAGATCATTCATAATAAATAATATTTTTATTCGATCCCGTTCTCCTAATTTTCACAAAAAAGTTTTGGGAAGCGAGCTCCTCGTGCTCATTTAATTAATTGATTAAAGAATTTTATTATTATAATAAGTATTATTAAGTCTGACTAGTAGTAAGTCCGAATTGACAAGGAACTAATGAGGTTGGCTACTCGCAAGCGGCATAGACTTACAACCACGTCTATAGCTTATTTGCGAATTGGTATGTGTTACTCTAATATTTTTTACGGTCTTAATTATAAGTTAAAGTTAATTTTTTTAGAGAAATTAAGAAAATCAATTAAATTACTTTAGAGTGTTTATATTTTTAGTATTCTAAGATTATATATTAGTTTATTAGTCATATTAATTAGTTTGGAGAAAAAAATAAAAATAAAAATACTCTAAAGTAATTTAATTGGCTTCCTTAATTTCTCCAAAAAAATCAAATTTACCTTATAATTAGAACCGGAGGGAGTAAGATCTTTAATAAATTATTTCAATTATATTATATATTATTATATTTTAATGCCGTATTCGTAAGCATGCAAGCTCCAGAACGTAACAATAACAATAATATATAGAGAAGATACGGAGAAGATTTTAGCATGATCCTTGGACAAAAATAACACGCATCAATCGAAAAATAGTCTAAATAATAATAATATATCTAACGCGCATTTGTGTGGAAACATATAATTACGTGAAAAAACTATAAAGTGTATGATAATAAAGAAAATAATGTAAAAACCGTTAAAAGTGATAATAAATTAATAACTAAAGAAAGTGGTAGTACGTACAATGCATGTAGTCTTTTGCTATATATATTTTTTGCCCAAAAAATATTAGTATATTATAAATATAACTTAAAATAAATAAAAACAAACACTACAAAAAAAAAGGTATTTCGTAGCGGTGCACTTGTAGCGGTTATATTAAACCGCTACAAATTATAGTATTTGTAGCGGTTTTTTCCTAAACCGCTACAAATTTGTAGCGGCAAGAATATTTGTAGCGGTTACCTACAAAAAACCGCTACAAATTTGGCGCGAAATTCCCGCCAAAACTTGTAGCGGTTAATGCACAATAACCGCTACAAAATACCAAAGGTCAAAATTTTGTAGCGGTTTTGGGCAATAACCGCTACAGAATTTCAAGAGACTCCAAATTTGTAGCGGTTCTGGGCAATAACCGCTACAGAATTTCAAACGTTGTGAAGATTTGTATCGGTTATTGTAGAACCGCTACAAATTTGGATATTTGTAGCGGTTAGAGTAGCGGTTATGTTTAATAACCGCTACTAATATCCGGCCTATTTAAACCCCTCCCCTCCTCCCTTTCTCATTTTGCTCATTTTGTTTCCTAAGGTTTCTCTGAGTGGTTTATTCGATATTTGAGCGTTCAGACGAGTCTATAGGAGTTTTTGGTCAGTATTCCGCAGTATTTACACTTGAGGTACGTATATAACACGTATTTTTATTTATATTTGTATTTTTATTATATTTGTGTAGAATAATGGACTAATTTTTTTTTAATTTGTACAGTTGATATGGCTTCAGGACAGGATAAGGGGAAGGCCCCTGTGCCCCCCAGACCGACTTTACGGGGTGGCAGCAGCCGGGCAGGGGGCAGAGGGAGGGGGCAGCGCGCAGGCAGGGCTACCGAGGCATCTCAGCCCATCCCCCCACAGGATCCGTATACGATCCCACAGGCGACGACCGCAGCTGAGGTGCCTGAGGTGGAGGTGCCAGAGATTAGCGTTGAGGACTTCCTCAACGAGGAGGAGTTCGAGATCCCGATTAGTGGGTTCAGGGAGATGGAGCAGTTCCTCGATGAGGAAGAGGCTCGGGAGCAGAACAACCCACGAGGGTCGTCTTCGCGGTCCACTGGGTTTGAGGTGCAGGTCGAAGGTAAATTATTTAATTTTTTAATTTTTTAACTTTTTAACTTTGAATTATAATTTATCTAACGTGCGGTCAACTGTGCAGATGAGCAGGGGAATGTGTCGACGAGGAGGCTGGATGTGGCCGGTCTGAACAGCATGGACCGGTCCCTGCGAGTTGTAGTGCCGTGGAACGAGGGCACTGACCAGCCGATCCACAATGGGGGTCACTTGCTCAACCGCTTCCTGAGCGACCTGGGAGCGAATTGGATGCGGTTCCCCCTTCACTTCCCGACCTAGAGGCACATTCCGAGGGGGCCGAAGGACCAGGCTTGGGAGGAGGTGATTCAGGTAATTAAAACTATTCAATTAATATTTTTTTAATTAATTCTATTTAATTATTTTATTTAAATTATGGTTTTTATAATTATTGATATTTAAATGTATTTTTTTCAGCTGCGGTTTGCCGTCCGGGCCAACCGGAAGAGGTACGCCCTCGTGAAGATGGGCGACGCCTGGAGGAACAGGAGGAACCGTCTGTTCCACAGTGTGGATGGGGACAGGACGATGCCTCTGGAGCAGCTGCAGGAGAGAGTCCCGGACGGCGTGCCGCCGAACGACTGGGCGCGTTTCGTCCAGTTCAGGAGGAGCCCTCAGGCGCAGGTAATGTATTTATTATATTTTTGATATATAATTTTCTAATTGTTAAATATTAAATTATAATTTCAATTTAATTTGTATTTAATTTCAAAATTTATAATACATTTAATTATTTGTTTTTCCAGGAGCTTTCTCAGAGGAACGCCGCGATCCGGGCGCAGCAGACGATCCACCACACAGCAGGATCGAAGACCTTTGCTGTGACCTACAGCGAGCTGGTAACTTTTCAAGTGCTTCACTTACTTTTAGCTGATTATTTCATAATACTAATTGTTTTGTAATTGTTTCAGGAGACGAGGGCACAGCAGGAGAACCGTCAGACGGACTATGCGGAGCTGTACGCCATCACACACAGACACCGTGACGGGACTGCGACCTCTCAGCAGGCAGAGGCGGCGATTGTAAGTTATTTTATTATTATATTTTTTTTATAAAATCAAGTTAATAATGAAAAATAGTAATTATTAATTGTTTCATAAAATGGCAGGAGCGGATGCAGCTGTCGCAGGCTGAGCTGCGACAGACCCAGCCTGAGGAGTCACAGGGGTCAGTGGACCCAACAGCTCCTCTAAAGGCGGGCCTTAGTCAGCCTGAGCACCCCGGACGAGTGCGGGGGATGGGGATAGGCGCCATACCCAGCATGATCTACGGCAGGAGCGCCGCCTCTGAGGCTGGCAGCTCTAGAGGGGTCAGACGTCGGAGGGACGAGTCGATTGACCAGCTGCGGTCAGATCTGGAGCAGACGCAGCAGCAGATGGCGCAGCAGCAGCAGCAGCAGCAGCAGATGCAGTAGATGCTGCAGGTACACGCAGATACGATGTACGCTCAGCAGACGCAGTGGCGTGAGATCGCGAACACTATGCTCGAGGGAGCTTGGCGTCGGCTGTTCCCGGACGAGCAGCATCCAGCGGTCCCCCCTGTCCCTCACTACGTCGTCCCGAGTACTGCTCCTCCTCCTACTGATGACGATGGTGCGGTTCAGTCTGCGCAGCGGCCCGATCCAGCGGCATCTGAGGGAGCCCCACCTGAGGGAGCACCAGAGGATCAGCCCCCAGCTCCTTAGTTTAGGACATTTTTTTTTCTTTTAAACATTTGTAAATATTTATGAGATTTTATTTCAGAATTTTCTTATTGTGTTTTATATAATTATATTTATATTATTATATCGCATTGAAATAATTTATAAATGATTTAAATCTAAATTTAAAAAAAAAAAATTATATATATATTTGTAGCGGTTTTAGGTTAAAACCGCTACAAATGTATATATTTGTAGCGGTTTTTGGTTAAAACCGCTACAAATGTATATATTTGTAGCGGTTATTAGTACATAACCGCTACAAATATATAATAATTTTATAAATTAAATATATATATAATTTATTTTTTTTAATATATTTTTTAAAAAATAAATTATATATACATTTATAAATAATTTATAAATGTATATTTGTAGCGGTTTTAACACGTAACCGCTACAAATTTACTTATATATTTGTAGCGGTTTCTCTTCATAAACCGCTACAAATATATATGTTTGTAGCGGTTATACACTAATAACCGCTACAAACACTCAAATCATTTGAATTTTCAAATTTGCCGCCTTTGTGCACATTTGTAGCGGTTATATTATGTATAACCGCTACAAATTAGAAAATTATTTTTATATTTAATGTCCAACGGCTTTAATATTAGTAGCGGTTTTATATAGATAACCGCTACTAATAGGTTGAACATTAGTAGCGGTTATAGATATAAAACCGCTACTAATACTCAACAAGTACATTTTGAATTTCCCACCAATTAACGGCTTGAATATTAGTAGCGGTTTTATATATGTAACCGCTACTAAATTATAAACGTTGGAATTTCTGTAGCGGTTGTTGTAGCGGTTTTATAACCGCTACAAAGTTATAAACGTTGGATTTTCAGAATATAAGGTTTTAGGCATTCGTCATTATCTTCTCACTCATCTTCTTCTCTATACTTTCTTCTCTCTCACTTGTAGCTATGGATAAATCATGGATAAGGTTGCCGCGCAATTCTCCTAAATATTTGTACGGATTAAACAGTTTCTTAGATTTCGCATTCACTCACGCCAGCTGTAACGGCAAGATCGTCTGTCCGTGTCGGAAATGCAAGTTCAAGAAGTGGCATCCACGAAATGTTGTGAAGGAACATTTGCTTGTGAAGCCTTTCCCGGAGGACTATACGTTCTGGGCAGTTCATGGTGAGAAGGCCGGCATTAGATACGACGAGGCTCTTCCTCGAAGTTCTCAAGTAGGCGTTCAAGTAGATGAAGATGATCCTGTGAATGATGCTATGCGTGATGCGTTTGGAGTTCAAGGCGACAACTTCAACGAAGAAGTGCACGGCTCTGAACCGGCTTTTATGGGGAATGAAGCAGCTCGGGATTTTTTCAGCTTGATGGATGAGGCAGATCGTCCTTTATATCAAGGTTGTCGCAAATATTCTAAATTATCTTTCTTGATCAAATTGTATCATATCAAGTGCTTGTGTGGGATCACGGATAAGGGGATGTCGATGTTGCTCGACTTATTACAAGATGCATTCCCCGACGCCGAGATTCCCACAACCTTCTACGAGGCCAAGAAGATCATCAACAGGTTGGGGTTGAATTATCAAAAGATTGATGCGTGCCCAAATGATTGTATGCTGTATTGGGGAGACGATTCCAGCAGGGAGACGTGCAAGAGATGTCACACATCGAGGTACAAGACAATTCGGAAGGGGAAAAAGCAGAAGAAGAAACCTGCAAAGATTCTCAGGTACTTCCCTTTGAAACCTCGTCTACAAAGATTATTTATGTCGTCTAAAACTGCTGAGCACATGAGGTGGCATGCCGTTGATAAAAACGAAGACGGTAAATTAAGACATCCGCGGGATGCAGCTGCTTGGAAAACGTTTGACAACGACTTTCCAGATTTTGCGACTGACCCCAGAAATGTCCGGCTTGCGTTGGCGACCGACGGTTTCAATCCTTTCGGGAATCTTAGCACAAGTTACAGCATTTGGCCGGTAGTCTTAGTTCCCTACAACTTACCCCCTGGATGTGTATGAAACAAAGCTCTTTCATTATGTCTATGATCATTCCAGGAAAAAAGGCACCGGGCAATGACATCGATGTGTATCTCCAACCGCTTATTGCGGAATTGCTTGACCTGTGGAATGTCGGCTTGGAGACGTACGATGCTCACAGCAAGACTTTGTTCAACATGCGTGCAGCCTTGATGTGGACGATCAGTGACTTTCCTGGCCTTGGCACATTATCTGGTTGGAATGTGCACACTGGGTCGGCGTGTCCGGCTTGCAATTTCGACTCTGACGCACTGCGCCTTCCCCACAGCCGAAAGTGGTGCTTTATGGGGCATCGGAGGTTTCTCGATGGAACGCATAAATTCAGATTGCAACGGTATCGCTTCAATGGGAAACCAGAGAAAAGAGGACCACCTCAGACTTTGTCCGGTACAGATATCTTACAGCAGCTTGAGCATGTTGACGTCGAGTTTGGAAAAAGCGACGGTTCAGCGCAAACTCGCGAAAAGACGCGCAGGACTTCGGCGCCTCAGCAGTGGAAGAAGATAAGTATCTTCTTCACGCTTCCGTATTGGATATCTAATTTACTTCGCCACAGTCTTGATGTAATGCACATTGAAAAGAATGTTTGCGACAATGTGCTGTATACGCTGCTTAACGAACCCGGCAAGACAAAAGATCACCTTCAAGCTAGGAAAGATTTACGCGACATGGGAGTTCGTGAAGACGCTTGGCCAGATGAGCATGACAGATTTACACCGGCAAAGTTTACCCTCACAAAACCGAACAAGGATGTGTTCCTCGCGATCTTGAAGAAATTAAAAGTTCCTGATGGGTATTCAAGCAACATTTCTCGATGTGTCGACTTGCAGGCTCGAAAGGTTGCTGGCCTGAAGAGTCACGACTCACATGTTCTTATGCAGCAGTTACTCCCTCTGGCTATAAAGAATACACTTCCTCCCGATGTTTCCATCGTTTTGGTGGAACTTTGTTCTTTCTTTCGGAAGTTGTGTTCTAAGGTTTTGATTGTTGAGGAGCTCGATCAGCTGCAGTCGAAAATCATTCTTACGCTTTGTCACTTGGAGATGATCTTTCCTCCGTCCTTTTTTACTGTGATGGTTCACCTCACAGTCCACCTCGTTCATGAAACAAAGCTCGCTGGACCAGTACAATATCGTTGGATGTATCCGATTGAGAGGTACTCATTTTAAATATGTGCTTTCATTTATTGTCCGTATTTAATGTTTGCTCGTCGTCCTTTTCATCATTTTATATCAATTTTCTCTTATGTACTTCGTAGGTTCCTTGGGAAATTAAAATCTTACGTGAGGAATAAGGCGTGGCCAGAAGGTTCTATAGCTGAAGGCTATATAGGGGATGAGATGCTATATTTTTGCTCAAGGTACTTTGATGATCTTGAGACGGCTTTCAACCGCCCGCCTCGTGTTGACGATTGTCCTGAACCTGCGCCGACATCAAGAGAATTTATCCCTCGTGTTGGTAAACCAGTTGGAGCAACTGAGAACTTCAAACTAACGGCAACTGAGAAGTTTCAAGCACATAGACATGTCTTGATTAATTGCACTCAAGTTGAGCCTTTCATACGGTAAGAATTGTACACTCACATGTATGTTATTCGATCTATATCTTTCGTAACATTTCTCACTTTCATTTCACTAACGCCTTTCCATTATTAATTGCAGGGAATTCAGAAGTCATGTCAAGCGTCAGCTCAGGATCCGTACACAGACATCCTCGGAAGTTGATAGGAGGGTCCACAGAGAATTCCCGGCCTGGTTTGCGCGCAGAATACTAAATGACCACAACCCACACTCACCGGATTTCAGATCTCTCGCAATCGGCCCTCTTGATCATGCAAAACGGTTTACAGCATACAATGTCAATGGTTTTAAGTTTTGCACGGTTTCACGGGATCAGGGATTGCAAACACAGAATTCGGGTGTTTATGGCACATTTGGGACAAGGAGTTATGCGAGCAGCAGTGACGCCAACATGCAGTTCGGAGGCGTCCCTTATTATGGCAAGCTTCTTGATGTGGTCGAGCTTAATTATCAAGGCCGTTTCACCGTGACGCTGTTCAAGTGTTTGTGGGCAAATACCACTACTTCTCGGGGACTGACAACTGACGACCTAGGGATCACATCAGTCAATTTCTCACGCCCGATTCATACTGGTATTTCTCAAGATGATGAGCCGTATATTCTAGCTTCAGAGGCACATCAGGTTTATTATGTCGAGGACGAGCGGCATAGGGATTGGCACATGGTCGTTCATTTAAAGCCAATAGACCTTTACGATATGGGTGAAGGCGATAACATCGCCTACGAGAGTGAGCCATTTAAGCCAGCTGATTTTGAAAACTACTTCCCTGAAGGCGATGACAATTTACCTCTACTGCGGTGAGTTTTTTTAAGTCCACGTCATTTCAATTAAATTTTTTAAATTTAATAATACATCAATAATAATAATTTTTCTACAAAATTTCTGTAGGGATGGCGACGATGAGTGATCAAATTCAATTGTAAAAAATTCGTCTTTACAAAAAATGCAAAAAATTTGTGTTAAAATAAAATGTAAAAAAAAAATTTAAAAAAAAATTAAAATAATATTTGTAGAATTCAAGTGTAAAAAATTTTTCTTTACAAAAAATGCAAAAAATTTGTGTTAAAATAAAATGTAAAAATTTTTTTTTTAAAAAAAATTAATATAATATTTGTAGCGGTTATTAAACCGCTACAAAAAAATAAAAAACCACTACTAAATAATAACCGCTACATTAACCGCTACATTAACCGCTACAAATAATTAAACCGCTACAAAAATATAAATAACCGCTACTAATTAGTAACCGCTACATTAACCGCTACAAATAATACGTGAATCCCTATAAATACCCTTATCACAACTCATTTCAAACACTCCCCAATTTCTTTTCACCTTACCCTTCTTTCATTTCCTCTCATTTACAACTTCTTTCGTATGAGTAGAGGAGCTGAATAATACGATCAAATATGGTAACAACATTTTCAATTTCTTTTAGAATACTTCTTTCCTTTCTATAAAATTTATTCTAAACATCTTTTTTTCTAGATATATCTTAACTCTATCTCATTTTCATTTATTTTTCATATACAATTACATTATATTATAAAACATAATAATTCCTTATTACCTAACTATCGTTAATAATATTATTAACATAAATTTTATACTAATCATATTCAATTACATTTTTTCTTTTTAATTTATTGATAAGTTAAACTATTAAATAATAAACTAATTGAAATAGATAAAATAATAACAAATTAAACTAATTAATATAATATTGAAAAAAAATAAAAATATCAACGGGTGTTTTTAAAAAAAATTTTAAATATTTGTAGCGGTTATTAAACAGCTACTAAATAACGCGCCTTTTTGGCGGTAAATTTGAATTTCATGAAATTAGTAGCGGTTCTAAGAACCGCTACTAATTTCATGAAATTCAAATTTGGTAGCGGTTTCTTAACCGCTACAAATAAAAAAAGTCATTTTTAACAAATTTTCATTTTTATATATTTGTAGCGGTTTTTTAACCGCTACAAAAAAAAATTCTTTTTAAAGACTGTAAATAAAATTTTTCATATTTGTAGCGGTTATATAACCGCTACAAATATCTCTTGATTTTGTAGCGGTTACTATTAACCGCTACAAAGTTTGTAGCGGTTATTTTTGATTGAGTAGCGGTTTTATATAACCGCTACAAAACCGCTTGCAACGTACGATTTAGTAGCGGTTTTTCTAACCGCTACTAACCTAGTTTGTAGCGGTTAGAACCGCTACGAATACCTATTTTTAACCGCTACTAAATCACGTTTTTTTTTGTAGTGAAAGAGCCATCACTTTTTCCCCCCTGAAACAGAGCTAGAACAAATATAAGTTTTTACAAGTTATTTATCACTTAGGTCCTTGCCCCACATATTGATCAAATTTTTGTTATTATAACTTATAAGATATGATATAAGATTAATTTCCATCAACCGGAACAATTTTAATTGACTAGTTTTTAAATTTTTATTATAATAAATACAGTCAAAAGAAAATAGTGTTAAGTATTTATCAATATATTTATATAATAAAACCTATACTAAGTCACATTATCTTTAACTAGTTTCTCAATAAACAAGCTTTTTCTGCTGGAAAAAAAGTTTCTCATAATAATCAAGCTTCAAGAGAACTATGGGAAAAACCTCAGCAAAATGAAATGACAATTCTCACTGGTTGAAAAAAATGCGATTTATGTTTTTCACAGGAAAAAAAAATTATCTTATGATCAATATAATATAATTTTATTTATTTATCAATATTTCACACACAACACAGGAAAAATGTGTCTGTAAGTTCACTCTAAATTTATATACTATTCATTAAAGATCAGTGCAAATCTTTACAGATGAGAACTACATCTAAACTTTTGATTATATATATGAGTTTTAATCAATAATAATTAATTTGTTTTTATTGAGAAGGAGATCCGATATACACAAGATTAAATAATTAATATAATGCTCATCTAACTAAAGATTACGATTGATATATATATAAATATATATATATGTACTATATCTATAAACTGATAAACTCAACTTAAAAGGCATTATCTTGAACAATGCCTTTGCCAATCGTTGACCTTAGCTGTAGGGTTTATACACACACACACACACACGCGCGCACACACACACACATCAATATATTGTTTTCTGCAAGTTAGTTCAATCGTTTTTGTGCCTCATAATAAATATAATAATTGGAAATACCTTCAAGAAAATATTATTGATCAATAGAAAAATATTAATAAGTCCATATATGTATCAATTATCAAACTTTGAACGTAACCGATTCTGTGGAGATGACATAATACTATAATAAATATATAATGCACAAGGTAAATGACTCAAAGCTTGATATTATTAAGCTAGCACGACCATTTTTTCACTATCTTAATTATCAAATTAAATTAAAGTTGTTATAGTCATACATCTATGCTTTGAAAACAAAAAGCGAATAAATATGACTGAAGTTATCTATTTGTTATTTTCTTAATTCATCTTCTGCTTTTTATTTATTTTTTTTAACATGGCATGTAAATAAATTCATAACTTTAAAATATTTATCAAATATTCACCAGTTCATATATAATTCCACTCATTTCAGTTTATTACCTAAATGTATTACCAAAACCAAAGAAGAAGACGAAGGTGGAGTCTAAACGCAACACTAGTATTTCTACACAATTAAAGTCTAAAAAACACGCATGGAAACATTAGGTTGAAAAAAGAGTTGATTTTTCTTGAAACTAAATCTTCATCAGTAACTTTTTTTAAAACATTTCATTTTTTTTAATAATATGTCTCTCCAAATTAATGTAACTTTATGACTTTTACGGTGAAACACGACCAAAGGATAAGCCATAAATTTCGGTCTATAAGATGACTTCAACCTTATCATCTATATATATACATATATATATATATTATTGAATCTCTATATCTTATTGCATATATTTATGGAATTAAATTAATGTACATCGACCTTATCCTCAGAATATAAACTAGTGTCACTTATTGTCGATATTCACATGTATATATGAATTATGATCGTTAAATAGTCCCCAAAAACACATAATACATATGATTTTTCAGTAATGAAATTGACTATTTTAAAATCTATAACACTATAGGTTGTGATGTCAAAATCAGTCAATTTGATTATAAGAAAAACTTACTCATATTTATAATATATATCTCACGGGAGCTTTATAAATGCGATAATATATTTTAACATTGTACGTAAAAGTATTGTTTCTTAATTATTTTGCACTCGAATATTGTGATATATTCAATGCTCTCTTATTTAATATCAAATTGGTGTGGGTCGTACGTACTCTTAGCTTTGTTTAAATTAAAGAGAGATTTTAAAAGTAGAATATTAATTAGAATAATATGCGCGAGAGCCTGCATGAACGGTGAAGTGGCTACATATTTAATTAATTTCTTAACTCACAGCGAAATATTAATTATAAAAATTCTAACACTGAAATAATTGAGGTAACTCGTGATGGATTTCGTCCGAGAATTCAAACCTTATTGTAGAAGGAGCAAAAACAAAAAATAAAAAAAAAATCAGAGAGCTATATTCTCATTAAGTTTAACAATACCCAATTTTTAGTTACATAGTTATATAACATATTAGGTAATATTATAAAGGTTAAATGATACTTTTACTCCTTTAAGTTTTAAATGAAGTATATTTTTTGTCTCTTAACTTTATAAAGTATATTTTTTGTCGTATATTTTTAACACCGTTAATGTTGCTAACGGAAAATGTTGACACAGCAAACTCAAGTAATGACTTTGTGGTTGATGAAGTATATACTACTACAGCATATACTATTAATTATAGGTGAGAATTGAATAGCTTTAAACGTCCCCAATTTAAATAGGGATTCCAAAGTGTGACTTTGCAGACTTTAGACGTCCCTATTTGAATTAGGGACATCTAAAGCAAAAAAAAAAAAAATTTACTTTAGATGTCCTTAATTCAAATAGGGACGTCTAAAGTCTGTAAAGTTACACTTTAGATGTCCCTATATACATTAGGGATGTCTAAAGTTTTTTAATTTTTTTTAAATGTTTAGGGACGCCCTTTGGCGTCCCTATATATATGAGGGACGCCAAAGGGTGTCCCTCATTTTTTTTAAAAAAAATGACTTTAGACGTTACTAATTCAAATAGGGACTTCTTAAGGCAAAATTACAAACATAATTAAAGTATTAAATGATGCATGTAGAGGGGATGCTCTGTAATGTCCACTGAGATTGCGAATGAAATTAATCGATGGCGGTAGAACCTGCCAGTGATTAACTCATTAAATCTACTAATCCTGGGTCATCAGAGGAGGGAAGGATATGATGTAAAGAAAAGTAGAAGGAACTGATTAATTTTATTGAAAAGAAAGCATAAGCACTTACAAAAGGAGAAAGGGGAAGAGGGAAGAAAACTCGCCGGAGGGAGGAAAGGGAGGAGACTCGTCGGAGGAGCTCAGAACTTCTCTCTCTAGTTCTTTCTCTAAGTGCCTAACCAACCCTACCTCAGAATGAGACTGAATCGTCTTTAAATAGACGGGCGAGGACACTGTTTAGGGTAACTGGTAACCGGCTAGCGACCTATACTATTTGCACAGTTCCGGTGAATGGTTGGCCGGTGACTTGTTACTGTTTAAACAGTTCCGGTTGGTACATAGTACTGCCGATACTACAGTTTTGACATGTGGTGTTACAGTACTATACGGTGAAAGCTACTGTGTGTACTACGGTGTATAGTGCTACAGTGCTTTCGTATGTTTACATTGAAAACCTAAAAATAATTCTAAGTCTTCGAGAGTTTAATCTTCACTCAAATCTACAACAAACTCTTCTTCATTATCCTCTTGATTGTCTGAGGCTGCTGAAGAGACTAGTTGGTTGGTCGAAGCCGTTTGGTCTTGTTGTTGTTGTAGAACTTGTAGCATTGAGCTGAGTTGACTGATAAGATTAGCCTTATCTGTGGTTCTAGCTAAGATAGACGTAATCCTTGATTTTTGATTCAAGAATTTGCTTTGTTCCGTCATACAAAGATGCTGAGGATTTTCTTTGAACCATTTATCAACTGCTCTACTGTCAATTCTGCTGATGTCACATTTGGCCCACCATCTTACCGAGGGAAGTCTTTGTAGAGTTGGTAAGAGGGTAGATCCTTGGTTTGTTCTAGAAAATCTGTAACTCCAGGCAAAGACCCAAGATACATATAATTTTGAAAAATAGTGAAGATCAATTGGGAAAGGATCCTCACCAATGTTGAATTTTTGTTTAAATAATTTAAATGCTTGTACAACCTTTGGGGTTAATATCTCTAGTACTGGACCAAAGAATTCCCACCAATGAACAAACCATTGAGGGAAATCATACTCAGTTTTTGTTTTGAAGTAGATAAACCAAGTATGTGTAAAAAGTTCATTTTGATCCCAAAAGACATTGGACCATGCATCAACATAATCCCAGTAAGTATATCCTTTGGGTTCATAGTCAATTTCCTAAAATTTTGGTTTAAATAAATTTTGTCCCCACTGGGAAGGGGTGAGAACTTTTAAAATCTGGAGAGAGGAATGAGTAATCATTGGTCCAGTTCTTTTGTCCGTTTTTCGTTCAATTTTAATGGACCCAGTATGAACCAGTATTATCTCATACCATTCTCGAGTTTTTGTCAAATCAGAAGGCCTGAAATGAAATCCCAGAGGAAAGATATTCAAGGCTACCTGATTTGGATTTTGGTGAAAAAATTCTGGTTCCACCTGTAGAATGTGTTTTGCATAAGCCTCTTTATGGAAATAAGGCGTATGCGTGCGGGCTTGTGTTTGGGGTTGACTGACAATTGCTTTGGATGAAGAAGCTGTAGTTGTCAGTTGGTTTTGAGTTGGAGGAGTAGAGGGTCTTGGCCAAACTT
Organism: Inga leiocalycina; assembly: GCA_963242795.1. Taxonomy (NCBI): domain Eukaryota; kingdom Viridiplantae; phylum Streptophyta; class Magnoliopsida; order Fabales; family Fabaceae; genus Inga; species Inga leiocalycina. The sequence continues at coordinate 25,878,356 of OY725331.1, read as the reverse complement.
GTAGACTTTGGGGTGCTTGGTTTAACCTGTCATACTCTTGTTTAGTCATTGGGGAAAATGGTACAAGGGCTATGTTTTTCCCTTTTTTCACTACCTGTTCCCATATTTGGTTTGGAAGTTTCCTCTGGGCATATGCTTGTTCATAAGATTTTAAAATCTCATTTGTAGAGGTTGCTTCTGTTTGAGGTTTCTGGATTGATGATCCAGATGGAGTAGATGACTCTATTTGAGACTGCTTCTGCTACTGGGATCCTTGTGTTTGGGATCCATATTGTTGTAGAAGTTGTTGTATAATCACCTCCAAACTTGCGCTAGAGACTGTTTGATTTTGATCATCTTGCATGACAATCGGGAGTTTATTACTCTTTTGTTTATCATCAGGTTCTTTCTTTTTTCTGGGCATTTTGTTGGTTCACTCATTACCTACCCTGAAGAAACTCACGGGTAAGAAAATATGGTAAGGTGTTTGAAGTGTCTTTGATAAATTCAATGTCAAAATAAAAAACACTTAGAATTGCTTGCCACTTGGCTAAAATTTGTTTTGATGCAAGGTTTTTAACATCTTTTTGCAAAACGTCTTTTGCCGATTTACAATCAATACGAACTAAAAACCTTTGGTTTAAAAGATCAGATTGAAATTTAGAAATGCATAAAACAATTGCCAAAATTTCTTTTTTAATGGTGGAATAATTCTGCTGTGCAGTATTCCAATGTTTAGATGTGAAAGAGACAATTTTTTCTTTTCCGTCTAAACATTGTTTAAGAATGCCACCATAACTAATGTCAGAGGTATCAGTTTCAACAATTTTGTAAGCAGAAGGATCAGGAAGGCTAAGACAAGGAAGTTCCTTAACCTGGAGTTTAATCTGCTTGACAACATTTGAATGAATATCTGTCCATGGAGGAGGATTTGTTTTAAGACGCTGGTGTAGCGGTTTAATGAAATTGCTAAGATGAGGAATAAACTTCGCAACATAGTTTAAACATCCCAAAAATCGTTGAAGTTGTGTTTTGTCAATGATTTGATCGGGAAATTTATCTGCAAATTGAATCACGTTCAATTGGCGTTATGGACCCTTGGTAAATCCAATGACCAAGAAACCTAACTTTAGTTTGAAAAAGACTAATTTTAGGCTTAGAAACTACTAAACCATTTGTTTCTGCAATTTTAATAAAATGATTAACATGTTTGAAATGTTGTTCATTAGAATGAGAATAGATCAAAACATCATCAATGTATACAATGATGAATTGGCTATAGTCATTAAAGATTTCATTCATGATTCTCTGGAATTCAGAAGGAGCATTTTTTAAACCAAAAGGCATAACATTCCACTCATACTAACCAAAAGGCACAATAAAAGCAGTTTTATACCTATCTTTTTCAGAAATTTAAATCTGCCAAAATCCAGATTTCATATCGAACTTTGAAAAGACTTTTGCAGAATACAAACGTTTACGTAGATCAGATTTGTTTGGAATTGGATACCTAATCCATTGTAATGCTTCGTTCAAAGGTTTGTAATTGATTACAAGTCTAGGAGCTCTACGCTCTATTTCTGTATTTTTATTTACATAAAAAGCAGCACAAGACCAAGGGCTTCTAGATTTGCGAATCAATTTTTTGTTCAGAAGTTCTTGAATCTCCTTTTTACAAGTTTCAAGAAGTTATGCAGTCATTTGAATTGGTCGTGCCTTAGTTGGTATTTGTTTTTCATAAAATCCTGTTTCATAAGGCAAGTCAACAACATGCTTTTTGCGATCCCAAAACGCATTTGGTAAGTCCGAGCAAATAGTTTGATGGATTTTCGCAAGACAAGTTTGAATTTGTTGTTTAATTTGTGCTTGACATATGTAAGCTTCTATATGTTTAAAAGAGATATCTTCCTTCAAAAAATTAACTTGTTGTTGTTTTGAAGAAAGAAGATTTAATTCCTTAACTCTGGGCTTTTGAGTAAAAGGAAATAAGATGGTTTTACCCAGATGTTCTTTTGAAATTCCATTTTCATCAGTCATATATGGGAATAATAGCCTTACAAATGGTGCCCCAAGAATAATCTGGGTTCCCATATCTTTAACTAATATAAATGGGGTTTGAATTTTTAAACCTTCATTTTCAATAACAACATTTGAAACTTTGTATCTGACATCTAAGCGTGAGCCATTGACGCCATTAAACCTTTCGGTTGTTTTCTCAAAATATTTTGTAGGAATGATTCCCTCTTTAAAACAATTAGAATCAGCTCCTGTGTCAAATAGAACAGTTTGGTCTAAGACAAAATCATTATTAATAATAATCTTGGCTTGAACATAAAACTTTTGAATTGATATTTTTGAAATGAAGTTTAAAAATGGTTCAGAAAGATTATTGTCTTCTTGATCGGATGATGTTTTTAGTTGCCCTTCAGTTTGAGTTGCAAGTTGAATATCCTATATTTGGGATATAGCAGTTGCATGGGTGTCTTGTTGAAGTTTAATAAGAATGATTTCAGTTTTGAGGTTATTTACCTCGTACTGAAGGTCTTGGAGGATTGTAGGTTTGACAGAATGTTTAAACTTGTTTAAAACATTTGTTAAATCATATTTGTTGAAAAGAATAGGAGGTTTAGAGTTTGAAGAAGTCGGAGTTTGATTGAGAATTTCTCTCAGTTTGAACAAATACTCTCCTCTATCAGAATCTGGGAGTTTAGTAATGATATCAAGAAGTAAATCATGTTCCCTCGTGATAACATTAATTTCTGAAGAAGAGTTTTCTGGAAGATCTTCATTTTGAATTTGGTTAAGATCCTCAGAAGAACTACTTTCAAATTCAGATTCAGAAGTTTCAATCAAAAGATTGTTTATTTGTTCTAGAAGAGGCTCTTCAATACTCTTAATCTTCTTCAATTTTCGAGTCAAATGACAATATTTGGAAATGTGACCTGGTTTACCACATTTAAAACAAGTAACTTTTGTTTGTTTAGGAAAATCAACTTTTGGTTTAGAGCGAAATTCCTTTTCAAGTCTATGAGGAGGTGTATTGGGCTTATATCTTTGGTAGATATGTTTTTTCTTTTTGTAGTAAGGCTTGTGGTGAGGTATAGATTGCTTACAAGGAGGAAGCCAAATTGTTCACAGAAGGTTCCCAATTCTTTCCTGCTTGTATCTTTTTCTTTTTTAAGTTGACGTTGGATTTTATTATCCTGACAAATTTTAAGAGTAGTTCTTTAGACATAAGAGATTAATTGACCATACTTCAAATGTTCATAAGGGATGTTGCCATCATTTTTGTTTATAAATTTTTCTCTAACTTTATCACCTAACGACTTAGGTAATCAAGCTAGGAATTTTTCTTTCCAAAATGGCTGATGAGCATCATCTCTAGTGAGTACTCTAGTAAAAAAAGTATCTCTATACCATCTGAAATCAGATAAGGTACTGCATTTAAGATTTGAAAGAAGTTCAGCCGACCTATCTTTCCAGATAGATGGATCTCCAACAAAATGTTTAATAATTGTAAAAAGAAGAGTGTTTATTGAATCTGGAATGGGTTGGTCATTTGAGATAATGGGTGTTCCATCATATTCAGTCTTAATAGATGTAAAGATGGTATGTTTATCTTCAGAAGAAAGATATTATCCCACCAACCTTTGAGTTGTCCAGTAAACCCGGAAACTATAAGATTAGTAATCATCTCATCTGAATAATCATGTTGAGTTTGGTATGCAGTACTTACCATGGACATTTGTTGAAGAGTTTGGAGAATGTTTGACTCACTTTGACCATCTATGTTCCATTCATAGATATTGTCAGCGTTAAAGGACTTAAAGTTTTGGTTTATTCGTTCTTTAACCAGAATGTCTGGAGGGCTAGCTCTATGGTAATAGAGTTTTAAAGGCCTTTTCCAGTGTTGATGGTTGATCTGGAGTTGCGACTCAGAACGGTTAGAGTCTGTATCTCTAATTTGGGAATCTTTTTCAAAAGTCATGACGTCTTTTGATTTGGTTGATGACGTTTGGGGTGTGTTTGCGATAGTCGTAGTTTGAAGTTGGCTAATTTGTTGATTAACCTTTCTTAATAAATCAGATCTTTTAGTTTGAAAATCTGACTTAATTTTCGGGTTAATTTGAAAAGGTTTAAAAAGAGGTGTTTCAATTCTAGTTTCGACTTTTCTTGAAGAAACTGGTGTTTGAACAAAATAATCACCTAATACCTGAAGGTATTGGTTTGTGTAATTGTTTTGTTCAACCATGTTCTTAATATTTGTTGGGTCAATGGGTTTTTCAATGTTTTTAAATTTGAAAGGTGCAGCCATAATTGGTTGATGTTTGTCATAAGCCAATTGTGGTATTTGTACTGGTTTTGGAGGAAGAAATTCAGAAGAAATAGTTTCACCTTCAGAAGTTTTCCATTGTTTCTTTGTCATATTGATGGTTTGTAAGAAAGGATATTCCAAGTTTTAATCTTTTGAATAAGCATTAAACCAATCAAAGAATGGAATATTTTCTTGTATTTTTTCAAGAAATTTGTAGAATTTTTCTTGAATTTCTTTTCTAGTAGATTTTTTGAAATTTCGTAGAAACCATTCTCTCTGAAGGGTATATTTCTCAGAGTAAAATTCCTTTAGCAAAGTTTGTTTGTCAATTTGGAAAACATTTTTTAAAACGTTTATGATAAAAGGTTCCCCTAGTTCCCCAAGAGATGAATAGGTTGGAGACTCGATTGATTTCAAGTCATCATCCTTTTCATAACTTGTTTGTGGGATATTTAAAGAATTGTCAACTCCTTGAATTGAAATGTTTATGGTTGTTTGTGGGGTTACCGTGGGTGGTGCAGGTGCATATATGACCGATGGTACTTTTGGTAGAGTTTGTTGGGGAGTTAATGTGTTGGGGGCTGACATTTAGATGACAAATGATGGTTTAGGTAAAGAAGAACAAGAATATCTTGAAGATTCAGATCTGACAGACCTACAGTCTTCATATAATGAAGGCTCAGTTCTGGTAGCTTGACTACAAGATCTTCTTGGTCTATTAAAAGATAGTTTGACAGTTCCATATGATGTTTGAATGATCTTGCTTACTTGATATATAGGTTTAGGAATCGGCTTTGTGGCCTTATCCATTGTCCAATCATCAGGTAATTCAACATCATCCCACATAATTGTTTTTGGAACAGTCAAGTTTGCATTTTGTTCATATGATAAAAAGACTATTGTTTGGCCATTATCAGGTGGTTTTAAAACTAAGGAATTGGATGAGTTTAAGACCTTATATTGTATCCTATATGTTAGGGTAGCAGGTATAGATCCTGGTTTCATTTTCAAACCATTTAACTGAAGTTTAAGTTTAAGAACTTCAAGAACATGTTCATCCTTTAAATCTGCCATCGTATCTGGATAACAATTAAAGTAGACAGGACCATTATGAAGTCCAAATTCTGCTGCTGCAAGCAGAGAATCCGAAAATTCATAATGTCTAGCATCCATGAGGCATACTAGTCCTGATACGTTTAATCCTTTTCTTATCAATGGTTTAATGGCAACTTGAACACTTCCGATGTGCAAAAAGTTGTAATCTTTCTTATGTTTGTCAATTGACTTTTGAGAAAGAAGGTAAAATTCTTTCTTTTCTGGTTTGATAGGAATTGATTCTTCAACTATTCTGATTATGTAATCAGATTTGGAGAACCGCTTCTTATCTTGAGTTTGCATTTGATAAAGCGCGTTTAGAGCAATTGGAGGTAAAACCCAATCGTCTACATTCTGGTTTATATTTTCAAAAGAAATTTCTTCTTTGAAAATTTGTTTAGAAGTTGAAAACTTTGATTCCTCATCGTTTAGCGTAGAGTTGTTTAATGGAGTAGAAAAAGAGCTACTACTACCGCGTTTAGAAGAAAAGGAACGGAGAAGAAAAGATATAATTTAAATTGACAGAATTTAAAAAACTGAAAGGAAAGAGTGCAGGAGGTAAAGGATAGAAATAAAGAGCAGAATATAAAGGCTGAAAGTAAATAAGTAAAAGCTGAAATTAAGGCTGAAGAAAGCTTAAAGAAAGGAAGATAACAATAATTGTAATTCTCCCTTGCCTAAGTATCATTACCTTCTGGATCCATAGTGGTATAATAATTAAAAATGTATCAGTTTTTTTGGATTAAAATATTTTGTTAAGAAATTAGTAAGATTTCTTAGATCTAACTCTAGCCAGACTTATTGTATATAAAATCTTTATTTATCATACACTACTTTGTGGGGCACAAACGCCTGCCTCAACACACGGGACTTATGGCAACCTCAACCCACGGATGGACTCATGTATGATAAACAAGAACTATATACAAAGTGCTATCAAGTACAGACCTTTAAGTCATACTAATCTGCTAACAAAAATTTTAATGCCATAAAAACAGATCCAGATCTAAGTATTACATCCCTACTTAGTGACGTCTAAAGTCACGTCTAAAGTCAAAAAAAAGAAAAATGGACTACTTTAAGCGTCCCTAAATTAAATTGGGGACGTAAAAAACAATTCAAATTTTTACTGACAGTTTTTATTTGTCAGTTTTATACTAGTTTAGTCCATATCTCTTCCCATTGTTGCAAACACAAGAAGAGCCACCACCACCACGCATTTTAACTCTTGCTTCTTCTTCTTGATATGCTCTTTTTACTTTTGCTTCTTCTTTTCTCTCTGTTTTTTTTCACCTCCAGATCTGTTATGCTTTCTTACCATCTTTTATTAGTTTATCCTCTTTCTCTTTTTTCTTTGGGTTTCTCTTCTATTTTATCTTCTAACTCATGTTGTTATGACTTGTAGATCAAGACTCTGAAACATCCTTTATGGCCACGATCCTGCTGAGAAAATGAGGTTTATCTCTCCCTGTTGCTCTTCTCTATTCATTATTACGAGAAAATAAATTTCAATAATAAAAGGAGATAAGTTTTTTGCAACTAATTCCTCTTATTATTTTCATCTTCTGCCTATGAGATTTCAACTTTGGAGTTATTATTGTGTAGATTTTGGATTTGAATTTCAGATACTAGATCTGTAATTTTATTGACGATGATATGTGATTTCTGGTTTTAAGTACTGTTTAGTCCAGATCTGTAATATAAACGATTTTTTTTTTTAAAAAAAGCACTTTAGACGTCCCCAATTTAAAATGGGGACATCTAAAGGCCCCACTTTAGACGTCCCCATTTTAAAGTGAGGACGTCTAAAGTGTCACTATAGCACTTTAGACGTCCCTTTTTAAAATGGGGACGTCTAAGGTCCAGCTAGACCTTAGACATCTTTTTATCTACGGACGTTATTGCCATGTTTTATTACGTCGCTCACATAGACGTCCCCTTGTTTTCAGATGTTAAAAGGCCTAAAAAAGGGATGTTAAAAACGTTTTTTTGTAGTAGTGATATTTAGGTTTTAGTTTTTTAATATAATATATTTAGATTATTAAACTAAAATAAACCGATAAATCCATGTAAATGAGATTGAAGTTTTGATATTTAAATTATTAAACTAATATATTTAGATTATTAAAAATTTTTTATAATGCAATCAAGGTTTTGATATTGATTACTTCATTAGGTTTTTGGATATTTTGCAATGGAAAAATTGCAGTCAGGTCCCAATTAACAGACTTAATGATAATAAGGTCCCTTAAAATTATTAAATTACAATGAAGTCCTAAGGGACCTGGGTGTTATTAATTTCAAACGTGAAAAATATAATTTTGCCCCTCTTCGTTAAAAACAAAAAAGCAAATTAGCAGAGATTCTGACCTTGTTTCGCACTCGTAATCTGGCATCAAGAGAAAGATTGCATTTTTGTGTTATATTCTTTCACTTGATGTCATATTAAGAATGCGAAATAGGGTCAAAATCTCCGCTGTTTGGTTTTTCAATTTTAAATGAAAAGGGATAAAATTGTATTTTTCACATTTGGAATTAATAGCAACCAAGTCTTTTAGGGTTTCACTACAATTTGATGATTTCAAAGGACGTGTTTCTTATTAAGTCTGTTGATTGGGACTTTGTTGCAATTTTCTCTTTTTCAATTTGGACATGTTTTAAATTTAAGATTAATAGCACTTAAGTTTACATCATCACTTGAGTTTATTACTTCAGTGTTTTCAGTTGTCAACATTAATGGTGTTAAAATTATAGGACTAAAAGTTATATTTTTTTATAGTTAAAGGATAAAAAGTATACTTTATATAAATTTAAAGGATTAAAAATATATATTAGCCTTATATAAAAATATTAAGATATATTGGGGGAACCAAATAGTCGATGGATAGACTTCCGTGTTGGCATACAGTGGAAATATATGAAATCTAATAAAATTATAAAAATAAGAAATAAAATTTAGAGGTAATAAATTAATATATCTCTCATACAATGGATTCAGGTGAAAAAAAAAATACAATGGGTAAAATGTCTGGCACACAGCTTTTAGTTAATTTGACTGTTTTCAAAAAGGTCAATTTTGGACGTGATAAATATTTACATTATTACTATATTGGCATGGGACAATAGTTTCCGCTAAAAAAAAACATTGGGATAGTAGTGACCGTTCAGCGAGCAAGATAAGGACTAATGTAAAGGACTATAATATTTTATTAGCAAGATAAGGACTATAATACTTTACATTAGTCCTTATCTTACTCGCTGAAGGGTCACTACTATCCCAATGTTTTTTTTAGCGGAAACTATTGTCCCATGCCAATGTCATCAACTCATCTTCTTGACTTTCTATTGAAATAATGATATAAAAGTATTTGATATTCTTTTAAAGTACAAAATATCTTAAAATATCTTCAGTCATCGGGCAGTGTTTGGTTTGGCGGTTGGCCCTCCAATAAACCCAATTTTAGAGAAAAAAGCCCGATTTCTACTTATGTGACTTAATTGAGTGTTGGGTTTGCTGTTTTTGGATTTGTCATTTCGAACAATAAATGGCTTTTTAAAAAAGTTCTCTGCTCTTGCTTTTAACTTATCAATAAGGAATTTATTACCATTATCCTCATTAAATGTTGTCCAACTTCCTTTTTTATTTCTCTCTTCTTCCTTCTCTTCTCCGTTTGGCCTTCGTCTCTATCTGAAGATCTTCCCTCTCCCGTCGGTTACCTGAAGCCCATTGCAGGTGGATCTGTTGCTTGGGTTTAGCGGTGTGCTCTGTGGGTCCTATTGTGGGGCTGTTTGCAATGGTGGTGGTGAGCCGCGGTGTTGTTCCGTGAAGCCGTTGCTGTTGACATTTGACGACTCTTGTGAAGTCTGGTGGGGAGGTTCTTGCACTGACAGTGGCAGATCTGTGCAAGCTAGGTAGTTGCGGTGAGTTTGGTGGGGCTACCATTTGATACTCTCTAGTATGTCATCATGTCATCTCAGCTCGTTGACGCTCTGAGCTCCGATCTCTGTTCGTGCATCTGTTCTCCGTGTTGTATTCTTCAAAGGGCTAAGCTTTGCTCTTAAGCAACATTTCTGGCCCTGGCTGATGTTCCGTTCTTATTGGTTAGTCACTGAAGTTCTGTTCTTGTTGGTTATTCTTTTGGATCCGTCAGAGTTTTTGCTTGTGGGCTATGAAGTCGTTAGTTATCTTCGAACTATTAATGGGGCCGCCAATGTGGCCGGATTTTTTACAAGCTTGTCGATCTGGTCTGTGGTCTGTGCTTCAATTCTTTTTCCCGCTCTGCTACTGACGATACTCTGTTTCATGGGATTAACAAAGTTCTTACCTCTGTTCTCACATCTGTTTGCATATGTATTTACACACTCACGTCTTTGCTTCTGTTTGTGTACATATTTACACACTCTCGATCTGCTTCTATTCCCCCCCAAATATGCATATATTTACACACTCACGTGTGTGTAAAGATTTTTCTTGTAATTTTTGTTTTCTTTATGAATTTGGTACAAGAATTGCACTTCAGATATCATCTGGGTACATCTGTTAGTATTAAAATAGCCATGTTTGGTAATTACTTTTACAGAGACATGACTGTTGAATTTCAATAGATATGTTGAATAAAATATATTCATATACATGTGTCCATTAACATAAAATAGACAACTGTAGTTTAATGAATTGAAATATAACTAACATTGTTATATTTATAGTCGACATTACTACTGTGAATGCTCTGTTTTTTTTTGTTTTTTTTGTTTTTTTTGAATTGGGTTGCTTCATGAGAAGGCAATAACTAATATGTTTCATTTGACTCAATGATGTTGTTTTTTAATATAGCTAATGATTTGATTACGTGTATGTATGCAGGAGAAATCGACATATAAAAAGTTTCGCCGTTCAAGTCTCAGGTACGAAACAGAATTGAGGATTATATTCAAGGATGTTGTGGCAACGAGAGGAGATATATTTTCACCATCTTTCATACAGACATAGACAAAGGAGGCAGAGCAGGAAGATGTCTATCGACCGACTATGGATAAAGATGAAGGTTCAGGGGACAGTAAAGACAACCTTTTCAGAGTTAACCCAGCCGCTAGCACTGGAGTGACAGATGTTCTAGCGAGGATTAGGTTATCAACCTAGACCCCCCTCTGTTCCAACTAATTCTGGAAGCCAGGGAAAGAGAAAGAGAGTTGATCTGTCAACACAGAAGACAAAGAAGAAGATGCCAGCTTCCATGCTAATTGCGGATGCAGTTAGTGTCATAGTAGAAGCATTGAAGGACAGAGCTACAGCCATAAGTGAAATTCAAGTAAGGAATATTGATGCTGTTATGAATGACCTACTTGATCTAGACTAAGTGCAATAAGATGAGGAATTTTGAGTCCGCTGTATTAGGCTTATATGGATAAGACTAGTCGGGACACCTTTTTCTCACTGGTTAAACAGAACAAGGATTACTTGATTGCATGACTGTGGTATATGGTTACAACCCTTGATTGAGTTGCTACGGTTTATGGTTAAGACCCTCTCGATATCGTCTCCCGTGCTCGACCCCACCTGTCCCTAAACTTTATGGCAAAATAGTTTAGTGTTTATGTACTATTGTATGCATACTAGTTTTTATGTTTTATCATTTATGTTATTGTCGCACCCTTATTTTAATTTCACATTTACCAGAGTATTTGCGGAAAACGATATGCAGTTCAGTAGGCAACATAGGAATAACATAAATATACGGATAAAAAGTGCTCGATTACAGAAATTTCCCATAGGGGTTTGTACATGATACTTACGATTAAGGTAGCCGCACAAGGCTACAAGGGTGTCTTAACTCATCCCAGTGACACAGAGACTTCTTCTCATCTTCGTTCCACTACTGTAATCCCCTTGTACGGTACTCTACATTGTTATTTCCATATCTTCTATCATTTCCTGTCTAAATTGTTGGTAGGGGAAGGTGAGATTCGAGAGAATCTCAGTAGGAAACAGATACCATAATGCATGCATGATTGATGCTATGTGTATGACATGTTAGCTTTATCTAGATGTATGCCCCATAATGACATTTCTGCATACTCAATGTTTCATACAACAAGACTATGGCCACAGCGAAAACAGAAACAGAGCTTCATTTACTCAAATATGCTCTACACAATCAAGTAAAGCAATCACATACATCATTACACAAGCAAAGATATCAAATACATGCAAGTAAGGTAAGTCCTACCTTAACCCTTTTTCGTCTCGAAACGCGTGCCTCGATCTACGTACAAATAGCTCAGGGCACTATATTCGATCCTACATTGTCAAATGTACTATTTAGACACTTCCATAGTGTTTTTGGGGGTTATATGAGTCTATCTTGAAGAATTACTAAAATACCCCTGGGACCCGGCCCCATCGTAACCGATCCGACGGTACTTTTCCTGAAATTTTTACATGGGCTATTCTTATATATTTTCACCCAAGGAATTCATTTCCAGACTTGGAATTATCAAATTCAATGTCAAATTATGAAATTGCCCTTGGCAGCCCTACTTTTAGGGTTTTAGGGGCGTTTCCGTAATTATGCTTTCTCGGCCTTTTCCGAAAAAGTGCCCAACTGTAACCCCACCTAATTTTTCCTCCTGAATCCAATAGAATCAATAAATCATTGAAAATCCAACTCTAAGGCCCTCTAACATCCCTGAACGAAATGTATAGGTTCTTCGAGAAAAATTGGGGTTTTTCGGTTTCGGCTGCGTAAACACGTTCCTTTCTACTCTTAAGCACTTTATTGACTATTCCATTAGGTTACAACTAACATTAAAACCCAATTTGGGTAGCATAACCCCTAGGCAACTCAATTTCCAAACTTTAAAATTGTAACACCCCGATTTTTGATTAAGGACTAATGATAATTATTGAGAATAATTATGTGTTTTATGGCAATAATAATAATTAAGCCATAATTAGTGGAAATTGAAAGAGTGAAATTGTTGGTAATTAGTTAGTGATTAATAGAGAAATTAATTACTAGCTAAGAGAAAATGAGATGTGTGATTTAAATGATCAATGGCTAGGATTGATTGTGTAGTTGGGCAAGGGGCATAATCATGTGTATGTGTGTGCATGTGAGCCCATGAGAGTTGAAGTGAGATGGTGACAAGTGGCAAAGTGTGAACCCTTGGATGAGTCATAAGTTATGTGAGACACATCATCATCATCTCCATCTCCTCTCTTCTCTCTCTCTCGTGCTCTCTCTCTCTCTCTCTCTCTTGTGCGCATGGTTGAAGGAAGAAGAGAAAGGAAAAGCTTGGGAAAAGGTGAGTAAATGGCTTCCTTTGCTCAAATCCTTTTCATAAATGTTGATCATTGAGTTGAAAGCTTCAATTTGATGATTGTAGTTTCTCCATTGGTGGTGATTTGAAGAATCACGAAAATGTGAAGTGTGGAGAATCAAAGAGTGTCTTTGAGAAAGTGGATAAGGTATGTGAAACCAACCTTTCTATCTATGTTTCATGCCAAATGATTAAGTTGGGAATTTCTGGAATTATTGCCCTAATTTCGAAAATATGGGTCAATGGGTAGTTTGGCATGTTATGGTTATGGAAATGGTGTATTGGTATGAGTTTGAATAGATAGAATGGATTTGGGATTGAAATATGTGAAGTTAGTGATTTTGGAAAATGATGATTATGATGCCCTAGACCAAAGCATGTTAATGGAATGGGAATTTGGTAATTCTATTGATTCCATTGAATTCAGTGAGTGATTTTGTGTGGGAGTAGCTTTGGTAGAAGTTTTGGGTCCATTTGGATCTATTGGGCAAGAGTTAGGAAATGTGGTAGGTGTTGCTGCGTTTTCTGGAATCTGATAGATTCACTCGAGCAGACAGGGGTGTGCTCGAGTGAGGGATGAATGTTGCTCGAGTGAGGAAGTACCTGCTCGAGTGATATGTGAGTTTTTCCCTTGTTTTGCTTCGAGTGCACCTGGGTTTCTATGAGCAATGCTCGAGCACATCGCTTTGTGCTCGAGTGAGTGAAGAACATGCTCGAGTGAGCATGGTCTGCTCGAGTGATAGTGGGGGTCCAGAGGGAAGGGTTGCTTTCTGGTCTTCACTCGCTGGCTGGTTGCCACGAGTGTGCTCTGGCACTCGCGGGCATAGCCGTTTCACTCGAGCACTGGGGGTCATGCTGGAGTGAGCTTGTGCCTCAGGTGAATAGTGGTGCTCTCGGGTTGTCACTCGCGAGTAAGGTGCTCGAGTGTGCCTTCTCACTCGCGGGTATGAGGTGTGTGCTCGCGGGTGTGAGGTGTGTGCTCGCGGGTATGGGGTGTGTGCTCGAGTGCAAATGTTTGTGCTCGAGTGATCCTGGTCAAAGAGAGCGTTGTGTGCTCTCGGGTCTTCACTTCCTGGATTTCTCTCGCGGGTGCTCGAGTGAGGCTTTTGGCCTTGTGCTCGAGTGAGGATTTGTGCTCGAGTGAGCTTGTGCCTCAGGGGAGAGTTGTGCTCTCGGGTACTCACTCGCGGTTTCACTTTCTCTTATGCTCGAGTATTGTCCGTACCAATGCTCGAGTGAGAGCATTTGTGCTCGAGTGATGTCCGTACTTGTGCTCGAGTGAGGCAGTGAAAAATATCAAGTTTGAGTGTTCAAAAGGGGATCTTTGGGGATAGTTTTCCAACCCTTTAGAGCTATGGATTGAGGTGTTTGAGGGCACTTAAAGGGCAATAATGATAACCAACTTGAATGTCTAAAAGTTAAGGAATTAGAAAAGGGATTAATCATATGTCCTTGATCTTGGTTATAGGATTTGATGATTTCCCTGAGCGTGAGCAGCCGGAGCTGGAGCTTACGTGGAAAGAGGGTAGGGAACTTACCTCTCATGCATGTATTGATAATTGTATTTGTGTATTGATGCATGTTATTGCTTTGCGTGATTATGTGAGACATGTATGAATGATTGTAGCTCTGTTTCTAGTTATGCTATGGCCATGAGTATGTTGTTAAAACATTGAGCATGCGGATAAATCATGATGTGAACATGAGTTATTGTGATGCAAGCATGTCATGCATTAAATACTTATCTTGCATGCATATTGGTATGTGTTTCCTACTGAGGTTCCCCAGAATCTCACCCTCCCCTATCAACATTTTAGACAGGGAAGGAAGATTGAGGATGAGCAAGCATCCAAGGACGAAGAGGACTCGTTTCTGGGTGAGAGCTTAGTAGTTGGTTATCAATGCGTAATTGGGATTATGTATCTGATTGTATGGATCAGTATTTGAGAATGTATTCGGATAAGTTGTGTAATCCCTGTTATTTGAATTGTATGGGCTAATGTGCCCTATGATTATTGAGCGAAGATATGATTCCGGGATTGCCGGAAATTTATATTGCGTACTCTGATATTTGTATAAATGTAATTTATCTTCGCATAGTAATTATATTCGGAGTGTAAATATGAGACCGTGTTTTTAATAATTTCGAAATGTAATTGTGAAAACCCCGTCTGGTTGATGGATTTATAAATGATGTTTTGTCTTATTGGTCACTATTTCACGTTAATTGCATAATCCGGATATTAATTACGGCAGGGGGTTACAAAAATCAATGGAAATCCGATGAAATTTCACCGATTAAATTGTCTATAGTAGCCAGAATAAGCAATATACGAAAGTTTGGAAGTTACCTCAAGCTCCCACTGGCTCTCCCTTGATATGGCTAAACCCTAGCCCTTCTTAACAAGGAAAATTGAGCCTGAACAACCTTAAAGAACATGAAAGAGAAGCTTTGGAGTAGAGTTATACGTGTTAGGAGCTAGATCGTCGGAAAAATCGGCTTACCTTGCGTCTTCTCTTCTCCTTCTCTCTCTAAGCTCTCTCAAGCTTTCTCTCTCTTTTGGCTGCTGAAACACGCCAGAAATGAGCTTGGGAGGAAGATGATCACCTTTTATTTTAATATCTAATATCATATTTGATTTATTTGATAATTTCCCAATTTTCGGATTCTTACAAAATTCTGGCAGATTTCTACCCAAACTTTGAAAAATCATAACTATTTCTAGAAACATCAAATTGGAGTGATTCCAAAGCCTATAGAACCCTTATTGAGTCTAGTTTCAAGGAAAAATATATAATTTTTCTGAATAGAATCACAAAATTCCCAGAATTTCAATCTTTACATATTGGTCCAGAAATTTCATAGTTTTTCTGTGCTGAATTCAAAAATTCATATCTTTTTGTATATACCTCTAATTGATTCATATGACCTATCAAATTAAAGCTTAGGATGTCTTCTTTCATCTTGTAAAATATCATAATTTTTGCTCATCATTTGATCATTCAAAATCACATGACAAGCTCACTCCCTCATAGGCAATTTCATCGAAAACATAATCACTTTCTTCAAAATTAACCATTTGATTTTCTTTAATGCCCCAAAGATATAAGAAACATTAGAGAATATATTTGGGACACCTGCTAAACTGGGGCTTAGCAGTCCACTTAATTTAGGATTATTCTCAAGCCTCAAATCCCAAAATTCGGGATATTACAGTTATTACTAGATTTACAGCACAACTTTGATTGAATTACCTTTATGTTATGTATGTTAAATGAATTTCCTTTCATGACATATGTGCTTGTGTTAACATGTGTCTTTCAGTTGTTATTGGGATTTTTTTCTTCTCACACCTGCATTTAAACTAACGCATAGGTTACATAAGATATGGCAAATTGGATGGAGGAAGAAGACGATGACTCTTGAGTACTATCTCTGATCGATGAAGAGTTAACAGAGTATGAACAATTGACTACATTGTTGTGTTAATATTGGGTTCCTTTTGTGTGCAAAGAATAGCGTAAAAATAGTAAACGCACCGGTCATTTATGGGTCCAAGAAATATTGGCAGAGCATCATACACATTGTCATGACATGTTTAGAGTTGAAAAACATATGTTTTATCAGTTGTGCAATAAATTGGTGGAGCATGGGTTACGAAATTCTAAGAATGTCAGTGTTGAAGAAATGGTTGCGATGTTTTTGCTCACAGTTGGCCACAGAGTCGACAATAGGGTGGTCCAAGAGCTATTTCAGTATTCAGGGGAAACTGTTAGTCGGCTATTGCATAGGGTACTATAGGCTTGCCTTAGCCTAGTGAGAGAAAATATCAAATCCTCTGATCTCGAATTCAATGGATGTCACCCAAAAGTACTCAACAATCCTTGATATTATCCCTACTTCAAGGATGCCATTGGCGCAATTGATGGAACTCACATAAAATGTGTGATCACTGGTCCCAACTGAGATAAATATATCGGGAGAAAGGGATATCCAACACAGAATGTAATGACTGTATGTGATTGGGATATGTGCTTTATGTTTGTGTTGGCGGGTTGGGAAAGTACTACATATGATGCTCGTATGTTTCAATCTACTGTCTCAAATCCAACTCTGAATTTTCCTCATCCTTCAGTAGGTATATTTTCATCCCATTCAGTTGAATTACTTTCAGTTCACACTTTGCTTAATCTCACACCTTTAAAATGATTTGAACATTTATTAGGCAAATATTATTTGGTTGACGTTGGCTATCCGACACCAACTGGGTATCTTGGGCCCTACAGATGTGAGCGTTATCACCTGCCAAAATTTCATCGTCAACCTACCTTTGCAATGCTAAAGAGACCTTCAATTTCTATTATTCTTAGTTGAGGTCAATTATTGAAAGGACTTTTGGAGTGTGGAAGAATAGATTCAAATTATTGCAAAAAATGCGCAAATACAGCTACGAAACGCCAATTTGCTTAGTTTGCACGACAATGGCCATACATAACTTTATTAGAAGAAATTCTTAGAGTGATGTTAATTTCGGTGCAGCAGAAACTGCTAATGTGGCTCATGAAGATAATAATACTGAAGACGATGCGGCTTCCTCGACCAATGATGTCGGGACATCTTCAACCCATATGAATCACATTCAGGACATGATTAGAGATCAACTTGTATGGGAAACATGATCCAATTAGTTATGTAATATTTTTTTGTGAAATTATGTATTTTGGCATCACATTTTCTAACTTCAATTTTTCTAGTTGTTTATAATATTAAATATCTTATTTTCTTATAATTAACACAAAAGCATTTATGTAATCGCCAACCAAACAAGTTTTGACTTTTAAAAAAGCATTTATACAGTCGCCAATCCAAACAAGTTTTGACTTATGGAAAAACACTTATTCATTCGCTCATCCAAACATAAATCATATTACACAAATTGACTTTTCTATAAAGTCATTTTTTATAAGTCAGATTTAAAATAAGTCATTTTTCTCACTACTATTCAAATGTAAACACAGGAGGAATACTTTATTTTATATTTAGAACTAAGATCAACCTTCCAAATATGTCTTATATTAAAAACAGAAGGAGTACATAAAATCACATTACTTATAAATCATAATTCATAAATAATGTGTTTATAATTCTTTCCTCATATTTCATGTATAAAAAAATGTCTATTTTTCTAAAAATAAAATGTTTTACTATATTTTAGTCATATTTTATTTTTTAATTGATATACTCTCCATTTAATCCAAAATCATTTTTTAAACTAAAATACTCTTTTTTTCTCATTTCTGGCAACACAAGAGAGTAGGATAACAGTAAATAGAAATCAACTACTTGGATTGAAAGCTACATCATCCAAAATTAGATATGATTTTTACTTACTCCAGTCCTCAATATAAGACATATTTGAGAAATTGTTCATCTTGGTCTTAAATATAAGACGTAGTTTTTATGTTTGTCAATCTTTTTCTAATTTACCTCTATTATGCTCTCTCAACAATAATCAAGAAGGAAAGGGAACAAGTGAATAAAGAAAGATGATTATGATGTTCTAGAAAATACCTGTCACATTAACTAACTTAATAACTTAATAGTGTGTGTGTGTAATTTCTATATATATATATATATATTGCCCGAGTGGGTGTATAATTTCATAAAGGGTTAAGGTATTTAAGTAACCTTCAACTTTTTTGACAAGTGCAAAACCAACTATAAGTTATTTTTTGAAGCAAAAGTAACTATAAATATTATAAAAAAGTGTACAAGTAACTATGACGTTAGCGTCCATTAATATAAGCTTTTTAATGAAATGTTAAAGTGCTAAAATAGCCATTAACTTATATCAATAGTGCAAAAGTAACCATAAACTTTTTTTTTTGATGTAAAAGTAACTAAAAAGTGACTTTTTGAACATTAATTCATAATTTTTTCTTTAGCTTTTGTATTATAAGTGTTTTATCAATTTTTGGGATTAAAATGACAAAACTTATAAATTAATATTGAATAAGTTGCTTTTTTTTTATTCTGGCAAGAATAACAAAACGAAAGAAACTTGTCACCCTAATTCCAAAAGTTAAAATCTCTAATATGAATCATTCGCTTTAAAAGTACCGTCATCGCTAACGTTGAAGCAATCCCATAACCAACGATGAGAAAATTCTAAGGCAGGATATTTGAGAGGAAAACTAAAATCTCCAATGATCGCATATGCATATGGTAGGGTTGGATGGCAAGTGGATTTTTATTATGCGATGACTAGGGGTGGCGTGGATTTTCCCAACCCTACCATATGCCTATGTGATCTTCCATTGCCCTATTTTCCCTCTAAGATATCCTCCCTAAGAATTCTTTCATCTTTGGTTATGGGATTGCTTCCACATTAGCGATGATGATGCTTTTAAGGCTAGTGTTTCATGTTGGGGATTTTAGCTTTTGGAGTTGGAGTGACAAGTTTCCTTCGCTTCTTCATTCTTGTAAGATTAAAAAATAGGTGGCTTCTTGAGTAATAATTCATAAGTTTTTCTTTGACTTTTGTCATTTTACCCCAAACTGATAAAACACTCATAATACAAAAGCCAAAGAAAAGCTTATGAATTAATATTTAAGAAGTCATTTTTTAGTTAGTTTTACATCCAAAAAAAGTTTATGATTACTTTTGCATTTCTGGTACAAGTTAATGATTATTTTAGCACCTTAACATTTTATTAAAAAGCTCATATTAATGGACGTTAATGTCATGGTTATTTTTACCCTCTTTTATAATGTTTATGGTTACTTTTGCATTTTTCAAAAAATTGAAGGCTATTTAAGCACCTTAACCCTTTTATAAAGAACACCAATACAAATAATTTACTTATGTTATCAAACTAGTAACATGACGACTTTTAGAAGTTGAGAATAAGTTTGGAACTATACAACAAGGCGAGTAAAAATTATTTGGGTTTTTTAATCCTGTTTTGAGGCATGACCATGTGCTAAATGTGAGCAACTTTGCCAATGAGAATTGACACCTTGGTTTGTCCATAATAATTTATTATCATGAATAACAAAAAAATAATGACAATGATAATAAGTAATCAAATAATATGATCTATAATTAATTCCTTCCAAAATAAAGTTCAATATATATAGATAATTTTTTAAATTCAATATTTATATATACGAAAAATTCAATATATACACACGCCCATGCACAATGACACAAACATACATTTCTTAAGAATAAAGCATAAATAAATTTATTGACAACACAGTTCAAGAAAAACTGTAATTTATATTTTTGGCAACTATATATATAATAGCACATATATTACTCACTAATTCAAATTTAAGTATTGTTAAATTCGTCGTACCTTGAATTGGAGGTTCTACTTAAAGGATATAAGTTCTTTCTATTTGGCATAATTATAACTGCCAAATATTAGTTTTAATTTATCAGTATCATTTTTTTTGATACAATTGTAATTTATTATCACTAGCATGATATAAATTGACAAGTCATGGAAAGAAAATATCTTGGGTTACTTTAATAGAGATTCGGTAATCTTAATTTGATCAAATATGCAATAATATTATTTACCTGGTGGCCATTACATTGAATAATATCTATATTCTTTAGCAAATGGGACCGATTTGGCACTAAACTAGAAAATTAATTGATAGGTAATAATGTGACATTATTTTCATTTCAATCGCACTCATCGTCCCAATTGTGCTTAAAATAATTTAAGGTTGGTAGAGTTGTTCAAAATGAAGGCTATTATACTCCTATTTAGCGATGAGTCAAAATGATTAATAATTTTGATGATGACTTCACTTTCTCTCCTAGCCGCTAATATTCATATAATTTGATTAAATAATGATGTTCTAGAGATTTGTTATGTTTTTGTAGAGCCTATATATATATATATATATATATATATATTATATGTGTGTGTACTTAATTTTTTAATATAATAACGAACTAAACCAATAAAAAATAGTCAAGTGTAGTTTTTCTAATTGTTATCAATTTTTTAAACCAAAAGATGTACACATAATTTGTTTTTTAATTGAGAATCCAAGCATCAAAATTAAGCAGTAGTAACGGACAACCTACTCCCTAGTTACGTGTTTTTATTAGGAGTTAGGAGTATATATATATCAAGCCCTGTGACAAAAATATGGTAGTTGAATGTTTTTGTTAACATGATATTACATTAATTTTTATAATGTTTTAAAAAAAACTCTGATAAAGTAGAGGTAATATTTGGGAGGTGTGAGATTCATGCTTACAACTGTTCACTAGTGAGATTCATCCATTTATCTCTCTTATTCTTTGGCGTTATTAGATATTTTACATTTTTTGTACAACAATTCAAATATCCGAAATATAATAATAAAATTATTTATTTAAACTTTTTCCCACAACAATTTAAGACAAAAGTTGGGACTCGCGTTTGAACTCTGGCAAACGATATTTTTATTAGCAGTCCTGAATATATCTATTTTAATTAAAAAAATTTATTATCATATAATTGAAAATCTCTAACTTAAGTTGTAGGTTGAGGTGGTAAAGAGCCTCATCTCTGTAAGGAGAAGAATACAAATTCGAATCCTCGGAAGCGCATTTGTTGGGAGAGGTGAGAATCTTTTGCCCTCTAAACCTCAAGGGAGAAACCCTTGATCTAACAAAAAAAAAAAAAATCTCTAAGTCCTTTTTTATTTAGGATTAAAAAATTAAGAGGCAAGTGATAATACTTAAGAAGCATAATTAATATGTACTATCCAACCACAAGACTTGGCATAATTAACACTTAGCTGGGTTCTTAACATATAGATAACCTGAACCCACCTATACACACACACACACACACACACACACACACACATATTGTCTGTAACACCCCAAATTTTATTCACCAAGAATATATTGTGATTATTTTATATATCCAATAAAATGGTGAATATTTAAGGTCAAATAAACTAAATATTGAAAATTGAATGGTGAACAGTGTTTTAAGTGAAATTACCTGCGGGTAGTGAGTTTGTCATGTGGTTTTGGAAAACCAAATGATAAGCAATAATTATGAAATTTTATAGGATGAAAGTAGACATCCCAAAGTTTAATTGGATTGGCATATGAATCATTTGAATCTATATACAAAAAGATATGAATTTTTGAAGTTTGCCAGTGAAATTGATTATTTTCTGGAACAACACGCAAATATTGAAAATCTAGGAATTTTGTGCCTTCAGCTAGCAAAATTTTATATTTTTCCTTAAAACTAGACTCAATAAGGGTTCCATAGCCTTTGGAATCACTTCAAAATGATGTCTACAAATTTAGTTATTATTTTTTCAAGTTTGGGCAGAAAATCTACCAGAATTGGCACTATTCCAAAAATTGGAAAATAAAAGGTGTTGGCAATGGTGTAAATTGTGGAATAAAGAAACTTGGAAGAGAAATAATTATTTGGCTTATAAACATACCAAGAGTCAATATCCTATGGTAGATGATTAGTTTATAATTGTTAATTATAGACATGTACAATTAAGATCAAAATAATGTTTCTTGCACATGTAATTGGATCAATGGAATTGAAGCCTATATTGTGTGCATGAAGGGCCCTAATGGCGTGTTGGGCTAACCAAAGGGGAAGAGAGATTTGTTCAATTTTAATTGAACTTTATGACACAACTTTGAAGAGGATAAGGTCAAGTACAAAGATGAGGTCATAAACCAATTTTACCTCCATTAATTAAATAAGGAAAAATGGGTAAGATTTTTATGAAGTTTGCTTAATCTTTTCTTGCTCATTTTTGTCCAAAGCCAAGGGAAGAGAGAGAGAAAGAGAGAGAACCTTAAGAAACTCAAGGAAGAGAGAAGGAGGAAGAGGACAATCAAGGTAAGGCTTGTGATTTCTTAAGATTATCTTTTCTAATTTTGCATAAGCTTCTTCTCTATGAAATCCATTGTTTAGCAATCTCATCTTAAGCTCAAGGAGAGAGAGAGAAGGACGCCTAGAGAGAGAAAGTATAAGAACTCAAGAGGTAACTTCAAAAATCTCAAATCCATACTAGTATGTTGTTGATAATGATGTTTATGGTTGGATTTGGTTATTGTTGGTTGAGTTTGTAAATTTGGAAAGTGCTGACCCTAAGGGGTTAGCAGCCCAAATTTCTTTAAATCATGGTTAGTATGTGTTTAAATGGTTTAATAAGGGATTAGAAGTGGAAAGGATTAGCTTTAGAGGTTAAAACACAAAGTTACAATTTTCCCTTTTCTTAAGCAATGTTTCGGCCAATGCTGTTTTGGGGGGGGGAAGGAGTTGGATTTTCAATGATTTGATAGTTCCATTGAGTTCAGAAGGGAAAATTAGGTGGGGTTACAGTTTGTCAATTTTTCGGAAAAGCCTGAAAAAACATAATTATGAAAACGCCCTTGAAATCCTTAAAGTAGGGCTGCCAAGGGCAATTTCATCTTTTGACAGTGAATTTTGTAATTCTAAGTTTGGAAATGGAGTTCTTGGGCAAAATATGTCAAAATAGCCTTAGTCAAAATTTTGAGAAAAGTACAGTCGGACCGGGTACGGCGGGGCCGGGTCAGGCTCTAGGACATTTTGGTAAATTTTCACCGTAGGCTAATATAACCACAATAAACACTATAGAAGTGTCTAAGATGGTACATGGATAGGTTATAACCTAATTCTTGTCCATTTAATATTTTAGGATCGAGTTAGGAGCCGAAGGTTGACACGCTTTTCGAAACACACCAAACGGGTGAAAGAGACTTGATGTAGAAACATTATCTTTCATACATCATGCCATAGTTCATATGATTGTGTGGTCACCATTGTTTATAAATGTGCTATATTAATCAACATGGTTTGCCTAGAAGAGGCAGTTAGTGCTAGAGGTGCACTTATGTAATACCTCGAATTTTGAGATTTGAGGCTAGAGAATATGCCTAAAATAAGTGGATTGCTAAACTCCAGTTTAGCAGGATCCCAAGTTTCAACTAAGGGTAAATGACTCCAAAAGTGGATGTGATTAATGATAAATGGACCCTTTTGGAAATTATGATGTGAACTGTGATTCGTATGCGTTGTGAGCAGTGCTGAAACCCTGTATTTAAGCTCAATTATAGATTAACATCTAAATTGACTTAAAATATAGGGAGGGTGCATATTATGGCTAAATGGAAAAGTATGATGTGTTTAGTGGTGATTCAGGAGGAATTGTCATAATCAGGGGCAATGGAAACTCGTTGGTAACTTGAAGACCAATGGTTGAGATTGATTTGTGTTATAGATCAAAGGGTGGAATCCCATGTATGTGTGCCTAGGTGAGCTCATGAGAGATGGATAAAGAGTGACACTTGGCACAATATGGACCCTTGGATTTGGGTCAAATGTTCAAACTCTTTCCTCTTTTCTCTCTCCCTTATTTGGACGTTTTTGGGGGCCAAAATCTGCCCACCTTCACCTTTTTCATCTCCATTCTCTCTCTCTCTCTCTATTTCTCCATTTTCATCGATGGCAAGGAGGAAAGAGAAATGAAAGGTAAGGTTTTGACCTATTTGTGGTCCTTTTTAGCTTAAACACTCTTCTTTAATGTCGTTCATAGTGATGAAAGCTTCATCTCTATAGTTTTAGATTTGTGAAAGGAGATGTTTGATAGCTTGAGGAAAAGTGGAAAGATGAAGAATCAATGAATTGGTTTGGGAAAAAGGAAGAGGTAAGTATTTGATGCCTTTTGATATAAGTTTTGTGGCTTTTGGTTGAGTTTTGAGAATTGTTGAATTGTGCCCTGATTTTGTGGTAATTTCAAAATGCATGAATTGTCATGTGTTTTGAGTTTCAATTGGTGTTTTGTTGTGTTATATGACCATTGGAATTGGTTTGGATTGGTTTGAAACCATGAATGGAAAGTTTGGCCATTTAGTGGTTTTGTGTGTGCAATGGGGTTCAAGAACATACTATGTGTAAATGTGATGTAAATTTGGTTGATTTGGTGTTTCCAATGGATTCCTTGTGAAAAATTATGTGGGAATGATGTTTGATGTGAAAATGGAACCATTGGAAGCAAATGTACAAAACTTGAAAATCTATCAATTAAAACTTTTTACTAGGCATTCAGTTTGCACGAAAGTTTTGAATAAACAAATGGTTTCTAAAAATTCTGAAACTTTTCAATCTTAAATTTTACATTCCAAGCTTCAAAATTGACACATAATTTGTGTCATTTCATTTATTGAGCTGGGAGTTATGGTTGTCCAAAATTTGTGATTAAAACTGGAATTTGTTTTGGAGCAGTGTTGAATTTTGAGCAATTCTGTATTTGTGTGGTGATTTCTGGTAATGGGCTATTTTTTTCTAGTAAAGAGGACTTAAATAGAATTCATTTGGCTTTGAAATCACCTCATTTCAATTTTTCTAGAATTAGTTATGATTTTTGGAAGTTTAGCCAAGAAACATGATTTTTTCGCTCGCGGCCAGAGGTTATGGATTGCAGCCGAAATATTTCTGACTTGTTTTTGGCTGCGGCCAACCCTCAAAAATGACATTTTAGACTTCCGAAGATGGTCTTTGGTCAAGTTTTTTCCTAACTCTTTAGGCACATGTTTAGACTTTATGTAGCCACCTAAAGTTGTGAATGATAACCAACTTTAAGTGTTATGAAAGTAAGAATTTGGAATAGAAAGTAACCCTATGTCCTTGATTTGGTTTATAGGGTTTGATGTTCACCTTGTTCGTGAGTAACCGGTGCTGGAGTACACATGGAAAGACAAGTATAGGGAACTTACCTCTCCTGCATGTATTTGATATTTGTGTTGGTGTATTGATGCATGTTATTGTTTTGCTTAATTATGTGAAACATTTATGATTGATTGAAGCTCTATTTCTATTTATGCTATGGCCATATGTATGTTGTTTGAAACATTGAGCACAAAGATATGTTATTGTGTGAGCATGAGTTTTATAATGCAAGCATGATATGCATTAAACACTTATTTTGCATGCATATTGGTATTTGTTTTCTACTGAGATTCTCTTGAATCTCACCCTTGTTAGATATGAATAGTTTTGATGATGTCAAATATGAGCAAAAAGTTTGTATAATATACTTATCTTCCACATTGACTAACTACCATATTTAATATTGCATATTTTGTAGATTAGTCATAAACCCGATTGTGGGTTGATATTATAATGCCTCATATGTGGAGAATGATTATCAAGAAGAAAATCAAGAGACAAGGGATTGAAGAAAGAAGGCATTACAATAGCTAATAGGAATATCAAGCAAAGATTGATGAAGACTGAAGATATTCATCAAGAAGGTTGAAGTTGGGTGATGAAGAATGATCATCAAGAGGAAAAACAAGAAGAAAGAGATTAAAGAAAGAAGAACTTGCAAGATCACATGAGAATATCAAGATTCAAGCTCCTAGAAGTGATACCGGTGGTTTCTATGATCATACGGACGTTGGAATGGGTTAATACGAAGCTAAAATGATGTATACGGAAGCTATGGTACCTTTGGGGATGATTACCCGAGTAATCACTCGAGTAATATGGCATTGTCTGATTTTGGAGGTGTTTACTCGAGGCCTTACTCGAGTAATCTGCCGGGTTATTTGATGAATTACTCGAGGCGGCACTTGAAGTAAATGGTACTCTGTTTTTCGCGCGGCAGAACAGAGGTTCGGTATTTTGATGATATCTCTCCAACCACATGTCGGATCGAACTGAAACCTGTGGCATATGAAACTAGACTTCCAACACGAACTTTTGACACCAAGATCATATTCAAAGGAGTTCAGATGAGGGAGATATGATCTGTTGAAGTTGACTCATGAATCACCGTCATATTCCAGGACAAGCTTCGATATTTTGGCCATAACTCTCAAAATACACATCGGATTGAGACGAAACCGGTGCCATATGAAAGAAGACTCAAAGAGCTTTCCATGGATATATAATTTGACATATTTTAAGCTATATCCTAAGAGCTATGACTTCTGGAAGTTGCTGCTCGTGATTTCAGGATTGTCTAAGTACAGGAGATACTCTTTGGATCATAACTTTCTGTACACAACGAGTTTGGAGTTGATTCTTGTTGCATTGGAACGTAGATAATGAGGGCTTTCTGATGATATATAATTTGCCATGTTTCGAGTCAAAATCAAGAATTTACTTGAAGGCACCACTCGAGTAACTAGTTGATAACAAAAGACGTTACTCGAGTAGCTACTCGAGTAACCAGGTAAATCACGTGAAGTTGCTCTCGGCCTGCTAATATTACTCGAGGCGCTACTCGAGTAACCATGTAAAAGACTTCCAGTTGCTCTCGGCATTTTGTACGACTGCTAATGTTACTCGAGGAGGTACTCGAGTAACCATGTAAAAACTTCCAGTTGCCTTCCAGTTTTCCCAATGATACTCGAGGAGCTACTCGAGTAACTCACTATGGTAAGCAAAAACCTGAAGTTCATCAAAAGTTTTTTTAAAGGATTACTCGAGGTGTTACCCCAATAATCTACGAAGTTGCAAAAGCATTACTGGAGTAGCTACTGGAGTAAATCACTGTACATTGACGAAAACTTCAAGTCATTACTGGAGTAAAGCACTGTTCATGCGAAAACTTCAAGTCACTACTGGAGTAAAGCACTGTGCATGAAGAGTTATTGACGAAAACTTCAAGTCGCTACTGGAGTAAATCACTGTTCATGAAGAGTTATTTACGAAAACTTCAAGTCACTACTGGAGTAAATCACTGTTCATGAAGAGAGAACTTCAAGTCACTACCCGAGTAAGCTATGCAGAAAATGGAAGGTCACTCGAGTAGCCACTCGAGTAACCTGTGAAGAAACTTGATGTTTACTCGAGTAAGTACTCGAGTAATGCTTCCCAGAAAAACAGAACAGCGTCTCAAAAATTCTGGAAATCAATGGAATGATCATATAACTCATTATTCTTGCTTCTAATCACTCTAACACTTCATTGTATTAGTATTTAATGTATTTCTCCAGGAATACAATGAAGATATGATGTGGAGAGTCAAAAGGTGAATTTACGGAAGCGAACGTCAACGTTCACAACGGCTAGTTTTTTCAAATATGAAGAACGGTCAAATGAAGCAATGGGATTCTAACGGATATGTTGAAATTCTCAAACGGTCATATCCTCATCAACTATAAATAGAAGATCATCCAAAACAGAAGAGTGACCTAGTGCATGCATCGTCTAAATGCCAACATCCTGACATCATTGCCCATCGCACATACTCTCTGTTTCTCTACTTTCTATATCATTTACATTTAAGAGAGAGTTTTTGTATTATACTTCAGTGTTCATCATATCCACTCTGTGAGAGAGTTTATAAACACTTTCAATTGTATTTCTGAATTGATCTCAAGGTAGAGGGACCTTGAGTGGGTTGATTTCCTTACGGGAAGCTATAGAGAGAATCACTGGTAAGACTTTCTACTCGTAAGACTTACAAGGTGCAAGCAGTAGAGAACGTTGCTGCTCGTTAGACTTACAGTGGTGTAAGCAGAAGAGAACGTTGCTGCTCGTTAGACTTGCATAGGTAAGCTGAAGGGAAAGGTCTTCGGGACTGCTCTGCTCGTAAGACTTGTTGTAAGGGGGAGTATCTTGGTGAGAACTTTGTAAAGGCTTTTCTTGTGCCTGGATTAAACAAGAAAATAGTGGATTTGAAAATCTCAGGAGGAGCCTGGGGACTGGACGTAGGCCATCACAGATTGGACCGAACCAGGATAAATCACAGTTTGCATACTCTCTTCCTTAAACTCTTATATTTCCAGCATATATTAACTGTTGATTTATGATTCATTATTTTCATATTTATTGCTTCCTCTAAGATGCAAAAAGATTATCAAAGTTCTTAAGATTTTTATCTTACACCCAATTCACCCCCCTCTTGGGTGTCAGCTGGTTCTAACAACCCTCCCCTACCAACATTTTAGACAGGGAAGGTGGAATCAAGGATGGAGCAAGCAACTATGGGCGGCGAAGACTCCTTTGGGATATGATTTTGGTTGTTGGTTATCATAGCTGGGAAGTATTTTATATTTGGTATTGGTATTTGGATTTGAATATGGGAATGTATATTTGGATATATATTTGAAAAGGTATTGTGTAATCCCCGTATGAGAATTTGTAAAAGGGCGTTTGCGCTCTGTGAGGCTATGATTTATGTATGGAACCCAGGGTTACCGAGATTATTGTTGTGCACTTTGACGTACAGATATAAATGTGATTTATCCGCGTAAAGAAATTGTATTCGAAATGTGATATGAGATCAGGTGAATTGGATTTCGAAAAGTATTTGTGAAAACCCTATCTTATAGATGGGTTTGAAAATGTTATTTGATAATTATTGGTCTCTATTCACTTTAATCGCGTATTTCTGATATAATGACGAAGGGGGTTACAACTTACACTGGGAGTTGGGTAAGAATCCAACCGGTACATGATTAGTGGGGTTGGGCCCTACTCATGCATACATGACGATGATGTGTTGCGATGATGTGTTATAATGTTCATCAATTGGTGCATATATGACGCATGTCATATTTACTTTTTGCATTATATATGAACGATAGCATGTTTCTACTGGGATTCCTTAGAATCTCACCCCTTTTTCTTAACAAAACATCTCAGCGGGTGCCAGCTGCTCAAAAGTAAAGGACGTGGATATGGGGAACTGACGGGCACATTTCCTGAGACGAAGGTCATGGCTATATATAGTCTATAATCGAAATATTTTTGCATATATCTGTACAAATTTGTAAATATCTTCGAATTCTTTATGGTTTATTCTGGTATGTAAACAAACACTTTTATCTATATATTTGTACTTTTCTGTATGCCTGTGGAACTTGGTCTTTATTACTCTGTATATATCAAAATGAAAATGAGTGTTGACATTTTTGGTATCCGAGCTAATAAGCGGTTCTGGCATTATCAGAATGGTATACTGATAAGGTTTGTTTGCATAGTGATTGGAACCATGAGCGGTTGGAGTTTAAGAAGCCCGATCGAGGAGCATAAGGGTTCACTCTCGTTGGTGAACCAAGGTACCCCTAGCCAGAGTATTTCTGAGGAGCATCTGTCTGTAGAGACAAGGACACCAGAGGAGCAGGTTCGTGACGGAGTGGTATATGGGCTACATCCAAGACCTGATCCAATACCTCAAGAAGGAATGGGAGATTCTGAACAACTGTAAATCGATAAATCAGAATCAGATTTGGATTCTGTTACCTGTTCCAGAGTTGAAACTGTGCATGTATTATACGACTTATGACCACATCGAGACTTATGGGAGTATGTTTAAGGTATATATCAATGGGCCTTCTTTGCATAGGAAACCCCTGTTGACCGATATAGGAAATATCTGGAAGAAATAGACACGCTACACGCAGGGCAGAGTTACTTTGATTTGGATATTCTGGATACTCTGTGGATTCGCACTATATTATATTTCCTTCTGGATACCTCATTTCAGGCCAAAAAGAAGAATGATATAGTGGAGTAGGGCCCAAATAATAATTTCAATGAATTCATGAAGTATATTACCCATCTGGTATAGTGGTACATGTACATCGAGTGATATGGGACTCAGCTACTATGTTTTGGGGATCAGAGGTGACTGGCATATATTGTAGACAAGGCCAGTCATGTGAAACCAACGGACAGAAAAAGATTGAGCTGGAGATGGTATCTTGGGAGGGTGCATAGAAAGTTAAGCATGATCACCCCAAGGTAATCCTAAGATGGGTGACCCCTTGGGAAGTTGCCTATAACTTAAAAGTGATGTGATATAAAAAGGACAAATGTCATGTATAGTAGTTTATAGGTTGTGTGATGTTCCTAGTTTTCTGTAACTACTGTAAATAGCTGATATATGTTATAATGACATATCTATGTACCCAAATTGTTATGAAATGATGAAAATACCCTTACATCTAAATGGAAATTTATTTTTCCTTTGTTTCATTTAGCGAGGCACTAAGATGATGCGTACAAGAGAAGGAGATTATGACTTAAATTGGGAAGATAGCCCTGACTTTATGCAACAAATTCGGAGTAGGATGGCACGACAACAACTTATGATGAGTGATCTTAGAGATGAACTGTGTGAGTTACGGCAGAGACAGGGAAGATTAGAGTATCTTGAAAGGCAAGTGGGTGAATATAATTCATCTGAGCAATCTCATCAGGAGCCACCACCCATGCTTGTGTATAAAGCAAGCATTTTTCAAACATGGGTGAAACGGTTTGAGAAACAACAACCTCCTACTTTTTGAGGGAGATTCGATCCTTTGCAATAAGAAGAATGGTTATCCACATTGGAGCAAATTTTGACAAGACTGATGTGCTCTAATGATATTAAGGTTCAGCTAGCCGTCACAAACTAAAAGGAGAGGCAGATATATGATGGAGGAATACAGAGCACAATGTACAAGTATGGAATATTCCAGTAACATGGGAAATGTTCCAGGGAAAATTTAATGAAAGATATTTCTCTCAACCAGACAAGTTAGCAAAAAAAAAAGAAATTCCTCAACATATGACATGATAATGAGGAAAGCTTTGATGAGTACCTGGCACATTATGTCTGATTGTCTTGGTATTCCTCTTACCTAAGACATCGGGGTGACGAGGAGTGGAGCTCTGATATATAGCTACAAGGGTTAAAGCTAGAATTGAGAAAGAAATTGATTTCTAAACACTTTATAATGTTCGCCAAGGTGGTTGAAGAGAGTCAACTCGCCGAGAATGACATGTTAAACTTGTATCGTGACAGAAAGGATGACTACAGGGATGTGTCTGGTAGTGGGAGTTCCTTATGAAAATGCAAAGATTAGGACAAATTGTCCAGGAGGAACTATAAAAAACTGAAGCAAGCTGAAGGTCACGGAGGTCATAATCCGGCTAAGGGTAGAAAATGTTGGCGGTGTCATAGGCCATATCATCCTGTAAATCATGTGGAGATGCGTTAGGAAGATACAGTTCAACTAGACGAGATCCAGTTAGCCGGATCTGTTTTCAGTGTTGAAAACCAGGGCATCTTGCTAAGAATTGCCCATAGAGGCAATAGCTAGAGGAGACTAGACCAGGAGCTCGTGAGGTACATGTGATAGATCAGGAGGGGGCCATAAAATCTCTTGAACTTATTAAAGGTACGGGTTCATTAATAGCGATTCGATGGGAGTAATGTATGATTCGAGTTTAATTATTTATTTACTGTATATGCTCCCTAGTGATGCTTGATACTTAATTAAATATTGGAAACTAGTCCTCGATGAGAATAGAATAGAGAGAATAGAGGATAGGTCAGTGGTCGGTAAATTTCCTAAATCCTTCTGAAAGATAAGAGGGGACGATAGGGATGACAGAGGTGATATGATTTTGACCCCGATAAAGTTGAGGTCTTAAGATGTGACTGAGAGAATGATAATCTGAAAATTAGACTTAGTAGTTGAGTTGACTTCTTAGGCATTTGATATAGCTTAAAGTTACTTGAGGTATTATAATGTTATACATAATGTAGGAGTAATTATGCAGTAAGTTGATCCTAGAGGATTCGATTTGATGATACTAATGGTTGATTATAGGTTTGAATTTGATCTGAGCTGAGATAATGCTTTGATCGAAATTTGAATTGGGTATACTATGGTTCTATTCCATGATGAAATGTTGAACCTTGTAAATCTTATGGATAATATTAGACCTTCAGTAACAGTAATGTTTTAAGAATAATACCCGAATGCCATGAAGGTTAGAATAGACGCTACTGATCATGAATCTTAGCGAATATATTGGGTATAACTAAGGAAAATGATTTCCAATGTATATGATGTTAATGTTCTAGGTTTCATGATGGACTTAAAAGTTGGATTAGGGACCCTAGGCTGTAAAATCTTACATGCTGGATATTGTAGTGGACCTACGTGTCTAAAGGCCCCAAGACCTAGTGGACTAGTATGTTCTTAGGTGGCGTATTTATTCAGAATCGTATTATACTAGTGATAATATATGGATTTAAGGAAAGTGATTTCCTGGCTTAGTTAATGGTGAGGTTTTAGGCTTGGAATTATGATCTAAGAATCAGATACAATCATTGAATTGATTTCTTAGGAATTTGAATTGACTTGGATGGTCTGAGGTACTAAAAAATGGTACTAAAGTGAATCAAAATGTGTATGAGGTTTTTTGAGGTTGCTAGTTGCTAATCTAGCATAGAGAAAGATCTTGACAATATAATATTCCCTTATTGAATGAGAATAAATCTTGATAGAACAAAAGTAGCACGAGATAAGGTCTTAAGGTTGAGATAGAGAATAAAATGTTTGAGTGACTTTTGGTTTCTTGTAAAATGAGGGTAAAATATCCTGATGAAAGAAAGAATTGATCTACATGTTATTCTACTAACTTGAGGCTTTACTAGGAGTCAATTGATGGATGGCAGATGGTGTGTTGAAAGGTATGAATAGAGGATAGTAGGGAATCATGTTTTGACAATTTGGCGGGCTGACGAATTCTCTGGAACTTGTTTCGGAGGATATGAATGGGCTACCCTAGAAAGGGTAGTAGAATTGGTAAGTATGCGTAGATTGCCATACGAATAGATTGTGGCTACACCCACGGGTGTCAGGGTTATCACAGTCAATGTAAGTATAAATGGTATAATGAATGCTGAGGGGCATGAATCACTAGTGGATTTGATTGTATATTATTGCATGGCTTAGCGGTAATCTTCGAGATCTGGTTGGTTGATGATCTATTGGTTGAGAACTGTAACACCCCAAATTTTAGTCACGAAGAATATATTGTGATTATTTTATATATCCAATAAAATAGTGAATATTTAAAGCCAAATGAATTAAATATTGAAAATTGAAAGGTCAACAGTGTTTTCAGTGAAATGGCTTGTGAGACAATGAGCTTGTCATGTGGTTTTGGAAGACCAAATGATGAGAAAAAATTATGAAATTTTATAGAATGAAAGTAGACATCTCAAGCTTTAATTTGATTAGTCATATGAATAATTTGAAACTATATACAAAAAGATATGAATTTTTGAAATTTGCCTAGGAAAATTGATTATTTTCTGGAACAACATGCAAAGATTGAAAATATGGGAATCTTGTGCTTCTAGTTAGCAAAATTTCATATTTTTCCTTGAAAGTAGACTCAATAAGGGTCTCATAGCATTTAGAATCACTCCAAAAGGATGTCTATAAATTTAGTTATGATTTTTTCAAGTTTAGGTAGAAAATCTGCCAGAATTGGCATTATTCCAAAAATTGGAAAATAAAAGGTGTTGGCAATGGTGTAAATTGTGGAATAAAGAAAATAGGAAGATAAATAATTATTTGGCTTATAAACATGCCAAGTGTCACTATCCTAAGGTAAATGATTAGTTTATAATTGTTAAATTAGAGCATATGTACAATTAAGATTAAAATAATGTTTCTTGCACATATAAGTGGATCAATGGAATTGAAGCCTATATTGTGTGCATGAAGGGCCTTACTGGCGTGTTGGGCTAATCAAAGGGGAAGAGAGATTTGTTCAATTTTAATTGAACTTTATGACACAACTTTGAAGAGGATAAGGTCAAGTACAAAGATGAGGTCATAAACCAATTTTACCTCCATTAATTAAATAAGGGAAAATGGGTAAGATTTTTATGAAGTTTGCTTCATCTTTACTTGCACATTTTCGTCTAAAGCCAGGGGGAGAGAGAGAGAGCCTCAAGAAACTCAAGGAAGAGAGAAGGAGGAAGAGGAAAATCATGGTAAGGCTTATGATTTCTTAAGATTATCTTCCTAATTTGCATAAGCTTCTTCTCTAATCTCTTCTTCTCTATGAAATCCATTGTTTAGCAAGATCATCTTAAGCTCAAGGAGAGAGAGAGAGAGAGGAGGACACCTAGAGCGAGAAAGTATAAGAACTCAAGAGGTAACTTCAAAAATCTCAAATTCGTACTAGTATGTTGTTGTTGATGATGTTTATGGTTGGATTTGGTGATTGTTGGTTGATTTTGTAAATTTGGAAAGTGCTAACCCTAAGGGGTTATGCTGCCCAAATTTCTTTAAATTATTGTTAGTATGTGTTTAAATAGTTTAATAAGGGATTAGAAGTGGAAAGGAGTAAGCTTTAAAGGTTAAAACACAAAGTTGCAATTTGTCCTTTTCTTAAGCAATGTTTCGGCCAATGCTGTTTGGGGGGGGAAGGAGTTGGATTTTCAATGATTTGATGGTTTCATTGAGTTCATAAGGGAAAATTAGGTGGGGTTATAGTTGGTCACTTTTTCAAAAAAAGCCCCAA
Source organism: Inga leiocalycina (assembly GCA_963242795.1). Lineage (NCBI taxonomy): Eukaryota > Viridiplantae > Streptophyta > Magnoliopsida > Fabales > Fabaceae > Inga > Inga leiocalycina. Next base: position 25,843,291 of record OY725331.1, on the reverse strand, counting down.
AAAACATAATTATGAAAACACCCATAAAACCCTTAAAGCGGGGCTGCCAAGGGAAATTTTGTCTTTTGGCAGCCAATTTGGTAATTCTGAGTCTGGAAATGGATTCCTTGGGCAAAACTAT